>OZ008367.1:20182372-21382372 GCA_963931995.1 Phaonia tiefii
GGGGGAGGAAGAAAAACATTGATCCAAATGTTTGTGTCAACCAAACGACATGTGGTCTTCTATAGCACGTGGCTTTCTCCAAAGTTACATAATCTGATCAGGAAAACCAATTCTAACATAGATTTGCTTGAAGAATCGCACGACAACCATTACTTTGCCTTTAACTTGTTTTCGTATGAGAAATTCTCTGCCAATTTAGATTCACCTAGTGAGATTGTAATATTGCTTATCAACTGAAGCCCCGTGTTCAGATCTCCAAAAACTTTCGTTGCCATAATTTCGTCAACCGAAAATTTAGCTCACTTTTCATTTGGTTGGTTCAGCTCTCTGCGAAAATCTCGTAGGAGAATTAAATAACAGGGTTGTAACGTCAAAGTCATTTCGTACGACAACAACTGTTTCATAATTGTATGGGATCGGAATTTGGCATTTGGACAACTTTCCTTACCTTTCCCTCTTTCCTTTCTTTCTTTCCTTTCCTTTCTTTTCTTTCCTTTCCTTTCCTTTCCTTTCCTTTCTTTCCTTTCCTTTCCTTTCCTTTCCTTTCTTTCCTTTCCTTTCCTTTCCTTTCCTTTCCTTTCCTTTCCTTTCTTTCCTTTCCTTTCCTTCTCCTTTCCCTTTCCTTCCTTCTCCTCTTTTTTCTCCTTTCCTTTCTTTCCTTTCCTTTCTTTCCTTTCCTTTCCTTTCCTTTCCTTTCCTTTTCCTTTCCTTTCCTTTCCTTTCCTTCCTTTCCTTTCCCTTTCCTTTTTTCCTTTTCCTTTTCCTTTCCTTTCCTATTTCCTTTCTTTCCTTTCTTTCTTTCTTTCTTTTTAAATACAGGATATTGTATGCAATAATTCACAACGATCATTTTACAGCAATAAAATATATCAATTGAATTAGATAACCGTTTCAGCTTCAAACCAAACACTACGGACCTGATCAGTAAAACTCCAGTTACCCAATATTCAAGTTGAAATTATAATCCCCGAAAATAATTAATTATGTATATATAGGTCTTGTCCGGCCATTATTGCTCCAAGTAATTTTCGTTTTGTGGCCGGAGCTGTTGTTAAAGGTGCAGAGACTAGGAATGGTGTGTATAACGCGTGCTCTGTGCACAATACGTACGAAGGCTTTGGGGGTTATCTTCTATCACTATCACTATATTTGCTGGTCAGGCTGATAGCTGTAATGATACGATCTTAAGGGGTCTGCAGCAATCCGTAATAGAAGTGGATTACAACGCACCCACTTCGACTTTGGACAAAGTCTTCTCTGCTCATATCCCGCGAATGCAGGACTACAAGGCCGGATACCAGGCATTTGGGATTCTACACTGATGACTCCAAACTAGATAGCAAAGTAGGTTTTTTAGTCTAATCTAAAAAGTGGCTATATCAAGGCAACCGGAGAAGCTGCCCCTGGCTGGGTGAAATGTCATGTGGTATCAATATCCACTCTGAAAGTCAGGCTGCTCTTAGGTCTCTGTAATCTGTATTCCTGACTAAATAAGATGATGAAATAGTTTGACATCCACCTTATATGAGTGCCAGGGCACAGGAATATTCCAGGGAGCGGAGAATGGATAACCTGGCGAGATAAGGTCTACCTTACATATTCCACTGGGCATAGAGCATGTGGGTATGCAAGATATGCGAATGATAGATCGTCTGGAGTCAGAAATCGTAGGTTCACCATATGCAGGATCGTTGGAAAAACTTGATATGCTCTTTCTAGAGAGGATATCTCCACGATAGTAGCTGTGATCACTGGGCATTTTCTGACAGGGAGACACGCGGAAAAACTTGATATGCTCTTCTAGACAGGATATCTCAACGATAGTAGCTGTGAGCACTGAACACTTTCTGACAAGCAGACACGCGTCTTAACTAACACCGTTCATAATTACTGCATAACCCGTGGGAATGAAGACAAGAACGCCGAATATCTGGTCATCTCCTGCCCCGCCTTCTGTGTGAATATGGGATGATATTTAGGATCTTTCCTTTAACGCGAATTCCTTGAGTTAAGCTGAAACATTTTAGAACACCAACATATGGTATCATGTGGTTTGAACTCCTCTTAACCACACTAAGTCAATGGACAGGTTCAACGATGGAAACGGACCGAGACGTTCGTGGTAACACAACGGTCCTTATTGGACAAAGTGTGTCAATAGTGACATCCAGTTCTACCTAGCGTCAAATACAAACATACACGCAGAAAATAAACGGCTCAGTAACATGTTGCAGGAACCATGTATATGTTTGAACGCATTGTTTTCATGTCTGTCACGTTTTTGTTTTCAACAGTTTCAACAAGCAAAGCCAAATTTAGGGGCACAAAAAAATATATTATAACCTATTAATCATTGTGTCTCCAACATGTAATATTGAATAGCAAACACAATATGTTTGGCCAAAAGTATTCGCTGAAAAATTTGTCTTTTTTGTTGTTTGGGTGCAAAATAACATGTAATGTATAACATGTTTACCATAAGCTACAAACACGTTATATTTTCACCCAAACACATTGTATTTGCTGGTCAATATAACATGTTTGGGGCACAATGATTAATAGATTATAATATATGTGTTTGTGACTCAAATATGGTTTTGTTCGTTGAAAACTGCTGAAAACCAAAACATGGCATGACACTAAAGAAACAAAGCAGCACATCTTCAGTTCACGAAAACAATGCTGCCAAACATGTACATTGTTGCTGCAATATGTTCCTGGGGCCGATATTTTTCAGCGTGTATGCTATACTTTAATTACTTGTGACGCACAGAATCGAGGAACCGGTTCGAAAGAACCGGAGTACGATACGGAGTGGAAAGAAGGCGTGGTTATCACTATTCCGCAAAAAGGTGATCTAACGCTGTGCAGGGATTGGAGAGGTACTACATTGCTAAATGCAATAGACAAAGTAATGGCAACCCTTATACTTCAGCGGATTTTGCTGGAGATGAAGCAAGTTGTGCGGAAGGAGCAAGAGGGTTTCAGGCCTGCTTCTTCGAGTGCCAACTAAGTGAACACACTTCGTATAATTATAAAACAATCAGTTGAACTACACTCGCCTCTTTACCTACGTTTGGTTGACTTCGAACAAGCGTTTGATTGTGTACACCGTAACTGAATATGGTCAACCTTGGCCGAAAAGGGGATACCGGATGAAATAGTGTCCATGATCCGTGAACTGTACAGATATGCAACGTATAAAGTTCGTTTTACTGGAAAGGAAGGACAATATTTCACCACATCTGCGGGTGTTCAATATGTGGAATATGTATGAACATCTACATGATATCGAATACGCAGGTGATATATGTCTTATGGCCCACAAATTTGATGACTTCGAGGCCCAGTTAAACAGACTCTCCTAAAATGCGAAAAAAGTAGGATTGAGAATAAATATAGACAAGAAATAGCTAATGCGCATTCGAACAGAAGGGTATATTCCTCTATCCGTTGAGGTTCGTTAATTGAAGACGTGGATGCAGTCAACTATTTAGAATGCAAGATTACCAGGGATAGTGGATCATCTGCGGGTATAGGTGATCGTACAAAAAAGGCCCATGTTGGCCCTGCACAAAATCTGGCGCAATAAGAGGATATCGGAAGTAGAGAATATTCAATTGTAGCGTGAAGTCTGTACTGTTGTACGGTTATACTAGTTGGAGCTTGATTTTGTTTAAAGAAATAAAGGACACATATATATATCCTTAATTGGTAGTAGTAGCAAAAGTTGTCCCCCACTTCCCATAGATGCTCCCTGTTCCAATATTTTAGTTATGATTCGGAACACTGTATTTCACATTATTTTTGTCGTATATTTGTGTGATTGCGTCAAGTTTTTGGGTTTTATTGTAGCGATTTATTATTTTGTGCCATTTAGTTTCCTTTTATACCAAACGTTTATTTTTTCTCTCGCTTCTGACGTTCGTTTGTTTGTATTTGTGTAGCCAAAGCACGAAACATCATGAATGCCGTTTTAAAAAGTCGTAATACGCGACAGCTGCTACCAGCAATAAGCTTTTGTTCCGAGAACAACTCCCAACTAGTAGTATGGCCATGTCCATGCCAGAGCAGCACACCCAACAACGAATCTAACCCAAGGCTACTACTATTATTGTATAACCCGCTATGACCTGTCCGTCCAGCACCGCAGTAGCAGCAGCAGCACTGTAAACCCGTACATACATTTATATTTTTACAATACAGAAACAGCTCTGTGACGAATTGCCAGCAAAATGGTCCTGGCTGGTATTCAGCCTTTTTTGGGTTTCTCACTTGTTTTCTAGTCAAACAATAAATTAATCTCGCTTAACGTTGCAGAACAACATTTACACATAGTTGACGCGACTTTTTTTCGTGTTGGTCCTAAACACACCTTTGAGAAGTGGCCTTTTGGACGAGGAGAAAGGACAACATAACTGTACAACACAACACCGGTAACAAAGCGTAATGTCAACAAAGCAGGTGCTTGAACTCTGCAGTCTTGTTAAGTTTAAGCTTCGTCATATTCACGTCTAAATGGTGGGATAAGAGGTCAGTTTTGTGGAAATGGAAAACTAGAGGCGTTAATACCGTTGTGTTACAAAAGGTAGTTTTGAAAGGCTGTGGTGCCAGGAGAAGTGTGCATGGCTGGTGTATACGAAACTGTAGTTCGACTGAATTATGCACTCAGTAGCATTGATAAGGTTATGAATCAGTGCTGTAAACCCTTATTACCCTTGTGAAGGCGGAAGTTACCCGCTCGTTTCCACCACACTTATATAAATAAATTCGCCATCTGTTGACTAAATAAGCGTGCCATTTGTTGAATCCAACCTCAATGCTAGAGCAGCAACGCCATCTGGAGGGCAATAGCCCCCATATGAAGTTGTTGACAGCTGACCATCAACTGATAGTAAACCAGAGAATCACAGTTGTGACGACTAACATCAGCTACCACCGCGGAGCGTATAAAACGCGGATCAACTTAGTACTCGAAGCGTTTCGGTCTGCAGGCTTTGAAGAGCCAACATAGCCGTAGTAGTGTATTAGTTCAAACGTAGATAGTATAGTAATGCCTAGCTAATTGTCCTCCTGCTAGTTCAAGTCGGAGATTCCCCGCCTGTGGCCGTGTTGTCTTTGTTTCCCTGGTTCAAGCCAGAGGTTCCCTGGTGCAAGCCAGAGATTCCCTGCATGTGGGGTCTCGACCTTGTTGCCTATTTCCCTCGCTGGTTCAATCCAGAGATTCCCTGCCTGTGGGGTATTGAACTTGGTACGCGCCTGTTCCCGAGTCGTTTTTGTTTCCCTGGTGCAATCCTGTGGGGTCTTAAAATTGGTGCCCGCCTCTTCCCGTGTTGTCTTTGTTTCCCTGGTTCAAGCCAGAGATTCCCTGTCTGTGGGGTCTCGATCTTGTTGCCTATTTCCCTCGCTGCTTTAATCCAGAGATTCCCTGCCTGTGGGATCTTGAACTTGTCACCGACTGTTCCCGTGCTATATTTTGTTTCACTGGTTCCAGCCATAGATTCCCTGCCTGTGGGGTCTCGACTCTGGTGCTTACCTTCCCCCCTGGTCCAAGTCAGAGATTCTCTGCCTGTGGGGTCTCGACCTTGTTGCCTACCATAGTCCCCACTTTCAAACACAGGTTCGCTGCCGTAGTATAGACAGAGGTTCCTACTAGAAGCTTTCGGGTAATTGCTTAAATGATACTGTCCGTAAGAGATTGTAAAAATGTTATCCTGTATTTTTGTAATCCGAAGAGTCGGGCTTCTTTTAATTGCTAATTCAATACTGGTTACACTGGAGTTTTGTACTGTCACTGTTGTCGAAACAATTAATATATTGGTAGAGACAACACGCTGAAAAATCTGTATGTTTTCGTGTTTGGATGCAAATATAACGTATGTTTGGAGCTTCTCACAAATATATTATACTTGTGTCCAAACATATTGTGCTTGTTATTGAATATTACATGTTTGAGGCACAATGACTAATATGTTATAATATATATGCTTGTGAAACAAATACGGCTTTGTTTGCGATACAAATACATCTGAATAAAGATTGAAATTCAACAAATTTCTAATAATCATAACTTGTTCGGATTTGATCTTTGTAGTATTTTTAATTTTGAACCATTTCCAGAAATTTAAATACAGGAGGTTAAAAAATGTGTCAGGACATATTGGACATATTAAGAACGTACCAGCTTTAAGGGAATTATTAAAAATCAATTTTAGCAGACCGTAAATAGATAAACTACATTTCCTAAGAAACAACGTAGGAAGCCCATCTATATCAGGTTTAGGTGAATACTTGAGATCAGATAAGGCAGCGAGTATATCAGATTCATCAAACTGAAAGAAAGATAAATTTGTGATTGAGTTGACACCATCCAAAAAACTTGAAGCAATACTTGGTACCCCAAATTCAAAGTTCGATTTGAAGAAATCGGCAAATAAGTTTGCTTGTTCAACTGGAGAATTTGCAAATTTATCCTCCCAGAACATTGATGACGGTAAATCACTGCTTCTACGTTTAGCTTTTATGAAGTGCCAAAATGACTGTGGATTAGTAACTATTTTATTTTAAAATTGCACAATGTAATTGCTGTACAGAAATTTATTTAGAAAATCAAATTCCCTAGAATAATGCTCAAACATCCTCTTACTTTCAGCACAATTTGTGGATTTGTGGAAACTTATTTCTCAAATTTTTAAGTTTTTTTAAGCCAGGGGTATACCAAGGCAATTCAGAGAATGTTGGAAAGTGTTTGAGGAGGACGATGGGGTCTATCTCTGAAAATTAAATTACCGATAGATTGCTATGCAGGCTAATGGCTATACTGTCAGCAATCTGCATCAGACATCCTTCGCGATGTCTCATCATCCTATTTGGTCATAGGGCGGTTTTAAGAGATCTGGGTCTTTTATCGATATACGTGGATTACATGGTAAATAAGTGTAAAACTAGAAATCCGACAGTTCACTAATCATGAAAAGATTCCCCCGCTTCCTTCATGAAATGTAATAAGAATATATTTATTTACTAATTCTATCTACATTATACCCACTTCACGCTTTGAGAGAAACTTCTCCACTCATCATGGAAGCTTTTTCATGTCTAATTACTCGATAGTGTGGCCGTCATTAAGCGAAGGTATCAAGCCCTCATTCCCTCGCACAACAGCCCCGCACACTAACCATTGCATCACCGATTACCTACAGGGTAATGGGGAAAATAATGGGTAGCTACCTACGACAATGGGAAATCACCCATCAAGAGTACTCATTACCCATAAGGTAATGGGAAAATAATGGGTAGCTATCCACGACGGTGGGGACTTACCCATCCGATTACCCATTACACTCAGGGTAACGAGGAAAATAATGGGTAATTACCCACGACGAAGTGTAATGGCTTATCCACCATTTTATGAAAATATGAAAAATCTGGAAAAAGTCTATATCTCGGAAACGGAGAGTCAAATCATAAAAATATCCAATTTTAGAGGGTTTCCAAGGATTTTCCGTAAAGTGGTCCAATTCGTATGGTAGAATTTTATTTAAAAAAAAAATAAAATTGCTAAAATAAAAAAAGTGGATATAACTCGGAAAAGGTGCGTCCAATCGAATAAATAATAAAGTTCTTACCCCCATAGTGGCTTATTGAAGACATCCATTGGTTGAAGCCTTCTATAGAGGTAAAAAAATTACTATTTTTGCGATTGGACACACCGTTTCCGAGTCATATCCATTTTTATATTGCATCGATTTTCTTATTTTGGCGATTTTTTTAAAACAAAAAAAGATTCTTCCATATAAATTAAACCACTTTATGAAAACTCTTCAGAAACCCATAAAAATTGATATTTTTTCGATTGGACGGTCCGTGATATAGAAATTTTTTTTTAAATATTTCATTTCTTCGATCAAAATTGGGGATGGGTTACCCTGGGCAACCCATTACCCATTGTCGTGTGTAACTTCTGATTATTTTCCTGATTACCCTGAGGACAATAGGTAATTGTAATGGACAATACCCTATCGTCGTGGGTAGCTACCCATTACTTTCTCCATATCCTGTGGGTAATGGGCAACCGTGATGGGTAATTCCCCATTTTCGTGAGGAATACACGAAAAAATATAACCATATACGGACACCACTATGTGATAAAAGACCAAAAAACAGACCCGTGTCTCCCAGTTTAGCTCAAAGTCATGCACTTTCCAATATTTGGGGCCTCAGTGTAATTTTTGCAAAAAAGTTATCATTTTGTTAGGCTCATATCTTGCAAACCGTTTGGAAGTTTGATTTACTCTCTGAGGGAAGATTGTAGCTCTTGTCACGATGAATAAAAATTGTCAACATTTAAAATCAAACAAACTTCATCTTCAAAGTCAAAATTGCAAAAAACTTTATAAAACTCGATAGGTAGCAAACCGTTCAAAATTCAAGGAAACAATCAACTACAGAAATTTTCCTAAGATCTAAGTAAACTACTTTCTACAACATATGAATTTCCTAGGAATGATTCTTAATTCCGTTTAGGTAGCGCTTAGGTAGCCTTTAGATAGCCGCAAAAGTGCAAAATATCCCCAAAATTTTTTAATTTCACTTTGTGTAATTTTTAAATCATGGAAATATAACCATATACGGACACCACTACGTGATAAACAACCAAAAAAAAGACCAGTGTCTCCCAGTTTTACCCAAAGTCATTTACTTTTTTTATGGGCCCGGTTTCATTCTTGCAAAAAAGTGATCATTTTGTCCGTCTCATATCTTGCAAATAGTACGGAATTTTGATTTTTGTGAACATATAATCATTCCTCTGCAGTTCATATGTTCTTAAAAGTTGTTTATTGAGATCTTAGGTACATTCTTGTAGTTGATTGTTTCTTTGAATTTTGAACTGTTTGCTACCTATGGACGTGAACAGGGGAAAAAAGTTGAAAAATCAAATTTTTTTTAAAGTTTTTTGCGATTTTGACGTTAAAGATGAAGTTCTTTTGATTTATAACGTTTGTTTTTTTATGACAAGAGCTATAACTTTCCCTCAAAAAGTAAATCAAAATTCCGAACGGTTTTCAAGATATGAGCCTTACAAAATGATCACTTTTTTGCAAAAATTACATCGAGGCCCCAAATCTTTGGGTACCCATAAAAAAAAGTGAGTGACTTTGGGCAAAACTGGGAGGCACGGGTCTTTTTTGTTTTGTCATTTATTACGTAGTGGTGTCCGTATATGGTTATATTTCCATGACTTAAAAAATTACACACAGTGTTATTTTCCCCTTATCATGTGGGTAATGGGAAAATGATCTCTACTCATTCCCCATAGCAATAATAATGGGTTACCCAGGGTAACCCACGAAATACGAACCCTGGAACGTGTATAGTCACCCTAACTAGCACATAGAGACAACGTTGTATCGATGTAATCCACAGTTTTCCAGCAATAAAAAAAAGAATGGTGAAAAAAATATTTTTTTCCTAATAAATTCAAGTTTTTTATTATTAAGAGAAGTGTTAAGTTTTATTAGTTTATCCTACACTCGCATGAGAAATTAACAAAATCAGTCATGGATCATATAAATATATAGACGCGTTTCGCGTTTGGTGAAGATATCTCATTTTGGCAAGAATTCTGATTTTTTGTTTGGGTTCACATATAAGGAGTAAAATTTTGACGCTCTACAGACATTTCATGGGAACCGATAGACTTGCCTCTAACCGATATAATTTACTACACCATTTCCAATTAAAATTTGAAAAATATCAATTTAATTTTGATAAATATCAATTGAAATTTGAAAATTATATCTGAAATTTAAAATACATCAATTGAAATTAAAAAATTCTATTTGAAATTTGAAATATATCAATTGAAATTTAAAATACTTCACTTGAAATTTGAAAGACATCAATTGAAATTTGAAACACATCAATTGAAGTTTGAAAGACACCAATTGAAATTTGAAAGACACCAATTGAAATTTACAATTCGTCACTTGAAATTTACAAATTATTATCTGATTTTATGTATTAGATTTTTAAATTTCAATTGATGTGTTTTAAATTTCAATTGACGTTTTCCAAATTCAATTGATGTATTTCAAATCTCAAATAGAATTTTTAAATTTCAACTGATTTTTTCAAATTTTAATTGGAAATGGTGTAGAACGATGATACATTGTTCGACTACAACAGTTTATTCAAGGAGTTAGGCTGAATATTCTTAGGACAACTTTGCAAAACACTAATTAGATCGATGTACGGATCTTCTTCAGCCAAATCCTGGCTTCAATACACCTTAACCACACTCGGTCAACTTACACGTTCGCACCTTGGGATGTAACACGATGTCCTGTGTTATCACAATGGTTCTCAGTATCAATTGTGACAGCCAATTCTATGCAACCTAGCTCAACTGTGTTGACACCCGCCATTGCACTGTAGGTGTTATCGTAAAAAGGAAATAATACCCCATTTATTAGTGGATTTGGGAACGATATAATAGACGACCTAACCTGTTCCACTCAATTCAGAGGAGGACGAGAGCATCGAAGATTTTCTATGGTACTGTCTGGCCCTTTGTATGAGTGGGTTAACATTTGTAGAGTGTTACTGTCTTTTGAATTAATTAATTAATTAACCTGATTGATTTTAGGATATTTTCTGGTAGTACAAATATGGACGATTATACCTCTCATTTTCAGCCACAACCGAGTAGACTATAAGTACAGTGAGGCAACATCTGTCACAATCATTCTTTAACCTCAAATACCTCTATATATGTAGGTTCAATGATGGGCAACGGACTTGGCTTTCCCTTGTATAACAAGGATCCTCAATGGATGAAGTGTGACAAAAATTTCAGCCACTTCTACCAAACCTCGTTTCATCATCCAAATCCACAGAGGCCTAGAAAGTGTTGAGGAGCTTTAATTTTGAAAAAACAACAGCTTGATCTGTAGTTGTCGACAGTAAGGCACCTTAGCAATACTAGGATAATGAAAAGTCTCAAAAGTATAGGCGATATTACAAAACAGCCGGAAATAGTTAAATCAATCCTAAACTTTTAGTCCTATGCTGATAATATTCGGTAGTGATTTACCAGAAGTCTTGGACAAATTATTTTTCCCACTTTCACGCCCCTTACAGGGACAAAATAGAACCCTTCGGACATACGAACAATTGGGGCGATAAACCAGATGGAGATCATTCCTACATTTACAACCGATGCCAATTTTAATAAAATGTCTTGGATGCATAGCAGCAATATTGGGCTTGTTAAGACTACCGATGGTGCAATGGATAGTGCGCGCGCCTCTTGTACATAAGATCCTGGGTTCGCACCCTGATCCGACCACCTTAAAATTTCCCAATCAGTGAGTGAAAACTGGAAAGCGCACAGCTCAGTGATTGTGAGAAGCTCTCCCCTATCCATTCGTGGGATGTAATGGAAATCCATTTATTTATTTATTTAAGACCACCAAAAACAAAACAGAAGCTACAATTAACTGGGCCGTACTAAGAACTAAAATTGCTTCAATACCCAATGAAACCCCGATAGTTGTTATTTTTTAATTGAATTCTAAAGAAGACATGTTCCAATTAAGTACGGAATCAAATATCCCTCCTATGGCCGTCCAAGGCTGTGATGACAGGCCATTATTCTTTTCATGAAATTTTACGTGACTTTCTCACAGAGATGTGGCTGTATCTCACCGATGACGTGTTGGATCTCGTACTTGAGCTCCGGCTTAGTATCTTGTTTATTCGCATAAACCCGAGATTTCACAAACCCCCAAAGACATAAATCGCAGGGGGTCAAATCGCATGATCTTGGTGGCCAGTTGACATCGGAATATCTTGAGATAAATTGTTCAGGAAATCGTTGCGGGAATAGATCGATTGCTTCATACGCGGGTGGCAGGTGATGCTGTCCTGCTGAAACCACATGTTGTCCAGATCCGTACCATGCAGTTCAGGACACAAGTACTCCGCTATCATGTTCCTATATTGAATGCCTTTCACAGTCACTGCAATTTCCGCCTCATCTTTAAAGAAGTATGGCCCAATCACGCCGCTTAACCAAAATCCGCACCAGACAGTTGCTCGTTGCGGGTGCATTTGATTCTCATGGACTGCATGAGGATTTTCTAAGCCTAGTATTTGACAATTTTGTGTATTCGCGAAGCCCTTCACATGGAAATGTGCTTCATCCGAGAAGATGAGATTTTTTTTGAAAAATTAGCATTGGATTCAGTTTGCTCCATTACCCATTGAACAAATTGCCGCCGCTTTCCATGGCCTGCTAGTTTGAAGTCCCGAGTAAGCTGAATTTTTTACTCATGAAGGCGGAGGTCTTTTGTCAAAATTCGCTGTGTAGTGCTTCGTGAAATTTGAAGTTGTTGATAACAGTGTCAAAATCATGTTTTCGGGTTTTCGGAGACACTATCGTTTACAGCAGCAATGTTTTCAAGAGACCGACCGGCACGTTGACGCACAGGAGTCTCTCCGTCCAACCCCGACCCAGTTACTTCAAATTGTTTGACCACTCTTCGAATAGTTGGCACATTAGGTGCACTTTCTCCACTGAAAATCTGAAAATTCTTCGAAATTTGCGAGCGAGCTCAGCATAACATTTGTAATAAGTTTGGCAATTATAATGAGTTGTTAACAACTAAGCGTTCCATTTTTAATAATTGGAATAAACATTTGTGACAGCTGCCAAATTTCAGAGTTGCCACTTGCACAAAAACAATACACTAAATTTAAAAAGTGCAATCTTACTGAGACACCTTTTATATACAACAGAATATGTGGTAGAAAATAATAATAATTATATTTTATTTAAATGTAGATTTCATTTAAAAGTATATTTTATTTACAAGCACAATTTCCAGTTATACTTCAAAAAAATGCCCCACTTTCCAACACTAAGCACACAGAGAAATCTCTTCAGTCAGCTGGTGTTTAAGTGGCAAAATTCTAACAACAAATACCTTCAACAATTTCTCACATCAACACGAGAACATGAATATTTTAAAAGGATTTTATGTATTTGTTTAGCTATAAAAGAATGCATTCTTTGTCGTTCTCTCTCTCTCTCTCTCTTACCCACTCGTTCTCTTTTTGCCACGCTTTGTCATTGTTGTTTTAATTAAACGACGTCGTTGTGTGATCTCCACCATCCGTGTGACCTGGGCCTCCTCAACATGCAACTACAGCAGCAACAGGAGCTACTGCTTGTTTTACTACTCCTGTCGTTGTTGTTAGTTGTTTGCCGCTGTTGCATGTTCTGTGGATGTTGTGTTCTTCGTTTCAGTTGTCGTTGCTCCTGTCGTTGTTTTGCTTTCATGCCCTGTTTGTGTTTGTATTTGTTTTGCATCCTCTTGTGTTTACTTTCAACACATTTGTTCATTTTCTCTCATTACTAACACAACTATTAGGGGTGCTGGTACGACAATGCAATTCGAGGGAGGTATGAAACAAATACTATTATTATTTTCAATCGTAAAAAATATGTATTGAAAATGGTCACCTGACCGTCAGACAATATCATCAAGGAAGGATAACAATTTATTTTGTTCACTAAATACAACGTCTGTTTCTACATCCTGTCAGTGGTGACGCATACGTGTTAATTTAAATATAACTCATACGTTCCTATATCAAGATTAAAATCCCATAAAATCAACCGGATCCTCTGCAGTTGTTATCATCAATCCCAGTTCTGTCATTATCTCTCCAATCTCGTATAATTTTACATGTACTGAGAGATGTCGATTAACACCTGGCCTACACGTTTGCATGGGTATATGCAGAACTTCTGGTTGTTGTTGTTTCTGTTGCTGCTAACGTTGTTGTTATAATCGTGTTATGCAACTTTTTAAAATCTCATTACATCATAATGAAACTTAATTTACGAGAAATCCTAAAAACGGCTGTTTTACTTTGTTCGTAATGTTAATTCTCTTGTTTGCACTATGAGGCGCTGGCTGGCGCTATGACTTAGTTGCAGGTGTCATTTGCGACAGTAATACAAATTATTTACACATTTGGAACCGGAAGTATCGACATTTTAAATCACCAGATGACTCTTTGAAGTGGTCACATGTCATTATAAGGCAGTTAATTTAAAAAATAAGACGATATTCCAAATATATAGTACGATACATGTGATTCTTAAAAACTAATAGTAAATAAATAGTTACCATCACATCCCATGAAGGGACTGGGGAGAGCTTCTCACATTTAGTAGGCATTCTAGTTTTACACTCTTTGTTTGGGACCTAAAGTTTTACACTGATGCCGAACAGTTTTCTGAGTGGGATATATTCAGTATTTCTCATGGACCTAACTTAACCAATCTATCATGAATCGCATCAATACTAGACAGTACTTCGAATGTTAGAAACTGCCAAGGTGGTCAGGAGACGCAATAAGACTTGAAGCATCTGTTAAAGGATGCCACTGTCTTGATGATGCCATTGTTAATATGCGCGATCCTTGTGCATGGTAACATAGATTTAGTTACCGCACAGACCACCTTCGGCGATCGTCACAACATGATGTACACAACATGAGAGATCTTCTAAAAAATCATTCGGAATCGGTTAGAAAGTGAATATAGAAATAGAAAGCGCACAGCTAATTGTGAGAAACACCCTCCTATCGCTCTATCGGATATCAAGGGTAAATAAGTAAGTAAATAACACTTAGAATTTTATCAAAAACAAATGCGATCTCTTCATCATCTTCAATTGGATAAACACCAATAAAATGTCTAACAATGATAACGAAACTCTCTCACACTAAACTTAGTTATTTAAAACTTTATATAACCCTACCACTTAATACTAATCGAGTGCGATCTTTTCAACATCTTAATGATATCCTTTCAAAAAAGTCTGCACTAAGCCTCCTATAATAGTCTGCTATGTCGACCGACACCAACTGGCACGAAATTCTGAAAAAAAAGTGTGTAAAGGAGCGGAAGCCTGAAGAAAATTTTTAATGAGAGCGATCTCTTCAACATTTGATACAATATAATAGAGCGAAAAACAGACTCGACAAAGCATCAGAGAAAATTTGTTAGAAATGAAAAACGTCATCGCTCTATCTTGCGATCTGTTCATCATACAGCGGTAAAATTAGGCGAAGCGAAATAACTAAAAAAAAAAATAAATGGTGTCCCATTACATCCCATGAAGGGACCGGGGAGAACTTCTCACAATCACTGAGCTGTGCGCTTTCCAGTTTTCACTCAGTGATTGGGACCTACAGTTTTACACCGATTCCGTACGGTATTTTGAGAAGCTTTATCATGGCTATATACTCGATAGTGTCGCCGTCACTATGCGAGGTAACCGCCGCCGAAAGAAAAATTTTTTTTTGAAGGTGGTCAGAGCAGGTTTCGAACCCAGGATCTCATGTACAAGAGCCGCGCACACTAACCATTGCACCACCGACGGCCACAGCGAAATAACTCCCACCAGAAAAATGAAATAAGTCCCAAAAAATTTCCATACAAAAGTGGGAGTTATTTCATATGAAATAACTCCCACTTTAGTAGGACTTATTTCGTTTTTTTTTTGGGAGTTATTTCATTTTTCCTGGTGGGAGTTATTTCATAATGAAATGACAATGAAATAACTCCCAAAAAAATGACCGTTTGTACAGGGCCCATATAACAAGTGTTGTAGGAGAAGTCTTGGGACTTATTTCACTTTGCTATTGGGAGTTTTTTATTTTTTGTGGGACTTATTTCATTTTTTCGTTATTGGAAGTTATTTCATTTTTGGTGGGAATTATTTCGTTGAGAGTTATTTCATGGGAGTAATTTCATGGGGAGTTGTTTCGCTACGCCGTAAGATTAGCATTATGTTGTCCTTGCAAGCCGACCATAATGGTACCGTGCAATAACTCCCAAATGAAATAACTCCCAATGAAATAACTCCCAATGAAAAAAATTCCAATAAGAATGAAATAACGCCCAACTGAAAAAAATGAAATAACTCCCAAAGGCAAAAATGAAATAAGTCCCAATTTCTGGGACTTATTTCAAAATGTAAAAATAAAACCCAATAAAAATGAATTAACTCCCAATGATATAAGGCCCAACAAAAATGAATTAACTCCCAATTTTTTTTTGGTTTCCTTTTACAGAACGCTTTTTATTTCATAATTATATGTAAGCATATACATAATCGTAATAATAATTACGATCTAGCCGCCGGACCCGCGCCGCGCCGCGTCGCGCCACCGCCCCCCCCCCCCTCCCGGTTGACATACATACCTTTTCATAATATTCAATATGAATCAAAAGAAGTTGCTTAAAGCATCCAAGCGCTACAATTGAAAAAGTGCCATCGATTAAAATTCGTCTAGAATTGTTGTTTTGCTTCTTTGGAGTGAAATAAATTCCAACAGGAATGCAATAAATTCCAATTAGTTAAAAAAATGAAATAAATCCCAACATAATTTTGTTGGGAGTTATACGACTTAGAAGTTATTTCATTATGAAATAACTCCCAATTAGAATTTATGACATAAGTCCTAACGCATTGGGATTTATTTCATAATGATATTATTATTCCCAATTTATATGGAATTTTGTTAATTTTTTGTTGGGACTTATTTCACTTTTTTTTTGGGATTTATTTCATTTGGGAGTTATTTCACGGTACCGACCATAATATCTGATGAGCGCGATCTTCTCAACATCCTAAAGCAAGTATAATCGCAAACGTTTCGATAAAAATAACTTATACTACTCGCATCATACAAGAAAGTGACGAAACCTGAACATCGTGATTGAAGTATTATTCACCACCGATAGCAAATACGCGAAGCAGATGCGGGAACCAACAGAAAGAGTTAACAAGTTTGACTTTTAATTGGAACAAATACTTCTTATTATTCTACAGATGCGTGAACGAATGATGGAAACCCTGGAAGTCGTCATCTTTTCATCTTTCACAATCCATAAGGGACAGGTTCTACACGCTGAAAAATTTCGGCCCCAGAAACATATTGCAGGAAACATGTACATGTTTTTTGCAAGCACTGTTTCCATGAATTGAACATCTGCTGCCTTATTGTTTCTTTGTTGTATTTTTCGTATTTGTTTTTAGCGCTTTTCAACTAAAAAGCCATATTTGGGTCTCAAAAACATATATTATAGCCCATTAATCATTGTGATTACTTTTACGCAACATGATGGTGTTAAGACAACTCTCACAATAGGACATTATCGGAATCGGTCATGGAACAGTTGTGGGTGGTGCTCCCAACAATCCTACATTTATCCCTTATTCGATCGCAAATAGTGGGAATAATAGAGAATACAACAAAGAAGTTCTTGGAATAAAAGGATATGTGAATTTCTATACGGATGATTCGATCATCAATAATCGGTTATAGTATGGAGAACTTGGTATTCCTCTTTTTCGTGACAACCTGATCATTGAAGCGTGTGTATCAGGTGGATATTTTGGTTATTCGGGAAGAGTGCTAATAGTCCAGCAGACAGGCAGACGGTCATAATCAGTTTAATGATACCTCTTAACGAGTTGGCACAGCAGTGCGATATTCACCTCATATGAGCACCTAGCGACTAATAAGTATATCGTGCAAGATCGCTGATATATGATGATGCAGGAGAGGTGGACGAGAGGCACACATTGTGTGCGCTATGTGTACCTTCTACATCACTACTCTTATGGGTCCTCACAGTACACAGTAATATAATACATAAAATCGGTGTGAATAATTTTTAAATTTCAACTGACGAATTTCACATTTCAATTGGTTTCTTTCAAATTTCAATTGATGACTTTTAACTCTCAATTGACGTGTTTCAAATTTTAATTGATGTGTTTTATATTTTTAATTGATATGTTTTAAATTTCAATTGATGTGTTTTAAATTTTAATGGATGTCTTTCAAATTTTACATAAAATTTTCAAATTTCAATTGATATTGTTCAAAATTAAATTGTTTCTTTCTTTTAAATTCCAATTGGAAATGGTGTACTTCGCGAACATTACGTTCTAACCAGGGTAAAATGGGTATCAAATCTTTTATTTTTATTTATTTATCTACATATCACAACCAATACAACAAAAGTAAATCTTATATTTAAAGTATTGGCCTACTAAATGCTAGAATAAATTTAATGTAACTTTAAAAAATAATAATACAATTTGAATAATAAACTAGTAATAACAATACAGTAATAACATACAATAACAATATAGTTAAACAGAACATAATAAAACAGGAATTAAAAAAAAATTTAATAAATTACTAAAATTATATGTTGTTCTCAGAAATATAATATAATTAACACATGTAAAAATAGGAAGAATATATGTACCAGATCATTAAGTTATCAATTTTTAATTTTAAATTTTTAGCCGTCGTAATAATCAAATAATAAAATGTTAAATTGCCTGGCGTTGCTAGTGTTCTGAATGTGTGTAGGTAGTTGATTCCAGATTCGAATAGTACCCATAAAGAAGTGGCGCTCTGGCAAACTATATTTGTGGCGAATTTGCACAATTCGTCTCCCCCTATTAGACCTTAAAAAAACGCAGTCTTTCATAGAGGTAAGAAGGACATGCGGCATAAATTATTTTATGAAGAAAAATTAAACTTTTACATATTAATAAGTTATCAAATGTTACGACGACACCCTGTCATAATGTCTTAGACCAAAGGCGTATATTGTTATGTTATTAAACGCAACATTTAATTTTTGTTTGGAAGCAAAATCACAGTTACAAAATAGCTCGCAACCATACAATAGTATTGGAGCTAAGCATGTTTTGGCTAATAACATTCTGACTGAATGTGGAGTGAAATATTGCGTGCTCCAGAGATTACGTAGCATTCCGTACACTCTTCCGGCTACCACATTAACATGTTTAGACCAAGTATGGGTTTTGTTGAAGACTATGACCAGATTTTTAGTCGAGTCAACTACATCTATTCTCGATCCACTCAAATACTATTCCGGAATCACAGTAAAATTCTTGCCGCGACTACGTATTAGTAAGCACTTGGATTTACAAGGGTTGAGGCACAGACCATTGGCAGTAGCCCAGTTGAATATAGATGTTAAATCTTCATTGATATTTTCAATACATCTATCGATTTAAGATTCTTCACAGCTGATATACAGGGTCTATGAAATAACTCCCACGAAATAAGTCCCACTTTTGAAAACGAAATAAGTCCCACCAAAATGAAATGATTTAAAAATTTACTTGAAATGAAATAACTCCCACTCAAAATGAAATAACTCCCCCTTGAATAATATATTACTAAAATGAATTAAGTCCCACTTTCATAAACGAAATAAGTCCAACATTTTCACTGTTTAATGCGATTTCAAATAAGAAGTATTTGACTCTTCGGAAAAAACACACGTCGAATAATATGAATAATCAAATCAGAGGAATAATAAAGAGAAATCGTATGCAAGCTCGCAGAAGGCTTCTTAATGGAAAAGGAGAGCCATGAGAGATAAGGACAAAAAATTATGGTTGTCCCTTTTACGAAATGTCCAATATATAACTTTTTGCATAAGAAAAAAATGAGAAATAAAGCCATAATATAAATTTAGGGGTATGAAATAACTCCCACTTTATAAAACGAATTTCTTCCCACTCAAAACGAAATAAGTCCCACTTAAAATAAAAACGCGTAACGAAATAAGTCCCACCAATTGACGAAATAAGTCCTACTTTTAAAAACGAAGTAACTCCCACTTTCAAAATAGCAATTTTTGGTGGGACTTATTTCGTTTTTAAAAGTGGGACTTATTTCTTGGGAGTTATTTCATAGACCCGATGTACAACTGTACATCATCCGCTTACATTTGCACTTTGCAATATTTTAATTGACCTGGCAGATCATTAGGATACATAAAGTAAAGTAAGGGACCTAGTATCGAACCCTCTGGTACTCCCCTAGGAACTAACTTAGCATCAGATAAAAACCCCTGATAACTAACTGCCTGCGATCTTCCATGTAAGTACGACGACACAAGATGGGACGATGTTTTGGCAAAGTTAAACATTTTCTCGAGCTGTAAAAGCAGTATCTCATGATTGACAGAATCAACTGTCTTTGAGTGATCCAATAATATTAGAAAGGCTATTTGTCCGTCGTCCAAACGTGAACGAATATCCTCTGAGACATCCAACAGCGCAGTTACACACCCAAGTTGTGGACGAAATCCAGATTGTCTACTCGTAAGCAAGTCATTTTCCAATAAATATTTATTTACCTGATCATGCAAAAGTCGTTCGAATACCTTTGACATGAAAGGCGATATTCATCCTGCGCTTTAACTATCGGCAAGACCTTGGCAAATTTCCAATAGGTCGGGTATGTGGAAAATGTCACTATATTATTAACATTCAAACATATGACTGTTTGAAATGTGTTCCAAACATACACATGGTTTGCTGCAGAATATGTTTGGGAGAATATGTTACAAAGGTCGTTCTTTTCCAGCGTGTAGAAAAGACATAGCTTGCCGGTGGCGGAAAGCTCTCTCCTCTTAATTTATGGGATGTAATAACCACATTTTAAGTAATTTCTTTGGTTCCATTGTGTTTGAATCTTACACGTTAAATTTTCAATTTTCAGAATTTTTTTCCCCACCTTAAAGAAAATTGATATATCCCAAAAATTAAAGTCATCTGATGTTACTGGGATTACTTAGAGTTAATAATTATCATAATCTTACACGTTTATCATTTTCCAAAAGACAGAGTCTTTATCCTATAAATCAGTACACTCATCATTTCTAGTCTTCCCTTGAAATGCTTCCCCTCATGGTTAATAATTGTATAGCATGCGACTTCTGGCCAAGGTGGAACGTAACAATCTTGATTAATGGCCCCCAATTCTTTTGGCGATTAATAAATAAGTTAAAGCAATTTCAAGTCGTTCCTTACCACTGCAACCAGGAAGACGTTACACTGTAATCACAATTCTCATTTCACACCTCTCTCTGGTACTTACACAGGTCGTGCATCGTGCACTACGTTTTTGTTTTGGATTTCCTTTAGGTTTTCTTTTGCCGTCTTTTGTTGTATCACCTAAATGTAAGCGTAAACGTGAGCGTGTGTTAATATTTGCACTTGTTGAAACTATGCACTTTAAATATCACTAATGAGTTTGGCATTGTCTTTTAATGTGAGTCGGAGCAGGAGCTACACGCTGCAATGCCCTGCCAAACTTTAATCATCAAACGAGGCAAAATACTTCCACTTGCAAAGGTAGCAACCGACACCAACTAAGCACAACACTATGGATGCTATTTCATCATTTGCCAAGTTTAGAGATTCACTATACACGTCAGTTTGTTTGTACATGGCCCAGTACGCAGTGTGTGTTTACGCAGAACAAGTTGGCATTGAAGGGGGTATGAAACAACAAGCAAATCGCGATTTTGTTGTTTTACAGTTGGTATCAGAGGAAATCATCACTCTGCTCAGCTAAAACACCTGTTTAATTTGTTCTGTTCTGTTGCTGTTGTTGATACTCAGGGCGTCGTGTAAATCATTTTATATTCATTAATGAAATTAAGCGGGCGTAGCATGAATATGATGGTCGATGCTTAAAAACTTGTTTGATTTTGGATTGGAATTAATTAAAAGTTTCAATTACCCTTAGCGATTGGGATTATTAACTCCAGAAAGGGGGATAGTGAAATCAAATAACACAAGTTGTTCCTTTTCACACAAATGGAGGAGAGTGAATTTTATGTACCAGCTGAGTGCTGGTTAAACCAAATTAAATTGCTATTTAGTGTTTGACAATAAGATTGTTTGACACTAAAACCATAATTGTTGTCACCAAGGATTGCCATACAAGGATTGTAATAAAACCAAAACCTGTGGTTATTTTCTTTAGCCCTAACAATGTTTTGTGGGTTTGTTTGTGATAAAAATTGTTACAAGGGTCTTGTTTTCCTTTTTAAATTCAAAACTATCAATGTCAAGGTAGCCGAACACTGTTTGCTACTTATCACATGTACAACAAACTGTTTGCAGTTTTGATTACATTCCACATTTTGCTGTATTCTGATAAAATGTTTTCAGTTTGCTAAAACTTGTGTTCTATGAGCGCCTAGAAGATACCTACGACCGCATCCATGGCCATGGCATTATGATTGTCCTAGGTGATTTTAATATTAACGTCGGCAGGGAAACTATCCGTGGCCCAACTATCACTAAAAACCACTCTACATGCCATCATTCCCGGGAGCGGAATGAGACTGTTAGATTATGCCGCGGCAAAAACATGGTCCAGTAGTACGAAATTCCATTATAAAGACAAGGCACAAGGCTACTTTGGCATCTCCTGACCAGCAACCATATTGATCGCCTGGTAATTGACGGAAGTTAATCTACTACACCAAATGAAATTTGAAAAAAGTCAATTGCAATTTAAAAGTTCTACTTAAAATTTTAAGTACAACAATTGAAATTAAAAAATTCTATTTCAAATTCGAAGTACATCAATTGAAATTTAAAGAACATCAATTGAAATTTAAACGACATCAATGGAAATTTAATATAGATCAATTGAATTTTAAAAACATCAATTGATACTTAAAAGAATCCAATTGAAATTTACAAATCTACACCTTTTCCAATTGAAATTTGAAAAAAATCAATTGAAGTTTAAAAATTCGATTTGAAATTTGAAATACATCAAATGAAATTTAAAAAGCATCAATTGAAATTTGAAAACATCAATTGAGATTTGAAATACATCACTTGAAATTTAAAAGACATCAATTGATACTTAGTGGCCTTCGGTGGTGCAATGGTAGTGTGCGCGGCTAGTGTGCATGAGAACGTGGGTTCGATCCCTGCTCTGACCACCTTAAATTTCTTTCGACGTCAGTCACCTCGCTTAGTGACGGCGACACAATCAAGTATTTATCCATGAAAAAGCTTCTCAAAATACCGTTCGGAAACGGTGTAAAACTGTAGGCCCCTATCAGTGAGTGTAAAACTAGTACGCGCACAGCTCACTGGTTGTGAAAAGCTCTCCTTAATCCCATGGGATGTAACGGGAAACCATTTAATTATTTATTTTTAATTGATACTTAAAAGAATCCAATTGAAATTTACAAATCTACACCTTTTCCAATTGAAATTTGAAAAAAATCAATTGAAGTTTAAAAATTCGATTTGAAATTTGAAATACATCAATTGAAATTTAAAATACATCACTTGAATTTAAAAATACATCAAATGAAATTTAAAATACATCAATTGAAATGTAAATCACACCAAAAACACCAATTGAAATTTAAAAATCTATTACGAAAAATCGCTTAATAATTTTTAAATTTCAAGTGACGAATTTGAAATCTCAATTGATGTCCTATATTTTAATTGATGTCTCTTAAATTTCAATTGCTGTATTTTAAATTTCAATTGGTGTATTTTAAATTTCAATTGATGTCTTTTAAATTTCAATTAATGTTTTTTAAATTTCAATTGATGTATTTCTAACTTCAAATAGAATTTTTAAATTTCAATTGATGTATTTCAAATTTCAACTATAATTTCCAAATTTCAATTGATATTTTTCAAAATTAATTTAATATTTTTTGATTTTCAATTGGAAATGTTGAAATGGAAATGGAAATACATAGACATATGCACATACATAGTACAGATATTTTGATAATGTCGTATAGATTTATACATCTATCAGTGTGTTATTGAGACGGACTTGAAGCACATTTTTAATTAAATCTCGAGAACGAGAAAAAATGCCATTTTGAAATTTGAAACATATGTAAAGATCATTGCGTTTAATCTCCAGAAAAAATGTAAAAAAATAAAAGTTATATTTTTTTCAAAATACTAAATTTAAAAGTTTTTCTTTCAAAAAAAAAATTAAAATTTTTTTGAAAAATAATTTTTTATATTTATTTTAAAAACTTAGATAGTTTACCAAACCATATCTGATAGAAACAGAATTAAAACTTATATAAGAAAAAAGTTATGATTTTTTGAAATAAACACTAGTACATGCAAATGTCGAAAAATTCTATGTTGAATAAGTACCGCGTTGTTTAATTTTTTTAAAAAATTATTTTACTATATTCATGCTACCACTTAAGAGTACCAATTTACCAAGTTTCAGATTGGTAGATTGGGCACCGTGTCAAATTGTTCAGTCGTTGACTCTGTCCCTTGTTCTTCCAGGTTACGGGCTAGAGAGCTGACTGTAGTTCCGGCTAGGCGGGTAATTTTTATTTCAAGATTCTCACCGGAAACCACTGTGGATGATATTAATTTTTATTTATCATCTAAATTGAATAATACGGATTCTATAGCGAGTTATAAGCTTAACTCCGCGCATTCCAAAAAACTCGCCTCTTTTAAGCTTTTTGTTCCCGATGACTTGTTTGGACAATTGGTTAACTCTAATTTCTGGCCTTCAGGGGCCTTGGTGAAAGAATTTATACAACGCGATAATGGTAGGCGTTCGAACCCTGTTTCTCTCCCAAAATCGAATAGAACGGCTTCAAAAAACTAAATGGATTTGCCAACAGTTTGTATCAAAATGTTCGTGGCTTAAATACTAAACTCTCTAGACTCTATGTGGACAGTTTTGGTTTCGATTATGATATAATAGTTTTTTCCGAAACATGGCTTAAACCCAATGTACTCGATTCAGAAGTTTTATGTGACAGATTTTCAATAGTCCGAAGAGATCGCGCGGTTAAATCTGGCGGTGGTGTATTAATCGCTGTGCTCAGACCATTGTCTTATGACGTTGTGATAACGAACATTAGTGATATAGAGTTCTTAGCACTCTCTGTAAGGTTGGGCGCTGCCAAACTTTATATAACTTGCTCGTATATTCCACCTTCGTCAGAGTTTGGAATTTATGAGATGCACTTGGATGCCATCTCAGAAGTGTGTGGGAAGCTTGGTGACAGTGACAGCTTACTGATATTGGGTGATTTCAATTTACCTTTGGTATCATGGATACCCTTACCTGATACTAAACATCTCACTCCGTTAACTCCTTGCGACTGGACTTCTGATTTTGTTAGACTCATTTCTTCCCTGAATCTTGTTCAGATTAACGATATTGTTAATTCTATGAATAGGACACTTGATCTTGTAATAGTTAATACTTCTGATAATTTTGAAGTTTCCCGCGTTAATCCTCTAAGTTTGCCCGAGGACTCATACCATCCTACAATTTGTATTCGTTTCTATCTCCAGACTGAAAATTCAATCTATTGAAAATCTACCAGGAGAACTTTTTGTTTCTCACGTGCTAATTTTGTCTTACTGAATAGTCTTTTTGAATCTGGCGATTGGAGGTCAATATTAGATTGCGAGGATCGCCAGAGCTTTCATGGCAGCTTAACTAATTTTTATGATGTAATGTGGCGATGTATATACGTAAATCTGTGCCGAGGGTATCTGCAGAAGATGACCTCCTTGGTCTTCTAAATATTTAAAGCAGTTTAAAAATGCCAAGAGTAGATTACATAAAAAGTTTAGGGTATCAGGTAGATCTTTTGATTATAGTAAGTACACTATTGCCAGATGTCGTTACGAGGCAGAATCTCGCAAGTGTTATCAATCTTACTTGTCCAAGGTTGGTAAGAATTTTAGCAACAATCCTAAAAGTTTTTTCAACTTTGTTAACACCAAGCGTAAGTCCGTATCAAGACCTTCTCGAATTGTGATGAATGATGTCGAATACATAGACTCTGAATCTATTGCCAATTGTTTTGCTGACTTTTTCTCATCTGCTTACTCGGTTAATTCAGTATCGAATACCTGTGACTATCCTTATGATATTCGGTCATTAGATCCGTTCGGGATCACTTCTATGAGTGATACGTGGGTCCAGGAGAACCTTTCATCACTGAAGCCCACGAACACTTATGGACCTGACGGGATCCCTAATTCTGTGCTAAAATACTGTTCTACGACATTAGCTACACCATTGACTATACTATTCAATGCATCTTTGAAATTTAGCTACTTTCAAGCGGTCTGGAAAAGTTCGTATATTGTCCCTCTTCATAAGTCGGGTAGCATTACAAATGTGTCAAATTATAGAGGTATTGCGAAACTGAGTGCGATTCCAAAACTTCTTGAGAAACTGGTCACTGACATTATATCTTACAAAGTTCCTCTATTATTGACTGTAGACAACATGGTTTTCGCAAAGGTCTGTCAACAGTTACAAACTTACTTCAATTTTCTTCTCACGTAATTGATGGTTTTATTTCAGGAATGCAAACCGATGTTATTTACACGGATTTTAGTAAAGCTTTCGATAAGGTTAACCATCGCCTCCTACTGAGTAAATTAAGCGCTATCGGGTTTAATAGTAATATTATTGAATGGATTCCATCTTACCTTATGGGTCGCGAACCGATGGTAATTTTTCGGGATTCGTTATCTAGACCTATCCAAGTGTCTTCCGGCGTTCCTCAGGGAAGTCACCTGGGTCCTATTTTATTTCTCTTGTTTATCAACGATTTGCCTAATTCGATAGCTGAGTCTAATGTGCTTATGTACGCGGACGATGTGAAAATATTTATGTCATATAAAAATACTTCAGACTATATTCTACTTCAAAATGATCTGGATCGGTTTGGGAGTTGGTGCAATCATAACCTTATGGAGTTAAACTGGGGTACATGTAAGCATATGGCGTTTTACAGATCACGTATGATTACCTCCCGGTATTCTATAGGTGGTTCTACATTAGAATTGGTCAATTCTTTCTTGGATTTAGGTTTTTTACTTGATAGGAAATTGTCTTTCAATAGTCACATTATTGCTACTGTAAATAAGGCTTATGGCGTACTTTCGTTCATTAAGCGCTGGGCGAAGGAATTTTCTGATCCATATATCACGAAAAATCTTTTTACATCCCTTGTTAGGCCCATATTAGAATATGGATCAGAGGTATGGGATCCACAATATGACTTTTATGTGAATATAATAGAATCGGTACAGAAACAATTCCTTATTTTTTGTCTTAGGAACCTGAGATGGGATCCTAACGTCTATCTTCCTCCATATGTCAGTAGATTGTCTTTGATTAAATTACCTACTCTGGCTAGTAGACGGACTATGCTTAATTCGATTACAATATATAAGATTCTCAGGGGCGATATACGCTCTGAGTATCTTCTTGGTCGTATTTCGATAAATGTTCCTTCGAGAACTTCTAGGAACTATAAACCCCTGTATATTAGTTTTCGACGCTATTATTGTGCTTTGAATGAACCGGTTCGGAGAATGTGCACAGATTTTAATGATGTTTATCGGTTTATTGACTTTTCTTTATCACCGGACACGATAAAGTCTTTTATTATAAATCATCTAAATAGCTAGTGTGTAGTATTTTATGTACGAGTATTAATGGTGAATTGATAATTTATGGTTTTATGTTTTAAGATTTATTATTTTTCAATAAGTATATAGTGGTAATCTGCGGATTTTATTCCTCTTTTAACTGGTATTGCTTTAATCGGCTGTGAAGTTTTCTGTAGCCGTTGCACGTTTTCCTGTCAGTTACTCCCCACTACGGACCTGTCTGTGGTGTGTACGTTATCCCTACGTCATAGGGATGAGGCCCCCTCGGTCGGTTGGGGCGGGTGTGAGTGGCGGCGATGGGATCGTTCGTTAAAAAAAAAAAATCGGAGACATGGTGTAATTTTACTGTGATCACTTAACATGGCATTGCTCATGGATGTGTTTTAAATTTCAATTGATGTATTTCAAATTTCAAATAGAAATTTTAAATTTCATTTGATGTATTTAAAAATTTCAACTATAATTTTCAAATTTCAATTGATATTTTTCAAAATTAAATTGGAAATGGTGTAATAGATAAAATCGGTTAAAATGTTTAAATTTCAAGTGACGAATTTTAAATTTCAATTGATGTGTTTTAAATTTCAATTGATGTGTTTTAAATTTCAATTGATGTCATTCAAATTTCAATTCATATCTTTCAAATTCCAATTGATGTCTATCAAACTTCAATTTAAGTCTTTCACATTTTAATCGATGTATTTTAAATTTCAATTGATGTCTTTCAAATTTCAATTGATGTATGTATTTCAAATTTCAAATAGAATTTTTAAATTTCAATTGATCTATTTCAAATTTCAACTATAATTTCCAAATTTCAATTGATATTTTTCAAAATTAATTTGATATTTTTTTGATTTTCAATTGGAAATGTTGAAATGGAAATGGATTTTTAAATTTCAAGTAACGAATTTTAAATTTCAATTGATGTATTGTAAATTTCAATTGGTGTATTTTAAATTCCAATTGATGTGTTTTAAATTTCAATTGATGTGTTTCAAATTTCAATTGATGTATTTCAAATTTCAATTGATATCATTTAAATTTCAATTGATGTATTTCAAATTTCAATTAATGTATTTTAAATTTCAATTGATGTTTTTCAAATTTCAATTGATCCATTTCAAATTTCAAATAGAATTTTAAAATTTCAATTGATGTATTTCAAATTTCAATTAGAATTTTTAAATTTTAATTTTTTTTTTCCAAATTTCAATTGGAAATGGCGTAGTACGTAAAATCGTCTAATAGTTTATAAATTCAAGTGACGAATTTGAAATTTCAATTGCTGTATTTTAAATTTCAATTGGTGTATTTTAAATTTCAATTGATGTCTTTTAAATTTCAATTAATGTTTTTTAAATTTCAATTGATGTATTTCTAACTTCAAATAGAATTTTTAAATTTCAATTGATCTATTTCAAATTTCAACTATAATTTCCAAATTTCAATTGATATTTTTCAAAATTAATTTGATATTTTTTTGAATTTCAATTGGAAATTTTGAAATGGAAATGGATTTTTAAATTTCAAGTGACGAATTTTAAATTTCAATTGATGTATTGTAAATTTCAATTGGTGTATTTTAAATTTCAATTGATGTGTTTTAAATTTCAATTGATGTGTTTTAAATTTCAATTGATGTTTTTCAAATTTCAATTGATGTATGTATTTCAAATTTCAAATAGAATTTTTAAATTTCAATTGATCTATTTCAAATTTCAACTATAATTTCCAAATTTCAATTGATATTTTTCAAAATTAATTTGATATTTTTTTGAATTTCAATTGGAAATTTGAAATGGAAATGGATTTTTAAATTTCAAGTCACGAATTTTAAATTTCAATTGATGTATTGTAAATTTCAATTGGTGTATTTTAAATTTCAATTGATGTCTTTTAAATTTCAATTGATGTGTTTCAAATTTCAATTGATGTATTTCAAATTTCAATTGATGTATTTCAAATTTCAATTAATGTATTTTAAATTTCAATTGATGTTTTTCAAATTTCAAGTGATGTATTTCAAATTTCAAATAGAATTTTAAATTTCAATTGATGTATTTCAAATTTCAAATAGAATTTTTAAATTAAAATTTTTTTTTTCAAATTTCAATTGGAAATGGTGTAGTACGTAAAATCGTTTAATAGTTTTTAAATTTCAAGTGCGGAATTTGAATTCAATAGAAGTATTTTAAATGTCAATTGATGTATTTTAAATTTCAATTGCTGCCTTTTAAATTTTAATTGATGTCTTTTAAATTTCTATTGACGTGTTTCAAAATTCATTTGATGACTTTTAAACTTCAGTTGATGAGTTTCAAATTTCAAATGATCTATTTTAGATTTTCTATTTGATGTATTTCAAATTTCAAATATAATTTTCAAATTTCAATTGATATTTTTCAAAATTAAATTGACAATTTTTAAATTTCAATTGAAAATGATGTATTACATAAAATGGGTTAATAATTTTTAAATTTCAAGTCACGAATTTTAAATTCCATTGATGTGTTTTAAATTTCAATTGATGTATTTTAAACTTCAATGGATGTTTTTCCAATTTCAATTGATGTCTTTCAAATTTCTATTGATGTGTTTTAAATTTCAATTGACATTTTTCAAAATTAAATTGATATTTTTCAAATTTTAGTGGGAAATTGTGTAGTGTAATGGACGTATGTGTGATTCGAAGCGCTAACGTCTATTCGGATCACTACCTGGTTGCATCAAATTTTCGCACAAGGTCAATCGCCAGTAGATCGTCATGATATTACTGCACGGGTTTTCAAACTCAAATTGAAATCATTAATGGATTTTATGATTAACATCAAGTATTCGGAGATACTCATTGTTGGATGTATTCCATTGAATTGCAGAAAAGAGGATTAGCTCATGCCCATATTTGATTTGGTTGATCAAAAAAATTACTCCCGAGAGATTGATAATATAATTTCAGCGGAATTCCTGATTCAATCGTGGATCCTGAAATATTTGAAGTAACTAGCTGATCCGGCAGACGACTTGTCCTGCAAATTTTATTCAAATACCGTTAGAACTAATGGATTTTTAATTTGTGGTTTGTATGGGAGGTACCACGCCCCTTTGTCCAATTGGACTGAATAGTAAATCTAAACCACCCAGGGCGCCACCCAAACGCATAAAAAAAAATTTATTGAAATCGGTCCAGAAGTTTAGGAGGAGTTCAGACACATACACTCGTGCAGTAGAATTATATATATAAAGATAATCAAAATCGTGATTCATGGTTTTCATATTTTAAGCGTCGTCATAATCTCAATATCACAAAACGAATCAGTAAACATATCAAACAAAAAACATATTAATATTAATTAACTAATAAATTTAATTCTTCTTACTATTATACAATAGCGAAGCATTGACGGGTACGCTAGTTTCTTCATAAATAAAATAATAGACAAATTGTTTTATTTTTTTGTTCTTCAATAAAAATACACAAACATGGTTTTATTATTTTTTTTAATTTGTTTTGAAGGAGCAAATTTTTAAGCAAAAAAACAATTTTTTTTTGCAATTTGTCAGTTTTCCTAAAACAAAAAGCAACACTCTGTTGTACTTCGTTATACTCTCTCCCTCACTCATTGGTCTCATTGAATCATTGAATATTGTGAGTTCGAGTTTATTCGTTTTATGGGACGAATGAATACAATCTTCGGAAGACAAAGAACAACGAAATACAACACACTTCAATGGCTGCATTCATTCACAGGTACAAAGAAATGCCGAATTGTATCTCATTCCATGTATAGGTAAGTAAAACCCTCACCCCCTATCAAATAATATAAAACAGGAATTTATACAACTACAAACAGAGAACTGCTTACATTTTGTTAAAATAAAGTATTTTGTATAAATTTTTAATAATCAGACACCATTTTGGGGTCCCCAAGGGAACATTTTAAATGGGAATATTCGCACCATATACTCTAATTTAGGGCACATGTAACTTCCGTTTTGCGAAAACCAGGCAAGGACATAGCTACCAACCACCTGACCATAATTTACAACATTCACTTTCTTGCCACTTAATGTCCTGGCATAAGAATTATGGGCGTTTATTTGTATCCTTAAAATATTCAACACTTTCATTTAACATTTATTTAGTAGCAGCAAGAAATAAATGAAGGGGAAAAACTCATGCAAATGAAAATACGTATGCACATACATATAAATAATTTCAATTTAGGAAAACGGCTAAACTGCTCACATGAAAATGACCATAAAACCAAATAAAGGAGAAGGAGAGTTTGCCAAAAAAAAACAAAACGACAAACAAACAAAAATATTAAAAACAAATACAATGTATGGCATAAACAGTTGTATCTACATACATATACACTAAAGTATGTGACGACACACACATACCACTACTACCACTACATGTACCGATTTATAAAATATTCATAATAAATCTACACTTTGCCAAATCCCCCATGAAACCATAAATTTTGAAAACATAAACTCCAAGGCAATAACGGCAGCAACAGAACAATGAATATAAACATTTTGAATATTTCAACTCAAATCCGTAACTGAAATCGGAAAACAACACCCGTTCCACTTCACATACTTAGTTAGTTAGTTAGTTGTTACTCCTGGAATTCAAACAACTAATGAAATATTCCACTCCCTGCCTTAGCAGCCCTCAGCCAACATGTTACATTGCATAGTCTATGTGTTGGATGTATGTGGAATGGTTTCCGGCAGATATTTGTATTAGGCCATAATAAAAGCTAATAAATTTTATAACAAGAGCCAACGAACGACCAACCAAGCAAATCCTCGATATCCTTAAATTGTGCCTGAACTCGAACTGGGATTGTTTGCCAGCGTATAAACACAAATTCGCATAAGGCGACCTAATGCTTTTGACCCCCAAAAATAAAAAGAGAAAACGTCGTGTATAAATTTAACCGTCTATAAATTATAACCATATATAAAACTGATTTTAAAGGTCGCTCGACTGCTCATTTATCCTTTGGCAGGATCTAACTAAAAGAAGAGGTGAAAATGCCACAAAAACTTCATTAAATATACAATAATATTTTTGTTATTTGCCTTAAACACAAAGAGGCAGCCAACACAGGCAACAACATTTAGGTAACTACATTTACGATACCCTACTCAGCGGCTGTGGACAGGATATGTTGGACATAACCTTAAAAAATTAAAATCGCGCTCAAGGACAACGAATTTCGAAACTGAACACCTGAAATGTTCGCAAACTATAGAAAGAAGGTGGCGCTTTCCAACTTTCAGATGTTTCCAAAATGTCATAGTTTCAATCTACAAAGTGGCGCCAACGTTGCCACCTGTTGATCTTTGCCTGTAATTTATTTATGAGCGAAAAACATTGGTTCTGCTTTTGGATTATGTGTTTGATGTCTTAAATTTAATTTCATTAAGATGAGAAAATGTCATCGGCCAAGGAGCCGCCGCCAGTAGTGATGTCGACAAGGCCCCGATTTATGGAATTTTCCATCACTCTTGACAAACCTCCGACTATAGCTTCTCGCATTCTTCACTGTTGTTCTCTTTGAGGGCTTCAAGAGTCTGCGCTTTGTTCCAGTGATCACAGCTACTCGCACAGAGATATCGTGTCATAACTTGGCCACACTTGTCTGGTTATCCTGCAATTTATGCCACGAGACCATCTATCAGAGCTTCGGTTTTAAGCATGAGCTTCGGTTTTAAGCATGAGCTTGCATGCAGAAAGGGACGTACTCACATACATCATATCCAGTAGAACTGGTAGGGTAGTTCCTAATCTTGGCTGCTCATTTGCTGTAAAGTTCCCTGGAATGTGGCAACATTTGCTGCAGTGGGTGAAAAAAAAGCGATAAGCACCAGGTTTTGTTGTAAATGTAGGCAGTAGAGGTGTACGCGTGAGTGAATTTCACTCCCTGTCAAGCACGCTCTTCGTACTTCTTACCCTCTGTCAAAACTTTCGGGATTCGGAAGATCAAATAACGGACTTAATAAGATTCTTCCACTGAAGATCAGGAGGTAATGATAGTTGAAGATACCCTAGATTGTACGCCCACAACCAAGGCGTGATTAGAAGGGCGATCTCCGGCCTTAAGAATAATAAAGCCGCTGGTGCGGATGGGCTACCGGCTGAACTTTTTAAGGCAGGTGGCGAAGGACTGCTTGCCCACATGCATCGACTTATATGCAGTATATGGTTGGGGGAATCTATGCCTAACGATTGGAGTCTCAGTGTATTATGTCCTATATTCAAAAAGAGTGATCCGTGTGTCTGTTCCAACTATCGCGGTATCAGTCTTTTATCCATCGCGTATAAAGTCTTGTCGAGCGTATTAAGTGAAAGACTAAAGCCAATTTTTGAAAACCTGATTCGACCCTATCAGTGTGGTTTTAGACCAGGCAAGTCCACGACTGACCAAATATTCACGCTACGCCAAATCCTTGAAAAGACCCACGAAAAGCTAATCGATGCACACAACCTTTTTGTCGATTAAAAAGCTACTTTCGACAGCTCCATACGGGGAAGACTGTAAGAAACGATATCTGAACTTGGGATTTGGGCAAAACTGATCCGCCTCTGTCGAATGATGCTGACCAACACCAAATCAGCAGTGAAAGTGGGGTAAGACCTCACTAAACCATTCTGTACCAGGCGAGGACCGAGACAAGGAGGCACACTTTCGTGCAATCTCTTCACCATCTTAATGGATATGATGATGAGAAAAGCTGCAGAACACGACCATTAACACGAAGAACCATATGTTGCTGGCGTATGCTGACGACATATACATCATTGGGCGAAATATGCGAGAGGTTACTGCAGTATTTTCAAGAATCGAAGAGGAATAAACGAAGCTGGGCTTGCTGTTAATGAGGGCAGGACAAAATTGATGGCGTCAACGACTAGAGAAACCTCTCGACTTGGTCCGTACTTGAACGTTGACAACCGATTTAATTTTGAAGTAGTAGATGAATTTGTTTACCTTAAATCCGCCGTAAACAAGGACAACAATGTCAGCCTGGAGATAAATAGGGGAATTGTGCTTGCGAATAGATGCTATTTTGGTTTCAGCAAGCAGTTTAGGAACAAAGCCCTCTCTCGGCAGACAAAAGTCCAGCTATATCAGACTCTCATTTTACCTGTCTTGACATATGGTTCCCAAATTTGGGTCGTACTGCAAGCGGATGAAAAACACCTGGGAGTATACGAGAGAAAATTTATCCGTAAAATATATGGTCCTGTTAGAGAAAACGGCGAGTACCGACGTCGCTGGAACGCAGAGCTCTATAATCTATACTCTGACTAGGCGAATCAAATTAGGCCAACTGCGTTGGCTAGGCCATGTTGTCAGAATGAATGAAGATGAGCCAGCGCGAAATTTTTTCGATAACATACCCGATGGAAGCAGGAAAAGAGGACGACCAAGACTCCGCTGTAACGACCAAGCAGAAGAATCCCTCCGTATCCTTGGTGTTACCAACTGGCGAGAAAGGGCGAAGGATAGAGTCAGTTGGAATAATATGTTGAAATTTGTTTAATTAATATGTGTAAGACGTCTGACCTCATGAGGTTATACAATTGTCAATAAAAGTAAATAAAACTGGAAAACAACCAAGCATGGATTCGATGACAGCTCCGACCACCTTACATATCTTTCGACGGCAGTCACCTGGGCGATACTACCGAGTCATTAGCCATAAAAAGGTGTAACACTAGAGCCATAAAAGAGTGTGACACTAGAAAGGGCACAATTTCCTCTGTAGAGGGAAAGTTTTTTTTTTCTTTTAAAAACCTTCAGTGGTTTCAAAAAGCAACTCAAACCAGCTACAGCAGATTAAGCTGTAATTTTGTAGGACAATTTCAGGATTATCATTTTTCATACAAACCACTATAATAAAGGGCCCGCCAAATAACTTTTTTTTTTGAAAATGCTATAAAAAACAATACTGAATATTTTCTCAAATTTCTTTTTTTCTTTGAAAGTACAATCCTTCCGGTTAATAATGGAAAATAATTTCATTCAAATGGCTGCCTCGGCTGGCCATGCAGTAGCCTACACGATCGGTCCAATTTTTAAGCACATTATCGATTGTGTGCAACTGTATTTCACCAATGACTTAACGAATATTGTCCTTTAAAGCGTCAATTGTCTCTGGCTTGTCGGCGTAACACTTATCTTTGAGGGCACCCCACAAATAATAGTCCAACGGTGTCAAATCGCAGCTCCGAGGTGGCCAAACGACATCAGCTCAGCGGCTGATAATGCGATCTTCAAAAACAGGGCGCAAAACATCGAGTGTAGCTTCGGCTGTGTGGCACGTAGCGCCGTCCTGTTGAAACCAAATGTTGCCAATATCCTCCTCTTCAATTTTTGTGAACAAAAATTCGTTCGACATGGCCCGATAACGATCGCCATTGACTGTAACGGCCACTCCTTGCTCATTTTCGAAGAAAAATGGCCCAATTATGCCTCTGGACCAAAATCCGCACCAAACAGTGACTCGTTTTGGGTACATCGCTTCACGCACACTTTCTGCCACAGCAGCAATATTCTCGGGTGTACGCACTATTTTTGGCTTTTCACGCTTTGGTTTATCGATGAGGATGCCAGTTTCTTTCACTTTTTTCACAAGATAACGAACATACGGAGCTGACGGTGCTTCTCTTCTTCCAAAATCCGTACGCAATTTTCGCACACATTCTGCAACATTACCATGATTTTCAAAGTAATGTCGCAATATTTCCCAGCGTTGTTCAAGCATATACACAGCCATATTCGTTCAGCGGAAGCATAAAACTAATTATCTGTCAAAACAGATATGAGCTAAGTGTTACCATTCACGAAATAAGCACTAGTTGGAAAAAAAACGTAAGATGGCGGACCCTTTAGTACAATAGTACAGAATAAAGAAATATTATTGTATTGACAATTACTATGAAAGAGAATATGACAATTTAACACCAGCTGAAAAATAACGGCCCCAGCAACATATTGCAGGAAACATGTACATGTTTCCAGGCATTGTTTTCGTGAATTGAATATCGGCAGCTTTTTGTTTCTTTATTGCCTGTCTCGTTTTTGTCTTCAGTAGTTTTGGTCACACATGTGGGTCACAACTACATACATTATAACCTATTAATCATGGAGTCCCAAACATGTTATATTGAATAGCAAACACAATGCGTTTGGACACAAGTAAACTATATTTGCCACAAGCTACAAACACATTATATTTGCAACCAAACAACAACAACAAAATTTCAGCGTGTAGATATCAATGTACAATTTTTTTAAAAAGTCCAAAATTAAAACTGTTACCACAACAAATGTTACTACCAAAATATGTGCACATGACATAATCAGTTGTTCAAAATATCTCCCCCGAACAATTATTTTTTTCTAAAATGAAATTTGGTCCAAAATTTGGTGCCCCATTTTATTTCCTAATTTGGGGTATAGTTCCCTGGGGTCTATCTTCTTAGCACCAAAAGAATACTCTTTCGAAAAACTGTCTTGTCTGTTTCAGAGGGTTAAAAAAAATTTATTTTATTCCTGCATATCCTGCACAATGGTTTAACAAACTTAACATGCATCCAAACTATCATAGCAGGGTACAAATCTATGGAAAATTTCCATCGTTTTCCCTCCAAATGTCCTTTTTTCTACAGTGCATCGTTTTTTCTTAAATGTGCTCCAATGTTGAACAACATTTACCTACATGCCCTTTATAATATTACCTCAATTGTTCCTTGTTGCTGTTTTATGAATTTCTAGTGTCATAAATCGAGTTTGAAGCTCAACAACCAAGTGAGGAATTATTATAGAAACAAAATATGAACATTTCATTTAAACTTTATTAGGGGCAGCAACAAAAAAACAGCAAATACTGTTGTGATACTCCAAAGAAAAAACATAACACTATAACCTTTTATATTTAAGCCATGTTTTACGCCAATAACAACAACCAAAAGTATTCATAACAACATACTCCAAGTACCACGAGTACTACTACCACTACATCCTTTGCAACAGAGTGGCAGCAACGAAAATGAAAACATGATGATCCCCTCGTAAGTAATAACAACATTTAAACAACGAAGACATTTTTTGTCCTAACTGGTTGTGGCTGATGGCGGCGTTGTTGCTGTTGTAGCCGTTGTTGCATGTGGCAGGAAGGTGATGTTTGCCTTGGGTTTGAATGGCTTGTTTAGTTAGCATTACTGTGTAGTTAGTGTCGTTCTCTTTTCTCTTTCCTTGACTTTTTTCTGTTTTGTTATCAGACTACCGGAGTTTGTTCTTGTCGCTTTTTTCGGTTGTTCCCAAACGATAAAAATCACAGGCATTCGTGTAATCACTTTCGGTTGTATGGAACCTTCCCACGGCAGCAGAATAAAACACAAGAAGCACAGTGGGTTGATTCAAAAAAAAGGTAGAAATACAAAGTTGCCATTTATATTTCTGCACTGCCATGTGCAAGCTGGCAACACCATTGGACAGCGTTGAACTTCATTTTTGGTTTGGTTTTGGTACTCAGAACGTGTTGACGTGTCAGCATTATTTCAGCTGTTTTCATTGACTCGAAAAATTCATCGTCTAGTGTACATTTTCGTGCGATTATTTTTCACAACTTTCGACGTGGATTATCAAGAGAAATGTGCATTGGCGAACTTAAATCGCTATACTCCGATGATGCACCATCATGCAGTTCTGTAAAAAACTAATCTACAGTTATATTCCTGGCCCAGCTAATTTTTACTGTTGCCAGATACAATCTGGCAACACCATTAAACAGCGTTGCAGTTTTTATGGTTAAAGGTATTCAGAACGTGTTGACGTGGGAGTTTTTGTTTTGTTTTTTCAGTTACTCCTCTTGGGATCATACGGCATCCACAAAGCTTTTTCATCTTACACGGTTCACCGCTATTGTTTTTGCTTTTTCTTCTACCCATGTTAGATTGTTCTGCCTCTGTTCTTTTGTATTATTATTCGTCTCCAGGTGTTTCTTGGTCTGTGGCCGTCGGTGGTTCAATGGTTAGTGTGCGCGGCTCTTGTACATGAGATCCTGGGTTCGAACCCTGCTCTGACCACCTTCAAATTTCTTTCGACGGCGGTCACCTCGCATAGTGACGGCGACACTATCGAGTATATAGCCATGAAAAAGCTTCTCAAAATACCGTTCGGAATCGGTGTAAAATTTTAGGTCCCAATCAGTGAGTGAAAACTGGAGAGCGCACAGCTCAGTGATTGTGAGAAGTTCTCCCCGGTCCCTTCATGGGATGTAATGGGAAACCATTTATATTTTAGGTGTTTCTTGGTCTACCACGATTTCTTGAGCCTTGAGGATTGCACTCAAGCGCCATCCTTGTGATACAGTTGGGATTTTTTCGGATGTTGTGTCCGATCCACCTCCATTTCGTATTCGCGTTTGTATGGGGTACTCATTGGTCATGTTCCACAGATCTGTGTTACAGCATTCGCACTGGCATCGATTTTCTTGATTTTTCCACTTCTGTTGATTTCAAGCAGAAATCAAGAAAATTTGCTTAATGCAACGCTGCTTTATCTCACGCTATGAACTAATAGTACGTTTGTTTACAACGCTGTTTTATCTCACACTATGACCGAATAGTACGTTTGTTTACAACGCTGTTTTATCTCACACTAGCTTTGTTCCTTTACTTTACCGCGGGATCCCGCGGGAACCCAAATTTACCCAAACATACCCAAAAGCGTTCCCGTACGCAAAAATTGGGTAAATGAGAGCGACTTTTTGTTTCTCTTAATGTCAAAATGCGTTTCTCTTTTTACCGAACTTACCCAGACTTTTTCTTCGGGTAAGTTTGGGCAAAGTGTGAAACAATCAGCTGTTCGAAACGTCAACATAAAAACATATGTATTATTTGTGAAAAAAATAACGGATGCGAAAAAAAATTATTGAATTTACAATTTTATTAACTTGAAAAGTGAAAATTAACATGATATGCAAGATTTGTTGTCAAGCATATGTTTTGTGTTCTGACATTTGCTTTCGGGCTAGAAAAGGGGTTTTGGCGTTCCTTTACTTTTGGGTAAATTTGAGTATTTGACAGTGAATTTTGCTTTTACTCTCATTTACCGGAACTTTACCCGAAAAGTAAAGGAACAAAGCTACTATGAACGATTAGTACGATTGTTTACAACGCTGTTTTATCTCACACTATGAACGAATAGTAGGTTTGTTTACAACCTTTTCAATCACGGCGCATCGATGTGGTGGTACCACTAGAATGCCCGACTTATTTATTTATCACATTTCTTAGGTATTTATTGTTGCTCAAATATATTTTTTATACTTTTTGTTTACTTTTATTCCTGGAATACATTTGTACTGAATTTGATTGTGGAAAAATACCAGACAAAGCAAAATGCCTACTTTTGTCGGCGTGGTGTATTTGTTGTCGTAGTAATACTACCTCGTCAAAGCGCTTTGACTTTCAATCAAATCAGGAAAAATCCCAATGCGAACAATTCGGATTTTGTTAGGACATTTGATATGAAATCGGGAAAATATTTTCTAGTGCGAATGAACTATTAGGCTAGAATGTTTTGAATAAGATTCTGAGGCACTTGTTGATGAATACCTGAAGCTTTTGCCTGATGGTATGTAAAACAAGTCAGGTTTCACTACCGTAAAACAGAGTTGATTTAATACATGAGTTAAATATTCTGAACTTAGTTCGTCTGGATAGGTAGTAACTTCTCCATACTGACTGCAGTCTCACGAATGTCGCCCTCGCCTTATTGAGCCTGTTGATTACGTTTGTTTCTGCGCCGCCGCTTGTAGACATTATACTTCCAAGATAGCAGAAGATATCTACATACCTAGATAGAAGAAGATATCTACATCTACATACTCGACTGGTTGATCTTGTAGCATGATATTTTCTATGCTAGTTATGTTGATTGTCATCGCTTTGGTTTTCTTAATATTTATCTCAAGTCCAACATTGTGAGCCAATCTTTCCAAGACTTCCAGTTTTTTCTGCATATGTATTTGGAGATCTTATGCGAGAGTAGACAAATGTCATCCGCATAAGAATCCGAAAAGAACCAGGTACGCTTCAGATGACGACTAAAAAAATCTCTAGCGTCTAAACGAAATGGAAGGGAGAGCGTCTGGCGACTTCGGTTGATTTTTTCCTCTCTGCGTCGTATATACGAGTATTTGCGGCTCTTTTCTGGAATTGTTGGAAAGTTTGGAAAAATAATGTTGTAGTTGAATAGGAATTAAATTGTTTTTACTGCATTTAAATATGTATTCACTTTTATTGTATTGTATTTAACAATAAATTATTTTGAACCTTTAATTATTAAATTATTTTCGACCTTTAATTTTCTTTTGCATTCACATGCACCATCGTATGTATGTGTTGGTTTCTCTTATGATGAACATGTGGCAACTTCATCCTGTCAATGGAGATATTTCGTGAGAGCGCCACCAATAAATTAGAAAAGATTCTATTCCAGCGGCGAGTCGTCAGCCGCAGCGGATTTTCGTGACGATTTTTATCTGCCTTCAGAGACCTATGTAGAAAAAACGTTGTCGTCTGTTTGACTATGTTTAGACTCTAATCCAGATATTCAAGTTGGCGTGAGAGACTCCATGTTATACCTCTTCTCTTTGAACATACTTCGGTCATTATGTCATCCAGCACGATGGTGGATAGCTGAGGTTATAGTGGGCATCCTCTTTTTACTCCAATATTGGTGTGGAATGGTCGACTAATGTTTCCGTTGTGAAGAACTGAGAGTTCTGCATCCTCGTACATATCTCTAATAATTCGAATTATTTTCCGTGGTACACCTTTTCTTCTCAATGCTTTCCATATGGCGGTCCGTCTGATGGTACCAAAAGCTTTCTTGAAGTCGACGAACAGTAAATACGGGGGGTTACACCATTCTAGAGATTGCTCTATAATGATGTGAAAAGTATTGGTCTGATCTACGCAGCTTCTATGTGGCCGGAAGCCTGCTTGTTCGGCTCCAAATAGGATCTCTATTTTCCTTTGAAGCCATCCGTGTATTATGACTGCGAGTATCTTGTCTATGGTATTAAGAAGAGTAGTTCTTCTCCAGTTTCTAGTCACTACTTTTTGGTGTCTCTTTTGGATGGATTTTTCTGGGGGGGATTGAAGCCTCTTTTTAAAAAAAACTCCAAAACCGCAATTACAATTTTTCGTCTTGTTCTACACCGAGATTCGAAAATGGGCTCCAACACACCACTCCCTGTGGGAGCATTATTTCAGCTTTTTCACTGACTCGAAAAATGCATTATCTCGTGTACATATTTGTGCGATTATGTTTCACAACTTTCGACGTGGATTATTGGGAGAAGAGTGCATTGACGAACTTAAATCGTTACACTCCGATGATGCACCATCCTCCAATACTATGAAAAACTGGTGTAGTGTATTTATTTGCCGCCAAATTTCGCCGCAGGACTTACTTCCTGCAGGTGGTTCGAGATCAGTTGCTGTGAGAGAAAACATCGATGCTGTGCTTGAATTGGTACTGCAAGATCGTCATGTGACATAGCGTGAGATAGAGCCACCTTTTAGTATTACTTCCACTCCCTTCGATTCAGTACTGCATGAACATTTGGCCGTACAAAAGTTTTGTTGCGGGGGATACCGCATAAGTTGTCAATCGCTCATAAAATGATTATTGTCGATTAGTGCAAGGAAATTCTGAAAAAATTTAATGGCGGTGCTTCAAAAGACGTCTGTTAAATCATGACAGGCAAGGTATTATGGATTGATATATATGAACCTGAGACTTAACAGCAATCAACTGTATGAGTCTTCCAAGACGAGCCACATCATTCTAAGCAAATGTTGGCCTTCTTCTTCGCCATACCAGGTTATGGTTCAACAATAACATTAGAGCACCGTAGAATGGTCAATTGCGAATAGAACACAACCATTTGTTTGCCAGCAATTTTTAGTGAACTAAGGAAAACGGGCCCCCAAAAAAGAATTAATCTCTATTACAACAATGCTTGTCTCACACATCGGTTCAAACAATCGCGTATTTGATCAATATTTTTTTGATGGCTCATCTGTCTTACAGCCCCGATTTGGCACTCAATGTTTTTTTTAATCCCGCACATTAAAAACCAATTACTTGGAACACTTTTTTGACGCCTGAAGAAGCGGTTGATGCATTCAAAACGCATGTTTTAGAGCTACCTCATTCGGAATGGCCAAAGTGCTTCGAAAATTGGCTCAAACGCTTGCAACAGTGTATTGATCTCCATGGAGAATATTTTGTAAAACAATAAAACCAATTTTGGTCATCAAAATTAATTTTTTCATTATTAGCCCAGATCTGGCTAGATCTGAAATACCTATACGGTTTGCCAGGAATCATGAGGATGCGTTTTGCAAAATGACTTTTAAAAAACCATAGGTCTATTAAGAGAGATATAGAATGGTCTTGAGCTTGAAAAATAAAATAAAAAAAGCTGAAATATAAAAAACCGTCGTAATATTATAACTCAGAAGCAATTGGTAGAATCGTTTAATAACCCAGTGCATCACGAAATAATAAAATCAATTGGTGTTCGAACTCACGGATGATGTGTTAACACCTTTTTGCTACACGGTACCTGTTCGATTTCTATGAACACATTAGTAAATGTTACATTGGAAAATAAAAAATAATAGTTTTTTTGTATACACCGGGCAATGCTGAACATCAAATGACTCGCTTTGTTTGGCCATAGCAACAACAACGAAACAACCAAACACACAACATCACACATACTTTGTCCGAAGTAGCTGACGTATAAGTGTGTCACATAACCACTTGTTTGCCATATCAACAGCCAAACACACAACTTCACACATACTAACGTCGACTGCGCTAACCCATGGGCTTGCAAATGAAATTTTGCGTGGCTATGCTTTATATGTTAATACATACGCTATAGACACAATTTCGATTGCCTCACCCCTGCCACACCACTCTTTCATTGCTCTCTTGCTCGCTCATTTTTGTTTAACACGTCATTATTCTCTTTCGCAGTCGCATAAAATCTGGTTTTAGCAGCAGCATAAAATCTGACTTTGATAGATTTTGTCCCTATACGCCGCTATAGATGTTAACACATCAAAAAGACCCGTATCTAACAGTTTTGCCCAAAGTCATGCACTTTTTTTACGGGCCCTCAAAGCTTTGGGCCCTCGGTGTAAAGTTTGCTAAAAAAAGTGATCATTTTGTCTGGCTCATATCTTACAAACCGTTCGGAAGTTTGATTTACTCTCTGAGGGATCCTTTTGAAATCTTGTTGGACTTTTTTGACGACCGCAATCGTAGCAAAATAAATCAATATTTTCACGCTACATATTGAAATTATCAGTTGCTAATGTTGTGTGCGAATTATGCTGTAGCACTTTTTCTATAACTTTCACCGCTGAGCTCTCGTTGACGTCGCGCTGTGTAATGCCTCGATGTGAGCGTCGTGTCGCTTTTATATTGTGTACTGCGTCCCATGTTGTGTGTGCTGAGCTTACTGCTTTGCCTGTGCTGCTGCGGTCAGATATCATAGTATCTCAATGTTAAAGTAAACGGTGTCAAGAATCATTCATGTCAGTTGTTTATTGAGATCTTATGTACATTTTTGTAGTTGATTGTTTCCTTGAATTTTGAACGGTTTAAAACCTATGGACCTGAACAGGATAAACAATTTTTTAAAGTTTTTTGTAATTTTGACCTTGAAAATAAAGTTTGTTTGATTTAATATGTTCACAATTTTATGACAAGAGCTAAAACTTCCCTCAGAAAGTAAATCAAAATTCCGAACGGTTTGCAAGATATAAGCCTGACAAAATGATCACTTTTTCCAAAAATTATATCGAGACCCCAAATCTTTGGGAGCCCATAAAAAAAGTGCATAACTTTGGGCAAAACTGGGAGCCACGGGTTTTTTTTTTTTGGTCTTTTATCACGTAGTGGTGTCCGTATATAGTTATATTTCCTTGACTTAAAAATTACACACAGTGTAATTTAGTATACATTTGTAGGGGAGGACTTTTTAGAATATTGTATTCAGAGGGCCCCTGTCATAATACAGAATGTGCTACAGGGTGTGCATGTAGACCCCTCGCATGATCTTCACCATTTCTTAACACTTAAAATGATTTTAATGACAAACAATTACTAGTGAATGCCAGAATGCGGAATGAAAGCATAAACACCTCTCTGTCTACAACAAATTTGGAATACATTCCAAAACAATCCGATTAATAGTTTTGAATTCTGACGTTATCATCAATTTTTAAGCAATCGGTCCCACTGTGCTATGTATTCTATCCCCCTTCCTTGTTTACATTATGTTTGGAGAATTTCATAAATGAGAAAATGTTTAAATATTTAAAAAAATTTGCTGATTACGGGAAAATAGAAGACAACAATTTAAGAAACATATACCGACTCAAAGGCCGCGCACTGAATTATTTATATGTATAAAGAATTTTTCAGGTATAAACCCTCAGCGACAATTCTACATAAGAACGTGGGTTCAATAATATCCCCTCTGGCCACCTTAATTATGAGTGAGCACTGAAAAATCTTCCCAATTCATAACCATTTGGATTCGGTGTGAAACTGTAGGTCTTGGTGAGTGAGCATAGAAATTAGAAAGCTAACAACCCACTGATTTTAAGAAGCTCTCCTGTATCCCTTCATGTGAATCGAAGTAGGTGCAACAAAACATAATAACTTGGTTTGCAACAGTTACGAAATAAACCAATATAATGCAGATGTGACCTCGTCCTGATTAGGTGAGGCTAATCAATACAACCGTCGTCGAAGCGCCATATTCCACCGTATGCTTTGGCTATATATACAACTAGTTATGCAGAAAACTATTCTCTGCCTATTACACAGAATATAAAGATGAACTTTAAATTCAAAAAATAAAAAATATCAACACTCAATTACATTTTTCATTGATATTACCACAAAATTAATCAAATATTGAAATAAAAACCTATAAATGGAATCAACAAAGAATTTCGTAGGAAATACCCCAATATTTCATAAAATTTGTGTTGTTTTCAGTGATCCTCACGAACAGACTGCTTTAGACTGACGTTCTTCAAGACATGGGCCGCCCAGATTTTGGCTTTTGCAGTGTTGAACCGGTCTCTTCAAATTGTTTGGCCCATTTTCGAATGATAGGGATGCTTGGCGCATCTTGGAAGGGACGAAAACCTCAAATACCGCACAATCTTCTAGACGCTACAGTCGCTGAATCACAGGCTTCCTACTAGCTTATCCCCCGCGCCTCACAGAATCAATGTTTCACTAGAAGTCTGAATAAATAAGTTTAATTAGTATTATATGTATCTAAAGTACAAGTTTGATGTATTTTTTAATATAACGTCTCATTTTAGTAAGGGTTTTTCAACAGAGACGCTACAAAAGTAAATCGATAGGGACAGCAAACGACGCCATATTTTTTCCCTCTCGTTTGACATTTCTCTTCAGTACGGTTTGCAATTTCATCATGGAGAGATATACGAGCCAACAACGAGTCGAAATTATTAAAATTTACTGCCGAAATTTGGAGTCAGTGGTCTCAACTTTAAGAGCGCTACGTCCAATTTGTGGTCGTCATAATCATCCTACCAATAATATGCATTATTGGTCAGACATGCAAAATATGCGTTATTGGTCAGACAGCAATCCACACGTAATCCATGAGTCATCATTCCATCCCGAAAAAATTACGGTTTGGTGCGGTTTATGGGCCGGCGGCGTCATTGGGCCGTACTACTTCCGTGATGATCAAGACCCGAACATTACTGTGAATGCGAATCGCTACCGTTCAATGATAACCAAATATGGCCTGAATTGGACAATATGGACTTGGAGGACATGTGGTTCCAACAGGACGGCGCCACCAGCCACACAGCATATGCCACAATCAATTTATTGGAAACCAAGTTTGGTGAACGTGTTATCTCACGAAATGGCCCAGTCGATTGGCCGCCTCGGTCGTGCGATTTGACGCCGTTAGATTATTTCCTGTGGGGCTACGTCAAGTCTACGGTCTATGCCAACAAGCTAGCGACGACTGATGAACTTCGTACAAATATGGAACGTGAAATTGCAGCACAGCAGTATCGGCCGATTTATGCCTGAAAACCGTCGAAAATTGGGTTCAGCGTCTGGACTTCTGCAAGCGTGCCCGTGGTGGCCATGCAAAGAAATCGAGTTCCATACATAATGGCATCGAACGTACTTTCACAGGAATAAAGAATTTCATTGGTATCTAAAACCGGTTTTGTTTTATTTAAAAAAACTTTTGTAGCGCTCTTATTGAAAAACCCGTTATAACATCATGAACTTCTTGGAAATGTTGTTCAATTCGATTTTCGTTTCGTGTTCCTCAACTAAAATGCTAGTGGATCCCACAGTTTCTTCTTTCGGAATTTTGAATAAGTATTCATTTATCTCGACGATGCTTGTGGGACTTTGACGATCCATGTGAGTCTTGAGATGCACTTTTAAATTGTATCGTTCAGTAAAAGACTTACGACAGAATTCATATTGGTGACGATGACGATTCGCCTGACGTATTAGCACATGAAGATTGTATGTTCTACGCAACGTGAATGACTGATTATAAATACTACATATTACGGGATTCTCTTCGGCTTCCTGATGTATTGGATGGTTGTACAACATATTATCCTGGAAAAACGCTCGCCACACTTTTCGCATTGTAATTTTTTTATCCCAGTGAATACGCATATGGCGCAACGTATTGACAGGCCCTGAGAAACGCTTGGGGCAGTATCGGCATTCGTTTTCAGTCATACCCATATGTATCTCTTAGATTTGATATCTCTAATATAAACCAACGTGTTTCTAGTGTTGAGGCACAGTGTTCGGAAATTGGTAATTTACGCCAAGAGATTTTTGAACTTAAATCAGATATGGCTGATATGAAATATAAACTAAATAAACAGGAAACGCATCTTTGGCTTCTGAATTGCGTATATCTGGCATTCGAAAGATCGAAAAAGAGGACATCATGCTTGTGTTCCAGAGTATATGTACTGTCGTTAATATGGAACCTCCAGTTGTTGCGTCGATTTTTCGGCGATGATCAATTAGTTTAAAATTTTAATTTTAATTTTATATATTTTTAAACTTTGTATTCAATTTTATTATATCAGTTTTGGAATACGACATATAAACGTCCTAAAATTTAATCCTTAACTACTGAATATTACGATCTAATTATCTAATTGCAATATTAACGTAATTTAAGAATTTAATTTAATTATGTGTCAGTTAATTAATTTGTTTATATAAAATTTGTATCAAAATATATAATCTCATGCTTAGTATAAGAATTAATTTCTTTTGTATGAGATGAGTCAAATAAATAAATAAATAAATAAATATGTTCATATGCAACTCGAGATAGTCCTCGTCCTGTCGCGTAACGCAACAAATTTTCCAACTATATAGTTTTCCGTTATGTGTTTCGTTCATATGCCTCCGTAGCAGAAATTTCAAAGTAAATAGCGTTCCACATATGAAACACTCTTGGCCGCTACGTTTCGCGTTATCTGATGTCGAATCAGTCAATTCAAAGTCGGGTTGACTGCTATCATTGCTACAACCCCCTAAATCTTCCACTACTTAGGCAGTCAGTTAACCAAATGTAAACTTTCTTTTGAGACACCCTGTAAATACAATTTCTAACAAACGTTTTGGTTAAATTAAAAAATAGTAATATCTATTTCCGATTAACAAAAAATACACTAAGAATATAAGCTTCAACGGCCGGTAGGGGACTAAAAGTACCCCCGTTTGACGGTTCCGTAATCCGCTCTTCAATAAGCATCTTTTGAGACCTCCCACAATTGAAATTCCAAAATTTCGGTTTTCAAAACACCCTAATGTTCATCCGTGATAATTTTAAATGAGGGGCCGTCGGTGGTGCTATGGTTAGTATGCGCGGCTCTTGTACATGAGATCCGGGGTTCGAACCCGGCTCTAAAAATAAATAAATGGTTTCCCATTACATCCCATGAAGGGACCGGGGAGAACTTCTCACAACCACTGATCTGTGCGCTTTCCAGTTTTCACTCACTGATTGGGACCTACAGTTTTACACCGATTCCGAACGGTATTTTGAGAAGCTTTTTCATGGCTATATACTCGATAGTGTCGCCGTCACTATGCGAGGTGACCGCCGCCGAAAGAAACTTGAAGGTGGTCAGAGCAGGGTTCGAACCCAGGATCTCATGTACAAGAGCCGCGCACACTAACCATTGCACCACCCGGCTCTGGCCACCTTCAAATTTCTTTCGGCGGCGGTCACCTCGCATAGTGACGGCGCCACTATCGAGTATCTAGCCATAAAAAATTACCGTTCGGAATCGGTGTAAAACTGTAGGTCCCAATCAGTGAGTGAAAACTGGAAAGCGCACAGCTCTGTGATTGTGAGAAGTTCTCCCCAGTCCCTTCATGGGATGTAATGGGAAACCATTTATTTATTTTTTTTAATCTTCTGTCACAGCCCTTGGTTAGGCTTTTAACTTTTTTGACAAATTATTGAGATTTGTTTACTCTCCGGTACATTTAAAATTATATCGCTCTTGTCCGGTACGCGGTTCACCTCTTCTACCGCTAGGTCGTATCCCGCGTTGCAACTGACTGAAACATTGCCACATGCGTTTGTTTCATCAGTTGCCATGCGACACTCTTCACCATTGTACCATGAAGTGTCTTGAGGTGGTTCTCCTTAACAATGCAGGATTTTTGAATCAGTTTGTAAGAGAGGGAATTCCCAGGCTGCCCTTGAAAATTTCAACAAAGACTTTCCAGCTCGGTTACTAATTTAGTTTAGTTTAGTTTAGTTTATTGGTTCATTTTCGATGGTAGAACAATAAGAATACAATTCTTTTATAGTTCAATAGCGTATTACAAATGGAAGTCATTATAATTAAATATATATATGTAATTCAAAGTTCGAAGTAATTTTTTTTTTTTTTTTTTTTTTTTCCTTTTATAACATAAATTTTAAGTAGTTACGATACAAATTTTATTTTCCACCAAGGTTTACATTATTTTTATTAATCACAAAAATTAAATTACGTTAAGTTATGACTAATAATTTCAGAGAAGAAGTGATTCACAAATTAATTGTTTGAGAGAAATAGGAAGAGAATAGGGTTAAATAGAGCTAGTTGATAGAATTTATTAAATCAAGGAGGGCTTTTTTAAAAATGTTTTTTCTTGTTATAGATTTTATTGCTATGGGCAAGGCATTCCAATGCTTAATAGCAACTATACTTAGGGTCAGCCTTGGTGGGTTGAAAAGGCTGCAAGACAGCACGCTGTCTAGCACGTTTAGGCTAAAGAAGCCCATTGTGATACATGCAGTTTCCTCTATAGCAACTATTGACTAGTCGTCTAGCCAATTTGCCCTTTCAATGAATTTGTCTATAAGACCTACGGGAATATCCTGTAGGGCTACGGTGCTAACTAAATGTGTTCCGAATGTCCTACTTCTCAGTCCTGCCAGAGCAGGGCAATCCAAGAGAAGGTGTTTCGTCGTTTCCTCGTCCTCTTCCATGCAGCATCTACAGAGAGTGGAGTTTCTATGTCCCAATCTTAGGGCATGTTTTCCTACAAGATAATGTCCCGTAAGTGTTCCTATCATTGTGGACAACCTGCCTCTCGGCAAGTTAAGTATTTGTCTAGTCCTCTTCCTGTCCACCTGTGGCCAGAGGACCCTGGCTTGTTTGCAAGTTGAAGTAAGTCTCCACTTGTTCTTGAACATATTATCGGCCCACTGACTCATCTGCAAACGACAGGTAGAGATTGGCATACTAACACATTCTTTTGCCGGAAGAACCTGTGCCGTAGTGCCCTGCCCAGCTAACGCATACGCTACGTAATTGCCTGGAATGTCGCTTTGTCCCGGTACCCATATGAGCCTGATGTCAAAATACTCTGCCATCACCCTAAGTGATGAGTGGCATTCTTTCATCGTCAGGGTCGTAGCACACATGGCTTCCAGGGATTTTATGGCAGCGTGGCTGTCTGTGTAGATACATATTCTCCGGAGGGTTGTGACACTACTTCTCAGTAGTTCAACAACCTCCAGTATGGGGGTAATTTCAGTGATCAGGCAGCTTGAAGGAGATATTTACATTTAGGTCCGGTGAATGGACCCGATAGCCTACTTGCTCGTCCAACTTTGATCCATCCGTGAAAAATCTGATGCTACTGGTATCCCCTTCCAGTGACTTTTCCCAGGTATTCCTGTTCGGAATAGAAGTCCTTAGATTTGTCGCTGGTAGAAGGTAGGGGATACAGTAGCCCGTTTTTACGGGAATAGAGTTGATCTGGTGTAGTAATTCAGCGTGTCCGGAATGCCCCGATATCACAACGCCATAATCTCTGATTCTCACCAGGGATGTAGCGGCTGCCGATTCGGCCGTGATATCAGGAGTACAGATGTTTAGGATAGCACTAAGTGCAGTGCCTGACGTTGTGCCCATTGCCCCACTAACGCTAATCAGTGCTGATCTTTGAATTTTCATCAAGGAATTCAGAATATATTTCTTTTGGAGGGACCTCCACCAAACTACGATACCGTAGAGAAGTATTGGTCTGACTATTGCAGTATAAATCCACATGGTGATCTTAGGAGACAGTCCCCAGCGCTTTCCTATCGCCACTTTACAGCAGTAAAGAGCAACAGACGCCTCCACATTCAGTTTCCAAGACAGTTTTCTGTCGAGAATTATCCCCACATACTTGACCTTTTCCGTCAACTGTAATTGCACCCCATTAACTGACGGCAGTTCAAATGCGGGTATTTTATATTTCCGAGAGAACAAGATAAGCTCGGTTTTAAGTGGGTTAAGTGATAGTCCGTTATTAGCGGTCTAGTTCGAAATCAGACTAAGTAGGCTGGTTGTACGAATGCTAAGTAAATTGAGGTTTCTACCCGTACAGATGATAGCAATATCATCGGCATAGGCAAAGATCTGGCATTCGGCTCTGCCCAATTCAAGAAGCAGTTCATTGACAGAAGTTAACCATAATAGTGGAGACAGAACTCCCCCCTGCGGTGTCCCCCTGTTAACGTTTCTAGCAACCAGAAGCTTCCCAATTAGGCGTGTCACTAAGCTGTCGACTCCTAGATTCTGTAACGACCTGAGAATCGACGAAGGTTGAATGTTATTGAAGGCTCCCTCGATGTCCAGGAAGGTCCCCAGAGCGAAGGCCTTATTCTCAAGAGAGTTTTCTATTATGCTGACTATGGAAAGCCTTACAAGGATCTTATACCCGAAATGTTTGCACACGCTGAAAAATCTGTTCCTTTTGCCGTGTGGATACAAATATAATGTGCTTGTAGCTTATCGGAAACATATTATACTTGTTTCCAAACACGTTGTGCTTGCTATTCAATATTATATGTTTGAGACACAATGATTAATAGGTTAGTTTTTGTGACTCAAATTTGTTTGTTGAAAACTGCTGAAAACAAAAACATGACAGACAACATAGAACCTAAAACAGCAGATCTTCAATTCATGAAAACAATGCTTGCAAACATATACGTGTTTCCTGCAATATGTTGCTGGGGCCGTTGTTTTTCATTGACTGCAGTCCTATTATTAGTTAACGTTAAGAATATTAAATAACGTTTTCACCCTTTTTTGCCTTAAACTATAATACAAATTATAAATTAAAACAAATGATAAAAATGCTATCAAATGTAAATATATACTAAGTTCCAGTTGCTGAAATATCAAATGATAAAACTCACAACTATGTAACATATCGCGGTGAGATCAAATTGTATTTTTGGATTAATAAATATTTTGAATTGAATCGATTATTAGTTCATAAATAGTTTTGACCCAAAATTTAGTTTGGTCTAGGATGTAGTGCAACGCCCCGTATACTCTCATTTGGGGGGAGGTAGGGTATTTCTGTTTCCATTTCATAAACAACAGTTTAAAAACTTAAATTTTAACGTATGTCACATACACTCACACATTCAAAAGAATCACCTCTTAAGTTGTCAAAAATATGTGCAAAATGTTGTTTTTCTTGTTGTTTAACCACCAATATTTTTCTGGCTCAGTTCAGAGAATTCTTAAGTTTTAACGGTGAAAACACGTTATTACATCGTCAAACACGCGCATTTGTGCAAAGGGTATCCTTTTTGTGCGGTGTAGACCAACCCACACTGCCACCCAAACCAATTCTCTACCGCAAAATAAAAAAGGTGGCAAATTTATTACCGGACAAATTTTTCAGGTTGCAAAAGAGCATAAAAAAAACAAGACCATCACACCAGAAATGCCACTAAAGGTGCGAACTTATATGTTAGTCCCACGTACCATTACAACAAACGCTCGGAATGGGAACAGGAAAAGTAGGAAATAAGACATTTTGAAGAAAGGGAAAAAACTGGGAAAACGAGATAAAAATAAATAAATGCAAATTCCCAAAGAAAAAATTAAGTACGTATGTCAGAAGAGGTGTTAACATAGCACCAACAACACCAGTTCCCCTTCACCCCTTGACAGATAACCTTTTTGCAGGGTATGAACAAACAGCAGCAGCAGCAGTAACAATAACAAGGGTTACGGAAATGAACATTTATAACACCATAAATGGAGGGAGTGGTGTAACAGGTTTGGTTTAACTAAACAGGCAAAGGATTTTAACATTTTTCTGTGAGTGATATGTCCATGACAATTATCATTGTAAATTTTTGTTTTTTGCTAAAGATGTGGTGGTACCAAAGAAATTTTATGAAATACTTTGACACCACAACATTTTGATTTACAGCTGTACAATATAACTCCTAGTGAGTGAATCACAGTCAGACGGGAAATTAGTAACCGTTCATGAAATACTTTAATACGATTTCAAACATTTTCGCTCAAACCCAGTTTAGTGGTCAGATAATGAATGTAAATTATAGGTAAATTGATTTTCGCATTTCAAAGATAAACTGATTTCACCTGTGAAAAATAAAAAAACTATATTTCAATATGATTTGTATAGAGTAAACCGACTTCCTATTACAGAACAGATTTCATATTGCGTAGATAACACTGTGCGAAAACTAGTAGTTTTAACGAAAACTTGAATAACTGAGTCAACTAACTAACTAAGAGCTTTAAGTGCGTTATCCACTTCATTTCTCGTCATCGCAACAAATAAGTCGTCAACATTCTGTGTCAAGATTTTGGGTTTCACTTCCAACCTCGTCAAAGTTTCGTCAAGTAGCTCCTCCATTATTATGTCAGCTATAACTGGTGATGCCATAGGCATACCTCTTATTTGCTCATAAAATTTTTCCTCGTATTTGAAATATCTCGTATTTTTTATGCAAAATTTTAGCAATTCAATGAATATTTGTGTAAGTTTTTCCAGTATACTCTATTTCTTCTCTACCGTCTTAATGGCCAAATGTATCGATATACTTGGGAACAGGGACACCACGTCGAATGACACCAATATTTCGTCATCATCTATTCTGATATTCTCAATTTAAAATCAATCACATCTTTGACATTATATCTGGAGTCCTTCGTCAAATTATTAACTATACTAAGTATATACTTATAAAGTCCGTAGCCTTGTGAGTTGATTGCTGAGCATATTAGTCTAAGGGGGTTTCCATCTTTATGGAGTTTGTGGAGCCCGTATATCCTGGACGGTGCGGCAACCCTGTTGGTCAGTCTATCCTCCGTCAAATTTAGCAATTCTGGATTGTATAATTTCTCCACCAATCTGTTGTTCTCGTTCCGTGAGCTGCTAGTCGGGTCTCTTATCTCTTTTAATATCCCTATATGTGCAAATATCCATCAAAATAGAGTTCATCTTCGATCCGTAATCGTCCCTGTACATTGCCAATGTTTTCCCACCTCTGTCAGCACTCAACATCAAAATGTTGTCATTTTGATCCAAAAATTTCCCTGTATCAAGTATTGCCCTGTCCCTTAGATTTAAAAAAAAAAAGTGATGCCATATTAAAGACAGCCAGTGGTTAAAGCCTCCTATGGTGGTAAAACTTTTTCATTTTTTTGATTGAAAGCACCGTTTTCGAGTTATAGCCACTTTTTATTTTAGAGATTTTTTTATTTTTGCGATTTTTGGAAAAAAATTTCACCCATACGAATTGAACCACTTTATGAAAAACCCTTGGAAACTCTTAAAAATTGAACGCTCCGTTTCCGAAATATAGAAATTACCCACCCGTCGCCGTGGGTAACTACCCATTATTATCACCATTTCCCTGAGCGGAATGGATAATCGTGATGGGTAATACCCCATTGTCGTGGGTAGCTACCCATTATTTTCCCCATACCCTGTGGGTAATGGATAAACGATCGCTACCCATTCGCCACGTAAATAATAATGGGTTTTCCTGGGTAACCCATTACCCACGAAATACGAACCCTGATAAGTAGTATGTGCCATATTGCGTCTTTAGTGCCTCTTTTTGCCCTCGAAATGACCGGCCCGGAATGAGAGTTGAAATCCTAATTGTGACTGTTTCAACCTTTTCACTATTTTTAACAACAGAATACGTATAAAGACAATTCAGGTCAAATCATACAAAATGCAAAAAAAAATGTTGTCCAGGTATCCCTGAAACTGGAGCTGTGATCTTCTCCAAAACAATGTAATATAATGCCTCTGGATTATATTTTCTTGAAGTATTTGCAGTAGTTGTTCTACATTGAAAGAACAACTCTTCATCGCAAGTATTTGATATATTTGTTAGAGTTTTTACATTTCGGTAATTAAAACATTTCTGTGCTGTTTCCCCAAAAATCTCTCCAAACACGTTTCTCCAAAAACACAATTTTCGCAAGTTTTGAATTTTAATGTACGAGAATTTCGTACTAACTACAAGCTTTCAAGGTCTGATACATTTTTCTAAGTAAAAAATGATTGGTTTTTCGTTGGAATAATAGATGTCAGGAAATCACACTCACCGGCACACAGTGCTTCGTCCTCATACATTGATGGGACAAAAATAGAAGGAGTAGTCGCAGATTCATGAAATTTTGTGCGACATTGTCGTTGGTCATTTAAGAAAATTGGTCAAATTGGTCAAATTAAGAAAATTCCAAAATTTCGAGCAAATCGGACCAAGGCTTCTGGTACCTCCGATACAAAGGTTTAAATAGATCTGAAAAATTCAACGCGCTATAACACCCTATCAGACAGTGCGAATTATACCAAATCGGTTTACTTCCAAGAAAAATGTGCCAATTTTAGAAGAGATCGGATCACGGGTTCTGGTACCTCCCATACAAAACGTGCATAGGGTCTCGAATATTAATCATACCCTATCACCCTATCAGACAGTCTAATTTCTATAAAACTTTTTAAACCTTATTTTTTAAATCGTCAAAAACTCTGGACAAACTTTGAAAGAAATTGGAGCACGGATTGTGGTACCTCCCATACAAACCCTGAAATGGGTATCGAAGATTAATCATACCCTATCACCCTATCAGACAGTCTAATTTCTATGAAACATTTTAAACCTTATTTTTTAAAACGTCAAAAACTCTGGACAAACTTTTAAAGAAATCGGAGCACGGATTCTGGTACCTCCCATAAAAACCCAGAAATGGGTATCGAAGATTAATCATGCCATAGCACCCTATCAGACAGTCCAATTTCCACCGAAGTTTTCAGATCATGATTTTGTTATGCTGAAAAATTCAGAGCTAAATTTTAAAGCAATCGGAGCATGAGTTGTGGTACTTCCCATACAAATCGTGCAAAGGGTCTCGAATATTTATCATACCCTATCACCCTATCAGACAGTCTAGCTTCTATCAAACTTTTTAAACCTTATTTTTTGAATTGTCAAAAACTCTGAATTAAGTTTGAAAGAAATCGGAACACGGATTCTCGTACATCCCATACAAACCCTGAAATGGGTCTCGAAGATTAATCATGGCCTAACACCCTATTAAACTGTCAAATTTCCGTCAAACTTTTTCAACCATACTTCTTTAATCCCGAAAAACTCCCTTCCAAATTTGAAACAAATCCGCTCAGGGATTCTGGTACCTGTCATACAAAAGTTTCCATGGCTACCGAAATTTATGACGTAACAACCTACCGGATTACCCGGTTTTTGCCAAACCTTCCAGAATATTTATTTATTTATTTATTTATCTCATAGCTACAATCCTCAATAGGATACAGCTGGTAATATGTTTCCAACAACGTTATAAAATTTATATTATATACATAGTAGACATAACATACAATACTTAATAAAATTAAAATACATTTAACATAAGAAAAAGCGTAGAGTACAATTAAAATAATAAGAAGAAAATTTGTAAAATTTAAAAATTAAAAAAAAGGAAAAATATAAATATAAAAATATTAACATAAAATAATTAAAATGAAACAAAATAGTGAAAATATAATACAAAATACAAAAATAAAAAATAACTTATAATTAAAACAGTAGCAATACAGGAGCTGGGACAGGAACATCTGGAACATGAGGAACAGGAATAGGAACATCAGGTGGAGTAGAACAACGGGGGGATGACCAGGAACAAGAGAAATGGTAAACAAACTCCACAAATTTTAGTGGAATAATTCACAGGAACTTTAGGATAAAATCATAGGAGATAACATAGGCATTCACATCTGGAGCAGGAACGTCGCAACAGTATGTGTGGAACGTTAAACAGGAACAAAAATAGCATAATGGGAGATAAACAGGAATAGTAGGGACTTGAAGATCTGGAACATGAAGATGAGGGACATGAATGTCATCATCTGGCGTCAACCGCTAATGATCCATCCATCTATTCAGCGTCAGCTACAATTCATTGTAGAATTCTGAATTTATAATAAGATGGATTAATAGAAGCAGGACTGGTTTATCAGAGGAAAATGGTTGGCAACACAAGCTAGAAAATAGTTCCCGATTAATTACGAATTAAATGTTGCTTAATTATATTCAAAGAATCTGAAGCGGGTAAGGAATTATAGACGTCATTGTAAATGAGGCAAACGCGTCGGAAAGGATTGTAGTAATCGTAATTTTAATGGACAGTCGGTAGTTTTATAGGATACAAATATCGGGTTTGTCTACAGGGAACATTAAAATTTAACTGACTCACGAGAAAATTTGAATCTATACAACCCCTAATGAGTTTTACAATAAACATAGCATTATACATATACCTGCGTTTTTCAAGTGTAGGAAGAACAATAAGCATCAGTCGATTTTTATAAGGTGGCAAATCATCAATGTTCCAAGCGAGACCACGTAAAGCAAAAAGTAAAAATTGTCTTTGAATCGATTCGATGCGGTCTATGTAACAGGCATTATACGGACACCACACAATACAAGCATATTCTAATCCAGGTCTAACGAGAGAGACAAAAAGACGTTTAGTGACGTAAGGATCAGAAAATTCTTTCGCCCATCTTTTTATAAAAGCTAACAGTGATCTGGCTTTGCCTATACAGGAATCAATACGAAGATCAAAACGCAACTTTTGATCAAGAAGTACTCCTAAATCCATGAAGGAAGACACATTTTCCAATATATAAGAACCAATAAGGTAATCAAAATTCAACGGTGTACTACGGCAAATGTTTTTTATTGCTGAAACCTCTGTGCCAAATTTCGACCATGATTTCTGATACCTTAAATGAAAAGGGTTAACACAATTATCATTTATTGCAACTACTCTTCGGAAGAACTTTCTTCTGATGTAAGACATTGCTCATTTTCATCATCACAACCACTATTTAATACATATTTTGAAATATCACCAATATTTGCCCTTCTACTGGGAAAAGGGTTATGCCTCTTTGAATTGATAAATGGATCTGACATTATTATTAGCCGGGACATTAAATCCTTATTGGTATTTTCACGGGAATTTTTTCTTGTATGGGACAAACGATTGTTTCGTATAATTTTATAGTTGGCTTCAAGTGCTTCCTCAGATAAAGAATCTGTAATGAAAATATCGTTAATATTGTTTTGGGAAATAAGAAACTTAATATTTAAGGTACCTATTGGTAATTAAAAATAATTAATTACTTCACAGCCGTGGATTAGTACTTTGTGGACACTACTCGGCATGTAGTACCATCCGTACCATCCGTACAGGACCAAATATTTATTCCGTGTTATTCCAAGTATCCTTATTAATTTCCATGCCACAGGATAGGACTCTCAGTATTACCCCAAAGTGTTCAATAAATTTTATAGGTCTGCAATATCTTGTTGATGATGGTGTTGCATTAGACCAAACAACTTCTCCCGATATCATATTTAACAACCTTAAAATACATATATAGAAAATATTTTAAATATATGTATAATAAATATTGTTTAGTAAACTTACTGGATTGGAACAAAGGCAATAACAAACATGAATTCATCTGAGTTTTCAACATTAGATAATTTTTGTTTGAAGCGGCTATGACCAGAACTTTCATCCATTCCCCACTTTCCAATGAGCTGCTGTAGATCGCAGTGATCTAAAATTCCCTCTACAGTTTTGCACATTATCGTCTTCACATCAACCTCAGCAGAAGTTTCGGATGCGTTTATGGTCGGTACTAAATTTTGTTTTAACATTCGCAATGTAGATAGGTAAGGAAAAGAGTTTGGGAGCAAGTCATTAATTGTATTTCGTAAAATGTTATATTTTCTCTCAGAGAGAGAAGCATTTCTTCTTTTCTTTTCTACATCCTCGCTTTAGTCTTTCAACAGCATATTCCAGCTCCTCTAGAGAATATTTGACAATTAACGCGGAAGCTCTACGATTCATGGTTTTTTTTGAAGAATTCTCAAAATTTTTCATTGGCCTGCCGTGTTTAGCTATTGGGGTTCTTTTTGTTGATGGAGATGTCATGGCAGTATTTTCTGCACAACTATTTGTTGGTTCGACTGAGCCTTCTTGAGATAGTTCCATTGGTTTTGAATTAACCTTACTGGTGCCAGGTTGCTATTGAATTAGTATGAATTTTATATATGAACTCAGCTATAAACGTTATTGTCAACTTACGTGACCCAAATCCAAATATGTTTCATTCAACCACTTCGAATATTTTTTCCAAAATAACATTCCGAAAAAATAATATAAAATTATTTATTCCGAAAAATATTCCGAAATTATCTTCAAAAATCAATTTTTAGGAATTTTTTTACAATTCCACCAAAAAGGTCAAAATGAAAAAATCCATTTTAGAAATTTTTAAAAAATGTGCTTTTCCACATTTGTACACTTTTTTTTGGTTTTTATATTTTTATTTGGTAGCCATAGCTTCATACTTTATTTGCAAAAAATAAAATTTTAGGGAGCTTTAAAAAAAATTGTTATTTTCCACCAAAATTTGAAAATTTTTATGTTTTTCATTAAAAAATACTAAATTTTTTAAAATAAAGTTGCGGAATTTTGTGAAGGTACAAATTTTGTATTTTTTTAGATTTTATTTAAAAGATTCCAAAAAAAATTATTCATTTCGGTTTTAGAATGACCTTTCTGCAATCATTTCCGTACTCCTACCAAATGTAAGTTTTTCAATTCGTGTACTTTTGGCAGAAGCCCAATGACTTTAACACCCCTAGCGGATACAAAAGGCGGTATAATCGGTCAGTTTTGTGTTATTTCTTTTAGTTGGTTTGTTTGATTAACAAATATACGAAAAAGAGCCAAGAGTTCAAACATTTGTAAAATTTTGATTTTTGTCCACCGTCGAAGCAGTGTGCGGCATGACTAGTTTCGAACTCCGTGACAAGTTCATCATCAGATGCCTACTCACTGTGCCTAAATTGGACCCTTGGATTGATCATACATCGTATATATATATCAATTTTATATGGAATTTATATATGTGAATTGGTATCGATCGAAAATCCCTCTGTACCAACTGAACCTCAAAGTCAATTATTTCAACAATGACAGAAGGTTTTTTCGCATTTTGGACAAACAAAATTTGATAATTTGAGATGTGGACCATTATAATTTTGTTATATATTTTGCAACACTTTATTGAAAGATGACGAAACGAGTGCGTTGTTGCAACGTCGCAGTTGTTTATGCAACGAAACTTATTTGTATGGAATTAAGGGATGAAATTAACATATGCAACGCTATTTTTACCTTAATAAATGGTACTTGGTATCATTCTGCAACACAAAGGCGTAAACTTGACAGGATTAAATACAAGGTGACGCAAAAGTTGTCACCCTATTATAAGATGCTAAAAATGATATTAAATGTGTTCTGGATGCAAAGGTGACATCAAGGATCCCCTGTCTATCTATAGTTATAAAGGTGGTTTTATTGCAGTGGTTACAAACATAAACGATGGTGGTCAAAACGTTCTCTAATTTATATTCTTTCATTTTTATTTGTACTTCATCAAATTGACGACCACACAAAGAACGAGACTCATTATATTCATCTCTGTCTCATCGATTAGCTTCCTCGTGAGAAGAAGAGACTCCAGTATTTTCATAAGGCAAATAGATTGTCGCTAACCAGGTGTGCACATTAATCAACCTATCTGTTCTCTTATTTGGTTTATCCACACGCTGAAAACTACTGGCTCCAGCAACATATTTCAGGAACCATGTACATGTTTGCAAGCATTGTTTTCGTGAATTGAACATCAGCTGCTTTTCTTTCTTTGTTGTATGTCACGTTTTTGTTTACGCCAGTTTTCAACAAACGAGGCCATATTTGCTTCACAAATACGTACATTTTAACCTGTTAATCATTGTGTCCCAAACATTTTATATTGAATAGCAAACACAATGTGTTTGGACATAAGTGTACTATATTTGCGACAAGCTACAAACACGTTGTATTTGCATCCAAACAACAACAAACTACAAATTTTTCAGCATGCAAATAGGCAAAATGTTTGGAGTAAAGTTTCCATTGAACGTTCTTTACTTTTTTTGGGACGGTGAATACTGTTTATTGTTTTATAAATTTCTGCTAACATACTGCTTGTGTTGTTATTATACGCCGAAAAATTTGGCCTTTTTTTGTTTGGATGCTAATACAGCGTGTTTGTAGCTTGCCGCAAATATAGTTTACTTGTGTCCAAACACATTGTGTTTGCTATTCAATATAACATGTTTGGGCCACAATGATTACTGGGTTATATATACATGTATTTGTGACCCAAATGTGGATTTGTTTGTTGAAAACTGTGGAAACCACTGGTGTTTGTCACAATAAAGGAACAAAAAGCAGCAGATCTTTAATTCACGAAAGCAATGCGTGCAAACATGTATATGGTTCCTGCTTATGGTTGTTGCTTACATTTAATATGGCGTTTTTTCCTTAGGGAAAATTATTCAATTATTCCGAAAAATTGGCAGCGGAATAATTCTTTGGCAATGTCTTTTCTGTCTGTCTGATGGGTTCAGTAACCAGTGAGCCATTGAACAGGCTTTAGGTATGGAATTCTATGTTGTAATATCAGTTGTGTAGAAGTTCTTTAAGACTCGAAAAAGCCGGAAAATCAATTTGAAATATCCGGTGAATCCGGTTCTTCGGAAAAGAAAATTTTCAAGAAACCGAATTACGGTTAACCGTCCGCAATTCGGTTAACCGGTTTCGGTTTCGAATATACTACTTACAATGCTAATTAACCGGATCAGGAGTTTAATATTCAAGTTGAATCATTCATAAATTTTGGCTAATTGTAAGAGTTCGATATTCTAAAATCATTACGAAATTACCAAAAAATTGTCTCTACAGCAACGATGACTTACAGTAAAAGCAAACTATTTGAAATTACAATCAGCATATTTCAATCTACCTACTGATCATACTAGCCCCCATATGCATATAACACCTTGTGCAAAAGCCTAGGTATGAATGTTCCTTTCAATGAAGAATAATAAGCCGTATGTAGAGAATGCTTTTAACGTGTCTATAAGAATTTTCCATATTTTTTGTCCATGTTTACCCGTTTAAGACGGAAGTAACAACATGCAATTGTTCCTTGGTACTCACACGCACACATTTTTTCGATCTCTTACACTCACACGCATTCATTATGCTCTTTCAGTCGCGTGACAGTGTGTGAGAATAAAGTGTTTCCACAACAAAGTGTTCCTGGATTGAAGGGGACAATATTATACATTTTACATTGTACTATTGTTTTTTGTTTTTTTTTTTTTTGTTTTTGGCGGCGAAATGCGAAATGTGAAAACTCTTAATACTTTGTGAAATAAAGGAAAATAATCGCGATAATCTAAATTTATGCACACGATGAATTTAAATGTCAAATGCCTTTGCATTTCGAAGAGGGAATAGAGAATGACAGCGTCACTTGTTAAATCGGTAGCTTAGGCGGACAAAGGAGCAAACGCGAGCTCGCTTTTAATTGTGTGTGAATTTGGAATGTAACTACTTCGGTGGAGTGGAGGAAAATAGGGAAATGCTCCAATTAATTCAACTTAACACTTGTTTCGTTCGAAACATTAACACATTCGAAAGTCGCGACAATTTCAAAAATATAATTTCTGTGTGCGAAATGAGCAGCTAACAGAAATGTGGGTGAGAAATTGTTTAAATAAAGTGTAGTATTTGATTCTGAGATAGGGGTTGTTTTAAATGTCCTTTGAAAATGGTTTCAATTAATGAAGGGAAAAAGGTCGATTTATCTGTCAATTTTTTCACTAAAACTTACCAACAAAATAATAAATTTCTGATTTTTAAAAGACTATTTTAGGATTCCTGAACCAAAGCCCTACACAATTTATAAATAGTATTATATCTTAAATAACTAGAAGTACAGGGTGGAGCCCGGTAATTTGCATATTTGGGAATGACATAAAAAAATTATGAACCTTAGAAAAATTTATTTTATATTTTAATTATATTGAACAATAACGGAATTTTTAAATTACATGGTTTTAAATAGTGTATCTGGCAAAATGTCCACACACTGCTGCATTTGTTTTCTGAAGTTTTCATGAACTCTAACAGGCATGTCGACTGGTATTCTGTCAATTTCAGCCTCACTACTGTTAATTAGGTATTCCAAGGTGTTGGGATGTTTGATATACACCTTCTACTTCAGGTAACCCCAAAGCAAAACATCGCATGGGGCTAAGTCTGGTGAGCGTGCCGGCCAGTTCACATCAGCCCTCAAAGAGATAAGCCGTCCATGAAACATTTGCCTCAAACAATTCATGGTAACCCTCGCCATGCTGACAAATGTTTGATACGGATGAAAATGCAGTACTTTCTGAAGAATCCGGTTTAGAGAACGTCTGGAAATGCCAAGAGCAAGTGATTGCTTCCGAGCAGAGCGTTTCGGAGATTGCACTACTGCTGCTCTAACTTTCTCGATGTTTTGTGGTGTTGTAATCCATCTCTCAGGTCCCCTTCGTGAAGATGGCACCTTCCCTGCTGTTCTCAATGCATGACGGCAATGCATGCATGAAAGGCAGACGAATACAGTGCCAGTGTCGCCACAGCATGCAGTGCAAAAAAGCAAATTACCGCGCTCCACCCTATATAATTCGAATCAGTTGACATATTATTCTCATTCATACTTATAAGTCGTTGTGTTGACAACAGTTCTACTTAAATAAAATGCATAAGTATTTGCATACACATGAGCATTGGAATGTACTTAGAGTACTTTAAATACTTATTTAAAATATGCGCTTAAACTACGACACATTGGTTGTGTTATTGAAATTTAATTATGGAAGATCCTTAACCTTTTAGATTTACACAATTTAATTTAATTACAATTTCCCTAATGTGAAAGGTATAGAACACAAAACAAATGGAATAAGAAAGATATTATTTATTACACACAAAATTCGAACTACTCTCAACTTGCGGACACGGATTAAGATTCGAGTATTGAGTACTTCGGGTCTAGTATGTTGTATAATTGAATATCCAATTGTGTGTCAGTCTCATTAGGGGGTACGCGGCAGTTGTGTGGAATGTTTGAAGTCACGAATACAGGAATACAGTTTGCAGAAATTTGATAGCAGGTTGTCTAACAAAATCAGAAGACCACTCGCAAGGAGTTAACGGAGTGAGATGTTTAGTATCAGGTAAGGGTAACCATTATACCAAAGGTAAATTGAAATCACCCAATATCAGTAAGCTGTCACTGTCACCAAGCTTCCCACACACTTCAGAGATGGCATCCAAGTGCATCTCATAAATTCCAAACTCTGACGAAGGTGGAATATACGAACAAGTTATATAAAGTTTGGCAGCGCCCATCCTTACAGAGAGTGCTAAGAACTCTATATCACTAATGTTCGTTATCACAACGTCATAATACAATGATCTGAGCACAGCGATTAATACACCACCGCCAGATTTAACCGCGCGATCTCTTCGGACTATTGCAAATCTGTCACATAAAACTTCTGAATCGAGTACATTGGGTTTAAGCCATGTTTCGGAAAAAACTATTATATCATAATCGAAACCAAAACTGTCCACATAGAGTCTAGAGAGTTTAGTATTTAAGCCACGAACATTTTGATACAAAATGTTGGCAAATCCATTTAGTTTTTTGAAGCCGTTTTATTCGATTTTGGGAGAGAAACAGGGTTCGAACGCCTACCATTATCGCGTTGTATAAATTCTTTCACCAAGGCCCCTGAAGGCCAGAAATTAGAGTTAACCAATTGTCCAAACAAGCCATCGGGAACAAAAGGCTTAAAAGAGGCGAGTTTTTCGGAATGCGCGGAGTTAAGCTTATAACCCGGTATAGAATCCGTATTATTCAATTTAGATGATAAATAAAAATTAATATCATCCACAGTGGTTTCCGGTGAGAATCTTGAAATAAAAATTACCCGCCTAGCCGGAACTACAGTCAGCTCTCTAGCCCGTAACCTGGAAGAACAAGGGACAGAGTCAACGACTGAACCATTTGACACGGTACCCAATCTATCAGCACCAAATGGTGCGGAAGAAGCGGTGACTTTAGCAAACGTCAAGCCAGAGTCAACAATCGAACTATTCGACAAGATGTCCCTCGAATTATTGTCCCCGGTTTGCACCCGCTCGGACTGTAATTCACCAGCACCAGATGGAGCGGAAAGTTCCGAAATATCAGCACCAGTAGCCACAGAAGAGGCTACGACCGACCGGATAACAGAGTTATCAGTAGCGGCCATAGGCGAATTATTGTCCCCGGTTTGCACCCGCTCGGACTGTAATTCACCAGCACCAGATGGGGCGGAAGGTTCCGAAATATCAGCACCAGTAGCCACAGAAGAGGCTACGACCGACCGGATAACAGAGTTATCAGTAGCAGCCATAGGCGAATTAACCTCAATTAAACAAGGTGATGAGTTCACATTTATCAGTGGGATTAATTTCCTCGATGATTTCTTGCGTTTGGAAGAAGATTGAGATGGTGAATTTATGCATTTCTCCAAATCAGGATATTCCTCAAACAATTTCGTAAATTTAGAGAAACGATACGAGAGCGCATACAGATCCCTTTCCATTCCAGAAAACTCTGACTGCATGCTATTAAAAAAACGATAAAAACTATTTTCAATATTTCTACACTTAGAACAGCACCAACGAATACCCTTATCCCCATTCAGACAATCATCAACTGTGGCTACTATTCCAGCACATTTAATATGGCATAGATTGTCACATAACCAACACGACAACATACGCTCATTATCAGATTTTAAAGAACAATTTTTATTTAAACACGCCATTTCAAATAAAACCAAGAAACAAACAAAAAAAAATAAAAAATTTAAAATACCAAAATAAATCGCTAAAAATTACAAAATAATCGCTACAATAGACAACACTGCTAAACAATTACAATAAAAACCGGAATGTTTATCAACACTAGAATTGTGAATACAAACAAAAATAGTACAAAAGAGGCTAGAAAAACTAACAATAACAACAATCGAACAAAAAAGACTGACAATAACAACAATAAAAGGATGCAAACCAAATACTGTTGTTGTATTATGGTACCAAAGCTTAAATGACAAACAGAAGATTTAATTTATAAAACAACTGAAGCGCAAACAATACTAACATACACAAAACCAACGTTAGATACTTAGCTTCAGTTTTAACACTTTTTCACACACTAAACACAATAATACACGATATAATAATTACTAATAAGGCGAAAATCATGGAGCACAAAATTAAGTACGACTTGACTCCACAGACTTGCCAGACTTCTAGTCCCATACATTAATTTTTTGCATTTTTCTTATGTGTTTTTGTATTAAAGGCGGCGGCGGCGGCGTAGGGACCTGGGAGAACCGGCGGCTATTCCTAATTTTTAGGAAATTGACCCGGTTCAATTCTTAGAAAATTTGACCTGCTCTTCTTATAGTTGTAATGTGTGCTGTAACCTTTTAGGAAGTGGGACCTGGCTGTTGGTGTTGTAGCGTGTGGAATTTCGCCTGGCTGTTGTTATGCAAAAATCAAATTGTCGATTAACTCCATAAGTTATTTCTTGTGAAATTAAGCTGACTGTTGTTAGGAAATATTCTGATTATGGCTGTGTGAAGTTTATAGTTTGCATTTTTTGATTGTTGTAGTCGCAACGTAGCAACGAAAACGTAAACAAGACGATGACTGTCCTAGAATGCTAAGGCGCTGATGAGAAGACTCACAATCTTCGAAATAATCGTCCACCAATGTGAGTTCAAATACCAGTTCCGACTATTTAATTTGTTCACTAATTGCAGAAAGTCCTGATCTGTTAGCTCGTAGGGAAACTAAACATCTTCTAATGATAACTTTTGCACACAGAGTCGCACATTGATATAGAGTTTACATTTCGCTCAGCAAATTTATGAAATCGCACCGACTGCACAACGAATAGTGTGAAATGAAATGTCAGATAAGAAGAATGACAGCTCTATATGACATTACTGTATGACAAATATTTTCATAGATGTGTGAATTTTGCATCGCTTTAAAAATAAAATTTTTCCAATAAACAACCTATAAAAATTTTAGCTGAGTTGTGAATTTTTTTATCACAGGATTTTCGATTAATATTTTGTTTGAATTTTCAAATTCTTTAATTGAATCGAAAATTATTTTTTTCTGTGTATTCTTATGCTTAGTGAAACCTGAAAATAATTCAGACCTATTTGCGTCCAAACATGCCCTACATAGTGACAAATTACTAATGTGTCTATCAAACTTTGACCGTCAGTGGTGGAATGGGTGACGTGCGCTATTCTTGTTCATGAAAACGCAGGTTAAATTTTCGCTCCAACAACTCTCTCGGCGACGATCACCTCATTCAGCGCTAAAGAAATTTCATGGTCAGCCATGACAATGATTTTAAAAACATAAATATTCCAAATTTATGTAAAACGGCAAGTCCTAATCTGAGGGACAAAAAAAAACACCAACGATGACTGAATTTGAGAAACTCTTGCCGAAGTTAAAAGACAAAAATGTCCTTAAAATTTTTCTGTTTTGAAACTTGACGATCATGATTAGAGTTTCTAGCTGAATTAGCATCTTCTCCATTTGGTTGTAAGTTTTTGAGTGGTTTCCCTAATTCGTCTTGGGGTCCGTATTGTGTCTAACTAACAACTGGGACCTAATTACCGCATCCGTTTCGTACCGTAATCTCAATTTCGAAAGTAGTTTTAAGGGGTCAATTTTAAAACTCATATTATAGTCATTAATATATAATTTTTATAATAAAACTCATAATGATTACGGTCCCTGACTTCAGTGGATGAAGGAACAACAGACGACGACGGTTTCGGGTATAAGAGAAGACTGGCCAAATTATCCAAGTTAGGAGTTACTGGCACAATTAAATTACGTCACTAGAAGCTTTTTTCCGTCTTGGAGAAGGCGAGATGTCTTCAGGCCATTTAAAAGTATCAAATATATCCTCCAACGATTTAAGTTTCAAACTAATAGAGACAAAATCAGTATTTAAAGTTTGAAATCCATTCTTTGCCTCCTTAAATAGCTTAGCTCCAGCGAATCCCGCTTTCCTTAGCCGTAATTATATATTAATGCCTTCCATTGAAGCCAGCACACTTCACAGGGGCATGACTGTCACAAAGCCAACACTGACGAAATCAACCCTCACATATGTCCCTGACTGTACAAATCCTAAATCCTAAAAGTATGCAAAATAATACTGAGCTGTATACAGGGTTATGCATAATACGGTTAAAAAAAGTTGTTTAAATTTTTTCATTTAGCCCCCATCCCGCAACGTGCGATAAAGAACTTCGTTCCACAAACTATTATCTTACCGCACTCAATTTGGAAAAATATTTGCCAAACTTGCCTTATTGCATTTAAATTTTTTATTGACTTGAATTGCAGGTCCGTTCTTAGAACTCATCTTTGTATGTCTTCTTGTCGTATTTTGTTTGATATTTTGGACGACGCGCCGATGCTTGATAGTTTTTGTGTGTATTTTCTTTTAAATGTATGACGGCGTGTGTCCGTCGGTGGTGCAATGGTAGTGTTCACAGCTCTTGTGCATGATAACGAGGGTTCGATCCCTGCTCTGACCACCTTATATTTCTTTCGTCCGCGTTCAACTCGCTTAGTTCGTAATCGGTGTAAAACTGTAGATCCCAATCAGTGAGTGTAAAACCAGAAAGCACACAGCTCATTGATAGGGAGAAACTCTCACCCGTCCTTTCATTGGACACAAGGGAAAAATATTTGTTTATTTATTTTGTATCAGCTCAGCCGGGGAACTAAGCTCAGACGAAGCTTCGTGTTGTGCTTTTAGTACTGTGGAGCACTAATACCAATTTAACAAATTTCGAATTCTCTGACTGTCAATTTTTTCAGAAGAATTCTGAATAGTTGTAGCATTTTGAATCAGAAAGTAAAGTTCTCAAATATATATCATTATAGATTATTTTATTCTCATTAAACGTAATATTTCTACATTTTCTATTTTATTCTAGACACATTAAGTCTTTACTGAAATTGTACTACTAATACATACGAACACCCAATCACTTAGTACCTTTTCCCTTAATTGAAACCCCAAATTTAACAGCCTATAATATTGGTCCCCTATCTGATGAGATACAACTTAAGGTAATTTGGCAAGAAAAAATAACTATGTCTCTTTAAACGTTTAATGCGTTGCCATGACAAAATCTCTAACCATTGAAAGTAGATGTTGCTGTGTCTTTCCATTTCTTTCATAATTTTCCCCCAGTCACAAATTTGTGTTACCAAAAAATTGCCAAAGACTGTGCACCGGAGCCCAGCATTTAGTAATTCAAATCAACACTTTGAGTGTTTCTAAAGGCTTAAACATGTTACAAATGATTTGAAGTTAAGACTTCTTAGTTTTTTGTTTTGTTTTGGCCAACTTTGTTGCATCTTTTAGATGGTTCGTGTGTGTTGTGTTGCTCCTGCAGCAAGAGAGAAAATTGACTTAATGGTCAATTGTAAGAGTATTATGACATTGATGTTGCAACACAGATGATGGTAAAGTTCTACGGCTGGAAATTTCGAAAATTGTGATAGCAATATCGAGAAGCCAAACCCTTGCATGGATATCTTCGACATCATACACCGTCAGCTGCAAGCCAACCAGGCATTGGCACTTACTTGTTCCCTGAGCAGGCAGCGTATGCAGAGTTGTACAATATTTACATACAACCAACGTTATTACACTGGTAATGCTACCACCACCAACTGCTGTTGTAAATGCCAGAAATACATGCAGCACCTTCATCGCAACCTGCAGGATCACAACACATGCATTAAGCACTTTGAAACATAAGAGGAGAGAAACCTCGGCTTTTATACCCCGGGCTATAGTTTGTAAATGCACTACAAAATCCAAACCAGAAGCCGACGACCACACAGAACCATAGCAAACATAAGCAATTCAACCAAAGAACCAACAAATCGATGAACAGACCACCTTAACCAAACGATCTTTACTACAAACTCCAAGGATACGCAATCCAAATGCAACTGTTCACACACTCTCACATCACTGGGAATTTACACATTTATATGTTGTGAACCACAAACAGAGATACATAGTAGGTTTTTGAATTGCAATGGCTGTCTCCCCATCTCTACTACCCACACTTATGCAAAATATCTCTCCAAAGGATTTTCAGGACCAAATGCAACAAACAAAGTATCCTCTAATGTTTGTGTTAGTAATAGAAAAGCAACAACAAGAAAGTTAAGTAATAATATGCATTTACTATCCATTAATATTTGTTATGCATGTGCAAAATTATACAAAACATTTAAGGGGAAAAACTCAGAGTAACGGCATTTGAAACTGGGCAAATACGAATTTCAGTTACGCTACAGTTGGTAAATCCCTTGAGTGATTCGGCACACCAAAGGGGTTGGAGGGACATCTACAGTTGATTGTTCCAACAAAGTCATAGAGTCCGTAATGTGCCTAATTAACATATGCAAGTACGCTGGATATTCTTAGGAGGGGAGGGGGGGAACACAACTTCAAATTTAAGTTGAAACATAGTACTACATTCAAAAATGACTACTTAAGGAAATAATTTCTGGGGGTCCGAGCCCCAGGATCCTCCCCTTCCCCACTACGTACGTCCCTCGTGTAACTAAGCATACATAGCCCTGAAATAGTATGACTTGAAATATTTTCAACTTAAATGATATGTCGATAGCTTGATGGCTGGATACCTTGATAGCTTGATATCTTGTAAACTTGAAATCTTGACAGTTGGATATCTGGATAATTTTGTACATTTATAAAATTGTAGTTTGAAAACTTAATAACTTAATGAATTGACAACTTGATAGTTTGGCTATTTAATATTTTGAAATTGTGATCTTGCGATAAAATAGTATTTTTAAAAATTAAAATTTTTTTATATATTGATATTTCAATATTTTGGTAGTTTAATACTAAATATTTAGATATTTTAAAATATTGATATCATGACAACTTGATAGTTTGATATATTGATAGCTTAATATCTTGATATCTTTATCTTCTGATACCTTGATGTCTACATATTTTGATGTATTGATATATTTATGTCTGTATATCTTGATTTTGATAACTTGATGTTTTAATCTATGGATATCTTGGCATCTTGATACCTTAGTATCATGATGTTGTGATATCTTGATATAATGATATCTGGATATCCTGATGCCTTGATATCGTAATAACGGGATATACTGACATACGGATATCTCTATAGCTTGATATCCTGATATTTTGATATCTTGATATCTTGACATTTCATGATCTTGATACCTTAATATCTTGACATTTTGGCATCTTGATGTCTTAATATTTTAATATCCCGATATCTTGATAACTTGATTTCTTGATATCTTGATATTTTGATATTTTGATATCTTGATATGTTGATATTTTGATACATTGATATATTGATATTTTGTTGTCTTGATATCTTGATGTAATAATGTCTGGATATCTACATATCTTGATAACGTTATATCCCGATAACTTGATATACTGATATCGTGATATCTTAATACCTTATTACTTCGATATCTTCATATATAAGTATTGGTATATTAATGTCTTGACAATTGCTATGTATATATGCAAACGATATGTACTTGATTCAATAGTGTGATATCGCGCTGTATTGATATCTTGATATTTTGAAATCTTTATAACTTGATATCCTGATATTTTGATATCTCCATATCTTGATTTTGATACCTTGATATATTGATATCTTGGCATCTTGATACCTTGATATCATGATGTTGTGATATCTTGATATTTTGATCTAATGATATCTGGATATCCTTATATCTTGATATCGTAATAACTTGATATTCTGATATCTCTACAGCTTCATATCCTAATATTTTGATATGTTGATGTCTTGATATCTGATGATCTTGATGTCTTATAAATAAAATAAATGGTTTCCCTTTACATCTCACGAATAAATTGGGGAGAGCTTCTTACAACCAGTCAGCTGTGCGCTTTCTAGTTTTATACTCACTGTTTGGGAGCCACTGTTTTACTTCGGTTGCGGACGGTATTTTGCCTAGCTTTTTCATGGCTAAATACTCGATAGTGTAGCCGTCATTATGCGAGGTAAGAAGATAGAAATTGTATGTGGTCAGAGCAGGGATCGAACCCAGGATCTCAAGTAGAAGAGTCACGCACACTAGCCATTCCACCACCTACGGCCACAACCTTGATATCTTACGGTATTGATATCTTAGCATCTTGATATCTTGATCTGTGGAAATCTTGATACCGTGATATCTTGGCATCTTCATATCTTGACATTTTCATATCTTGATAACTTGATATCTTGACATCCTGATATCTTTGACATCTTGATATCTTGATATCTCACAATCTTGATGTCTTAATTTAGTGATATATTGGAGTCACAAACTTTTGAAATCTTCATATCTTGGTATCTTGATATCTTGTTAACTTTATATTTTGAAATCTTAATATACTTACAAAGTGATATCTTAATATCTTGATACCCCGTTATGATAATGTCTTGATATTTTGATTTCTTCTGATCTTGATGTATTGACATCCTGATATTTTGATCTATTGATAGCTTGATATCTCAATTTCTTTACACCCTAATGACTTTAGCAAACCGTAAGTACGTGATTCATTAGTGTGACAATATGACGGTTTTATAATTAATGAGCTTGGCATCTTGATGTATTGATCTCTTAATTTCAGAATATATTGATATATTCACGTATTGATATCTTGATATATGGATGGCTTGATAGCTTGATACCTAACTATCTTGATATCTAGCTATCATAAGATATTGGTATGTAGATTGATCTTTCGATATCGCGCTGTATAGATATCTTCATATCTTAATCCCTTGATCACTTTATATATTGATATCTTCATATTTTGTTATGTGGATAACTTGATATTTTGATAACCTGATATCTTGATACCTTGGTACCTTGATCTTCATATCGTAATAACTTGATATCATGACATGGCATCTTGAAGTTTTTTTTATATCTTGATATCTTGATATTGTGATATTTTGATGTATTGATATCTTGATAGCTTGATATATTGATATCTTAAAATCTGTATTGTTATTTTTAAGACTTAATATTTTGATATCTTGATTTCTTCTTATCTTTATGTATTAACATCTTGATATTTTGATCTATTGATAGCTTGATATCTCAATTTCTTGATACCCTAATGACTTTTGCAAACTATAAGCACTTGATTCAATAGTGTGGCAATATGATGGTTTGATGATTAGTGAACTTGCCAACTTCGTGTCTTGATGAATTGACCTCTTGATATTGATAGCTTGATACATCGATATCGGAATATCTCGCAATTATAATATATAGATAACTTGGCTTCTTTATATCTTGCGTTCTTGAGAAGTTGATAAACTGATATCTTAATCTCTTGATCTATTTATCTCTTGATCTGTAGATCTCTCGATATATTGATATATAATCTCATGATATCTTGATAACATTAACTAAATATAAAAACCTCATCCTATACTCTGATAATACGAGGACATGACGATTTGTGATTTAAAGCTTTGGCTTTACATCCCCATGTCGCATATTGTATTGCCAATTTAATGTTCTATCGTACCGAGTAGGAATGCAAAAATGCATTTTAATATTATTGGTTTCATATAAAAATAAAGGAATTCATAACATAAAACAACCACATCCATACATTTGTATATTTTTATGATTCTCTAGGAATGCTTTTACGTGTGGCCTTTTGAATTCACATGAGTGCAGTTTAATTTAATTTGAACTAAATATAAATGGGGAAAAATAAAACATTTTCATTTAACCAAAGTAATAAAGGAGAAGGGAGACAATGGACAGATACAAAGATTCAAATTGACTCCATTAGTATCAGCTACCCACATTCTCTTATATGCCAGATTGTTTCCCTTGTCTGTATACTTTATAGCCAGAATTAAATAAAATCTCTTCCCTTGTTGTCATAACTATTTGTAACAACACCAGCATCTGACTTCCAAAGTAACCACCCACAAATGTGGAATTACAAAGGTCCTCTGTTATCGCAGAGTGTAAGTTTGAGTGCCCTCATCAATGACCCAATGTTGTTGACACATAATCGTCGTCCTATATATTATAAATATGTTTTTATATGTCTCTATTCGGTCTGTTTCAGCTGTTGTAAATATCTTCTTCTTTTTGCCTCAAAATAAACGTTTCTGGTCATGACACATCATCGACCCATCGACCGACCTCCTCTATCAATCATAAGATAATTGAAAATAGTAAATGAATGAGACACCATTATGTTATTGTAAAACAGTGTTCCTCAAACTTTTCTGTGAGTAATGCGTCTTGCAGTTAAACTAATGGTTGAAGAGCAAAGTTATGTAAAACTAAACGTGATCCTGAAAAAACATCGCATCGGCACTCAAATATTGGGTGTTGGTGATGAATATCTGACAGGGAATAAAGGTGCACCTTTGCTGATTTCTAGAATGACATATTTCCACACTTAATCTTCGGAGCGAATTGTTCAAATAGTCTGGGAAACACTTTATTAACAAACAAGAGATTATATAAGCTTAATGTCTCCTTGCCTTAGACCGCGCGCTCCACGTTAAGAATCACGGCTGTACGTCAATGTATATGACATATTGTGACAGATGAGATGCATATAAAAAGCTCTTTTTAAGAACTAGTTCTTTAACAATAAATTTTCAACCAAAAAAACAAAAAACATTTTATTGACAGCTTGTCAACATTTTTGATGCGATATGGGTCAGTGTCTTTTGTATCTTATAAATAGTTTATTAAAAATATTTGAAGTATTTCGAATAATATGCTATATTTGCAGGTGTCTAAAATAATGCATTTCATTGATAAATATCAAACAAGGTGACATGTTGCCACTGTGTCACACAGATTGCCAAATATTCCTTCGTCAAATATTTTTCTATGAGAATATGACCACCCTAATATTTTGTCTCCTTGGATTAAATTTAAAATTTAAATTTCAATAGTTATTTTAAATTGCAATATACTAAAGTCAAATTGGTGGCCTTCGGTGATGCAATGGTTAGTGTGCGCGGCTCTTGTACATGAGAACGTGGGTTCGATCCCTGCTCAGACCACCTTCAATTTCTTTCGACGATGGTCACCTCGCATAGTGAGCTTCTCAAAATACCGTTCGGACCCGGTGTAAAACTATAGGTCCCAATCAGTGAGTGTAAAAACTATAAAGCGCACATCTCACTGGTTGTGAGAAGCTCTCCCCAATCCCTTCATGGGATGTAATGGAAACCATGTATGTAAGGTCAAATTGGACTCAGGGAGTACACACAGTCCGGTAGTCTGAAAATTCAGATAGCAAACTATTTTGCCCGTCAAGGAAATTATACTGCTGCATTTGTACGACATCACACTAGGGATACAAGCGGGATCAAGGGATCAAGAAGATCCAATTTTGATAAATTATTGTCACGATTCAGAGGTCTGCGAGGAAGCCTAATAAAAGGTATGATTTGAAAATATATGCCGGGAAGCCGTCATCAATTCCGGGTTACGGCATATAGATTAGTCCTGAAGAGGATAAGGAACCACAGGTCACCGCAGATCACCTGCTCAATAATCATAGGGATCCTATTACCGCAACATACTCCTTACGTTGCCGGCACAATGCGAAGAGACCTGAAAATAACTGAATTAATTGTAGCTTCTAAAAAGGTTGATGATGGAAAAGCCTCACAACCAGATCGAATTCCCAACAAGGCGTCACAAGCAGCTTTTCTATTATTATTTCAGAAGCGCTTCGGTGAAGGGCTTTTTCCGGACTGATGGAAATTGTAAAGGCTGATCCTGATCCCAAAAGGGGATAAGCCACCAGACGAGCCCTTGTCGTACCCACAGATGTGCCTTATGGATATAATAGGTAAGATACTTATTATCTTATCCAGTCTGGAACAACCCTTACCAAACGAAGATATGATATTTCGCCAACCAGTTCGATCTTTTGCCTTATCTCTCGTGTTGGCAATACCAAGTGTACGCAGGGATTCGCAACATAATTCTCCCAGCGGAGCCTTGGTCTTCCTATTTTTCATCTTCCTTCGAGTTCGGCTTCGAAAACCCTTCGTGATGGTTCGTCTTCATCCATTCTACTGACATTGCTTAGCCAACGCAATCGTGTTAGCTTGATCCGCTTAACTATGTCAATGTCAGGATAAAGCTCATACAGCTCATGATTCATGCGTCGCCGATACTCGCCGTTGTGCACTATAGGGCCATACATTTTTCGGAATAATTTTCTCTCGAAGACTCCTACAAATGTTTAGTCTGCTTTCGATTAGACCCAGGATTCAGCAAGGCGGATTGTATGGGAATCCGGTATTGCTGGACTTATGTTACTCGAGAGAGGCTTTAAGCAAACCACAGACTTGTCATTCATGATCATGAACATCAGCTATCGTTCATGTTTATTGTCGGTTTACCGCCCCTCGTGATACTAAATAAGAATGTAATCGAAATTATTCGCATCACTATTATGTTCACAAAATTTTTTAGCATGTTTCCTGACAAATATGTACGCTTTTACATGGAAACATTTGCATGCTTCATCCCAAACATCCATATACGTACGTGGAAGCGTATGTGTATTTTCTCCCAAACATAATAATATTTAGAAACGAATTATTCTTTCTTACTTTATTTATTAAAATTAAAATAAATAATTAATACAAAAAATTGTAATATTTAAAATTACCCTTTTTACATTTACTTGCTGATAGCATTACATTTTTATGAAATGAGAATCTGCTGCTCTTTGCTTTTCCTTTTTTATTTTCTCACACTTTTTTTTCAGAAGGTTTCAACTATGCCTTGGTTATCACTATGCGTAGCTACACGAACAATATACTTATATACAAATCTAGTTCATGCAAGACAAGCGCGTATTAATTACTTGAATTTTTTTTATTATATTTCACAAATATGGTCCACCATTACTATTTTCTCAGTAAAGGCTCGGACAGACAAAGGCCTTCACGTTGTTACCCTTTCCAGTTTCTTTCCTTAAAATCGTTTTCCACTTTGGTAGCACACATAACTATATATGCGAAACACATACACAAAAACTAAAGCAGCATCACAAACCATTTAAGCCTTCGTTTATTATTTTTTCACTGATCAAGCGCTTTTGATATCCTCTCTGTGATGAACCATTGATGACTGAATACATGAAATTAAAACGCAATACATCAGGCAAAATAAGAAACACTTCACCTGCAATTTACACGCAAATTCAGGAATATTTCTGAATCACTGACTGAGAGAATAATGCAAACATACAGATACAGAATTACAAGATATACACACTCGTTGCCCCTCTTTTATTCTGTTGCTCTTCGAGAAACAGTGCAACAAATACGGATGTATTTATATCACCAACCCAGATTCATTTGGGTCGCAAACACAAACATATGTATAACATATTAATCATTGTGTCTCAAACAAGTAATATTTAATAGCAAACCCAATGCGTTTGGGTACAAGTACATTATATTTGCAACAAGCTCCAAACACATGTTATAAAGGGTTTTTCAACAGAGACGCTACAAAAGTAAATCGATAGGGACAGCAAACGACGCCATATTTTTCCCCGCTCTTTTGACATTTCTCTTCAGTAAGGTTTGTCATTTTATCATGGAAAGATATAAGAGCCAACAACGAGTCGAAATTATTAAAATGTACTTCCGAAATTTGGAGTCAGTGGCCTCAACTTTAAGAGCGCTACGTCCAATTTATGGTCGTTATAATCGTCCTACCGGATCAACAATTGAGCATCTAGTGGAAAAATTTGAATCCACAGGCACAGTACAAAATGTTCCCGTGCCAGTGAGACAAAGAAGTGCCCGTAGTGTCGAGAATATTGCTGCCGCTCAGGCTTCAGTTCAATAAAGCCCAAATGTGTCTCTCACACGTCGTTCTCAAGCGTTGGGCATCTCTGTGACGTCGTTGTGGCGAATTTTGGGAAAAGATCTTGGCCTACATCCTTACAAGATCAAATTGACGCAAGAACTGAAGCCGCTTGACCACCATAAGCGTCGTATGTTCGTGAATTGGGCTGAGCAACAACTTGAAAATGATTCGGATTTTCATCGGAAAATCATCTTCAGCGATGAGGCTCATTTCGGGCTGAATGGCTTCGTCAATAAGCAAACTATGCGTTATTGGTCAGACAGAAATCCACACGTAATCCATGAGTCATCATTGCATCCCGAAAAAAATACGGTTTGGTGCGGTTTATAGGCCGGTGGCGGCATTGGGCCGTACTTCTTCCGTGATGATCAAGACCGGCACATTACTGTGAATGCGAATCGCTACCGTTCAATGATAACCGAATATTTTTGGCCACAATTGGATAATATGGACTTGGAGGACATGTGGTTCCAACAGGACGGCGCCACAAGCCACACAGCGAATGCCACAATCAGTTTATTGGAAACCAAGTTTGGTGAACGTGTTATCTCACGAAATGGCCCAGTCGATTGGCCGCCTCGGTCGTGCGATTTGACGCCGTTAGATTATTTCCTGTGGGGCTATGTCAAGTCTATGGTCTATGCCAACAAGTCAGCGACGATTGATGAACTTCGTACGACTATCGAACGTGAAATTCCAGCAGTATCGGCCGAGTTATGCTTGAAAACCGTCGAAAATTGGGTTCAGCGCCTGGACTTGTGCAAGCGTGCCCGTGGTGGTCATGCAAAAGAAATCGAGTTCCATACATAATGGCATCGAACGTACTTTCACAGGAATAAAGAATTTCATTGGTATCTAAAACCGGTTTTGTTTTATTTAAAAAAAAACTTTTGTAGCGCTCTTATTGAAAAACCCGTTATTTGCATCCAAACAACAAAAAACGACATATTTTTCAGCGTGTCTCATTCATGGTCTTACCAACTGCGCTTATAAATGTTAAAACTCTACATTCATCACCCCTTGTACAAAAATTTAACACCATTAGCCCATAGTCTGAGTAGAACTGCATAAAGTGACGGCCTTTTACATTTACAACAGAGTCTTTAGAACTCCAAATGTGGGTCCCGGATACAAAATCATTATCTTCAACGTGATTTTGAATGTTCCCAATTCCTACGTTTAGATCACAGATTACAATTGCATTTTCAATATTATTTTCTTTAAAAGTGGTGTCTAAATTTATGAATTGTTCATTCCATGTTGCTGATCTCATATATCGGGGTATTAGAAATAGTAATTTAGTACTAATCCGGACCTTTATAAAATGAACGCCTTGTATTATATTTTCGACAGTATATTGTGGTGTATTTCCGCTCAGCTCATTTTTAAAACCCACCCATAGAGTAATACTTAAGACCCTCTATTACTCTTTTCGCTGCCTCTTCATGACGACGAGGTAGTAGTTAAATGTAAACAACATGAAACATAATTCAGCTGTCATTAGTATCAATAAACACTATTTAAACTTAGTTCCTGTCTTCTACGGTCTCTCATTCTACATCATTTCCCTAGTACCTTTTCTATCAGCTGTGCCATAGAAACCCCCGGGCCCACCAGACCTCAGAATGTTTATGTTGTTTGCATCGATCGAAGACACGCATTCCATTTTACTTCTGTCCGTATTATGTCCAACCAAAGAGTAAATTACAATAGCAATTCGAACTCGATGAAATGGCCTACTACCTTGTCGTCATTAAGAGAACGTGAAGAGAGGTATAGCGGCTCTTGAATATTTCTCTATGATGGATCGTACCATTTTTTGAGCAAACTCAAAAAATAAGAGAAATCTAACAAATCTGTCAAGATTTTGTCTGTAAATCATTCTCCTCAAGTTAACAACATGGCTGTGTTTTTATTCCATTAAGCTATCGCCAATTACGATTTTCCAAATAAAACGATCCACACTTAATTCTACGAAATGTGGCCACATTTGCTGTAATGCAATACGGCAACACGTTTGTATGCAGTGCCAACAAATACATGGTAGCAGCGGATGTTGTTGTAGTTGTAAGCAACAACAACACACATTTTATTTTCGATTATTCGTTTCAGTTGTCAAACTCTACACAAATACATATATACCCATAGTGCAAGCCCTGCAGAAGAACGTGGAGGTATTAAGCGTGTTTTGGTTACACCGCTTGCTTATATATTTGCTTGTGGTGTATGAAGCACTTAGGGAGAACTTGGCGACGAGAATCATTTTCGCGAAGTTTAAACAATTTTTTTTGACATCTTTTACCGTTATCAACCCTTATTCATATTTTTGAATAAAATGACTTATCGCTAAATATCCGTTTTCTTTGCAAGTTAGCAAGCGGCAATCGCTGGCTTGTAACCAAAACACGACTATTGACGCTTGACGAGTGGTGCTGTACTGCAGTAAAAGTCAGTAGTGCCAATGGTGACGATTTATAGACGGGCGGCAAGTACTGGTCGATTACTCGCAAATACTGTACTCGTTTATTTAAGCCGGCAACACTACCAAAATATACATAAGTTGGCAACGCTGTTAATAGCTGTCAACAATTGTGTGGTTGTGAATTGATATTTAGAATGTTTTATAAGTGTCGTGACGAAATGCCAAGAAGTGAAAACTTAGAAGCAAAAGTTTGTGAAAGCAGCGTCATGTGCGAAAATGACAGTCTAATGAAATTTTATATTTTAATACCTCTTTCTAAAAATATTGAAAATAAACGTATTCGTTTATACATATTCAAATAAAAATCTATTTCTCAATAACAATTTACCAACAAACTACCTACTCGTGGATTGCTTCAAAGGCGATTGGTGGAAAGGTACTTCCAAAATCTGCACTCGTGGACTACTCCGAAAGCGATAGAAAAGCGAGTGGTGGTTTTCGTATCACAGTCCAGTGTTAAAATCGACACTTGAAAGCATTAACGGGGAAATGAAGAGATAGTAGTCGCTATCGCTTGGCGAGTACTCGAACAGTAGTGCCGCACTACTAATTTTTTCTGAAGGGAGAATACAAAGAAGTATAAAAACAAAATACATATGATTTTGACAATTGAAACGAAATATGACAAGGAAAAAATGTCATCGCCAGTTTAAACGATTATACCTGATAGATAATTCTACCATGATCAATATGTACATATGTATATCATCACCTAAAATGCAAAAGGCCGTAACTACACTTTTTAGGTTTTTACAGGAGAAGGAATAAACGTTAACATTTACCGCGCGTTGTTGTGAACAATTTCATTCCAATTTTGTTTTCAATCGGAAATAAAAACCTATCCTTCAAATTTAGAGATATAAAAATATACGTAGTCTTCCATTAAATACAATCATTTTAATGAACTTAAAATGTGTAAACCATTTTGCAAATTTCAGCTTTTGAGTCTCTCCCTGATAACATTTTCAATCGCAAGAAATAAATTTATCTAAGATAACTTTTTGTTGCCATTTCTTGAAATTGAACATGTGGCAACATTGTCATTGCTCAATACGGAATTTATGTGGGAAACTGCAATGCAGTGCAAATTAAGCTATAATTAACTTTAGCGGGGTAAAAAAAAAACAAACTTACTCTTCCATCCCCTCTCACCAAATGAAAATTTTGACATATTCAACGATTTTTCTAACACTCTAACACTGCTTTCAGTTAGAATTTGTTATTGTTGTAGGTTTCGTGAATATTAAATGTGTTTTTTTTACCCCCCTAAAGTTAATTATAGCTTAATTTGTACGGGACAGCTAAGCGATATTAAGTGGCATTTCAATTTCCCACTTAACTTCCGACTTGAGCAATGACAGTGTTGCCACATGTTCAATTTCAAGAAATGGCAACAAAAAGTTATCTTAGATAATTTTTGTTATCATTTCTTGTGAATGAAAATGTTATCAAGGAGAGAATTAAAGCAGAAATTTGCAAAATGGCTTATACATAATGAACTTAAACTTATTTTATTTAATGGAAGACTACGTGTACTTTTATATCTCTAAATTTGAAGGATAGATTTTTATTTGCCATTGAAAACAAAATTGGAAATAGATTGTTCACAACAACGCGCGGTAAATGTTGTACATATTGAACATGGTGGAATTATCTATCAGGTATAGTCGTTCAAACATGTGATGTAATGTTTTCCATGCCATTTTTCGTTTCACTTGTCAAAATCGTATGTATTTTGATTTTATACTTGTTTATATTCTGTAATGTTGGTATATATTTGTGTAGATTTTGACAACTGAAACGAATGATCGAAAATAAAATGTCTATTGTTGCTGCTTACAACTACAACAACATTTGCTGCTACCATTTATTTGTTGGCACTGTGTTGCCATATTGAATTTTATTTCACCCATTACAGCAAATGTTGCCACATTTCGTAGTATTAAGTGTGGATTGTTTTATTTGGAAAGTCGTAAGTGGCGATAGCTTAATGGAATAAAAAAACAACCTTATTGTCTCCAGTATCTCGTTCGATTTGTGAGAGATAGCAGCGTTCTCAACGTGAATTATGGTTCTCAAAGAACTGCTCTCAATTAGGGCTGGTATGTGTGGTACACTGTAAACAATATTTAGTTCATTGTTAGATTAACCTTGGTTCATTAGATTTATTATGTTCTGCATGATTATTCGTGGTATTTTTCCAAAAGTTGGTTTTGTATAGATTTTGTGTAATTGTTTTTCATCAGTAATTGAAAGATTTTTATTTTATTGTAGTTGTTAAATTTGAATATATTTTTAATTAAATTTGTAGCCGTGTTTAATTTCATATTTCGTGGTTGTGTTAAGTTGAATATGGTCAGTATCCTTCGTGTACCACTTTGTTATTAGTTTGTTGTCTTCTCTTATGATCCTCATGTCCAAATATGATATCTATTTGATGTTTGCCGGGATCTGCCTTAAAATCATAAGTAACAATATTGTAAAATTTTTCCATGAACTTAGTAATGCAGCAAATACCTCGGTTCCTGGCTTAAATCAGAACTAAATCCTACACTACCAAACCGTGTAGCCATTTATCATCCTTGGCACATAAATAATTTTGTGCAAAATTATTATGTGTTGAAAAAACTTTATTACCATAGGGAATTTGAGTAACTTAAACATCTCAAGCAAACAATTTGTTTGACATTTATATAAATCAAAACTATACAATCCATCACTTAATTCAATTATACATCCTCCTAACAAAAAGGATTTAATATTACCGGTCTCTTATTAATCAATTATACTGACGACAACTAAACAAAATACAAGAATTACAATTCATCTCACATTATAAATAAACCAAACCCAAAAATCCGGCCGGACTTCTTTGTAAACACCTCTCGGCCGGTTGTATTTTTTTGTGTTTGATTGTGAAATATGAGTGAAATACATATGTATATATGAACAGATTTACTAAATCACATGGCAATAACACACAAATTGTATTGTTTTGCTTCTCGTTTAGTACAAGAAATGTGAGAGCTTGAGGTGTCCCAGAGACCCACATGGTTTCAAACAGAAAAATAGGGACTTTGAAAGGCCGTTTTGGGGGCCTATTTAAGTAGGCCAATGTCTGATTTTGATACTTTTGAAAATGTGTGTTTCACTGTAGAGAAACATATTCCTTGATTGCTTACTTACTTACTTATACGGTCTCGAACAACCCCGAAGGGTCTGGGACCTTACAAATCGAAGATAATATATTTCGCCAACCAGTTCGATCTTTTGCCTTATCTCTCCGGTTGGCAATACCCAGTGTATGCAGGGATTCGTCAACCTGATCCCTCCAGCGAAGTCTTGATCTTCCTATTGCTATTTTTTGATTGGGTCCTTAAATTGTACAGCGATTTCAAAAGGTATTGTTTATAACTCGAGAGAGCGAAGAAAGAAATAATAGAGAGTTTATCAGTTCAGGCATTTTTAACCATTACAACACCGCTGTTCAACAAAATGCTTTCTACAATGCCTTGTAACATTAAATGTTCCAGAAAGCGGTAAAGGATTTAAGTCCAGTGGCTTTCGCGCTAATAAATGCAAATACTTCAACCTTGCTTCCATACATATCTTTGTGGATAATGACAAAAATTAAATCAATTTTACCTCATATCTTTGAAATGATATCCTTTTTTAATAGCTAGATACTCATCGACGTGACTCTACAAGGTGTCTCAGTAAGAACGCAATTTTTCATATTAAAATAAAAGCACGTACCTTTTGAGATAGTTGTGAACTTTTTATTGGATTGTAAAGAATACATGTTCCGATTGAGTATGGAATAAAATATTCGTCAAACGTCCCCCACAGCTCTGACGACAGGCCATTAATATTTTCTTGAAATTTTCCATGACTTCTTCACAGAGATGTGGCTGTATCTCGCCGATGACGTGTTGGATCCCGGATTTGACCTCAGCAATTGTTTTTGGTTTATTCGCATAAACCCGAGTTTTCTCAAGACCCCAAAAAAGAAACGGCACGTTGTTTAATCGCATGACCTTGGTGGCCAGTTGAAAGCAGAATTTCTTGGGGCAATTTGTTCTCGAAATCGTTGCTGCAATAAATCGATTATTTCATGTGCGGTGTGGCAGGTGGCGCCGCCTTGCTGAAACCACATGTCATCCAAATACACGACGTCCAATTGAGGTTACAAGAACTCCGTTATCATGTTCCGCTAACGAATACCGTTCACAGTCACTGCAATTACGGTCTCATCTTCAAAAAAGTAAGGCCTGACCAAAATCCGCACCACACAGTTGCTTGTTGTGGAAGGATTTTCTGAGCCCCAAATTCGACAATATTGTGTATTCACGAAGCCATTGAGATGGAAATCGGAAAAAAATATTTTTTTTGAAAAATTGTCATTGACTTCACTTTATTCGATTACCCATTGAACGAATTGCTGGCGCTTTCCATGGTCGGCTGGTTTGAGCTCCTGAGTAAGCTGAATTTTGTACGCATGAAGCATGAAACACATAGACGACGACAGGCTACCGACCACAACCTGTCAAAAATAAAATACATGCGTTTGTATGCAAGTGAATATTTTAACGACGGCAAGGCGACACGACTGCAGGTTGTTGTCTATGCTACTTATGTAGCTGTAGTTGAATTAAACTAATTTCTATTTGTGTGGGCGACAATCAACAGGGTAGAGCTGTCAATGCCTGAAGTGGCACCACTGACAGAATAATCAACTGTTTTCACAATTTTTGTTATGTTTGTAATAATATTTATTAAATATTCTCCAGACATTTTATTTTCTTCTAACACAAATAACACAATAACACAAACGTCAACATTACAGATCAGCTGATTACTTTGCAGTTGCCGTCTTGAAAATAATTCAGTAGCTGCCACATGTCTACATTTGCAGTCAGCGGCATTTGTAGTCGTGTGTTCAAATTCTCTGTGTAGTGCTTCGTGAAATTTGTAGTTATTGAGAACGATGCCGAATTGAAGTTTTCGGGTTTCCCGCGACACTCTCGTTTACAGCAGCAATGTTTTCAAGAGACCGACCAGTACTTTGATGCACAGGAGTTTTTCTGTCCATAACCGACCCTGTTTCTTCAAATTTTTTGACCACTCTTCGAATGGTTGACACATTAGGTGCACTTTCTCCACTGAATATTCTTCGAAGTTTGCGAGCAGTCTCAGCATAACTTTCCAAATTGTTGTAATAAGTTTTCACCATTATAATGCGTTGATCTTTCGGAAAGCGCTTCATTTTTAATAATCGGAATAAACATATGTGACAGCTGCCAAATTTCAGAGTTGTCACTTAAACAAAAAAAATGGCACTAAATTTAAAAAGTGCAATCTTACTAAGACGGCCTTTATATGATGCCACTTATACAGGGTGGTCCACATACAAGAATATTTTTAAAATTAATAAAATGGACTTTAATTAATTTATATTTTTTTATTAGAAATAATAAATATTCTCATTAGTCATGGAACACGCTTTCGTTCAAATGGCTGCCGCGACTGGCTTTGTAGTAGCTAATCCAATTTCCACAATTTTGTTGGTGGTTTCTTGTTCTATCTTACGAATTTCTCGCACAATATTACACTTAAGACTGTGGGTCGTTTCTGGATGATTTGAATAGAATCTGTCTTTAACGGTAATCTAAAGGGGTCAAATCGCAGCTCCGAGGCGGCCAATTGACATCGTCACGATAGCTGATAACATGATTACCGAATTTAATGCAGAAAAAATCGATTGTTTGATCAGCTGTGTGCCATCCTGCTGAAACCAAAGATTATCCAAGGCTTTATCTTCTATTTCATTCCATAAAAAGTTCGTAATCATGGCTCTGTAGCGCTCGCCGCTGTCTTTAATGGTGTTTCCAGTAGCATATTCAACAAAAATTGCCAATGATGCCGCCAAAAATTTGTCCGATGAAAATCCACACCAAACTGTCACTCTCTGTAGATGATTTTGCTTCTCGCTAATGACGTGCGGGTTTTCCGATCGCCAGATATACACGCTGAAAAAACCGCCTCTGTAACATATTCTCCCAAACAAATTCTGCAGGAACCGTACATATGTTTGGAAAGCACTTCAAACATTCATATGTTTGCAAGTCCCAAACACACTTGTATTTAAATGCAAACAGTAGCATGTTTGATGGCAAACATGTATGCTTTTACGTGGAGACATATGCTTTCTTCATCCCAAACATTAATATACTTACATGGAAGCATTCGAGTATTTCCCCCAAACCTCCATATACTTACGTGGAAACATGTGCGTATTTCCTCCCAAACGTAATAATATTTAGAAGCGAATTATTCTTTGAATTCAATATATTTTTATTGTTTCCACAATATAAATTCACATTTATAAATAATTAATAAAAAAAAATTAAAAGATTTTAAACGGTCCGTTTTACAGTTACTTGCATTGAATGCATTTTTTGAATCTGCCCCTCTTTTGCTTCTCCTTTCTTTGTTGTCTCTCACGTTTTTGTTTTGGAAGCCTTCAACTATGGGTTGGCTCTCACTATTTTGTTTGTTGACATAGCCGCCGAGATAAAAATGCGCCTCGGTAGAAAAATATGATTTCTCGGCCAAATTCGATGTCCAATTGGCGCTTCTGTAAGGGCCAAACTAAGACGCCGTGACTAAGTGGATGGTCGTTTGCCTTCAATTAGGTCTGGTAAGCTAATAATCCGATATGTTTGTGCAAAATTCTCATCAATTTGGTGCTTGAAATTACGAGTTATTGAGATCGATTTTCTTGGATTGAGTTTCACACTTTCGGTCACAGAAGCCACAATAACGTCTGTACGTACCGTATGACGACGGGGAAATGAGTGTTGTCCACTAGCTAGCCAGTCTCGCGAACATTTTGCACAAACTTATGTACAGCACGCGCGGTGAGTGCTTCATTACGGCCAAACCCCTTTTCAACAAACGCATAGCTTGGGCACACACTTTGGAAATAAGTTTGCAATATTTCCCAACGTGGTTTAAGCGTGTAAAGTGACTAATTTTGGTCCGCCGAGGTAGAATACTGACTGATAGTCAATATTTCGAAAAAATGTGTCAGTGTGAAAATAACATACGATTTGTACACCGGTTAGTTTATAAAAAAAGATAAATTTTGGTAAGGAACATTTCCCAGTTAACATTCGTCATATTCAATTGATATCATGAAACCTATGGATTGAAAACCATGACTTTTATGTGAACGACTTTTATGTGTTTTGAACAGTTATAACAGCAGATATCGTGGATACTTTGTTGTCTAATTTGATTGTAATACAAAACCACTTGATGAATATTTCTCACAGTTTCACAAAAGTTGAACCCTTTAATTTCAATGTCAAGCGAACAACCTTTGTAATTTTTAAGATTAAAAAAGTTTCCAGCACGAAATATAAAACAATTAAATAGGTAATTGCAAAAAATTGACAGAAGTTGAATATTTCAGTCGAATATTTACTTTAATTACTTTAATTGGAAATTATTCTCGATTTCCTTTGGAAATCGAAATATCGGGAAAAACGAAAAATTATTATGAAATCTGAAGAGACCTTAAGCTGGAATAATTAGTCTAGAATAATTAATAAAATAAAGGTCGAAAAATTAGAAACAAATTCTTAATTCGATATCAAATTCGAAAATCAATTCCTTAATAAAAAAAGGCCTTATGTGGGAGATGCCCCCAAATTTCCCCTTTGAAATCCTTCTACATTTGCTTTGACAGTCATTCATTCATATACTCAAGCCGAGTCTCTCTACTCACTCAAGTAACTCATTCAAATGTTCAACTTGTCATCGGGTTATTTATATATAAAACAACACAATCGCCACCACCGCAGGACCAGCAGGACTATTTGGACTATAAACAATAATGGTTGACTATTTATGAAAATAACTCGTGGCACGTAAGGACTACTACTACTACTACTACTACTATCACTCATACCTTAAACTCTCACTCTCTCTGTCTTACTCTTTGTCTTGTTCTCTCGCTATGGGGTCAGTCGTGCATTTATACTTACATCTCATTCTACTGCTATAACATAGTATACCGGAAACGGAAGTCAAATAACTACCGGGCTAAATAGTTACGTGACTAGAAAATAACTTAGATTTTTCTGTAGTTCACATTGTTGTTGTTTTTTCTGTTCTTTTGTTGTTGTTATTATTGCTATATTTTTTGCACTTTTTTCCTGTTATTGTTTCAACCCATTTATTTTTTGGGTTCTTTTGTTTGTTTGTTTTTGGTTTGTGTCCTTTTCTTCTCTTTCTCTCTAGGTAGGACAAAATATATATGAGGACAGGTTTTTTACTGTACGCCACTTTAGATAACAAGTGGCAAAACCACACACACTTACACATACTCATACACACGTATGTAACAATAAAGCAAATACTAACATCAACACAAACACCAACACCACTCATACAAATACTAAAAAACACTTTCGGTTCACAGATAAAGGTTGTAGAGGAAAACAAAAAAAAATTGTGATAAAATGGCAGACAAATGAATGAGACAATGCCACACATTTCATATATAATATTCACAGCATGCATGATTTTGTCGACGAGGGTGGTTTTTGAAAGAGCAGTAAATTGCTTAGACAACAAGAGGAAATGCATTTCAACAACGTAGTTATGGATCTATTCAACTGCATTATTTTTTCGTCACTCCCAGGTGCGAGTCAGTGAGTCCTTAGCGAGTACGTTCAATTCCATCAGAGATGATATTTAATTATTCGACCTTTTCATTGACACTTTTTCCATTTATTTATTCAAGGTCAAGACCATTCGATATCCCTATTAACAGATATATAGTTTAAAAAAAAACAAGTTTTGCCGAATCCATCCTCATCATTTCTGGCTAACAAAATACCAATTTCAGATCTAGTCACAGATTTTCATCATCATTTTTCATACATTTGTAATTCAGTTTTGGTTGCAAGAACTGAAATATTTAGTGGAAGTCACAGCAACAATAAATAAATGTGATCTGTTAATCGAGTTTTAGTTGTAGCAATCAAATTATCCTGTAGTGGTGAATATTCTATCAGTTGGATCAACGAAAAATTTAAAAACTAATTCGGTTGTACCAATTAATAAGCCCTTTTTTTATTCCCTACTAAACCAATTTTTCAACGACTTTGTATGGGGCATTAAGCGATTTTAAGCGTCAATCCATACGAAGTCGTCGAAAAAGTAGTTTAGCAGGGAATAAAAAAACTAATTATGTACTTGAATTTAATGGCTGTCACAACCAGTTGGTTATGCTTTAACCCATCATGAATTTTAGAGAAAACAAGTAAAAATAATTAGTTGTTATTAAAATTGTGTATTTTATATTTAAATATAAACAAAATTATATTAAGCCTGTTTTTTTATTCCCCGCTAAACTAATTTTTCGACGACTTTGTGTGGGATGCCGCTTAAAATCGCTTAATATCGCTTAGAACCCCATACAAAGTCGTCGAAAAATTAGTTTAGCAGGGAATAAAAAAAAGGCTTATTATTATTTAAAACCAGGGTTCGTATTTCGTGCCCAAAAAATTTCTATATCTCGAAAACGGAGCGTCCAATCGAAAATATAACAAATTGTTACGGGATTCTAAGGGCTTCTCACAAAGTGTTCCCATTCGCATGAAATAATTTTATTTAAAAAAATCGCCAAAATAAGAAAATCGCTAAAATAAAAAAATGGTTATAACTCGGAAACGGTGCATCCAATCGCAGAAATAATAAAATTTTTAACTCCACAGGAGGCTGTAACCAATGGATGTCTTTACCACGGCTTTACTTTTTTTTAACAAAACGCTACAACTAAATTTTGTTCGAATTAAAAATCGCTAAACCGCCATTGTGTATATATTTCGCAAACGGAGCGTTCAATCGAAACATAACTAATTTTTTCGTCTTTCGAAGGGTTTTTCATAAAGTAGTCCAATTCGTATGGACGTTTTTTTCTACAAATCGCCAAAATAAGTAAATCGCTAAAATAAAAAAAAAAAAAACAGCTATAACTCGGAAACGGTGTGTCCAATCGCAAAAGCAATAAATTTTTTACCTCCGTAGGAGGCTTTAACCAATGGATGCCTCTCATACTAACATTTAAACTAACATTTTTCATATAAAAAATCGCTAAAACACACATATGGATGTATGTCCGAGTTATAGCCATTTTTTATTTCAGCGTTTTTCATATTTTGATGATTTTTTGAACAAAATATCTTCTTTATGAAAAATCCTTAGAAACTCGTAAAACTCGTTTTCGGTTGGACGCTCCGATTCCGATATATTGGCATAGGGGCGTTTTAACGATTGTTGACTCCAGAAATTTTAGTTGTAGCGATTTTTTTAAAATAAAAGTCATGCAATATTGAAGGCATCCATTTGTTATTTTTGCGATTGGACGCACCGTTTCCGAGATATAGTAATTTTGTTATTTTAGCGATTTTCTTATTTTCGCGATTTTTTTAAAAAAAAAATATTTTATGCGAATTCGAACACTTTCACAGTACAACACATGATTTCGGGACTCAAGTCTGATAATTGCTTGTGAAAGTAGCCCCTAAAAGAAGAACTTCTGCGTCATTCGTTTGGTCGAGTTACCTCAAATAATAATTTAATAATTAATTTGAAGTTAGTAAGTATCGTATAGGGGAATTTGTCACGTTTTAGGCTCTTTTGTTTGTCATAACCCCAGAACCACTAGTCCGATTTAGCTGAAACAAATTTAGAAAAATTAATAATTACAATTCCTATAATATTTTCTTATACCGTTTTCCTATGTGTGCAACGCTTTCGAAGTTAAAAATGAATGTATTGTTACGAATAAGTAAAAGCTTTTGCTTGCCGTTAATGACTCTACTAACAGTATGTAAATAACAGGCGATTAGTGCTGCGCCTGAAAGTATGCATTGTAACAACGTATTTATTATAACTTTCTGATGTGTTAACATCTATACGCGCGCCTCTAGGGCAGTAAACTATAAATTTAATCCATACGCAAGTGTTAGGTTTGTAAGAGTAAATCATCGTTTATTTGTTCGGGTTTCGATAAACAGTTTAGTGCGGGTTTCGACAAAGAGTTTAGGCCAAAAATTAAGGCGATCCGATATCGGCGAGCCGAGATTTAAGTGTTTTAATTTGGAGTATTAATTTGGAGTAATATTAAAAAAGTGTTTTATGTTGATCTTCGGTTTTGTCTTATCATCGTTTGTTTGTTCGTTGCTTGGCAGTCGGTATTGAAGGTGATTATTGGGCGGTTTTCATATAATTTTCCCACGCGATTTTCTCCGGAAATTCATAGCCGATTTTATTATTTTTTGGAACAAAAAGCTAGTGCGGGTTTCGACGAAGAGTTTAGGCCAAAAATTAAGGCGATCCGATATCGGCGAGCCGAGATTGAAGTGCTTTAATTTGGAGTATTAATTTGGAGTAATATTAAAAAGTATTTTATGTTGATCTTCGGTTATATCGTACGAATATAACAATGTATGTATGTATGTACAAGTGTCTGTTGCTTTCATAGAGCAAATTTATAGTAGAGCCGCCATTCTCATCTCATCTGACGTTTCCTTTCACACTCTTCGTGATGCGGTCGGTGTGATAGAGAGATGTTTGACGAAAAGTGATATACACCAGGTGGAATTACAATAACTTCTTGCTTTAATTTTTCATGCCATTTTGGTGAAAAACTGTGAAATTTAAATGTGTTTTAAACTTTTTTATTGACTGTTATTGTGAGCATACATTTGTGTTGTATTTAACACATTAATTTTAACACACAAAACGAAACGCCGTTGTTGTTATTTTGTTCGTTGTTTTGAACCATTGCCTCTATCTGGTATTAGTAAAGCAATTCTTTTCAACATCAAACGTATACATCACACGAGGACAAACGTCAGAAATTTGGTGAGTGAAAGATTTTCTCTACCCATATTTACTCTATGGTTGCTTTGCATTCTTTGACTTTTGTGGGAATAAAACAAAAAGTATTGAGCAAGAAAATAATGACACATGTGCTTGCACTGGGTCTTTAAATAATTTTAAGTATTAATATTATTTAACTGTAACGTCACCATATGATTGAACGCTGTTTTTTATTTTCCAATGTAACATTTACGAATGTGTTCATAGAAATCGAACAGGTACCGTGTAGCAAAAAGGTGTTAACACATCGCCCGTGAGTTCGAACACTCATTGGATTTTTTATAACTTTATAATTACATTTATTTATAACTTCGAAACTGTTGCTTATGCAGCGAAACGTTGTATGAACAGATTAAAGGAATTGTAATTCATAATTTTCTTAAATTTGTTTCAGCTTATTCGGACTAGTGATTCTCGAGTTATAACAAACAAAAGAACCTAAAACGCGACAAATTCCCCTATACGATACTTACTAACTTCAAATTAATTATTAACTTATTATTTGAGGTAACATGACCAAACGAATGAGGCAGAAGTTCTTCTTTTTGGGGCTACTTTCACAAACAATTATCAGAATTGAGTCCCGAATCAATCACCTGAAAAATGTTGTACTGTGTTTGTGAGAAACCCTTAGGATACAGACAGTTTTTCTACATTTTTCACATTTTCGACCAAAAATGGGTATGGGTTACCCTGGGTAGCATATGTATGTTTAAGTTAATTTGTGTCATCCAGAATAATAGTTCACCCAGCCAAGTGTCCACAATTGTTTGCATGAGTTTGTGAATGCGTCAATAGTGGCGTCATATTCAACGATTATGTTTAAAAACTTCACTTCACCTCAATTTATGATAATATGTACTCCGCTGGCTGATATCTATACACTTTATTGTTTTTCACAACTTTGATTATCACTTTCTGTTTAAAATATTAGCTTTCCTGTAAAGTCCTCGTGTAACATTCCAATATACGTAGTTTATCTTTAACAACGAAGCCTCTTGTGAAAAATCGAATACATAACTTTGTGACAAATGTTTTTGTAACAGAAACTAAATTATGATTACAGTAACTAATATTTGAACACGAATTCTAATGTTGTACTTTTTATTAGTTGTATCTTCCATTTCAGATGAATGAGATTTTTGAAATACTCAAATTGGTTAATACAACTAAAATTAGACAGTAGCAACTTGTATTTAGTAAGACCGTTTTTTAATCTAGCAATAACATCGACAAATAATTCTGCTGTTTGACAATTACGAATTCTGATTAAAATATAGACTTTAGCATGGAATTTCCAATGCCTGAATTGATTTCGAACTAATCTTTTCCCTATGTGTATGCTTTCTAGATTGATCGACACCAAATTAAAACCGGATGAGGAAATCGTCATTGCTTGCACCACACTAGAAGGAAATTGTTCAGCATCGCGGATGAATCACTTCAAAAATCTTCCAGTCACATTTAATATGGTTGGGAAATCTACTCAAAAATGCCCTACTCTTCAATCGAAATTAAATTTAGAAAAGAACTGACTCAATATCATGCTAGAAGAGAAAGTTTGTATGTTATTCAAGATTGGATAATGTTCAAAGACAGAATTGTTATTCCTGGATGCCTTAGGAATCGAATACTTCGTCATGGACATCCTGGAAAGGAACACATACTTTAAACCAAAGAATCTGATGTAGGTGCAAATATGCAAGCATAACAAAATTATTCGACGTCCAGGTGCAATAGTGGAAAATGTTGTAACTGTCAACTACAGCGTTTCGTAAATGAAAATAATAGGGCAAGGATCATTCGGTCACATATCAGTCAACTTAAAGGGAGATACAATCAATGTGTGGGATCAATCAATCAATGGGAGATACAATCAATGTAGCAGTTCAGAGTCTGTACAGCTAATGCTTGAATTATTAATTAACCAATTAACTAATGAATCGCAGCTGCAACCGGAAATACAAGAACATCAAGAACCATTCATACCAACACCACCAATACCGGAACCATCAACACCAGAGCGTCAAGAACCAGCAACACCCGAGCGTCATGTGGAAAACGTAGTACCAAGTACTCCAAAAATTCATCCAAATTCACCTCTAATATTTAGTACTCCAATAGTACAACCACAAACCACCTACAAAACTACCTCGGCTGCCTAAACCCCCTAGATGGACGGGAGCGTACGACACCTCTTAAATAAAGGGAGATATTGTAGTGCCAAACTTTGGCAAAGTATTTTTCATATTGAATCTAGTCGCTGGCTGTAGGCGAATGTCTAGGAAATTTAGTTTCGTGTTTAATACTTATAAATATTGTTTAGTTTTTATAAATCTATTTGAGTTTTAATCAAAGTAAAACCTCAACAATTTCTGTGTTTGCGCAAATTGTTTATTTTACGACTTTAGGTTGGTAATTCTGTCCCAATATAGCTAACGCCTCTGGATTTAAATTGATTGGGCAACCACGGAGATGTCACTTTCCTACTTCCGCCATTCCTGGAGGTGAAAATGGAATGGAAGAGTAAAATAATATATGGTTTTCTTGGTTATATAACGGGTTTTTCAACAGAGACGCTACAAAAGTAAATAGATAGGGACAGCAAACGACGCCATATTTTTCCCGCTCTTTTGAGATTTCTCTTCAGTAAGGTTTGCCATTTCATCATGGAAAGATATACGAGCCAACAACGAGTCGAAATTCTTAAAATTTCAACTTTGAGAGGCCAACTTTAAGAGGCCTCAACAATCAGCGATGAGGCTCATTTCTGACTGAATGGCTTCGTCAATAAGCAAAATATGCGTTATTGGTCAGACAGCAATTCACACGTAATCCATGAGTCATCATTGCATCCCGAAAAAATTACGGTTTGGTGCGGTTTATGGGCCGGCGGCGTCATTGGGCCGTACTTCTTCCATGATGATCAAGACCGGCACATTACTGTGAATGCGAATCGCTACCGTTCAATGATAACCGAATATTTTTGGCCCCAATTGGATAATATGGACTTGGAGGACATGTGGTTCCAACAGGACGGCGCCACAAGCCACACAGCGAATGCCACAATCAATTTATTGGAAACCAAGTTTGGTGAACGTGTTATCTCACGAAATGGCCCAGTCGATTGGCCGCCTCGGTCATGCGATTTGACACCGTTAGATTATTTCCTGTGGGGCTACGTCAAGTCTATGGTCTATGCCAACAAGCCAGCGACGATTGATGAACTTCGTACGAATATTGAACGTGAAATTGCAGCAGTATCGGCCGATTTATGCTTGAAAACCGTCGAAAATTGGGTTCAGCGTCTGGACTTCTGCAACCGTGCCCGTGTTGGCCATGCAAAAGAAATCGAGTTCCATACATAATGGCATCGAACGTACTTTCACAGGAATAAAGAATTTCATTGGTATCTAAAACCGGTTTTGTTTTATTTAAAAAACTTTTGTAGCGCTCTTATGATCCGATGTGAAATTGTATATGATTCGCTCTGAAATTATTTCTTCAAATAGTATTTTTCCATTTCTTTTGAGCTCAGTGTTTTTTTCGGGTATTGTGTTGTTGGGGGAGGGGCTGGTCTCAATTGATGCGTATTGAAAAGATGATTACAAGTAGGGCTGCGACGTTTTGAAAACACCGATATTTTTGAAAAACATCGAGTACTTTTTACATCGATGTTTTAGTGCCGATGTTTTTCCAACATCGATGGTTTGTATCGATGTTTGCACCGATGTTTTTTGTGTGTGACGATTGTGACAAATTGCCTTTATATTTATAAGGAAAAATAAACCGTAGAATATTAATAGAAACTCGAATTTTTTATATTTCGTCATTTATTCGCAGCCACCTTTATGCGTAGGTGGTTATACATGGGATGTAATTGGAAACTGTTTATTTTAATCAAGTTTTGTATTTTTTGCCTTTATATCGTGGAATAGGGTGATTTATATGTTGATACCACATATCTAAAAGATAATTTCAGCAAAAGGAAAACATCGGCAAAAAGATCTTCTGTTTCAATTTTGGTACCTCGATTTCTAAAAAAAAGTCACCAAAAACGAAACATCCCCAAAACCATCGATGTTGGAAACATCGATGCTTTGAGGTCGATGTTTTATCGACATCGACGTCTCTTATTTGAGGTCGATGTAGCAGCACTAATTACAAGAATGTCAAACTTTGCTGCGAGGTTACTTTTTGTCCCCTACCGCTGGTTGAAGTTTCCACTTCTAGTGTTTTTTTGGCGCTGAAACTGTACGTTAGCTAGTTTTCGATGAAAATATTCATGAGGGTGACGAACCAATTCACTCGTGTGACGAAGTGCAGATGTAGGTGGTAATTGGATGCTTTTGAAACCGAGTAACAGTTCGCATGGATCTGCATAGCCGAATGTACACAATGGTTTGGTTCCTCTCGCAATGCAGGGGCGCAAAGAGACCTTATCATAAAAGCCATAACGAACGAGCCTTCCGAAGCCCAGTAGGGGCTAATTTTAAGTATCCAAAAGAACTTAAAAATACCTAGACTCGCCGTCATTGGTCTCGCCAACTAGGTCGAGGAATTCTGGAGATTCTCAAATTAAATTCTTTTAAAGAACAAAGTCCTAAAGGGCCTGTATATTGCCCAATAGATCCTCCTATATTTAAACAAAATTTCACCAAAATCGGGCATACAAATACACGGTCCATAAAAAAGCCTGGGAATGACTCCTTGAATCGCGTAGAAATCGCGTTGTTGTTGGGACATCTTATTTTTTAACGTCGACAGCAACGTTGTTGGCCTACATAGTCTTAAAGTTTTTACTAAGTATTTTATTGTCTAATCCCTGAATGCAATTTTAAAGTCGCTTAATTTTGACAATGTCCTCTTGTTTTACGCTCGCAATAGCAAAACTCTGAAATTCAAATAACATCTTGGAGATGCACACAATCCTTACAGCCAAAATTACCCCTATAAACGTTTTATTGACCTAACTTTTTATACATCCTCCACGCGGTCTAGAGCCTGGCACCACTAATATCAGGATGAAGTGGTTAGTACTGAAATGACACTTGCTCCTACGTCTAGCTATCACTGCTGCTGATAAACACTGATGCACACACAACTGCATCCACACCAAGGGGATATCTTCGCGCCCACACACACACACACACACAGTTGCAAATGCACAAACAAACACTTTAACAGGGTTGGAGACAATGTAGAGAAAACTATTATTCATAGTCGCTTTAGACAAGCTTAGTTTAGATAAGAGGTGTACGATGAGCGTGTATTTACTTTGTAATGTGTGTGCTTAAATAATTCTTAAGCACACACAGTCATGGACACTCACACACACACACACACACACACGCATACACAAAGGCAAACAGGATTAAAAAGGACAACATCCGGTTTCCTTCATATAACCAACAATACTAACTAATACAAAAGCATTGGGCAGCACACACACCCACAAAGAACGAAGCAGTCAGACAGAGAGAAGAAGACACAAACTTTTCAAATGAGACACGAGTCACACATCCATACATATGTATGTGCTTCAAGTGTTAGTGGGTGTTTGTGAACGTGTGCATTTCAAGAGTGTAACATTGTTATAAATAAATGATGGCCTCTTTCGAATGTCAATTATTAAGTCTCTTACAGAATGCACATGTATGTGTGTTACAGTATTTCCCCTGGCTGTGTAAGCGTTTATGTGAATATGTAATATTATTTCCAAACTAATACATCTACTTTATATACAATTCGAGTACATATTTAAATATTCAATCTGAAAATGAACTATGGTTGCCACTTCGCAGTAGCAGCTGCTGCCAATTTGACTTATTAGTATTCTCACCATATGTGAATGAATGTCGAAGTATTGTAATCATAAGTGTGTATATGTGTGTGAGTGTGTGTGTATTTATCCCTATAGATATAGTCTGGCATTTGGTTGTTCTACATCCGGTTTTCTTATGCCCAATTGTGGCTCCATTTCGTATCCATTTATCAAAAGTTAAACTATTTAAACTTGAATGACTACAAGAGCACGAGGGGAAATTGGCTCAATACTGTTTTCTATTTTATTAAAATGAATAGTGTGATTATTTATAAACGCCGCAATTTCTGTATCAATGACTACGGTGGCACTGTGGTCAAGTTGAAAAAATATTTGGTATAAAATAAATTAAATGGCATCCTATTACATCCCATGAAGAGATTGGAGAGATCTTTTTCTCACAGCTAGTGACCAATGCGCTTTCTAGTTTTCATACTCAGTGATTAGGACGTACAGTTTTACACCGGTTCTGAGCGGTATTTGGAGAAGGTTTTTAATGGGTAATTACTCAATAGCGTCGCCATCGCTAAGCGAGGTGACCGTCGTCGAAAGAAATGTAAGGTGATCAGAGCAGGGACCGAATCCACGTTCTCATGTACAAGAGCTATGCATACTAACCATTGCACCACCGTATTTTGTATTTTGTACACAAATTCTAAATGAAGTAGAAGAGAGTGTGGTCTTTATCATTGTTTCCACAACCCCGTTGTAGAATTTCTCAAGCAGCGCATTAGTTCCGACATTATGACCAATGGGTTCTGATAATGCGATTTTAAGACTCCCGTTTGATACCGGTTAAAGTGACAACACGATGGATGATAATCCACAATGGAATGCCTACACTGGTGCGTTTCCGGTTAACAGGTGAGCCATAATCACTGCACTCACAGGACTACTTGTTTGAAAAAGAGGTTCTAGCAACCTTAAATTCGGTTGTTGCCACCGAATTGCAGCTGCCACAACCGAATTGAGGTTATCTGGACTGAATTTAGTCCACACAAATGAAATTCGATTGAAGCAGCCTCTAATAGGTTGTAACAGCCTTTAGGGCGAATGTGGAAGCCCTATATGGCGGTTTTGACTACCTCGAATTCGGTTGTGACAACCTCTAATGCGTTTGTGACAAACTCTAATACGCTTGTGACAACCTCTAATTGGGATGTGATGACATCTAATGTGGTTGCGACAACCTCTAAATTCGGTTAAGGCTAACTCGGTTATTTGTTCTATGTGTGTGAAGATCATCTAAATATTGGAGCATTTTGTTGTCCTTAGAAGGCGGACGAACCTACATTACTGGTGAAGGGCGGATAAAATACAGGGATAAGTCCAGGGGGTTTCATTATGTACAAGAACGATATCGTCTTGTCGGTAGTGAACAAGGGGTTCTATAAGCCAGCCTTACTGAGAAAAAGACAATGAATTCGTCATCGTTTTTTTTACACAATTAGCTCCCAGGTCCGACAGAGTCATGGAGAGCTGTATCCTAAGAGTAGGTCAAATGTTGATTTTATTCCCACAAAAAACAAAGAGAATGTAAAGCAACAGACACATGTCCATACATACATTGTTATTTCGTACATACCCTACGCAAGTTCACACAATTTTCGTTGCTCTCTTAATATCTCATTTGTATATACGTATAACCACGTCATTATTCTCATTGCTCTGAGAGTTCTCCGCACCCACACAAGACAACTATTCGCTGCCGCTACATCAGTGTGTGTTTTTTTCGCAGTCTGACAATCAGTGTTTCGCAGTCGGGCAAATCTGTGTTCTATATAGGGGTGGGTCACCCTTATCATTTAAAAATGGTTTCCCTTTAAATCCCATGAAGGGACAGGGGAGAACTTCTCACAATCACTGATCTGTGCGCTTTCCAGTTTTCACTCACTGATTGGGACCTACAGTTTTACATCGATCCCGAACTGTATTTTGAGAAGCTTTTTCATGGCTATATACTCGATAGTGTCGTCGTCACTATGCGAGGTGACCGCCGCCGAAAGAAATTTTAAGGTGGTCAGAGCAGGGTTCGAATCCAGGATCTCACCAACGGCCACACTTTTATCATTTAGGGATATCATAGGGGTATGAAAAATAGATGTTGGGCGATTCTGAGACCTACCCGATATGCACAGAAAATTTCATACAAATCGGTCCAGCCGTTTCGGAGGAGTTTAACGCCCAACAATTTGTGTGATCGCAGTCGGACAATCTGTGTGATCGCAGTCGGACAATCTGTATGATCACAGTCGGACAAACTGTGTTTGGATGTATTCACTTTCTGAATTTAGTCCCTTCCCACGCCTATAGATGCCATGCAAGCAAAGTAACTAGTTTGTAGACAGAAACATACTAGTTGCACATCTGTCCATTCTTAATAGGACGAACTATCGATTTTTACAGGGGGATGTCATAGGCGTGTTACTAGTTGCTTTATATATAGTTATATAGCAGTTAAAATACTAGTTACTTTCAATAGTTATATCTTTTATTAAAATAGTTGGAGACTAGTTTTTTCAGTACTGTTTTCATACTAGTTGTTTACACTAGAATCTATTCTAGTTCGTTAGTTTCTTACTGTATACTATTCAATTTTATACCATTTGTATAGTAGTTAGCTAGTTTCTGGCATTATATATATATATATATTATATATAATGTTATATATTATATTATATATATATGATTATGATTGCTTGATTGTTGTTGTTGTAAGCAGAGTACACAAAGCAAGAGAGGGAGAGCGGTGATTGCGTCTAAAGCAGCGCAGTCGATCGTTTTTTATTTTGTCTATTCTTGGTCTTATTCTACTAACCTCAACCAATCGATTTTGTTACAGTTCTTGTAATAACTAGTAATATGACTGTCCCAAAATGTTACTAGTTGGTAATTTGCCTGCAGGGTGTTAACACATCGAAAAGAAACCAATCAACGGCCATATTTGTTGACGACCCTCGCAAACGTTATATGGACCACGACATTCGGGCATGCACCTGTAATGGAAAAAGATTTGGCAGATTCGTTGCCTCTATCCAACTGACAGATGTCCCGGAAAGTTCGCAGGCTGACATCACTATCATACGGAAAATGCGATGGACAAGACATGAATGTAAATGGAACAAAAACTGCGACATCTAGAACAGCTGCCATGAAAAACAGCATGAGTGGTTGCAAATTTGAGTTCGCAATGGACTACGCCATCTGGTTCAGTCCAGGAAGTGAACATGTAGTCACTATCTGCATTATATTTCGTTATATTGTCAACATTTCGTTATATTGTGTACATGGCCCGCCAGAGGCATAGACAAGAAAGATAAAGACATGTTCTGTGAACTCCTAAAACTAACCTGTGACCGCTGCCTTGGCCATGACATTATGCCTATGTTGGCAGGGATAGTGTATGTTAACAAACCGTCGGCATATTAAATATATCGGAGTGAGACTGGTATATTTCGCCTTTTGGTAACAATGTTTGTTAGTGTTACAATATTTCAATATACATAAGTCAACTTGGGTATCTCCTGATCACAACCAGTTTGATCACTTGGTAAACAATGTAAGGAACTCATTGCGTGTAAAGGATTCATGTGTGATACGAAGTGCTAATAACGATTCGGATTATTCACGGGGTGCAGCCCATATTCCCACAAGACTATGCAGTATGAAAACTGTACCAAAAAAAAACACCAAAAAAGTTGGAAATCAGAATGCAGTATTTACCATAGGCAGCCACAGGCCACTCGAACTAACTCGTTCAATTGCCAGCGCAGAGTGCAACCTCTTCCAATGATTCTGAAGCGCAGTGGAAACATATTATCCTCTTTATAAAAACTACTGCAAAACCCGCCTCAAGACAAACCACAGTACAACGATTAGGGTCGCATGGCAACTAAGAAAAAGAACGCTTCACGTATGGTAATGCTTCAGTCAGTTGCAATGTGAACTGTATCGGTGTGGTATAAGAAGAATAAAAAGGCAGTACGGACAGGCCAAGGGTGTACAAATTTTAATGTAAAGCCGAAGCAACGGACATGGCTTAGAGCTCTTCTCCTGTAAATATAAGAATGGAAATATAGTCACAGATTTAGAGAGTATGTTAGGAGTATGAAGAAAACAGATCTCTGTAGTACTTCTCCCAAAAGTATCCAATGCAGATGAGGGAATCAAGGAAGTAGAGGACGATTCAGTCGATTGCCCTCCACTTAATGAAGCCGAGGTCAGAACAGCAATTTCCAGGCTCAAAAACTACAAACCGGCATATATGCTCAAGACTGGTAGCTATGAGCTGGCAAGGTGCATGAACGGGCTCATTTGGAGAATTTAGTTAGACGAAGTCATGTCCGGTGGTTGGACTATCTGAGTACCATGTGCTATATTTAAAAAAAATGTGACCCGAGTATATGTGCCGACTATTGTACAGTAAGCCAGTTATCCACTGCATACAAGTTACTCTCAAGGTCAATGTGCAGAAGACTAAAGCGAATTCTTGCAGACCTAAATGGACCGTATCAGTTATACCTTGAAAATTCAGGAGTGACCAGATATTAACATTACGCCAAATTCTGCATAAACCCCACGAAAAGCAAATATACACATGCAATTTTGATGTTGACTAAAAGGCTGTGTTCGATTTCGCGATATGGAGAAAAGTTTACGAAGCTAAGTTTACGAAGCTATGTTTGAGAAGGGCGCTGACTCTCAGTCTACGTTGGTAAATATCTACCGAACCATTTGATAATGGATGGTATCTCAGACACGGGAATATTGTCACAGTTGGGCAGAGTATGTTGGGAATATGGAGAGATCACTTCTCTGATTTACTTGTCCCAGGAGACTTCAATACAGATGAGGGTGTGGAGCAAATGCAGGACCATGACGTCGACTGCCCCCCTTCTAGCCAAAGCGAAGTTAGAATTATAAATTCCCTGCTTACGAACAAACAAAGCCGCTGGTGAGCTGTTTAAGGCTCGCGGCTATGAGTTGGAAAGGTGCTTGCATGCATAAGTAAGTAAAAAGCTGACTAGACGATTGCATGTCCGGTGATTGGAGTCTCTGCACATTGTGTCCTGTTTTCAAAAAAGGCAACGCGGGTATATGTACCGACTATCCTGGAATAAACCTTATATCCATCGCATACAAGGTCATCTCGATCGTAGGGAGCGAAAAACTAAAGCCGTTTTGTTGCAGACCTGATCGCACCATATCAGAGTGGCTTTAGGCCTGCAATGTCAACTATCGGCCAGATATTCACATTACGATATATCCGGAAGAAACCCCACGAAAAAACAACTGACACCTACCACCCCTTTGTGGATTATAAAGCTGACTTCGGTAGGCAGATACGGGGAAAACTATTCCAAGCTATGTCGGAGCTTGGTATTCCGGCTAAGCTGACACGTCTTTGTAGAATAACACTGAACGAGACGAAATCCTCAGTAAAGATTGGTATAGATGTCCCCGAACCATTGAGTACGAGGCAAGGCCTCAGGCAGAGTGACACCCTATTATGCGATCTCTTCAATATATTAATTGAGATCATCGTTAGAAAAGCTGCAGTGAACACGAATAAAGCTATCAGCAGCAAAAGTGAAATGCTGCTAGCATGTTAGACATCAATCAAACAATTTAGACATCATTGGCGAAATCTGCAAGAAGCTACTGGAGTATTTTCGATAATTGAGAAGAAATTAGCAGAAGTGGGTCTGGCAGTACACGAGGACAGGATAAAATTAATGGTTTCGGCAAACACAACATCCACCCGATTGGATGAAAGGATGAACGTTGATAATCGTTATAATTTCGAGGTTTTGAACGATTTTTTTACTTCGATCTGCCGTGAACAAAAGCCTTGGAATCTAACGGAGAATTGTGCTTGCAAACAGGTATTGTGTCTGGCTAAGCAAGCACTTCAGAGATAATACCCTCTATAGCGCAACGAAGATTAATCTGTATCAGACTCTCATTTATGACGCAGTATCCTGGGTCGTATCCTGATGAAACCTCTTTGGGAGTCTTCGAGAGAAAAATGTACCGAAAATTATATGGTGCTGTAGTAGAAAAAAGGAGGGATGAACGAGCTGTATAATCCGAATCCCGACATCGACGTAGTTATACGTATCAAAATAGCGCGTTTACGCTGGCTAGGCCATATCAGTAGGACGGATCAGAATAAACCAGAGCGAAAGGTATTCGATGGCGTACTTGACGGACATCGAAAATAGGACGACCAAGGCTCCGCTGGAAAGATCAGGTGGAATATTGCCTGCGAGATCTTGATGTTACCAACTGGAGGAGAAAAGGTAAAGATCGAGCCAGTTGGAGAAACATGTTATCCTCATTTTGGAAGGTCCTTGACCCCTCTGGTTTGTTTGAGGCCACCTAGGCAAGTAAGTAATATATCTCAGACAATGCGAGGGCGTATAGTGTGGTTTCTTTACTATCTTAATACCATTAGTAGCAAAGACCACATGGTGTTTGCATATGCTGATGAAGAATCGTAAATGAATCATCGAATCTAGGCTTAACAGTCAACGACCGGAACTATACGTGTAGGTCGATAACCATTATAACTTCTAGGTACCTCGGAATCAGTGTTACCATATGAACAGATTTCTCTGTTTTTCAGATTTCGTCCTCAAAAAAGATTTTTTTAGAAATTTGGAATTTTGGATCGTTTATTTCAATTATTTCCACAAAAAGTGAATGTAACGAAATTATTTATCAAAACACAGGTAGTCCGTTGGCTTAACGGGCTAGACAATGCTGATGATGATACTTCATAAAAATCGAAACGATTGTTAATCGAATTTGAGCTCGAATCCTTATTTGACTTAAATAAGTAGTCGAACAGTCGTCACGTATTCTCCGTGAACCTTTTATAAAATGTTATATATTTCCAACAAAAAAATTCAATTTTACCGATGGTATCAATTCAGGCACAGTAGTTAGGCATCTGATGATGAAGTTGTCACGGAGTTCGTAACTAGTCCTGTGTAACGTGGTTTTGTCGAGGGCTGAAGTAAGCTCAGCCATGTCCAGAGTCGCTCGTTAGGATCCACCAAACCTTTCGAAATAAGAACTGAATAGTTTGCCCTTTTCGGATGGTTCGAATTGAGATTATTTATTTCTCTTTAATTTACAAAGTAATTTGATATACAGCAATAATATCAACTGCTTCACTCGGTGAGAACACTCCTCTTAGCTTGATAATACTCTTCTTGGTTGACAACACTCTTCTGGGGGCACTTGTCTCGGTTCGATAGCACCCTTCTGGGAATACTAGCATTGACTTTAAAATCGTCTGGGGGAGGTTGCGGACTGGTAAATTCTAAAATGATCGGGATTTCAGTGTCTTGCACACGCGATTATTCAGATTCGATGCGTGGATCGGTATCGGATATGCGGGATGCTGGCTAGGTATGTGCTTTGCAGGTCCGGTGAGAACGGTTCAGTATCGGTTATTATCCGGTGGGTGGAAATGGAAACAGTGAGCCGAAGTCCCTGTGTAGAAACAGTGAGCCGAAACCCCTTTGTAGGAACAGTGAGCCGAAACCCCTGTGTAGGAACAGTGAGCCGAAGCCCTGTGTAGCAATGTATTTACACCGTCTTTACTAAAGAACGGATCCCAAAATTGCTCTTGTCTTTTGCAGAACTAGAGCCCCAGGTAAAATGTTATAATCGTATCTGGTTGTGCGCTCGGAGGCGCCGACTGGAGTCTAGACAACCTTAACAGTAAGTACCATTGCTGTAATGACGCAAACGAGAATTGCATCCAATCACTCATTCTCGTGTGGCCATTAAACTAGTTCGCTGCTAATGTATACACAACGTCGACAGAGTTTGTGTGTTTGTCAGTGAGTGTCATTATTCGCGGTGGTTGGTGCGACTGATGAATGTTGTGTATGCTTAGGTGACGGGTAGACCAGGAACGTATGCGGGTGTGAATGGCGGTGAGTGTTTATTATTATGTACGGACGGATCATGACGTCATGTTACACCTGTCTATTATTCAAACAAAAACCAACCATCTTTCACATTAGAAAAATTATCCTGACCTTGTGAGAAGATCTTTACATCAAATCGAAGATTAATTTTCATCAATTGTTCTTCATGGAATTGATGACAAATTTTCCTCAATTTAAGATTGTGCGTTTCTTCGGTTTTTTCAGCTTCATTGAATTGATGATATTTTGCATCAATTTTTATCATTGGAATTAGGAATAAATAAGGGAGCAGTATTGAAAATATAAAGAGAAAAAGAAATAAAGTAGTGGAAAATTCAAAATAAATAAATACTTTAATAGAAAATAGTTCTATGGGCAGAAAACTTTATCCACGCTATGAAGATTTCGTATACCCTGTTCTTGTGGATGTTTTACGATGCCAAAGAGTTTTGATACTCATTAACAAACAAGTTACATCAAAATGATCACCAATTTACATCAAATTGATGACAAACTTACTTCTGAAAAGCATAAACACAGTGTTTCAGTAACTCCTGTGTTGACCTGGAAAGCACTTTCAGTTAGAGAAAGAAAAAATATTGTGTGAAATAAATATAATAGTAAATAAACTTAAGACTCTTTTGCTTTTATTGACTATTTTACAACTTCATGTGGTCAGACGTCTTACACATATAAATTAAACAAACAAATTTCAACATATTCTTCAAACTGGTCAGTTGGTAACACCCATGATACGGAGGGATTCTTCTGCCTGGTCTTTCCAGCGGAGTCTTGGTCGTCCTTTTTTCCTGCTTCCATCGGGTACATTTATCGAAACCTTTCGCGCTGGCTCATCTTCATCCATTCTGATAACATGGCCTAGCCAACGCAATTGGGCTAATTTGATTCGCCTAGCTATGTCCATGTCAGAATATAGCTCTGCGTTCCAGCGACGTCGGTACTCGCCGTTTTCTCTAACAGGACCATATATTTTACGGAGAATTTTTCCCTCGAAAACTCCCAGGTGTTTGTCATCCGCTTGCGATATGACTTACATATATGTCAAGACCGGTAAAATGAGAGTCTGATATAGCTGGACTCTTGTCCGTCGAGAGAGGGCTTTGTTCCTAAACTGCTTGCTGAGTCCAAAATAGCATATATTTGCAAGCACAATTCTCCTTTCTATCTCCAGGCTGACTTTGTTGTCCTTGTTCACGGCGGATCCAAGGTAGACAAATTCATCTAACACTTCGGTTGTCAACGTTCAAGTGCGGACCAATCGAGAGGTTTCTCTAGCCGTTGACACCATCAACTTTGCCTTGCCCTCATTAACACCAAGACCCAGGTTTCGAGAGGTTTCTCTAGCCGTAACACCATCGACTTTGCCTTGCCCTCATTAACACCAAGACCCACCTTCGCTGATTCTTTTTCGACTCTTGAAAATACTGCAGTAACCTTTCGCAAATTTCGCCCAATGATGTCTATGTCGTCAACTTTCGCCAGCAACATATGGCTTTTCCTGTTAATGGTCTTGTTCGTATTGACTGCAGCCTTTCTCATTATTATCTCCATTAAGATGTTGAAGAGATTCCATGAAAGTGTGTCGCCTTGTCTAAGTCCTCGCTTGGTACAGAATGGTTCAGTGAGGTCTTTCCCCACATTCACTGCTGATTTGGTAATGGTCAGCGTCATTCTACAGAGGCGGATCAGTTTTGCCGGAATACCAAGACATAGCTTAGTACAGTTTCCCCGTATGTGGCTATCGAATACAGCTTTGTAATCGACAAACAGGTGGTATGTATCGATTTGCTTTTCGTTGGTATTTTCCAGGATTTGGCGTAGCGTGAATATTTGGTCAGTCGTGAACTTGCCTGGTCTAAAACCACACTGATAAGGTTCAATCAGGTTTTCAAAAATTGGCTTTAGTCTTTCACATAATACGCTCGACAAGACCTTATACGCGGTGGAAAAAAGACTGATACCGCGATAGTTGGAACAGACACACGGATCACCCTTTTTGAATACAGGACATAATAGACTGAGACTCCAATCGTCGGCATAGATTCCAGAAATTGCGTCACCATAATTCGATATTCAACGTTGTAAGTATTTATCGACGAGGCAGCTGTGTATTTATAGTCATCCATCTTGTCGTTTGCGGGGGGTACTAGCGCCATCTACTCGTACTTCTAGAGTTTTCTCCAGTGTTCTTTTGTGTTATCTTAAAGGTTACTTAGCGGATTTATCAACCATTTGTGGTGAAATCGTAAACGATAACTTTCACCTTACGGCCATGATCGAAATTCCGATATATTCAGCGCACTACAGAAAATTAAATCCTTCAATATTTGTTTTTGACTTTGAATTTGATAAAAGCGTCTATTATTTTTTTTTTTTTTGTCTTTTTGGTCTCATTATAATTTGTGCACCGCCTATAAACTGAAATCTCTTAAATATTGGAGTAACACGATAATTGTATTAAAATCTCCTCAGCCGCACTGTGGCCCATTATGAGTATGAAATTATACCAAACATCCTGAATGTTGATGCCATGGTAAAAAATATTAATATCAATCTTTCATACCACAAAAACTATATAATCCTGCAGTAAATTACACCCACTTAAACCACTGTGCAATGTGATTAGTTTTCGTCGGAATATGTGGCTGTCAATATCACTTCCTTTTTGCGGAGTTCCAAGTTAATAATTGAAAACGCCTCGATTTGCAGTTAAATGTTTGCCCATTTGTCTGTCTTCTTTGTGAGCTGGCTCTTCTTCGTCGCTCTTCTCCTTATGCATGGATGTATGTATGTGATTTTCTATTTGTCCTTTTCGACGTCTATTAGTCTAACAATTTACTGCAATATTAAGATGTTTGTGTGTCTGACTGTTTGTTTGTCTGGCTGTATGTCTGTACGTGGGATTGTATTCAACTCCACTTATAAATTGGAACGTGCGCCATTGTGCGGGCATGTAAGTGTACGTATGTATGTGTGGGGCTTCTCTCAATTTGTAAGCCCAGATTGACAGTTTATGTCCACTGGCATTGTAAGTATTAATAAGAATGTCTGTCTGTTCGACTGACCAGCTATTCATTCATTCATCCATACATATGTATGTCTTTAGCATAACTTGACGGGGTATTATCCCTATATGGGTTTGAACATCAACCGGTCTTCTTCTGTGTGTTTGTGTTACATTTCACTGTCACCACTGTTTGTTTCTCAAGCATGTTCTACTATGCTTTTGTGTGTGAGAGAGTGAGATAGTAGGTTGTGTTCATCGTCCTTTTATTTGTCCATTTCAAATGCATACTTAGTGTATGCATGTGTATATGTGGGTGTGTGTGTGGGAGTGTAGGCCTGTGTGCGTGTGTGTGTGTGTGACTTTCAACAAGTCTATTCATTCATTCATTTCCTATTCGTAAAGAGGTTATTATTAAGTTTTATTTGCTTTTAGTATTTGCTTAAGTAAACATTTAAATTGAGCAATCACAACGTCCAACTATCAGCAACAGCATCCGCCTCGTCATGACCATCACCATCATCTGCTGCATGTCGATGATTATCCTTGCGTTATCCCCCGCTTATATCATATTCAAGAGCGTTGAGGATATGCAAATATGCCTTTTGGCTATAAAATGCACGTCCTTTCTGTTCCGTTTTCCAGCTCCCCTCGGTTATTTCCTTTATTTGCTAGAAAATGTTATCATTCAATGGAAAATCGTTGGGTAAATAGAAAGTCCATACACGCTGGCATAGAGGACCTTCAACTGCATTCAGGATGGGTCTGGGTTAGAGTACATAGTACATATCTAAAACCATTTGGATATACTTGTAGTTATGATGTAATCCTTTTAAGTTTAACTTTTTCCAGTAGGGATTCAATTGAGTTATTCAAAACAAATACTTCAAGGATATCCTGGCATCATTTAAATAGTATTTTCAATCCTGCAAAAGCAACACACCAACTGAATATTTGCATAATTTGCTAAAAGGATGAAGGAATTTTTTTTTTAGTTTTTTTATATTAATAGTATCCTTGGAATGCGCAGTTATTTTGCTACACATCACCATCTTGATTGATCATGTACGATCGTGTGTACTTTATCCGATCTAAAGCTTTTATATGACAGTCCTAAGGCAATATTTAGGATCGATCAAAAGCAGATCCTTATAAACCGACTTTAATTTTAATTCTCGATTTAATTTGATTGGCTTAACCTCCATTCAAGCGAATATATATATCTTATATTATTACTTGGTCCGAAGTAACATTTGTTAGCCAGTTGATTTCCAGGGCGATATTACTAACTTTGTTTTTGACGGTACCTAGGTAAATATACACAGCCACTATCGAATATAAGGTTTGGGTAGGTTGCAGTAGAGGTTTTTTGTGGCCGTCGGTGGTACTTACATTACTTTCGACAACGATCTCCTTGTTTAGTGACGGTGACACTCTGGACTAGTAGCCATGAAAAAGGTTATCAATAAACCGTTTCAAATTAATGTAAAACTGTAGGTCCCAATCAGTGAGTGTAAAACTAAAAAGCACACTGCTATTTCATTGGGGAAGCTCCACCCAATCCATTCATGTGATGTAATGGGAAACTGTCATCATTTCCCTTGGGGGATAAGTATACGAACGCTGCCCTGACCACAACATTAAGATTATTCTATGCCAAATTGGGAAAGGAAAGAGTCTTTCGGCCAACCATCGCTAATCACAGTCTACATGATACCAACTCCGATAATATAAAAAGACTGATAGACTTCGCCGCTGCAAAGATCAGATAAAGGGTTTTCCAATAAGGACTTGACAACGTTTGTTTTTTAAATAAAACGCAAACCATTTGAGATATTTTCAAAACTTTATGATCGACTTGAAATACAATCAAAGCATTTTTGAATGGAACTCGACTTCGTTCATATGGCCACCGCCGGCACGTCGGCAGCGGTCGATTCGTTGGACCCAATTTTCGATCAGTCGGTCACACATTTCGGCCGTAACGGCCGCTATTTCGCGTTCATTGTTGAATCTGAGTTCTTCCAACGTCGTCGGCTTGTTGGCATAGACCAATGATTTGACGTAGCCCCAAAGAAAAAACTCTAGAGGCGTTAAATCGCACGAACGAGGCGGCCATTTGACTGGTCCATTTCTTGAGATAATAACACGCTAACCAAACTTACTCTTCAATAAATCGATTATAACGTGAGGTATGTGGCTTGTGGCACCGTCCTGTTGAAATCACATGTCGTCCAAGTCCATGTTTTCCAATTCGGGCTAAAAATAATCGGTAATCATGGCGCGATAAAGATCGCCATTCACAGTAACGTGACGATCGTTATTGTCGACGAAAAAATATGGCCCAATGACGCCGCCGGCGTGCAAACTGCACCAAACAGTTATTGTTTGTAGATGAAGTGGTGATTCATGAAGCACATGTGGATTTTCACCAAACCAAAAACGCATATTTTGCTTATTGACGGACCCATTGAGCCGAAAAAGAGCTTCGTCACTGAAGATGATTTTGCGATTAAATTCATCATCTTGGCGCATCTTCTCCAGAGCCCAATCGGAGAACGTACGTCGCGTCAAATTGTCCATTGATCTTATATGGGTGTAAACCAAGCTCTTTACACAAAATTCGCCATAAAGTGGTCTTGGCGATGCCCAGTTCCTGAGAACGCCGCGGAATCGACTCATTTTTATCGCTCAAAGTTGCGGTCACCGACTCCGAATTTCGGTAGTACATTTTTATAATTTGAATACGTTGTTCGTTCGTGTACTTTACCATGATGAGAATGTTGAGTTTACTGACAAAAAAGGAAAGTAACAGTTAGATGATCAGTGAAATAGTGCGTTCAGAAATTAAATTCAAAGTTGTCAAGTACCTATTGGAAAACCCATTAGTTAGTAGCACACGATACCAGCATAAGGACATATGTACATAAGGCGACCTGGTTATCCTCTGATCATACAACGAAGAACCAGATTGGTCACTTAGTAATAGATGGGAGGCACTCTTCTAGTGTAATGGATGTACGTGTAATTCCAGGTGCCAATATCGACTCGGATCATTACCTGGTGGCTGCGAAGGTTCGCACAAGACTGAGCAGGGCGAAAAACGTACAAAGTCGAACACGGGAAAAGCTACATGCTGAAAAATCTGTCTCTTTTTGTTGTTTGGATGCAAATATAACGTGCTTGTAGCTTGTTGCGAATATACTATACTTGTGCTCAAACACGTTGTGTTAGCTATTCAATATAACATGTTTGAGGCACAATGATAAATAGGCCATAAGTTATGTTTTGTAGACCGAAATGTGGATTTTTTGTTGAGGTCCACTAAAAACAAAAACGAGGCATATAACAATGAGACAACAAGGCCGCAAATCTTCAATTCGTGAAAACAATGCTGACAAACATGTACATGTTTCTTGCAATATTTTGCTGGGGCGATTATTTTTCAGCGTGTAGATATTAACAAGCTACAAATGCCGGAGATAACAACAAAAGCTCACTCTCCAGCTAGAGCAGAATACCCCCCCTCCCGAAGACCCAGATGCGCAGTGGAAGCACAACTCCCATTCTTTGGAAACCGCTGCAAAGACTGAACTTGGCTATCAAAAACCGCAGAAGGATAAGCCATGGTACGACGAAGAATGTCGCATTGCAACTGATGAAAAAGAAGCTGCACGTATGGCAACGAAACGCTCAGTTACAACGCGTGCTGCGAATGAGCGGTAAAAGAGGCTGAGAAGGGAGGAACCCCAATTATTTGGAGAGAAAAAATGGCAGTGGGAGCAGAGAGAGAGTGAAAAGACCGTAATGTGAAGGATGAAAAAAAAACGAAAATTTTTCCAGAGGGTAAGAAGCTGGCTTGTGGCCGTCGGTGGTGCAATGGTCAGTGTGCGCGTCTTTAAAATTTCTTTCGGCGGCGGTCACCTCGCATATTGACGGCGACACTATCAAGTGTTTAGCCATGAAAAAGCTTCTCTATATACCGTTCAGAATCGGTGTAAAAACTGTCAGTGAGTATAAAACTAGAATGCATACAGCTCATTGTTTGTGAGAAGCTCCCCCCAGTTCCTTCATGGGATGTGATGGGAAACAATTTTTTTAAGAAGTTAGAATAATGAACCGAATAATGGGCTGCCCTCGTGCAAGGACGAGAATAGAAATCTGGTGGCTGATAAGCACTGTGTGTGCTTAAAATGTGAAGAGACCAGTTTTCATCACTACTCCACTCAGATTCTTCCACTGAAGATCAGGAGTAATGATTGTGGAAGACAGTGTAGATTAAAAAAACCCAGACCCCACCACCCAAGCGAAATTAGACCGGCTATCTCTCATCTTAAGAATAATAAAGCCGCTAGTGTGAATCGGCTACCCGCAGAACTTTTTAAGTCAGGTGGCGAAGGACAGCTATCCCACATGCATCAACTTATATGCGGTATATGGTTGGGGGGAATCTATGTCTGACGATTGGCGTCTCAGTGTATTATGACCAGTATTCAAAAAGGGTGCTCCGTGTGTCACGTCCAACTATCGCGGTATTAGTCTTTTATGCGTCGAGTGTAAGTCCTTGTCGAGCCTAATATGAGACAGAACCTGAAAACCTGATTGGTTTTAGACCAGGCAAGTCCATGACTGACCAAATACTCACGCTACACCAAATCCTGGAAAAGACCCACGAAAAGCAAATCGATACATACTATCATTTTGTCGATTAGAAAGCTGCTTTCGATAGCCCCATACTTCCCCTCCCCATACTCCACCCTATTGGACACGTGAGGAGAGCTCATTTTGTGTTGAAGCGTATTTTTAAAATGCGCACTCGATCATTGCAGTGCAGCTTGCTTTTCCTTTACGATTCGCTGTTCCCCTACAAGGAAGTGTTGGGAAGTTTTGGATAACTTAATTGAGAACAGCAGGGAATGTGTCATGTGTACGAAGGGGACCTGAGAGAAGGATTACAACACCAGAAAACATCGAGAGAGTTAGAGCAGCAGTACTGCAATCCGAAACCGTAACTGTAAACTCCGAACGGAACTTGACACTGATACAGGATTTTTTCCAGCTTGCTCTTGAGGCAATGCAATTACAGGATACATGGTTCCAACAGGATGGTGCCACTGCACACACAGCGAGGGTTACCATGAAGCGTTTGAGCAAATGTTTCCTGGACGGCTTATCTCTTTGAGGGGTGATGTGAACTGGCCGGCACGCTCACTAGACTTAGCCCCATGCGATTTTATACTTTGGGGTAACCTGAAGTCGAAGGTTTATATCAACCGTCCCAACTCCTTGGAAGACCTAATTAACAATATTGAGGCTGAAATTGGCAGAATACCAGTCGACATGCTTGTTAGAGTTCATGAAAACGTTTGCAGCAGTGTGTGGATAGCGAAGGTCGACATTTGCCAGATACACTATTTAAAACCATGTAATTTATAAATTCCCTAACTATTCAATATAATTAAAATATAAAATACATTTTTCTAAGGTTCATAATCTTTTTATTTCATTCCCAAATAAGCAAATTACCGCGCTCCACCCTCTATTTGGACCACCTGTTGTACTGCAGCGTAAATACAATCACATACACAAATATAAACAATGCTACAGCATTAAGAGCAACAGCACAGGCACAGTACAGTAGTTGTTATACCCTCACCCATAGGATGGGGGTGTGTATCATTTTATTAAACCCTCAATATCTTTGGACGATTTTGACACTTTTAAGACGATTGAGCCATGTCCGTCTCTCTGTCTGTCTGGCTGGCTGGTCAACACGATAACTGCCGTAAATCTTTATCGATCGCAGCAAAATTTTTGTCAGTGACTATTATTTGTCCTAGGCAAGGTTGGGATTTGAAATGGGCGTTTTGACCACGCACCTTCTGCTACCTCCCATACAAATCGACACATTTCGTACGAAACAACGTTTCTTCTAAAACCTTTTTCTAGTAGCTGTGAGTATCTTCAACTCAAACACTGGTTAATCTGTAAATATCTACTTAATTAGAGAAAATGGGCGAAGTCGCTACGCCCATTCTGGTACCTTCCATGCAAAAGCTTGGTGGTCGTCCGTGTTGTCAATGAGATAAGGCGGGTGAAACACTTCCGATTTTAACGAAATTGGGTAGTAGGCTTCATGTCAATAAACGCTAGTCACCGATTAAGGCAAACGTGGTTTTGCTACGCCCATTTTGGTACCTCACATACAGAAGTTGTTCGGCCTGATAACTCCCGTAAGTCTTTGCCGATCACAAGGATGTTTTGTTTGTGACCGTTATTTGTCAAAACTAAGGTTGGGATTGAAAATGCCCTTCTGGTATCTCCCATACAAATCAACACATTTAGTACAAAATCAAGTTTCTTCTAAAACTTTTTTCTAGTAGACTAGCTGGACCCGGCAAACTTCGTTTTGCCTTAAAGATTTTGTAATGCCAAAGCGTGAACAAATATACGATGGGCAAATAAACCTGTAGTTGAGTGGAATATTATGTAGAAGAATGTAAAATAACTATTTGTTAGAAGTATTTGTTTAGATTTCGATCGTGTGCTGATTTGTCTAAAAAGCTTCTCATTATACTATGATAGCTGTACCCGTTGCGCTTCGCTACCCCTGAGTTGTAATTTTAATGAAACACAATTTTGTTATTTTTTTCTCCTATTTATTCAAGTACTCTAGGATATACAATATTTCTATTTTTGAACTCTGTTGCAAATATATATAAGCCTGAAGGTTTACCCACACGTGACCATGAAACATATATTGTCCGTGCGAAAAATACGGATTTGTCAAACTTAAGCCACAGACTTCAAGCGACTGTACGCCCTTGTGCTTTATTAATGGCCATCGCAAATGGCAACCTAATCGGAAACTGCAATCTTTTGAAATGGATGGGCATGTCTGTAGGGTGTAGTGAAATAACTCCCACATGAAATAACTCCCATGAAATAATTCCCAACGAAATAATTCCCACCAAAAATGAAATAACTTCCAATAACAAAAAAATTAAATAAGTCCCACAAAAAATGAAAAAACTCCCAATAGCAAAGTGAAATAAGTCCCAAGACTTCTGCTACAGCACTTGTTATATGGGCCTTGAACAAACGGACATTTTTTTGGGAGTTATTTCATTGTCATAACATTGGGAGTTATTTCATAATGAAATTTCATAATGAAATAACTCCCACCAGGAATGAAATAACTCCCAAAAAAAACGAAATAAGTCCTACTAAAGTTTTGTATGAAAATTTGTTGGGACTTATTTCATTTTTTTGGTGGGAGTTATTTCATGTGGGAGTTATTTCGCGGGTCTATGAAATAACTCCCACGAAATAAGTCCCACTTTTAAAAACGAAATAAGTCCCACCAAAAATTGCTATTTTGAAAGTGGGAGTTACTTCGTTTTTAAAAGTAGGACTTATTTCGTCAATTGGTGGGACTTATTTCGTTACGCGTTTTTATTTTAAGTGGGACTTATTTCGTTTTGAGTGGGAATAAATTCGTTTTGTAAAGTGGGAGTTATTTCATACCCCTAAATTTATATTATGGCTTTATTTGTCATTTTTTTCTTATGCAAACAGTTATATATTGGACATTTCGTAAAAGGGACAACCATAATTTTTTGTCCTTATCTCTCATGGCTCACCTTTTCCATTAAGAAGCCTTCTGCGAGCTTGCATACGATTTTTCTTTATTATTCCTCTGCTTTGATTATTCATATTATTCGACGTGTGTTTTTTTCGAAGAGTCAAATACTTCTTATTTGAAATCGCATTAAACAGTGAAAAAGTGGGACTTATTTCGTTTATGAAAGTGGGACTTAATTCATTTTAGAAATATATTATTCAAGGGGGAGTAATTTCATTTTGAGTGGGAGTTATTTCATTTCAAGTAAATTTTTAAATCATTTCATTTTGGTGGGACTTATTTCGTTTTCAAAAGTGGGACTTATTTCGTGGGAGTTATTTCATTTTTTTAAGCAATTTTTGGTGGGACTTATTTCGTTTCTAAAAGTGGGATTTATTTTGTGGGAGTTATTTCATAGACCCCATTTCGCTACGCCTGTCTGTAGGTATCATGGGAATGCGTGGAATCAGAACATCGGTTCCTTTATAATTTCCAACGATTATAGTATCCTCTCTATGATTATTTTGTATTTTTTTAAAAATGCAGTATTAGGATAACTATATTTAGGATGCTCTTGAAACTGACCTCAATAATATTCATATTCATTCGTACCTGTGGTCACTTTCTTAGCTTCATAGTCTGTCCTTTTTAGTAGCCGTATTTTCATTGGGTTTCCCCAAAAATTATTTTGCATCATATTAGTAGCATATGTACCGAACCTCACATTCCTACACTGCAATTGGAAAAGCAATTGTCCGTACACCAGGCAGTTGTGAACATATTTGATTGTATTTCAAAAGATATATGGTTGATTTGATTCAAATATTTGTTTTTATGGTTAGATGAATTGTACTTTAAAAAAAATGTTTTAAAACGGATTGGTCATATATTTTTTGAGATATATTGAATTATATATGTTTGTATATTGAATTATATGTTTGATATAGTATATGTAATAGTCAAATATTGCCGTGTGTGGGCGGCAGCCCGTGCCTTTTTGGCAAATTGCTTCCTAATTGCCTGTTCGCATCTGTAGGCCAACTGCAACATACTACTGTGAAATTTTCTGGACGATCAAACTATTATTATGACTACTATAACGGCTATTATTATGACTACTATAACGGCACATCCCACTTCCACCCTGGCTATAATTCATACTATATCAAAAACATATATACCAAATCTTATCTGCATAACTCTGATAGTTCATGAGATATAGTAATTTTAAATTTCTAGTTATATGGGCGGATGCCGCCCCCTTTCTGTAATCACTACCAATTATGGGTAATAACTATCAGCAGGTTATCAGTTCCACATTGTGAAACTTTCATAACAGTCGGTCTATTTGAACAGCCGTCAGAGCGATTTTTGAAATGGTGGCGTGGCACCACCCACTTCCACCCTGGCTGTAATTCATTCCGTTCCAACACTATATATACCAAATCTCATCTTCTTACCTCTGATAGTTCATGAGATACAGTCGTTTTAAATTTCAAGCTTTATGGGCGGTGCCACACCCCTTTATCCAATTGCTTCCAAGTATAGCCAAGAACTAACAATCGGTCTGTTAGAAAATCCGTCAGAACGATTTTAGAAATGTCCACCCTGGCTGTAATTCATAGTGTACCAACAACATATGTGTATACCAAATTTAATTTTCATATTGTATGTTCATATTGTAATTTCAAATTGTATGGGCGGTGCCACTTCCCTTTATCCAATCACTACCAAGTATAGTCAAGGACTATCAGCAGGCCATCTGTACCATATTGTGAAATTTTCATAACAATCAGTCTATTAGAAAAGCCGTCAGAGCGATTTTTGAAAAGGGACGTAGCACCACCGACTTACACCATGGCTATAATTTGAACTGTACAAACAACTTATATACCAAATATCATATTCATACCTCTGATAGTTCATGAGATAGAGCTGTAAAAAGTTTCAAGTTGTATGCCATGCCCATTGATCCGATCCAACCCATTTTTTTGTTGGATCACGAATTTTATTGCCCTGCATCTATCCATCCAACTTTTCAAGGCGATTGGTGGAACAGTCGTTTTCAAATATAGGATCCAATCGCCGGGCCACACCCACTTCATGTATCAAAAATTCAAGTACCATATTTTCACCACCAGTTTGGTTTAAACCTATTTAATGGCTTTTCAAAACAAATATATAAAACTACCTAATAAAACCAATAAAAAAATGTAATAAAAATCGCGACATTTATCGGACAAACGCGAAACTACACAGAAACACCACTGCAAACGAGCCGAAAGAGAAGAGAAGAAAAAACAACACAGTACTCATAGCTCCGTGTCTCTTATATGTGTTGTTGTAATTGTGAACGCTTCGTATAAGCAATTCCATATGATGCGTGTGTACGCTTAACTCACACATGCGTGTTCCGATTTTAAGCAAACTGCACAAAAACCTTTTCCGTAACACTATCCACAATGTGTGAAAATTTGGTTGAAATCGGTCCACGCGTTTTCGAGTTTAGCGAGCACATCACTTTTTGAGGCTTAATTTTTATATATAGAAAGATAATTAGCTTCAACTCAAACATTAGTTAATAATCTGTAAATGACTACTTAGCTGGAGGAAATTATTGACTTTGCCACGCCCATTAAGTTAACTCCCATACAAAAGCTTGGGGGTCGTCCGGGTTGTCAATGCGATAAGTCAAGTGAAACTCTTCCGATCTTAATGAAATTAAGTCATAGGCTTCGTGTCATCCAACTTCAGTCACCGATTAATACAAGGGTGATTTTGCCACGTCCTACCAAGATAAGTTGTGCTGCCGGCTGGTTGTTCGGTTGTATGGTTGTATTTTGTGTAAGACTGTGTAATGAAAAACTTCGCCATGCCCATTTTAGTGCCTCCCATATAAATATTGGGCGGACAATTGGCTGGTAGTCACGATAACTCCCCATAATCACTTAGGATCGTAATTAAGTTGGATAAAAAATAAATAAATAAATGGTTTCCCATTACATCCCATGAAGGGACCGGGGAGAACTTCTCTCAATCACTGAGCTGTGCGCTTTCCAGTTTTCACTCATTGATTGGGACCTACAGTTTTACACCGATTCCGAACGGTATTTTGAGAAGCTTTTTCATGGCTATATACTCGATAGTGTCGCCGTCACTATGCGAGGTGACCGCCGCCGAAAGAAATTTTTTTTTTTAAGGTGGTCAGAGCAGGGTTCGAACCCAGGATCTCATGTACAAGAGCCGCGCACACTAACCATTGCACCACCGACGGTGCAATATTCAACCAATTAAGTTGGATATTGAATAATATTTAGCGCAATGCTACTCTGCTATTGAATATTGGCAAATGAACTCGGTTGCAATAGACGACTTTTTGTGAGGGTATGTTTAAGTCGGATCACCCGACGGAAATTTCTGTACTGGTTTTCATATCACAGTTTTTTTTTTAATTTTATTATTGTTTTTTATTTTATTTGTTTTTATTTTTATTTGTTTTTATTTTTTGCATGCATGTTTATCGATTCGATGTTTTCTTTCGACCGATATATATATTCAAGAAATTCTAGAAAATTTATCCAAATTGCATTTTTAGGTACTTGGAATAATAATTTTCTACCTCAAAAACAAGAGCCAACCTAGAAAAACGGTTAGCACCACTGGATTCAGCGTACTCGAATTAGGTTTACCCACTGGGTTCCCTGCTTGTTACATTTTGAAGTAGCACAGTGTAATCGTTGCATCGAACTCCATCCAGCGTCTTTAAAATATATGCTGTCTGCACCATTTTCCATTTCGACGGGTGTTGTTTATTGTTGAAATAACTTAATCAAAATTGCAAAAAAAAGGCCAAATATAGAAAATTAATTTATTAATTAAAAAACATAAAATTTTTATAGGTATTTACTTGCAGTTTGATAGCTTTAATTACGCGTCAATATTAAAACGCTAGCCATTGGTATGTACAACCCTTATTAGGATACATCTGGTGTATAATCATTTCTTCTCAAAAAACATGTCTATGTTATGTGACACTATTTCCTAAATACTAGTGATCTTCATGAAAGCTCGAAAGAACCTCGTAAACTCGAAAACATCGTAAACTTGCACAGCAAACGTCAAAACAAACAAATTTCCCATACAAAGCGACTTGGACAAAAGTGGAAAGTTTTCGAGGCAAATTTGCTGAGCAAACTTGGAAAAAGAAACGTGAAAACTTTTGACATTTCAATGTCAATATTTTTGTATTGAAAAAAATAAAGGGTTTTTGATTTATGTGAAAAAAATAAAATAATGGAATAGGTAAAGCATATACTTTTAATTTTTATTTGTTTATTTACTTTATCAGCCTTTTTTGACAATTGCTGCATAGATACACTGAGCAACTTTATTTGGTGCCTCATGAAACGCTTCGGGGCAAACTTACGCTGAGCAAAAGTTCTAGGTTTTCTTGTTTGCATGAATACCACTACTGTGTTTCCATATAACGAGATTATTGCATATGTGACTTGCTCCACGAAAAGGGACCTCTGCGCCGAAAAGAAGTTAAAAAGCGCTTCGTTTTTCCGTGTTTTGCGCATGGTTATGCATGGTTATGAGTAAAATTTTGATATTTTTGTAATTTTGTACCTTTGATATTGAACTTTTTTTAAATTTCAAATATTATATATATTTTTCGTTAAATATGTTCATCTTTACAGGTGATTTGTAAAAAAACTAAGACATAGAAACTTGCGGTTTGCGGCATTTGAAAGAGCGTTTTTTTCCTATAATAATCACTCAAAAAGTAAAAAAAAAATTTTTCGGCGCAAAGGTCACTTTTCGTGGAGCAGGTCACATATGCGGATTACCGTTTATGGAATTTTAAAATTTGGCTGGGTAAATGGCGTATAGTACACACATACAAAGATGATTACACATGATATGTACCGTGTAAACACCGTACAATTTTTAACAAATCCGATGATGGTACCTACCACAACTTCTGCGCAGGTTTGTACTTATTATTACTCTCCATTTCTCAGTTTGCTAACGAGACTGTAATGAATGTATCTATGTAATTCGATTAAGTTTTCTCACATACCTAAGTGCAAACAAATCTTTCTCTCAGTGCAAAATTACTACGACAAATACAACCCTGTGTTTAAGGGAAACAAAACATCTGACAATCGAATACAATCCACAAAAACGGCTGTCACTTTTTCCCTCATCATTCCTCATTGCAACCGTGTGTGTATATCCCCATATATGTTTTGTGTGTTTGTGGATTATATTCTACATTTTTCCTTGTGACTTATTTTTCAACCACTTTTATTTTGTCTTCTTTCGTGCCAGCATTTTTCACTCTTCCGATAGTTTTTAGAAATTTTCATTGAGTAAACTAATAACAATTGATAAAAAAAACGGTGGTAAGTGACAGCAGCAGAAACAATCAGTGTTAATTGGTGAAAAGAACTCTCTACTCTTCGCAAGTGAAAAACAGTGTTTTAAAGAAAATTTTCACCAAGCTACTTGTTCAACATTTTCCAAATTTACTTCAAATAGAAAAAAGAGTTGTTCTAGAAAGAACTTTGTTGAAACACCGCTGGAACACCAACATTAGTAAGAGCGAATACAATGCGAAGAACGCATTATGCATCGATAGCGCTTTTATTAGCCGTGAGTCTAGTAATTGGATCACAGTTCATAAATACGGTCAGTGGAGCACAGGAGGAAACAGATTTTGAGGACGACGATGGAGTCGTGGAATCAATACAGGTAAGTGTCGGACAAACGTCTGAATAAAAGTCTTGTGATAATTCAGTTGTGACCCCATCTTCTATCGACCGGTTGGCTGATTAAACATTTTGTTCTTCCTGCTTAACATACATACATATACTTATTCATACCTACTATGGTTTTGGAAAGGTGGTTGCGGCGATGTTAAGTACACGTCAGTTATTTTTCTTCCCCCCCTCACCCACTGTGGTTTTTCGGTATGTGCTTTTCCATGAATTCGTGTGAAAAATGCATTCATCAGTCAACCGAATCGGTTTTGTATGTAGTTTCCCCAATTGGATTTATTCAATTAGCACTTTCTTTTTAGAAGTGCGTACCATTTCACATCTTTTAGTAAAACTTTTTCGTTCATTGAACCTCCTCCTCGGTTACTTCGTTACTTCTGCCATCAATAGTGGTACGTGCATGAGACAGTGTGTGTGTTCTGCTTTGTGTTGTTCTGTTCGGTTTGTGGGGTTAAGGGTGACATAACCTCATTTTACTTTTGTTTTTCTTCTCTGTTCTGTGTGTGTATGTTTTCTATGTTGGTACGAAGTGCATCTTGATGTCAAGAATGATGTTGCCAGATTGAGGACGCTATTTATGGGAGTAGATTATTGAAGGGTATGTTTTGAATAATAACTTGTTGCCTCTTGAGGGATACAGGATTTTCATTTTAATATGGGAGGAAAGGAAGCAATTAAGATGCCTTATTTTATAAATGGTGAACGTTAGCTTTTTGTAGTTCTTGATATGGCTGTAATCTTGGATTGATTAAATTGATAATTTTAATTAAGCTGTTCATTTTTAATCAACCAGAAATTCTATATCGAACCAATATGGGGCGACCATTCAGATACCTTTTCGTGCTAAAAGATTTCAATTATAAATTAAAAAATATGTATTAAAATGTTTTTTCCTATCCGTCACTCTCATGTCTTGTGGAACCGTTTCATTTGAATATATTATTTAGTGTATTCAATCACATTGATTATCGTAAAATCATTAAATATTGTGATTTCAAACTGAAATTAGCCTTAGTAATTACATATCTCTCTTAATTCCGCCCATATATTAAGGAGGGGTAAAATATATACATCCTATAATCTTCTAATTTTCTTCATCTCAAAGGTAATGGTGTTTTTTTTTTTTGCAAGTATGTAATTATGTAATCGGTGGTGGTGCTATGGTTAGTGTGCGCGGCTCTTGTTCATGAGAACGTGGGTTCGATCCCTGCTCAGACCACCTTACATTTCTTTCGACGGCGGTCACCTCACTTAGTGATGGCGACACTATCGAGTACTTAGCCATGAAAATGCTTCTCAAAAATCCGTTCGGAACCGATGTAAAACTGTAGGTCCCAATCAGTGAGTGTAAAACTAGAAAGCGCACATCTATCTCACTGATTGTGAGAACATCGTGGGATGTTATGGGACACCATTTTGTTTTTAATTATAATTACAAATCATGATCGAATATGTTATCTTCGTTTTGTAACTTTGTTCATGAGCGGATAAGTTATTACAAATGATGAGATGCGACCCTTTTATAATTAAAACTGGTGGTATTACAAAAATGTGCACAGAAATTTGCGTGTAAACTCGAAAAATCATAATAGATTTCAGATAAATATAGAATTTTAAGCAATAGGGCCGGCCAAAACTGCAAGGAAATAGTTTCCATAGTGATGGAAAATAACGGCATTAGCGCTTTGTAGGTTGCAAAAGACATTACTACGGAATCAAAGAAACACCTAAGTTTCAGTAGTTAGACGATTTTTACAGAAAAGCGGATCTTTTTAATTGTGACAACTTTAAAGCCTAGGGCCTTTTCGGAAATGCATCACTATTCTGCATCTGATGCGCAGCACGTTCGCACATTCAACATCTGACACCTTTGGAGATGTTTTGAGGCCGTAATTGCAAACAAAATGCTCAACAAACAACCAGCTGTTGCATTTCCGAATAGGCCCCTATTGGCAAATGAAATTAAAACGCAAATTACAATATGCATAAGAATAATAATGAGTTTATGGACTACTCAATCATTTTTCTTACCGAAGTCCAAGAAAACACTCCTTAATTTCGAAAGCAAATAAAAACAAAGCGTCTAAACTGCCATTGAAGATATGAAAATAAGAATTTTTTCCCTCGGAAACTGTTCTTTTTTTTCGAATGAAAGTAAATTTGAGACATTTGGAGGAGGGCAAATCAACAGAAAAATTTAGAGAAAGCAAAACGAGAACATCGATGGACAAAATCTTCAACTTACAGCCCTGCATGTTGGAGGATGTGTTATGGTGTGGAAAACACTGAATTGAAATGAGCTTTCGTTTTTATTCAGTTTGATGAATTTTTCAAAAGCAGCATTCCAATCAACACCTGGTGAAGATCTGAAATAGCTACACGGTTTGCCAGGAAACATGAGGATGCATTTTGCAAAGCTTATGTTTTAAAAAACTATATCTCTATTAATAGAGATGTAACGGGTCCGCCAAATAACTACTTTTCTTTTTTGAAAATGCTATAAAAAAAGAAACTACTGAATATTTTCTCAAATTTCTTTTTTTATTTGAAAGTAGAATCCTTCCGGTTAATAATGGAAAATAATTTCATTGAAATGCCTGCCTCGGCTGGCCATGCAGTAGCCTACACGATCGGTCCAATTTTTAAGCACATTATCGATTGTGTGCAGCAATGGCTTCACGAATATTGTCCTTTAAAGCGTCAATTGTCTCTGGCTTGTCGGCGTAACACTTATCTTTGAAGGCACCCCACAAATAATAGCCCAACGGTGTCAAATCGCTGCTCCGAGGTGGCCAAACGACATCAGCTCTGCGGCTGATAATGCGATCTTCAAAAACAGGGCGCAAAACATCGAGTGTAGCTTCGGATGTGTGGCACGTAGCGCCGTCCTGTTGAAACCAAATGTTGCCAATATCCTCCTCTTCAATTTTTATGAACAAAAATTCGTTCAACATAGCCCGATAACAATCGCCATTGACTGTAACACGGCCACTCCTTGCTCATTTTCGAAGAAAAATGGCCCAATTATGCTTCTGGACCAAAATCCGCACCAAACAGTGACCCGTTTTGGGTGCATCGGCTTTTCAATGTATGCGTGCGAGTTTTCTGTGCCCCAAATCCGACAATTTTGCTTGTTTACATACCCGCCAAGATCAAAATGAGCTTCATCTGCAAATATGATTTTTTTGGGCAAAATCTGTATCTGCAAAATTACCATGATTTTCAAAGTAATGTCGCAATATTTCCCAGCGTTGTTCAAGCGTATACACAACCATATTCGTTCAGCGGAAGGATAAAACTAATTTTCTGTCAAATCAGACATGAGCTAAGTGTTACCATTCACGAAATAAGCACTAGTTGGAAAAAAAAACGTTAGATGGCGGACCCTTTGGAATGGTCTTGTGCTTGAATAATAAAATAAAAAAGTTCCAATAAAAAGGCCGAATAAATAGAAATCATGTTTGTTGCATTTGGATCGATAAATCAATGTTTGTCATTTACTTTTTAAAAATTTTATTTCATGCAAATATTGCCCACGGCAATGCTTCACTTGGTCCATTCTGAAAGTCCAACTTTGTCCAACATTTCGGCTGTTATATCACCAATGGCACGTGACGTGTAATGTTGTCTTCCAAGGCAACAATCGTGGTTGGCTTGTCCCAATAGATGAGAAACTTTACTTTTCCCATAAAAAATGGTCTTCTGGGATCAAATCGCACGAACGAGGCGGCTAATTAACAGCGCCACGTGAGTTTAATTGTTCACAAAAAACACGCCACTCAATTAGTCCATGGTATCGAGTGCAGTGTGCCACGTGACAACGTCCTGTTAAAACCACATGTCAACCGAGTTCAATTCTTCCCTTTTTCGTAAAAAAAAAAAGCCCGTGAGTATCAAACGGTGCATTGCTAAGTTGACCGTAACGTTGCGACCATATTCGTCTCCAATGATGCCGCCGGCTCATAAACCACACCTAAACGTTGCCTTTTTCAGGTTGCATTGACAGCTCTTGAACAGTATCTTGCTGTTCTTCGGAACAAATACGGCAATTCTGTATACCCATTGAGTCAAAAACTACCCTTGTCAACGAAGACCATAAAATGGACGTAATTTTTCACAGAGCACGAATTTTGATAATAAAAATCAATGATTTGCACGCGTTATTCGTTTCATGATGAAATGGCAAGGCAAACTGAACATTTTTGATTTTGACACATGTCACGAATCACGTAAAAAAAAAAGATTTACTGTTTAATGGTGTCCCATAACGTCCCATGAAGGGATTGAGGAGAGCTTGCCACAATCAGTGAGATGTGCGTGTTTTAGATTTTACACTCTCTGATTGGGACCTACAGTTTTACACCGGTTCCGAACGGCATTTTGAGAAGCTTTAATAATACTCTGGTAAAAAAAACACTGCTAGCAATAAATTCAGGAAGTATAAACTCAGCTACACCGTAACATCTGTTCCGTATTACATCTCAATATTTATATGCATGGTTATAAGGGGTATGTAATCGGCTGTAGACTCGAGTAGGACTGGGTCGCTTCGGCAATTGAAGAAGGCTGATTTGCGACGGCTACTCATTGGGGTAATTACGAACCACTGTGATGTTGGGGGGCTTCACTCTCAAGTGAATTGCGGACGGGATTGACCACTGCCGCGTTTACGGTGACGACGAGAAGGTGGAGTCCATTGAGCCATTGGCCTCTCTATGTCACGTGAATATTGTGGATTTATTGGAGTTTTCACGGGGTGTGGTATGGCTTCGGGCTAGTGGGAATTTCGCCTGATGAATTGTCTAGTAGTATGTTGCAGGTTGTTATGTTCCACTGATCTGGGATGGTAAGCCTATGAACTCTGTGGGTTCCTATTCTTTGGAGTACCTAAGTATGCTATAAGTATTATGTCTGTTCATATTTTTTGCCTATAATTTATGTGTGCATTTATACGGCATAGTGCTTATCGTGCATAATTGGATGTGTTTTACTCTTTGAGAGTTTTTCTATACGGCTATATTATTCGTATTTTGGGTATATCTTTTGTTCGTCCTATGTATTTTTTAATCTATTGTAATATCTACTTGTCTGGGGTTTGTCCCTTCTTTTTTTTTTGTCTTTTCATATCCTCAGGGCAATCACAATGAGTCGCCCGAACTCAGAGTGCAGTGCTAAATAATGCAGTCATCGACTGCCTCTTATTATCGCCTGTCCTAAGCCTAACCTAACCTTCATATTCTGAAATATATAAAGAACCACACGTCTACCTCTCATAACTGGGCGATCAGATCAATGCTATACATAATCTGTTAATTGTTTTAGGGAACTATAAGGCCTATAAGTGGAACTATTGTGGTCGTCGGTGGTACAATGGTTAGTGTGCGCGTTTCTTGTACATGAGATCCTGGGTTCGAACCTTGCTCTGGTCACCTTAAAAACAATTTTCTTTCGGCGGCGGTCACCTCGCATAGTGACGGCAACACTATCGAGTATTTAGCCATGAAAAAGCTTGTTAAAATACCGTTCGAAATCGGTGTAAAACTGTAGGTCCCAATCGGTGAGTGAAAGCTGAAAAGCGCACAGCTCAGTGATTGTGAGAAGTTCTCCGCAGTCCCTTCATGGTATGTAATGGGAAACAATTTATTTATTTATAAGGCCTCAACTAAGTCTCATTAACTCTAACAACCTCCCAAGTTACAACCCTCCAAAGCATTTTATTTTTGATGGCTTCTCGCGAAATTCGTTATAAACGACAAAATGTAAATTGTTCACTAGAGACAGAAAATGTTTTAAACATTTTGGGCAGTTAGCTTTTGTTTGTCTTGATTAATTACCACATTCATTAACATTAAGCACCTTTTAACATTTTTGATTTATTAATTAAAACATTGAAATATTTATAAAATTTAAGTTTTATAAATTTGATAATGGAATAAAGTTTTACATCCAAAACTAAAGCGAACCACCCCACCGACTTGTAATTCATGAGAACGAAAACTACTTATCGTTGATTTTTCTTGTCGTTCTACCCGCCCTTCTTGATACCGAATAAGAATGTAATCGAAGTTGTTCGCATCACTATCATATTTTCAGAAGATTTTGGAAATATTTTTTTCAAATTCATCAGGCAGATAACAATTTATCGACCAAGCTCATGTTCATGAATGACAAGTCTGTGATTCGCTTAACTGATGTTAGCACGTTTTACCATAGAGCAATTCTACACCTAGAGTAACGACTTCTCTCAGTAAATTTGAGATTAGGCTTGGTTGCATATGGAAGTTGCATGTTGAAAAGTGTTGATTTAATAATACCAGATAGAGGCAATGGTTCAAACCAATCAACAAGAAAACAACAACGGCATTTTGATTTCTGTGTTAAAATTATTATGTTAAATACAACACAAATTCATACTAGTAATGAAGTATATCAAAAACAGTCAAAAATACGTTTAAATTTCACAGTTCTCAACCAAAACGACATGACAAATTGAACTCAACAGTTCTTGGAACTCCACCTGGGGGTCGATTCTGGTTCTATGAAACTGTAAAATGAAAACAACGTTTCATTTTCGGTTTCATAAGAAGTTTTCACTCTGTGTTTTCATAAATGCCTATTTGGCGATCCACTTTTGTGTTATCAAAAACGTGTTTCATTCGCATTTTCCCATGAAACTTTTGTAACCCTATCATTGAAATTTTGAAGCAAATAATAAACTAGTTTGCAATCATTCCAAATGTTTTTGACTGAAGTTTTCGTAGTTTTCTTATATTTGATGTACTTGTTCCATATAATTCCATTCAATACATCCAGACTGGTTGCAATATAGATTTGTAAAGGATCACTTTATTTTCTAGACTCAATTCTGATTTTGGCCCAAGTAACCAATACATGCGCTTGGTTTTGATACGATATGTAGCTGCTTCTTTTTCGCATCAATATGACGAACGTCAAACGTTTATCAAGATGAAACCTTAGGTATTTGACACACTTATGCATGGGGATTTCTTCTCCAATTAATGAAACTGCAGGAAAATCACCTTTTCGTAGGGTAAAAGTAACATGTGTAGACTTTTCAGAATTGATTTTTATGTTCAATTTTTTTAAACCAGGATTCAATATCGCCTAACATCACTTTTAATAACATTGATGCTACAATTGGCGACTCATATGAACCTAACATGACAGTATCATCTGCGTATGTTGCTGTGGCAACATTCTCATTAACAGGCATGTCGCACGTGAAAATTGTATATAACAATGGACCCAATATGCTGCCTTGGAGAATTCCGGCCTTAGTAACACAAATTTTCGAATTCTCGTCATTTACCTTTACATAAAAGCTTCTCTTATATACTATAGATACGACTTAAGAATTAAGAAGAATGTTGCAGGTATTAATTTTTTCAATTTATAAAGCAGGCCTGTATGTCAAACTCTGTCGAAAGCCTGTTGGACGTCCAAGAAAACTGCAGAACAACAGTTTCTTCTTTCTAACGATTCGGTTATCATATTTACTACATGGTGACATTGTTATGATCATTCCGGAATCCAAACTGATGTTCGGGAATAATATTTATAATTTCCAAGTAGCCATTTTAGGAATATTCGTTCAAACATTTTTGAAAACGCAGTACGAAGACTAATTGGTCGATATGAAGATGTTAAATAGTCTGCTTTATTCGGTTTTGGTACCATAATAATTTCGGCACATTTCCATTGACTCGGAAAATGTTGTAGGAGGCGAAGTATTAAGTTGAATACCATAGTGAGAACACACAACCCCTTTTGCAGCAGGTAGTGATTTTACAACAGCTGCTGTAATCTGCCCTGCTTACTAAGAAAGACTCAACTCTAAAATATTAAAAACTAAATTATTTTTTTAATGCTCAAGTTAGCAACATTTTGCGCCTTCCGTTATGGATGGAAATTGCGGAAAAACTACATAAATGATATTAATTTCATTATACAAAACAAATGGCTGCTTATTACAAATGAAGCTCCAAGCATAATTCAGAAATCTGCTTCTCCTGAAAACTTTAGGAAGGTGGACTTGAGTCCTTCGTGATAAGCACGGTAGTAATACCATCATTATACACAGGGGATTTATTACTATTAAGATTGGAAATTTCCTGTCGGACTTCCTGGGTGGTGATGAATTAGGTAGGTAAGTCCATTTGTCAGGGGCTTTCGATAAAACTTTCTACTTCAAATCTTTCATTTGAATTATTCAGTGAAAATGGTTGGAATGTTGATTCCAGATGCGATGAAAACGCATTTTCCTTAGTTTTGTCAGATTTGCACCAAGAATTGTTCTGATCTTTTATAGGAATGTTCCTTTTTTGTTCGGTTGTTTTAAAGATTTTGTTACATTCCATAGACAGTATTCATCATCTTTATGTTTATAAATATACAGACTTTGAAAGAATTTAGAAACTTGTTTGTTTTTTTAGTCCTTTAATTTACATTTTACATCTCTGCATGCTTGATTAAAGTTTCGTTTGTCTATTGGATTTCTCCTATGCATCCAAATTCTCCTTATTCGTCTTTTGTTTCTAATCAGATGTCGAATTTCTGCTGAGATATAGCAGTGATTGGGCATGATGTTGTTTGGTGATTCTGGTGTTGATAAAAAGACAGTTTCATGGATGAGTTTTGTAAACTCTTCTATTGCATCTTCAAGCTCGGATTCAGTTTGAATTCCGTACGATAAATTAACGTGTGTTTCAATCCAGTTTTTAAACGAATCCAGATCTGTCTTTTCAGATATTATACTCAGCTTTTTCTTAATATAATTTGCAACGATACAATAATTCAAAATAACAGGCGAATGGTCTGAGCTCAGCTCTTCGCTGTCCACCATGTCCAGACAGTTTCTGGGTATGCCTTTAAAAACAGCAAAATCAAGAAGATCGAGAATCTTATTTGTATCACTAAACCAATATGTCGGAGTACCAGTTGATATAGTGGTATGTTTGGATACATTTAAATATCTCTCTTCCTTTTTGGGTTAATAATACTAGAGCCCCATCAGTGGTGCTTGGCAGCATTAAAATCACCGTTGATTATGAATTTTGGTCAAAGTTTTTTAAATATATTGCTCTAGTCCTGACAATATATTGCATGCCTTGGAGTATAATAAATCGAAAATATTGAGATACCATCATCATGACACTTTAGTTTAATACCAGATTTTACATCTTCTAATACTTCATATTTCATATTTGATTTAATCAGGGGGATTCTATGGCACAGCTGATCGAAAAGGTACTAGGCCGATGGTGGAGAATGAGAGAGCAAAGTAGACGAACTAATTTTAAATATAGTTTATTGACACTAATGACAGCTAAATTATGTTTTCTGTTGCTTGCATTGAACGAAAATACGTAGTCCCTTTGATTTCTGTCCGTTTCATGTTCAACGAAAGTGTAAAATTGGTAAAATACAGCAGCAAATAAAACTCTATGAAATGGCCTACTACCTCGTCGTCATGAAGAGGCTTCCAAGAGAGCAATGGAAACTCTTAAGTATTTCTCTATGATTTAATTACTATTGTCGAAGCTGCATGAGCAATGTTGTCTGTATATTTTGTAGCAATAAGATCGAAATTTCTTATTTCACCGTTTCACAGAACCACAATTGACCCCCTGGTGTAGATCCATTTACGTCAAATATATTGATCACACCCACTTCACCACGAAGAGTATGAAATGAAACGTCAGATGAGAAAGATGGCACCTCTAGGTGTCATTGTTCTATTGTTTTACATACAAGATTTTGTCACTTTGACACGCATTTGAATTGGCAGAAATTGATTGTTTTTACTCAGTTTTGCATTTAAATAATCACAGAAAGTAATATCAGCAGGAATCAACGAAAAAAATACTTTAAAATAAATTGACGCTTACAACGTTATTCGCGAGAAGGCGGCTACATTTCATTAATCCCTGTAGACTTCTGCCTCGAAGAATAACTAGAGAATTTAAGATGACCATTATTAAGACTATTGTAAAATACATAACAAAAGTTTCACGGGCAAACCGTTGAAACCATTTTGCTCTAAAAAAACATTACACTTTAACACCAGTTTTGGGGAAGGCTCATAAATTAGTTCTACTATGACAGCTCTAAATAATGACTATTGTTGTCTTTGTTTTAAGAGGAATACATCCCCCCTTAACTTTTTATTAAACTAAGTGAATACAACTAAGCCCCGATAACTTCCAATCAGCAATATAGTGAACTACTCTTTGCCTCTATGACGTTTAGTTATTCATTCACTACTGGACAATCTGTTGCATGTCGGTACTACCCCTATCATACAAATATATTATAATTAAATTATCAATTTATTAATTAAAAGGATGAAAGCCATAGGAATGCATCATGTCAATCTTAATAATTGGTAAATATGTGATACCCACATCTTTCCAATATATTCCAATGCTCAAACGATGGGTTAGTGGATCAACAAGTATTTTTAAAAATTCAAGCAAATCATTTTCACTAAATCTATACGGCTGCACTTTAAATCAAAAAAATAAACTACAATAATATAAAATTTTTTGTTAAAACAATAAAAGATAAAACTGTGACACAAATAACTCCCAACAAAGTTACAAATATAATGAAATGCCCTAGAGAGACCATTAACACCTGTTGTTGAACAGGCTATACACACACACTCTGTAGATAGACACGCACGCACTAATCTTCATGTACGTGATAAAAACCTTGTTTAGGAAATTTCACATATCCACCACCTCCTTATCGCCATATCTCTATATCCATACATTGGAGATTTGTGTGAGGGTGTAGATTAAAAAAAACGCCCTTGGCGTCAAACAAATATTTGCTTGACTCTACATTTTATTGCAAGCAATAGACGGCAAATAACATTTACTGATTACATTATTTTGCTGTTTTTCGTTTTTTTTTGTTTAATCTTCTTTCCTTTTGCGTTCATAGGATGACACACCCGCCTTAGCTACAGATGACAATGGTGAAGAGATGGTGTACGAGAGTCCTCAATACGATCCCTCACAATTTTATTTTGTCGATCATTTCGACGATATTGAAAAATCACAAAAGTTATGGGTAAAATCTCAGGCGAAAAAAGATGACATAGCTGAAGAAATAGCCAAATATGATGGTGTCTGGAGTTGGGAGTCACCACAACGCATAGTGTGGAAAAATGACGCCGGTTTGGTGTTAAAGTCTAAGGCTAAACATGCAGCTATTTCCTCAAAGCTCTCGAAACCTTTTACATTTAAGGAAGATAAACCTTTAGTGGTACAATATGAAGTACAATTACAGGTAAGATTGTTATAAAGTACGAAAGTAAGAAACACAATAAGAAGCCCTGCTCATAGAAATTTGGAGGCTAATTATGAATGTTGACAAGTGTCCAAACGACGCAGTTAATGCTGTCTCAAGAAACATATAAAATACACGTGTACATAAAACTACACTAACCACAAAATGGTAATGAATTTGATGTAGTTCAATTCTTGTTCTGACAATAGTATACGAAATTAAAAAAAAAATGGTTTCCCATTACATCCCCTGAGAGATTTGGGGAGAGCTTCTTACAACATATGTAAAAAAATTATATTTTCATTTTCTTTTTATACCTTTTCTCCACCACCTTTCCACACGCACGATAAACACAGGATGGTCAAGAATGTGGTGGTTCATATATTAAGTTACTTTCCGCAAACAAAGCTCATGAAGACCTCACCAAGGTTAGTATTTACTGCCACCAACGTTTTGCTTTAAAGAAGTCTGTTTGAAATTTGTATTTTAACTTTTCCTATTCCTTTTCGTTTACAGTTCAATGACAAAACTCCCTACACGATTATGTTTGGTCCGGACAAGTGCGGTAACGACATTAAAATGCATTTCATTTTCCGTCACGTTAATCCCATTAATGGCAGCATTACTGAAAAGCACTGCCGCAAACCAAAGTAAGTTTTAATGTATAGTCATATTTTCCTAATAACTACAATACTTATATATTCTTTTGTGTTCTATTTTTCACTTTAAACAGAGACCGTTTGGAGGAACCCTTCAAGGACAAATTACCTCATTTGTATACCTTGATTGTACGTCCTGATAATACCTTTGAAATTCTTGTCGATAATAAGGTCATCAATGAGGGCTCCCTCTTAAATGAATTCACGCCAGCTGTAAATCCACCACGTGAAATTGATGATCCTGCGGATAAGAAACCCGAAGATTGGGATGAGCGTGAAAAGGTTTGTTTTTAAAATTTTACATTATTTTTACAAATTTTACTTTGGTGTGTGATTGCAGATTCCAGATCCTACTGCTCAGAAGCCTGAAAATTGGGATGAAGATGCTCCTCCTCAAATTCCTGATCCTAGCGCCGTCATACCAGACGGTTGGTTGGAAGAAGAACCAGAAATGATTCCAGGTAAGAATTAAGAAAAAGATTTGTGTGTTTTCTAAGGAGTTATAAAGAAGAAGATATAGTTTTGAAATACGGGGGGAATTTGATAGATTAGATTAGATAGAGTAGAGATAAGATAGAGTAGAGATTAGCTGGAGAAGTGTGTTTATGCTCCGTTCATCATTTTAGTGGGAAATATTGCTAATTATTTTTATGGGTTTTCAACGGGTTGTTAAGTCTAGTTTGAAAGACAGTTGAAATCTAGTAGGAAATACTTGTTAAGATCGACAATAGCACTGTTTTATTGCATAAAACCTTTTGCATTTGTTGAATAAAAATTTATTATATCCATAACCCATTGGATTATTAAAAAGTTAGTTTTTAAATTGTCAAAACTATCTTTAACATGTTCTAAGGAGCTGTAAAGGTCACTAGATTAATTCAATACTTCCTCGATTATAGTCAAAAGAACATATTAAACTTCCTTCTGAATACATGTTCAGAATGAGGTTTCTCTTCGATCACTATTATAGTAAATTTCTCTGGAAAATTATGATATTCAATTACTTTTCTTCTTCTTACTATTAACACACTGTATAACTATATGCAAAAATTCTCGTTATTAGATCCCTCTGCCACTAAGCCTGATGATTGGGATTCCGACATGGACGGTGACTGGGAAGCGCCTTTGGTCGACAATCCTTTGTGTGAAAAGGTTGCCGGTTGTGGTAAATGGAAGGCACCTTTAGTGGCCAACAAAGAGTACAAAGGCAAATGGCGTGCACCAATGATCGATAATCCCAACTACAAAGGCAAGTGGGCTGCACGTAAAATACCCAATCCTGACTTTTTTGAAGATCTCACACCATTCAAAATGACACCAATTGTAAGTGGTAGTATAAATAATTTCTTTATATATTCATATCTCGAAAAAAATACGTCATTCTCTGACACGTTGTTCCCATCATTTTACTATCTTTCAGTACGCAGTTGGTATTGAATTGTGGTCAATGTCCAGTGACATTTTGTTCGATAATCTTATCATTACGGACGATTTAGAAGTGGCCAAAGATTTTGCCGCTAAAACTTTTGATATGAAACGTAAATTCATTGACAAAGAATCGGTGAGTATTGTTTTGGTTGTGAAAGAGTAATGATCTTTACCTTTTTTTGTTGTTTTTATAAATTAAAATTTATTGGTCAAATTTAAAAATCGATTTGAAGAGAACTTACTGGCATCGTTTGATGCGTCATATTAACTACAGACCCGGCTTGTGGGCTATGTACTTTGTGTACGTGTCCATACCCATTAGTTGTTACTCGTATTATCTGTACCGTCGAGCCGCAGAGGTTAACATTTTCGAAATTTCCTAATTTATTTAGTTTTGATTACGCATAAGTTATTGCTATTTGTATTTAAATGCTAAACACTTTGTATATTAATTCAGCACTATTTTGTGGCACTTTTCTTTTTGTTTTTGGCTTGGTATCTCTCACCTGTAGGATACATTTTTGAATAAGGTCATTGCATACGGCAAAGAGAACCCGTGGAGCTGGCGCATTGCCTTAGTATTGATTGTTACTCCATTGGCATTCTCACTGTATCGCTTGTTGAGCAACAAAGGCGATAAAAAGGTAAATATATAGCTAGAAAATAATACATGCTTGAAGGCAGCTTCAGTAGTCAATGTTCACCCCATGTATTTAATGTAACTTCATTAGTTTAATTGTATACTAATATTCTTTCTTTTTTGTATTGTTTTTGCTTGAACATTTATTATCGATCATATAGGAAGCTAAACTTGATTCCAAAAAAACCGATGAACCTCAACCCGATGATACAATAACCGACGGTGGTGATAACGAAACTGTTGACGCCGCGGCCACCACCACTACCACGACTATGAAATCTAGTCCCGTAAAGAAAAAGTCTGATTTAGAAGTTAAAAATGGTGCAGGCGCCGATCAGCAGGATGACGAAAGTGAAGAGTCCACCGAAGACATTAACGGTGGATCTGAGGAAAAAGAGACTGAGGTAAGTAAGAATCCGCATTGAAATATTATATTGAGATGATTCTATGAAGTTGACAACATAGGTTAAGGGTGCGACTTTATTAGAAAGAAACTTCTATGGGTATCAACTATTTGTTAGGGACATACACACGTTTAATGCTATAAAATTAAAAATAATGAAGGTTTCTGATAAATTTTTTTAAATAAAGCAAATTGAACAAAAAAAAAGGTTTCCCATTATATCAAACGAAGGGATTGGGGAGAGCTTCTCACAAACAGTGAGCTGTGATCTTTCTAGTGTTTCGCTCACTGGTGGGACCTAAAGTTTTACACTGATTTCGAATGGTATTGTGCGAAGCGTTTTCATGGCTAGATATTCGATAGTTTCACCGCCACTAAGCGAGGTGATCGTCGTCGAAAGAAACGTAAGGTGGTAAGAGCAGGAATTGAACCCACGAACTTATGTACAAGAGTCGCACACACTACCATTGCACCACTGACGGCCACAAACAGCAAATACTCATTCGAAATATCCATCTTTGACCTAGCAGCACGTCTGAGGTCACACTGGCCAATCAATAGAAGCACTCACATCGTCCATTGGAAAAGTGATCACAGCACGAATCTTTTGTGGCAAATCATAACCTCGAAAACTGACAATAATTTCAAATCTGTGCTGCCAGGGGGCCATTCTTCAGAGAAAATGAAAGCTCTCAAATTGTTTTGCAGCCAAGTTTGGACCATTTTAGCCTTATTAGCCGGCGCATAATCCTGGAAAACCCACTGCTGGGAATCATGAAGTGGTTTCACAACATCCTTCAAAATGGTTTCATGGTAAACTATGGCGAAGTTTTGACCTCTTGTTCGCAGGAACGCAAGTCAGTGATCCCATCGTGAGAGACACCTCACCAAACCATGACTGAAGCTGGGTGATGATCATTTTCGACCAGTGGTATGAGTTCAGAAGCCTCCTTAGACCACCGTGCATATGGGTAAATCCTGAAAAAGGTCAACCATAACCAAAAAGTTTAAGTTAGTATTTTCGCAAAAATTTCAGTGTATACATTAAGCTGCATCACTTCTTTATGTAATCCAACTCATAAATTTGAATTCTTTTTATCTTAACTTTCAAAATTGTAAGACTCTTTGCATTTACACATACAAAATGTTAGTTTTTTCCTTTTGTAATTGTTTTTATGACAGCTGTTAAGGTATCAATGTGAAGCTTTTGCTCCATTTGTTTTCATACTCATTTTCGTCTGTCTATTTTGATCTTCCGCTATGAGATCAATGTTAGCACTAACGTAATAAAATTTCTTTGAAAAAATAATCGCTTTTATTGAGTGGAAAACGTCACGAAACGTCCGAACTATGACATTAGTACTGCACTTAATAAAGACGAAATATAGGTTCTTTGAAAGCTTGTTATATTTATAATAAATTCTGTCTTCAAAATTGTTTTGTATGGCTGCTGAATTCGCAGATTTATGCAGATTATTAACTCAGTCTCAAAATAACTTCCGTTTTGAGAAACGTCCGAACGCATATTTAAAATAAAATTTTTCTGCAGCACTTAAGTTGAAATAATAATTTATTGATTACATTTTATTATACTAATAGATAGCTTTTTGACACTTCACACCTGTCCTACATATATCCCTCGATGGTATCAAATTTTTTTAAAAGAAGCGTCCGAATGAAACGTCCGACACGCTGGGATTTACCCATATACTCGTTATCATTTAGAATATTCAATTTTTCCTGCATGATAAAAATTTTTTCGTCGGTGAACAAAATGTGCAAGTTAGCGTTGCTTCACTAAAAGACCTTTGCATTTTTCTATCAATTAGTTTTTTTTAAAAGCTGCGGTACGGCGTTTTAAGGCCCCAAGTCCCAGTCTTTTTTTTTTTTTTTAATAATTTGACTTATGGACTTTTGCCTGCCATTCATGTCACGGGTCAAGATTTTCTGTTTTCGGAGCGGAATTCGCCGAATTCTTGATTTGATGACTTTGATAACTTGCGATGCTCGAACTGCGCGTGGTGGGCCAAACCGGTGACGATTTATGAGATTTTCTGTCTCCTCAAAGAGTTGTATGCAACGGTAGAATTCTAATTCTAAATCAGAGCTTTTCGAAAATAGAGCCGTTTTTTATATTTCTGAAACAATTTTGAATTCCTGTTGCAGACTAACGGCCATATTCATAAAAAGTTGTGAGAGGTTTGAGGGTAGTATTTTGTATGATGAATCGTTTCTCAAACGGGTCATAACTTTTTATTAATAAGGCGGCCGTAACATTATAATGGTGAGCTTTCATAAACAATGTGGTAATACAGGGAATGTTCAATTCTACTATTGGAATGCGTGTGTTCAGTGTTGTAACAGTATTTAATGACCCTATTAAGTATTTTTATTTTTTGCTTTATTTAATTGTAATTTGAAGCCCTATTTGACCAAAGTTATGTGGTCTCCCTATGTACTTAGTCTAATCGAGTTCAAAATTTCCAACCATTTTCTTCCATATCTGGTTGTCTTAGACAACTATTGCCCTGTTCCTGGATCTCGAATTTGACTATAATTGGGTTCCTCTAAGTCAAAAAATTCCGTTCGGAATGCTTTATCTTTGATTGCAAATGATGACAGTACATTCGAAATAGATAACTTCTACATTTCCGTTCAATTTGTGGAATTCAGGTAAAATGTCATTCATTTCGAGTATGATCGAAAATTGTGGCCGAAATTCTACGAATTATACAGCTCAGGCATCTTTTGGACTTCGGTTCAAAGTCACGACAATATAATCACAACTTCCCAAGGAATTTACTTAAGAATTTTGTAGGATGTCTGAAGCTTTTATCAGCAAAAACAGTACAATTCCACCTTCAAATCCTTCCAAAATCTCAAAAAAAATACTTTACTTTACGATTTCGAAATATTTGGTTTCCAGGACTCTCAAATGCAAAGACAATGGGGATAAGTCAACCATTATATGTTATCTTTGTTGGTTGGTTTGTTGAAAAGGCTGCAAGACAGCACGCTGACTAGCACACAGGCTAAAGAAGCCCATTGTGATACCTGCAGTTTCCTCTATAGCAACTATTGACTAGTCGTCTAGCCAATTTGTCTATAAGACCTACAGGAATATCATGTAGGGCTATGGTGCTAAATAAATGTGTTCCGAATATCCTACTTCTCAGTCCTGCGAGAGCAGGGCAATCCAAGAGAAAGTGTTTCGTCGTTTCCTCGTCCTCTTCCATGCAACATCTACAGAGAGTGGAGTTTCTATGTCCCAATCTTAAGGCGTGTTTTTCTACAAGACAATGTCCCGTAAGTGTTCCTATCATTGTGGATAACCTGCCTCTCGGCAAGTTAAGTAGTTGCCTAGTCCTCTTCCTGTCCACCTGTGGCGAGAGGACCCTGGCTTGTTTGCATGTTGAAGTAAGTCTCCACTTGTCCTTGAACATATCGGCCCATTGCCTGATCTGGAAACGGCAGTTAGAGATTGGCATACTAACACCTTCTTTTGACGGAAGAACTTGTGTCGTAGTACCCTGTCTAGCTAACGCATTCGCTACGCAATTGCCTGGACTGTCGCTTTGTCCCGGTACCCAGATGAGCCTGATGTCAAAACACCCTGCCATCACCCTAAGTGATGAGTGGCATTCTTTCACCGTCAGGGACGTAGCAAACATGGCTTCCAGGGATTTTATGGCAGCCTGGCTGGCTACTTTTCAGAAGTTCAGCAACCTCCAGTATGGCGGTAATTTCCGCCTGAATACACTACAGTGATCAGGCAGCTTGAAGGAGATATTTACATTTAGGTCCGGTGAATGGACCCCATAGCCTACTTGCTCGTCCAACTTTGATCCATCCGTGAAAAATCTGATACTACTGGTGTCCCCTTCCAGTGACTTTTCCCAGCTGTTCGGAATATGTTAACTTAAAAACGGAAAATATCCGAAATATTATTAAGTAAGAAACAGTCCAACTACTACCCTGCGGGAAATTGAAGTGGTTCAAAACCCGTCACGTGACCAGTTCGTTGGGATGTAAGAACCGGTCCCAGTTCTAGAACTAATGTACATATGTGAAGAACCGGTACGTTTTTTTATGGTGTTGTCCTCCGAGGTGTTAATTAACACCATAGGACCTTCCCGGTTTTAGTCAATAGTTCTAGTCCTTAAACAGTCCTTGATCTAGACCTTAAAGGACCTGTTTAGTTTCAGTTCAATAGTTCAAGTCCTTAAATGTTTATATGTTTCTTCTTTAACACTTTGGACCCAGTTTGGAGACATATCCCCTCTTCGCCTATCTCAGGACAAGTACTTTTAGCCAATTGACACCACAGTTCCCGTAGGGTAGTTCAAAAAATACTATCTCATGAACTAGTTCTTAAGCCTCTTGATTATGTAATATATATGTAATTCCTTAAGGTGACAATTTCTCCCAAACCAATGAGTTTGTAATGTTAATCTCCAGAGTTGATTTTATGGAGCAGAACTAGTTGTATGGTACAGAAGTATATTCATATTCCGAGACCCGTTAATTGCGAAGAATATTATAAAAAGTGTTTCTCAAGTTTCTGTATAAATTATTGTCAGCAGGAAGTCCCTTTCAGGAATTACTTCTACGGAAATGAGATAAACTTTCAGTTAAAACAGCGTTTCTTCTGACAGTTTTTACATATTAAAGTCACGCCGTAGTATTTCTTATAGGAAGTTTCTTGTCTTGTGATGGTAGTTTATTGACACACATCTCTTTATAAATGTACTATATATATTTGTCAATTTCTTTTCAGGAAACTACATCGACTAAGACCAAACCACGTAAACGTCGCGTGCGTAAAGATGAATCCTAAAATTTGCGCGCTGCTGCCAAACATTTAAATTATTTTCATTAGCAATTTTCTCATTAATTTAAAACATTTCTTAGAAAGTTTTTACAAAAACTATTCCAAATACATATATTAATAATGATTGCAACAAAACTATTACACATTTACCGCAAAATTGTTGCTGTTCCATTGAAATCAAACAACAGTAATAAGAAATCAAAATCACGAAAATTAAAGATGAAGCTGAAGCGCAGAGGAACGTGCAAGAATAAGATGAAGAAAACTAACATGGAAGTTCTAAACAACCAACTTACTATGCAATTTCTTAAGGCATTTCAATACCAAAACGAATATTTCGATACATTTTGCACTTAATTTAATAGAAACAAAAACTCTACTTTGATTTAAATGTTTAGGACAATTTCTGCAACAACGACAACCAAAGTATTTAAAGGTTTTGGAGCAAATCCGCTGGATTCCTAAAACCAACATTAACCAAATTACCCCTAGGAAAAGGTTTGGGGAGGGAAAATGCAAGAGAAACTCAAGATGTCAAAGGTGGCAAAGAATTTTAACATGGATAGGGGAAGAAACATCATTTTTGTCTAACGGTTGTGTAGTTGCTGTGAATTGCAGGAGTTCAGCAAAGGAGTTTTTCCTTTTCTTCCAAAAATGAAAATTCTCTCTCTATCTCTCGTTTAATTTAACGTATTTATTGGTAGCAATTGATTGCCAAACAGCAGACAACAGCAATAATACAAATTAGTTGTTTTTCCCATCTCCCTCCTCGCGTCTATATATCTTCATGTCTGCTGTGTCTGGTGAAAAGAAAGAAATATAGTAATTAGATCTATTAACTAAACATTCTCATACATTTTTATGTATTGTTTCTTCTTTGTTTTAAATAATAAATATAACTTAGATAGTATTGTATTGCAATAATATATTATATTTGTATGTGTGCTTGAGTTTTCCAATCCCCCCCCCCCCCCCCTCTTAAGTGCTACCTACTTCAGCACTTCAATGATTTTCTTCTCTTCTGTTTTGTATTTTGTTTAATTAAACTTTATGGAATTTGTTTTACCCACCAAGTTTTCTCATCCCAAACGATGACAAGATGTGCGTTTATAAATGAATTTATGTGTGTGATGTGCTGTATTTTTCTTTTCTTAATTAACTATAATTTCTTTAGTGAGTGTGTAAAACAAAATATTTAAATAAAATAAAAATCCTTATAAAAAATTATAATTTTGACGTGTGAACTTTTATTTATCTAACAAATAACTGGAGTACAGTTTATGGAAAGGTAAGGCGTTTAATTAAGAAGTAATCAACTGGAACTCTTATATCGTATTCGCTTCGTAGCGAGTTGTACAAAATATATTAGATCTTTATTAACCCATTAGTGGTCACGGCGATGTATAATAACTCGACGTCTGATATTCTGACATGTTGGTTCCTAAGGGCATATAAGCCAAACAAACAAAAACCGACATTTTTCACAAAACAACCCGAGAGAACTATAAGACTGAACTGATTCTATTAATGTCTAGGCATCCAATTGATGTATCGGAATAAATTGTAAATGACTTGGTTACATGCTGTTTAATTGAAGGATCGTTTTGGGGCAGCAATCAAATTCGCATTTACTTTTCAAAATATTAAAACTTAAGGAATTTGTGATTGGACCGAACCATTCAGTACGAGGCGGAGCCTCAGGGAGGGCGACACCCTATCGTGCGATCTCTTCAACACTCGAATAGAGATCGTTGTGAGAAAAGCTGAAAAAGCTTAGTCACATGCTGTTGTTTTAGATCCCATTTGGGCGGAACCTGCGAGAAGATTCTGCAGTATTGGTTGGTTAAATACAAATTGATCAATGGAGGGAGACATCCCTAAAATCAAAGCTACTTTTGCTGATGGAGTGGAAAGAGTGTTGACTTTGTTGGAGTGTAATAAATTACTTGAGGGTTCTAACGAGAATGTTGATGATAACCATGTACATATTGATAACCATATGCATTTTTTTGAAATTCCTGACAACAGTTACTAGTAGTTTTGCTTATTTAGTGATCGTTAGCGGTGGACTAAATGGCCAATGGCTGTGGCTTGCCAACAGTTATAGTTATAGATATCTATCTGATTTGTTTAATATAAATGTTTGCCGGCTTCTGTTATTGGCTGTTTCGCTGATGGCTCTTAGTAGTTTTTTTCAAATACTCAATTATTTTATTACAATATTTAAATAATTTTCCTAATTGCCTGTTACCTGAAAATTTTGATATATTTATTTTCTCACGTAAAGATTTTTTTTGTTTTCTTTTATGATAATTGTTAAACTCTTTGTAAATGTAACGAGGTTCCCCAGCACTTACTTTCTTTATTTTTCTGTTTCTATTTTTGTTTTAAATGGTTACACCTGATATGTACCTAGGCCCTAACTTTGGCAATGCAGCTTACTTCAGGAATAAACTTAGTATGAATGACAATAATTTGTCTTTTGGACATATGAGCTGCCAAAGCATTCGTCCTTCGGTTTATAATACAAAGATGTATGATATTAAGAATATGCTTTGTGGTAGTGGCATTGATGTGTTTGGTTCCTGGTTTCTCATTTCACAGGAACGACCGGGCGGCTGTTAGAGGTGGAGGCGTTAGCATATATATTTCGAAGAAATTGAAACACAAGGTTATATTTCGTTCGAGTAATTTCGGAGTCTGTGAGTCTCTATTTATTGAGATTGGTTCCGGTCAAAACAAAGTTCTTTTCGGAGTTGTATATTTCCCGCAGGGAAATGTTGATGTTTTTGAGCAAACTCATATTGAATTGTTTGCCGGATATAATAACATAGTTGTTGTTGGTGACTATAATTGCAATCTATTTGATATTTCGAAGTCAGGGACCATGAGATCAATTTGTTCGCGTTTAGGGTTGCACATTGTACATAATTCTTCACCTACTCATTTGGATGCTCCACTTCATTAATAGACTACGCCCTGATAGGTAATACATCCCTCTTAAATCTCTATAGTCAGACCCAGTATCTTGCCATTTCTCACCATTCGTTGATATTTGGATCTTTGAATATTGATATGTCGCCTCAGGATCAATTTATTGAGTATCGTGACTATAATAATGTAGACTGGGAAGGAATTTTTAAGTATCTGTCTGGAATTAGTTTTGAACAAATTTATATGACATCTGACATAAATTTACAATCTGTTTTTTAAATGGTATATTCCTTGATTTATTCTCATTTGTACCTATTGTAAGGCGAAGGGTTGTGTACCGACAAGAGGCTTGGCTGAGATCAACGTCGATATTATTATCTAAATCACTTAGGGATATTGCATACAAGGAGTATTTAAGAAATCCTACCGATAATAATTGGCGCATTTACTGTTCTCAAAGGAATAGAGCGAAGTCTGTTTTAAGGAGTGAGCGGAGGAAATATTTTTCAGCATTGTTTAGGAATATGGACACTTCCTTAATTTGAAGTACTCTCCGTTCAGGAGGATGTTTAGTCGATGATGTATATGCTACTGATGTTCATATTGATGTCAATAGTTTAAACGACTATTTTGTGCAGACTGGTTCTGTCGGAAATAGTAACAGGCTAGATTTCAGTAGTATCAATGAAAATGTCCTATAAAATTCTTGAAATTAATATTTCCGTATGTATCCAGTTACATTCTTTTTTCATTAATAGTATTTTTATCACATCAGTTTTCATTCAATACAGTTTGGAGAACTGCTCGTGTAGTTCCTATACCTAAAGTTAAGGGCTCTTATAGTTTAGATAATATGAGACCTATTAGTATTTTACCTGCTATTTCGAAAGTCGTGGTGCATATCATTAAACGGCAGATCCTTGATTTTGTTGAAGGACAAGGTATGATAAATAATTATCAATATGGGTTTAGGCAGGGGCACAACACTACTTTACACCTCTTGCACTTGACTGATACTATTAGGAATACGATTGACACTGGCGAATGTGGCGTGTTGGTAGAGTTGGACTTATCTAAAGCCTTTGATAGAGTAGACCATGTGATACTGATTAACAAATTGAAAAATTTGTGTATGTTTTCTAATACAGCATGTAGGTTGATTTATTCTTACTTGTCTGATCGCTCTCAATTTGTTTCATTAAATGCAAATGTTTCAGATATACGTGCAATCTTTACCTTTATTCACCTTTTTTTCAAAGCTGACTCTATAAATACATTGGAGGACAATATTGGGGGGATTCAATACATTGGGGGATTGTACGTTATAATAACTTATGCGTTGTTGTTCGTGCAGCAAGAATTTGGAATAGCTTAAACATTCATAGAACTTTTTCACTCACGAGCACTATTTGTTGTATTTACAGGCTACATGGGGCAAATTAATTATATGGCAGTTATAAATTGCTGTTTAATTTGAATTTCCTGTCCAAATGCAAATTCAAAAAACTTTCAATACCATTGTCAATTGTACTTATTTTCCAAGCATTTCCTTCATATTGGCAACTTTGGTTTTCACAAACCTCTACATATAAAATACTTTAAAAACAGAATTGCCAGCAGTCAAACAAATTCAAATCATTACAATTGGCATCTGATTCCACAACCTGCATGTGCATTGCCTGGGCAAATGCAAATTCCAAATTTTTTAATTGCCATTACGAACAATGGTAATTCTTTTGCATTTGCATTAGTTAAAGTAATGCAAATTAAAATCCAATGCAAATTAAAAAAAAACCATGTATGATTTACAGTGTGTTGAAAAATTGATCTCGGTCAAAAAATGGAATTATAAAATAAAAAATATATAGTTTCCCATTACATCCCATGAAGGGATTGGGGCGAGCTTCTCACTCATTATACTCGCTGATTGGGACCTACAGTTTTACACCGGTTCCGAACGGCATTTTAAGAAGCTTTTTCATGGCTAAGTACTCGATAGTTTCGTCGTCACTATGCGAGGTGACCGCCACCGAAAGAAATTTAAGATGGTCAGAGCAGGGATCGGACCCAGGATCTCTTGCACCACAGATGGCCACTAAACATGAAATTAACCTGTGACAATTTTCGCGCAATGATTTTTTTACGATTTCCGGCGTGGAATATCGATACAAAAGTATCTCAATCAATGTTTCGACTTTTGGTGATGAAGCACCCTCAAAACCCATTGTACATCGCTGGTACCAAGAGTTCTGTCTCGGACGTCGTTCGCTCCAGGATGAATTTCGTGAAGGTCGTCCCAAAATCGGTTGTTTTGCCACAAAACATTGATGCAGTACGTGAACTGATAATGCAAGATTGTCATGTGACATATCGTGAGATAGAGGCATCCTTGCACATTTGTGCCACTTCAATACATTCGATTTTGTATGAACATTTGGCTGCAAAAAAGATTTGTTCGCGTTGGATCCCACATAATTTGGCAATCGCTCAAACAAAAAGGCACGTGTCAATTGGTGTAAGGAAATGATTAAAAAGTTCGACTGTGGTGCTTCAAAAGACGTGTATAAAATCGTGACAGGTGACGAATCATGGATATATGCGTATGAGCCGGAAACAAAACAGCAATCGACCGTGTGGGTCTTTCAAGACAAGCTAAATCCAACAAAAGTTGTTCGTGGAAGAAGCACAGCGAAGCAAATGGTCGCCTGTTTCTTCGGCCGAATGGGTCAAGTGGCCACTGTTCCGCTTGAGCAACGTAGGACGGTCAATTCTGAGTGGTACACGACCATTTGTTTGCCGGAAGTCTTCGCATAAATTCGTAAAACCAATTGCCAAAGACGAATCATTCTTCATTTTGACAATGCGATCTCTCACACATCTCGTCAAACAGGTGAAATTTGAGCAGTCAAAACATCGAATTGATGACACATCCTTCCCACAGCCCTGATTTGGCACCCAATGACTTCTTGTTCCCGTATATCAAAGGTAAACTGCGTGGTCAAGGATTTTCGAGCGCCGAAGAATCTCAATCAACGTTTCAGTGAAATCGTTGTTGCTGGTGATTTCAATGTCCATAATTCCTCCTGGTTAACGCATTCGAGCCATACAACTACGGAGGGCCAATACGCTGAGCTCTTCGCCGCTCATAATAACTTAACGCAATTGGTGAATGAACCGACGCACATTCCGTGTGTTCAAGGGCACAACCAAAATTTACTTGACCTCTTCTTAACTTCGCACCCTGAAAAGTACGAAGTTAACACGCTTGCACCTCTGGGTAATTCGGATCACTGTATCATTTCAGCGTCCTTTTCGTATTCAGCTCTTCGTCTCGCTTCAAACACAGTCCCGAAGCGAACAATTTCTATCTACGAAGAGGCTGAGCTCAACAACTTTTATCATCATTTTAACTGGAAGCTTTGTTTTCTGGACAATGACATAGATGCTGCTGCTGAAATGATCGAGAAGATAATTTTGGTTGGTATGAATTCATTCATTCCGACGAAATTTATTTCGGTTAAACCATCGGAAAAAAGTTGGTGTAACCAGACATGCAAGAATGCTGTCTGATCCAAAGAGGACGCGTTCAGAGACTGGCGTTCTAATAAAAACGTTGATACTGAACTGCTACGCAAACAGGCAAGATCCAAGTGTGCCAAAGTACTTTGACGCGAAAAGTTTCTTCACGAACAGCCTATTCGTGCTAAAGTCCTTTCTTTCCCTAGTGGAAGTAAGAACTTTTGGTCATTTGCAAGAAGAATAAAGGATAGTTCTTCCTCTATCCCAACTCTTCTTAAAGATGACATAACATTCACTGAACCGGTTGATAAAGCTAATCTCTTGGCTGAAATGTTTGCAAGGAACTCTTCCTTGCCGGATAGCAATCAACCACTCCCCGTGATCAATTACGTATCTTGTTCCATGCCCAAGATATTTTTTCGAACGCGAGGAGTTAAAAAGGTTCTTGCGAATCTCGTCGTAGGTAAATCTCCGGGCCCGGATGGCATATCTGCACTGGTCTTGAGTAGGTGCTCTTCGACACTGGCGTGTCCACTGCGCAATCTTTTCAACCTTGCATACCGTGCCGGAGTCTTCCCGGCGCGTTGGAAGATTGCTAATGTCAAGCCAATCCCTAAAAAAGGTGATGCAAGTAACCCTGAAAATTACCGCCCCATTGCAATTTGTTCTGCGCTCTCGAAGGTTATGGAGAGCATGGTTAACCACCATCTAGAGAAGTATCTTGAGTCCAATGACCTTCTTAATGATCGGCAGTATGGCTTCCGTAGAATGAGATCTACTGGAGACCTGATGGCGTTCCTTTCGGAACAGTGGAGTCGATCCATCTACCGGCTTGGTGAGAGTAAGGTAGTGGCTCTTGATATTTCTAAGGCCTTTGACAGAGTATGGCACGATGCACTCTTGTCAAAGCTCGCTGCTTTTGATGTCGGTGATAACGTCACTCGATTTATATCGAGTTTTCTCAGAGATCGCACTATACCAGTTGTTGTAGATGGGGTTTCACCCGACGAGCATAAATTGACTGCAGGTGTACCACAGGGCTGTTCTTTCTCCTTCTCTTTTTCTTATTTTCATTGACGATCTCCTGGGTCAGACTGTGAATCCAATCTACTCTTTTGCCGATGACAGTAACCTCTGCCATTCGTATTCATTCGATCGTAGGCCAAGTCTTCAAGAGATTGAAACGCCGGACGAGGAATGAAACACTCGACCGCGATCTGGTGTCCATTGTTGAATGGGGTCGAAGGAATAGAGTAGATTTTAATGCGAGTATGAGTGTTGTTTGTTGTCGCATAAACGTATTGCTGACCCAGGTGTGTCGTCATTGTCTATGGACGGTGTGGATATTGATGAATCAGACGCTCTTGATGTTCTGGGCATGAAAACACAATGTGATGTCCGTTGGGCAAAACATGTATTTGAAGTGTCGAAAGATGCATTCAAGTGTCTAGGCTTTTTAAAGCGGTGCAAGAAATACTTCACTAAATCTGTTCTTCTCAATATCTACACCACCTACATCAAGCCAAAGATGGAGTATAACTCCCATATATGGGCAGGTGCTCCTAGGACTTCTTTGGAGCTTCTCGACCGTGTCCAGACGAGAGCGACGGTGTTAATAGGGGACAGTAGGGTATCCAACTCTATTGCCTCCCTTGAGCATCGTCGAAATGTGGGTTGCGTGTTACTGTTCTATCGATATTTCCACGGTATGTGTTCCTCGGATATCCGTCAACTTATGCCGGACGTGAGGATATTTAGCCGAAGTACGCGGCTTTCCAGGAACTCTCATCCGTTTTTCATCGAGTGGCCGATTGACCGCACTACACACTATAGGGAAAATTCGTTCTTCAGCCGTACAGTCCGTTTGTGGAATAAACTTCCGGCTAGTGTATTTCCAACCAATTGTGGCATACAAACATTCAAGGCAAATATCAACAGACACTACTCTATCTTTCCACCCTCTACTACCTCAATTTTCCTTCGCCAACACAATGCACTGCATTTATTGGGGGCATCCCCTGAGTGTTGGTTTGATAAAAAAAAAAAAAAAAAAGCAGTTGAAGCGTTCAAAAACTATGTTTTGGGGGTGTCTCGAGAGGAATGGAAAAACTGCTATGACAAATGGTTTGAATGAATGCAAAAGTGGATTGATCACAAAAGGCGTTATATTTTGAAAAATAATACTCGTAAAGCCATTTTCATTTAAAAATATTTGTTATTATTTGCTATTCACGAAATATAAATAGCAACCCACGTATAATGGAGAACGGAGAGTATCGACAACGATGTAGTTGTGGGAATCAAAATAACGCGTTTACGCTGGCTAGTCCATGTCAGAGAATACATCAGAAAGAACCAGAGGGGTAGGTATTCGAAGACGTACTTGAAAGACATCGAAAATTGGACGACCAAGACTGCACGGGAAAGACCAGGTGGAAGAATGCGTGCGAGAGCTTGTTACCAGCTGGAAGAGAAAAACTAAAGATCGAGCCGGTTCGAAAAACATATTATCCTAATTCTGCAACGCCCTTGACTCTTATAGGTTATTTGAGGCCAGCTTAGTAAGTAAAGAATTTGTGAGAGCTACTCATAATCAATAATCAGCAGTCTCAATGTTCAAAAGCAGGGAGTGTATAAATTAGAAAGCGCACATCCCACAGATTGAAGAAAGTTTAACTAAGAAAGTTCAGAATCTCAAGTTCTATTTCAATTATGAATACTAATGTTTTCAAAAGATTGTGATCGAGAGTCTTCAGACGAGCCTAATTTGGCTTTCCCTGGTTGAATAAACGCTGGTCAAAAAAATTAAAAAATGATCGACCCAAATCTCTATCACGAATGCAATATGCCAATTTGCGTATAGTTGTGCCCTTTGATTATAACTTGCCAATTCTACATATTTGAAAGATCCCATACTGTTTTTGCGGAGCCGACATCAAAGACATGGAACAAACAATATTCCTCTCTTTTTCAGCTTTATCATATTAAGGGTCATTATTACAATGTCTGGTTAGAGCCAACATTTTTAACTTCCATACAAACTGACAGCTAAAACTTATAGTTAGCTTTAACTGTAGGACAACTTGAGCTGATGCAAATGGGGGCAAAAGGTTAATTATATTAAAAAGTTAATTACATTTTAATTATCACATTCGAATGCAAATTTGTTCGCCTTAAAAACTGAAAGTTATTAAAGTTTTTGGTAGTATTTTTTCTGCTTGAATACCTAAATTCATTTAATTTTATGAACATAAATGAAAGGGAGGAGAGGAGAGAGAGAGAAAATGTAAAATCGTTTCAAAATAAATGCTAAACCCGTATTCAAATGAGTTACGAAAATAACGAGGCCAGATCAATTTCAAAGAATTTATTTTTTATTACATCCCATGGAGAGATTGGAAAGAACTTATCGCATTCATTGAGCTTTGGGTTGCATTTATAAATCGAAGCGGAATGACTGTCGCTGAATGAAATGAAAGGTGGTTTGCTAAGATTTTTGTGTGTAGTCAGATCTTTGAGTTATATAATAAAATCTGGTTAGTACGGGCCTTGAGCCCGCGGTCTACGTAGAATATTCGGCCATCAATTTTTCCCTACAAATTTTAAAACTGCTGGCAAAATCGCAGAACTCCAGGTAATTTTTTTTTATTAAAAGTAAAGTTTGACTAAAATGTTAACGTGCCCCGGGGTCTAATTATGTAAGAATACAATACCGTTTTATTAGTAGTGAAGTTTTATATACGCATGTATTTTAAATGGTTATATGATCAGCATTATCGACATAATGCTGTCGTTTGGACGATTATCGTGGCAATTAAAGTAATCAAACATCGAAAACCCGGCCCATTACTTTTTGGACGCCCACTGCCTGAGGAGTAGCCTTTTCGAACGACCCGTAGAACTGGATTTTTTTTGCCAGTTCCAACTGTTTTATTTTTGAATAATTTTTTTCATCACAAAAATTAAAATTCGAATATTTTTTTAAATAATTAAGTTTTCAGTTTTTCCTATAGAAAATTTAGATTATACAGACATTTTCTAAAGAATATTGAATTGATTGAATATTGATGTTCATCTTTGGGCGGTCTTGATTGAATTCTTTTCATAGAAAATTAACTTGTATTAGATAAATTTTAAATTAAGTAGATAAATGAAAAAAAAAACAATGCTTATTTGTAAACGTATTATTTTGATAAACATTTTCAAGTTTATACATTTTTGAAGTGAAACTTTTTATGGGAGGTTTTTGAAATATGGATCATAAGAGTTTTCTGTGACGAAAATGGAGTGGGGATAACGCGACGCATTACACAAAAGTACAAAAAGTGTACACTAAAGCATACAAAGTATACAGACAATTACAAAAAATACACAAAGGTACAAAAAGTGTATATAAGACTACGAAAAGTGTACATAAGTCTACGAAAAGTGTACACAAAAACTACCCAAAAGTACATAAAGTGTACATAAATGTATATAAAGTATACATGAAGGTACAAAAGGTGTATATAAAATAAAAAGTGCTCTGCTCATAAGATTACAAAAAAGTATTCACAAAAGTATAAAAAGCGCATACGAAAGTACAAAATGCGTAAGCAAAAGTACAAAATGGTACATAAATGTCCAAAAGGTGCACACAAAAGTGCAAAAAGTATACACAAAAGTATAAATTGTGTATACATAGATACAAAAAGTGTACACAAAAAATGCACACAACATTACACAAAGGTTCAAACAATTTACCCGAAAGCACAATAAACAGATAGGCCGCCAAAAATATACTAAGCGCACATAAATTTATTTAAAACCACTCATACATACTTAAAAAAAACGTTTTCCCTGTACGAGCTACGCGCTCTAGTTTTACACTCACTGATCATAGTACATACTTAGGTGGCCTCAAACAACCCAGAGGGGTCAAGGGCCTTACAAAATGAGGGTGGGTGTCGATTTGTTGTTCGTTGGATTTCTACAGGATTCGTCGTAATGCAAACTTGTGGTCGGTAGTTGACTTTTCAAGTAAAACAGAGAAATTATCTCTCCATATCCCCAGCATGCTCTGCATGCACATCTGCGACTAGATTCCCGTCAATAGGTCTGTCTGCGTACTTTTCCAGTAGCAAATACTCAGTAACTTTTTTTTGGGAGAGTAAGAACAATTTTACTCTCTCAGTTGAAAATATCTCAAAAAGTACGCAGACAGCATCCAGTGAAATCTTGCAAGAAATCAGCTGATCGGTGTGTAAACAATTGAAATAGCAAAGCAAAAGAATTTTAGCATATGTGTCGCATACGGTCGCACTGTATATTTGCACGTTTCTAGCATGAAGTAAAATGTTTTGTTTATTATAATTTATTATAAACGTTAAAAATCAACACAATTCTAACTACTTACCTCTGCCATTGTTAAATTTCAATTTTTATTTTCATTTCACAAAAATTATTTCATTCAAACAGTAAACAAAAACAGCTGTTCAAACTAGTTGCAAAATCTTGCAAGAAGAAATTTCTCCAGCAACATTTTGCAAGTTCTCTAACTTCCAACTGTCAAAAAATTCTCTTTAACGCTCTCTCGCTGCAAGAGATTTGGAGTAAACAGACAACATTTTGCAAGATTTTGCAACATTTTGCACAAAATGATGCAAAATATGTGTACGCAGACAGACCTAATAATATCTCCCTCAATACATGGCCGTTGTTTTGGCTTTTCGGTAAAAGAGAAACATAAAGCCAATCACATCAATACATATATGTACAAAGTGGCATACACCAGGTGGAATTACAATAACTTCCGGCTTTAATTATTCATGTCGGTTTGGTGTAAAACTGTGAAATTTAAATGTGTTTTACACTTTTTGATTGACTGATATTGTTAGCATACATTTGTGTTGTATAATAATTTTAACACACAAAACGAAATGGCGTTGTTGTTATCTTGTTCATTGTTTTGAACCATAGCCTATATCTGGTATAATTCTTTTCGACATCCAACGTTCATATCACACCAGGCCAAATGCCATAAATTTGCTGAGAGAAATGTTGAGTCGAGTATAGTAAGTAGTCTATGGTATGTACATATATACGCTAATAAATATACATAGATATAGTAATTGTGAACACTTATACTCAATCACGACTGTACATGACGAATGGGTACGATTTCATTGCGATATCATCCAAAGCGCAACCAGAGAAAAATAAACCCATATCTATGAAGACGTCAAAACGAATATACACACATCCCAGCGGCGGAAGTTATGACCTGGAAGGCATGAAATCATGACCAAACAAGCCTTCTTTAAAATACGTAAGGCCTTCCCTACACAGAAGGGAGGAGTTCTTTTTAAAATTGCGTGAGATTGGAAGGCAAGGCCTTCCTTGTCCATTGCCTACATAAGGCCCTAGAAGGCATACAAAAGCGAAGGCCTTAGAAGGCATGCTAAGAGGAAGGCTGTAGAAGGCATTTACTTTACTTTATTTGTGTTAAACGAAAATAAAATTAAAATATTGTGTTTATTTCTTCTAAAATTTTAGAAATATCCTGAAAATATTAAAAAAAAGTAATTTTAAAATTTGTATGAAATTTTCCAATTAAATTACGTTTAAACAGAATCGGAAAAGAATTTCTCAATATTTTAAAAATCTTCATCTTGGTCCTGACAAAATTTCATACGAAAATTTCGCAAGAACTGAATACAGGGTAGAGTGTTGCACCGGTACACATTTTGGAATACCCGAAAACTTTCGTGCGTTACATACACAAACGACTTCAGTCCAGTTTAGAGAACAAAGAGCTGTACACTGTCATACCGGTCGCTTTGCAGTACGAGCAGGTATGAAACGATAACTGCGACAGTACACTGATGTATGTATTTGGGCTCGTAAACAGCGGGTAAAACGAAATAAACGTAGTCGGTCACTTCTGTGTCTGCAGCGAATATACGAGTAATGTTCGGTAGTTGAATAGAAGTCTTATATTAGAAGATAATAAGCTTTTAGCACGTTTAATTATTGGGGCGAATACAGAAAAACGGTATATTTTAAATTGGGCTGTTAAATATGAAGTTGACAGATAATAAATAAAATAAATTAAATTAATTCATTTCAATTTTCGTCTTAATATTCTTATAGATTTTTAATAGGCTGCCGTAAAAGTGTTTTTATTCGTTGCTTCGCGACAACACACTGACCATAGCAAAGAAAAATACCTGAAGACGATTATGGTATTTATTAGATTACGGTATTATGAAGACGATTTACGGTATGTTTTTGATTACTTTACCAAATTCTCGCTTACCGAATACGAACAAAGCACTGTTTGCGATTGCCGAATAGCGAGAATCAGTGCATGTCATACGAAGCGACTACGATGCCATAACCGGTCCGATAAGCTGTACTTCTCTTCGTTATTCGTTTTGTTGTTTAAGTTCTTGGTTCGCAAAGTGCCGATACAGCATATACAGCAGTGCAATCAACAAACAGAATAAATTCATGCGGGACTTTAATATAGGGCTCATCGCTGTAAAAGTGTAGGTCCCAATCAGTGAGTCCAGAAATAGAAAGTGCATAGCTCACTGATTGTATAGAATTGTAGGCAAAAGTCATACTTATTACACTGTAAGTAGGTGAAAATGACACACCAAAACGCCGAGACACGTCAACCTAATTTTGGACCGTAGAATCCAGTTGTGTACCCCGTTTTGAAAAGTTAGCTCGAAATCACGAGATATTTCGATTTTAAATTTGTAGTAGATTTAAGGCGATTTTTAATTTTATTTAAATGAAAAAACTTTAAAAACTTGTTTAAAATCAATTTGATTATTATTTATTTGTCAAAATTTATATCTAGAAATAATGAACGTCCATTTTCAAGCGGACATGGAACTATATTTGCTCTTATTTTGATGATTTTATAAATTTTTTTGGATATATTCAATTTTTACCCTTGTTTGCAATCGACCAGCAGAAATCAGCAAGCATTGAGTCTATTGTTTTTCAAGCGAAATGGTCTTCGAATGCCATTATGGTTTGATGAAATCTTTCGCCAGTTTCGGCTGTTTCTGTAGACAATTGTCGTTCGTAAAAATCGAAATGGGAATGTAACATATGGATTTTCAACGACATATTAACGCCAAGTTTGTCGAAAGACTTCATCATGTTGTCAATATAATCACGGTACTCTGGTGAGAGATTTTTACAAATAAAAGTATCCCTTAAAAGTATCCGTATATCTGGACCGTTAACTACACCTGTTAAAAAAAATTTATATAAAATATATTGCAGTCACACACTTTTAGTTACACAAAATTACCCTCTTTTAATTTTTCAATTAATAATTTTGGAAAAGCGTTGTTTTTCAAGTATGGTAATGCATTTTCGTTAACGCGAACCAAACGCTTTAAAAAATTCTTTACAACTCCCAGCTTGATATGAAGATCCGGAAGCATTATTTTCTGAAGGGGGATCAATGGTGGACGAATTACATTAAATCCACAAACAACAACTTGCGAATCGCGTTTTGGCCAATTTCGCTTTTCGTACTGGTTGCATTTTGCACGACTGTCCCATTTACAAAAAATACACATGTACTTTGTATCCAGCTAATAGTGGAAGAACCTTAAAATCACAATTTCCGCGCCAATTGTGTTCGTCATAACTGATGCGTTCCAGAATTAATTTCATGGTATCATACGACTTATGCATTCCAAGAGCATACATCCATGGCACTGGTTTAACGCTGCTGTTTTCAAATAGCAAGACTACTTTTAAGCTTCTGGTTGAGGAGTCTATGAAAATACGCCATAAAGATGGATTATAGTTAAAGATTCGCATTTCATTCATTAAACCGGAAATATCTTGACAATATGCATAAGCTGCGTCCTCGGAAAGCATGAAATAAGGCATTTATGGTTCTTCCCGGTATTTTTAAGATGTAACTTTACACCTGGTGCCAGCACGTTGAGGCTTCTTAGTTCCGAAGCCGAAGTCAATGCATTATTTTGAGATAGCTTCAGATTTTGAACGATTCTATGTAAATGTTCCTCCAAAATTAATGATGGATATTGTATAACTGGCTGAAGGTAATCCGCATCAGCATGATGTAATGATGTTGCTGAAGTTTGTGATTGTACTTCATAAGACGCAGTATCACATTGGTATGTTGAGGGATGTACTGGGACAGGCAATTCATCACACACCTTTGTATATAAACACACCTTTGTATATAAACCCGGATCGTTCTATAAAAATAAATTATTGTGTATTCCATATACAGTCTATCTAAGTGAAGTTACTGTTTCGATTGAGACCATTTACATCTTCTAGGGATGCCAATCCCAAAATCCTGAATCCCAAAATTATTGTGGCCCCAAATTGTAAGAGGTAAACTAATTCTGCTTCCAAATAAGGGTTTTTCAACAGAGACGCTACAAAAGTAAATCGATAGGGACAGCAAACGACGCCATATTTTTCCCCGCTCTTTTGACATTTCTCTTCAGTAAGGTTTGTCATTTCATCATGGAAAGACATACGAGCCAACAACGAGTCGAAATTATTAAAATTTACTACTGAAATTTGGAGTCAGTGGCCTCAACTTTAAGAGGCCTCAACAATCAGCGATGAGGCTCATTTCTGGCTGAATGGCTTCGTCAATAAGCAAAATATGCGTTATTGGTCAGACAGCAATCCACACGTAATCCATGAGTCATCATTGCATTCCGAAAAAATTACGGTTTGGAGCGGTTTATGGGCCGGCGGCGTCATTGGGACGTACTTCTTCCGTGATGATCAAGACCGACACATTACTGTGAATGCGAATCGCTACCGTTCAATGATAACCGAATATTTTTGGCCCCAATTGGATAATATGGACTTGGAGGACATGTGGTTCCAACAGGATGGCGCCACAAGCCACTCAGCGAATGCCACAATCAATTTATTGGAAACCAAGTTTGGTGAACGTGTTATCTCACGAAATGGCCCAGTCGATTGACCGCCTCGGTCGTGCGATTTGACGCCGTTAGATTATTTCCTGTGGGGCTACGTCATGTCTATGGTCTATGCCAACAAGCCAGCGACGATTGATGAACTTCGTACGAATATCGAACGTGAAACTGCAGCAGTATCGGCCGATTTATGCTTGAAAACCGTCGAAAATTGGGTTGAGCGTCTGGACTTCTGCAAGCGTACCCGTGGTGGCCATGCAAAAGAAATCGAGTTCCATACATAATGGCATCGAACGTACTTTCACAGGAATTAAGAATTTCATTGGTATCTAAAATCGGTTTTCTTTCATTTAAAAAAACTTTTGTAGCACTCTTATTGAAAACCCCTTAGATGTATATTATTTCAACGGTTACATTTTGTCGAAAAAAAAATATATAAATTGATTAAACAAGAGCTTTTGCAGGTTTTTCCCTCAAATAAAATCAAATTTAGTTGTTTTAGATCCTCGTTATGTTTAAAGTTGTAATTTGCTTTAAGGCTGTAAGAGATCATGTTTTCTCCGGTTAGTGAAAACAAATGTAAATGCCGCGGGTGGGATTCGAACTCACATTCGCTGGACGATCGTTTCGATGTTTGTGAAGCATCATCTTCAGCAGCGTCTAGCCCGTTAAGCCACTGCGGTGTGCATTTACACAAGTCACTAACCGAAGACATTTATTGATTGATTGTGTGCAGAGCGATTGTTGTCGCTACTTACACATTGCTTTCCTACTTACATGCACTGATGCAGAAGTTTTGAAAGTTATAGTTATAGAACGAACTATTGTAATTGTAGTTGTCCTTAATCACCTTAAATCTACTACAAATTTAAAATCGAAATATCTCGTTATTTTGAGCCAACTTTTTAAAACGGAGTATACCACCGGATTCTATGACCTAAAAATTAGTTGGGGTGTCTCGGTGTTTTTGTGTGTCATTTCAAAATTACAAATTTTACTTACAGTGTTATAAAGGGGGCTGACATGAACTTAATAGAACATAATCCTCAAATATTGCTTAAGGTTATTATTGCTTTGAGCTGCAGAACATATTAAACAGCCCTCGTAGTAATATGATTACTTATTTCCAACAGCTACACAATTATTATGTTATTATTAAAAGTTACAAATAGAAATCGCTTAATACAACTACAACGAGTTAAGTAAAATAAACACACTGATATTGAAATAATAATAATAATAATGGCATTTAAATAATTTAATTGTTAAAATAAATAATAAATCAATTATATTTTTAATTTATGCAAAAGAGCAGAAAAAAAATCGAAATAAACAAATATCTACGTTTTGTATTTTAATCGGTATCTGGTTTTCAATTTCCCATTAGCATTTTAGCTATTTAATAACAATGTAATTAATATTAAAGTCAAATGTAATATTTAATTATACAAAAAAAAGGGATATCAATTGGACGATAAAGTAGCAACATCAATATCACAGGAAACGGAAATGATGCATTTTTAACTCGTTGTTAATGTTTTAGCAAACAAAAACACTTTAATTGCAATTAATATCTATGGAAAGAAAAAATTAGGACTTTTTCAAATCAAAAGTGAATAAGTAAAATCCATACTCTACATATTTGTATCGCAACTTGAAACCATCTGTCAATGTTAATCTGTAGTTTAGGGAGATATTTATTTTCTTGGATTAAAAAGGTTCTGGTTAGCTTTTTTTAATGCAGTTATTCTATTATCTAGGCATTATGAGATACAAAATATGTCCGTTTTTGTTGCTTGGTTGCAAATATAACGTTTGTTTGGAGCTTCTCACAAATATAGTATACTTGTGCCGGAACACATCGTGTTTGGTATTCAATATTACATGTTGGAACACAATGATTAATACAGGGTATTTGTTATGTTCCAGGCCGATATTTTTGACCGCCATTTCTGTTTGCTTTACATTTGACGGTTGTGCAGAGCAGTCGATAACAATTTATTATGGAGCATCTAACACACGTACAACGTGTTGAAGTTATTAAAACGTTTTATCTAAATAATCGTTCAATTGTAAAAACGCGAAAAATTTGACGGGGGTTATTTTTTGATGTGTTAACATCTATACGCGCGCCTCTAGGGCAGTAAACTATAAATTTAATACATACGCAAGTGTTAGGTTTGTAAGAGTAAATCATCGTTTGTTTGTTCGTTGCTTGGCAGTCGGTATTGAAAGTGATTATTGGGCGATTTCCATATAATTTTCCCACGCGATTTTCTCCGGAAATTCATAGCCGATTTTATTAATTTTTGGATTAAAAAGCTAGTGCGGGTTTCGACGAAGAGTTTAGGCCAAAAATTAAGGCGATCCGATATCGGCGAGCCGAGATTGAAGTGTTTTAATTTGGAGTATTAATTTGGAGTAATATTAAAAAATTGTTGCCTGTAAAGTCGGTTTTACGGGCGAAGATTTTACGTGACAACGTCTTTTTCTCGGTAGAATATTTATTGATATGAATATAATTAAATTGCACAATAGGAGTGCAATGAACTCACTTGCCCAATGAGTGTTAGAACTCACGGGCGATGTTTTAACATTTATTGAAACTTATGGTTTAGGAAAATAGAAGTAATTTCAACACCATCTAGGTACCTGTGCGATTTCTATGAACACATTATCAAATGTGACATTATAAACAATAAACATATCCTTTATTATAAAATATAAACATTTCTTTTATTATAAAAAATAAACATTTCTTTTATTAAAAACAAAAGAAAATAATTTACTAACCAAAAAGTATTTCAATTCATCATATTCGCATATCGTTTTTAAAGCCGACCGCAGCTCTCTGTTTCGTTTTGGCTACCTAATTCATATGAAAATTTCTACACACAAACATACACTACACATATCATAAAGCCAAAAAACAAAAAACAAAAAAAAACAAAAAATAATACCTTATCCAATGCAGACTGATCTAAATCAATATTCATACACACGCACATATATACGCACATACATACTTGCTCAGTCGTCATATATATGATGTGCCAAAAAACAAAAACACTCACACCACCGACCAACAGCCACTAGAAGCCAGCAAAGCAAATCGTTTCTGGCACACAAGTAAACACATTGCGTTTACTTGTGTTCGGTGACTCATCGTAACGTTACCGGGCGTTACACTTTTTCATAAGTGACTCCCAGCCGCAACCTAATTTAAGACGTTGTCACGTCAAAAGTGTTTTATGTTGATCTTCGGTTATATCGTACGAATATAACAATGTATGTATGTATGTACAAGTGTCTGTTGCTTTGCATTCTTTGACTTTTGTGGGAATTAAACAAAAAGTATTGAGCAAGAAAATAATGACACATGTGCTTGCACTGGGACTTTAAATAATTTTAAGTATTAATATTATTTAACTGTAACGTCATCATATGATTGAACGCTGTTTTTTATTTTCCAATGTAAGATTTACGAATGTGTTCATAGAAATCGAACAGGTACCGTGTAGCAAAAAGGTGTTAACACATCGCCCGTGAGTTCGAACACTCATTGGATTTTTTTTTGACGTAGAATACGTCTTACCTTACGGTATAGGGAGTCATGTCAGATTGTTATTGTTGTAATCTTTATTTCATTGATTATGAGGAAACGGCGAGATAACTTTTTATAAATTTTTTTTTGTAGGTAAATGAAGACGTTATCTTTCGTTTGGTATACATTTCATATTGGTTGATATCTTCCTAATATTTAAATTTCTCAAATGAAAATTGTTTAAACACATACACTCAAACATATGTGTGGTGTTTGGTTGAGTGTTTGAGTTTGTAGCGTGAACACAAACTATGCTGCTGTTTCAGTGTGGACACAAACCTTCGGCTGTTGTTTTGATTGATGAAATATTGAAATTTCGCATATTTACTTATGTATTTAAGTGAAACAAAATGTTAAATGTGAATTTGAATTTAATATGGATATATAATTATAAAAAATATAAATCAAATTGATTTGCATCTGTTATTTATCATTTATCCTTACTCTTTTCATTTAAAAACACATTTATCCTATTTTTCCTACCATAAGCTTATGTATATTATCAAAAGTAACTATCAAATAAATAAATTTATTTGCTTATGTTATTTATCATTTATTGTTATATATGTTTTCTGTCTTATCGGATGGCGTATTCTACGTTAAACTTAATGGCCGTGTCTCTGACACAGCCTGCAGGGACAGTCCGTGTCCGAAGGCTTCGGACAACTGTCTGCTGTATTTTTGGTTTAAATAATGTGCAGAGCAAGTCAACCATTCAGAATATTGTAAAGAATTTTTAAACTTTGCATACACTGGGGGATGGAGTGAAGTCTGGCCGAACTCATAGCGTACGTACGCCACAAAACAATTCAGATGCTAAAGACTGCATATGCCAAAATGTAATGCAAAATATGGCTAAAAGAGCACACATTTGCGCAGCGGCCATTAAGCCGATATTATAATAGCCTGTTTCTCTATCTCGAACGAAAAGCTAACCGAAAGAAAATCAGTCACTCACATTCAACTCAAATTTGGTTACTCTAAGTCGAAATTTTCGTTCTCCTGACTTCATGTTTGTTCGTAAGTGACAGCAAATTCGAAATAGAGAAACCAAAATTTGTACTGAATAGTTTTATGTTTTCATTCGACTTGAAACCAAAGGATTGGGAAGCCCAAATCAACTTTCTTTCGTCCAGAACACGAACTAAAGCATTCGTTCGAGATAGAGAAACATACTGTAAGTATATTTCGCACATAATTGCTATAAACCAAATTTTCATGCAATAAAATATTATTAAAAAATATTATATGTACCGTTTAAGATTTATTAAAAAAAAACATCGGCCTGGAATGTTATGTTATTTTATAATACATGTGTTCGTGACCCAAATATAACTGTGTTTGAGATGCAAATACAGCTGTGTTTGTTATACTATTAACTCTCTATAAAAGAGGTAGTATGTACACTAGGGTGTACTGAAAAACGTTTTTTTTAGGACTTTCAAATGTGGTCTCAAACGATGCCTATTAAAAAGGTGATTACGGGAGCGTAAAGCTTTTTTTGTACGAGGGTACTTATAGTCCCCTACCAGCCGTTGAAGTTTCGATTCCTAGTAGATTTTCGAAAAAAAAAATTATTTTTTTGGACAATATGAGGCTCAAACAACGTGTCATGATGAACATATAGAGAAAAGAACATTTTCCAAATTTTGACAGACTATATAAAATACATAGTATATTTGTAGGTGATTTTGCGAAACAGAAAGATAAACCTGCGAATCAAATGAAATTTTTTAGACTTAAAACAAGTTTTCAGTACACCCTAATGTACACAGAAAGATTATTCACAGTGAAAGTTGTTAGAGTGTAACTGTATTTTGGTATTATTTATCAGTCAGTGACAGAGTAAGAAGAGCCACTCTAAAAATTTAAATCGGTAAGGGAGTTTAATTTGTAATTCTTTGAAGATGTAAATCTCTTAAACTCCCGACTTTTTTTTTAGCTCGGGAGCCGAATTTAATTTTTCAAAGATTTTAAAATATCGCTCGCTCCGGATTTAATTCAAAAAGAATAATTCGCGAGTCAAATTTGAGAATATTTTTTAATTATTAAATGTATAGGAAAAATTTAAATACATATGTGTGAAATAATAGAAAAGTGGCCAACTTTAAAATGCGAGAAAAGTCGTATCGAATGCTTTTGAATGTGTTAAAAATAGTGTATGTGAGTAAAACTACAAATAACGAGCAAATTAGTTTGGAATGATTAGGGATGTGGTCAAAATTGTGAATGTGGGTAAAAAGCGGGCCGAAAAGGGCAAATATTAAAAATGTGAGAGAAATCGTGCAGAAAGATTAGGAATGTTTCAAACCCAGTACAAAAAAAATTATAAAAATTTGGTCAACAGGGGTAAAATTTCAAAGTGCCGCCAAACTTGTTTGGAAAGATTAGGAATTTCGTAAAAAATGTGAATGTGGGGAAAAAAGTAAAACGGGGATGTGAAAAGAAAAAAATTGAAAAAGCGGAGAAAATTGTTTGGAAAGCTTGGGAATATGTCAAAAATTGTGAATGTAAAGGGAGCGAAAAAATTAAATGAGGTAAATTTTCTTTGAAGGGGGTCAAACTGCGAGAAATATGTATTTGAAATTATGAATGTGTGTAAAAATAAGGGTGCGAAAAGGCAAACACGGTAGGAAAGATTAGGTATGTGGCAAAAATATTGAATTTAGGGTAAAAAAAATTTAAAAGTTGGCCGGAGGTCGGTGACGGGTGGGGTTTAACATCAGAATGCAAGAAAAAACATTTGGAAGAATTGACAGAAATGGTGACTGCTGGTTAAAGGGGTAAAACTTTAAACGCTAGAAAAATCTTTTGGAAAGATTAGGAATGTGGTGAAAATTGTGAATGCGGCTAAAAAGGATGATCGAAAAGGGTGTTTATGGTAAAAGGCTTTAATAGATTTTGTGCAATACAAAACTAAACATTTTATATTAAAAATGTTGTCACTAAAAGCAAACAAAGGTGTTTTTCTAAAAATATTCAAAATTAGTATGAACCACGTCCTCGGCATTAGATGCAAAACATACGCAACCCCATGCAATCAAGACAAATTTTTCTGCCATTTTGAGCTTTTGACGTCTTTTTCTGACTCCTTCTTACCAACAGACACTATTTTATAAATCATTCCTACCCGATTTACTCTCTTTTTGAAGTTTAGTAATTTTTGTTCCTTTTTCAATCACCCAAAACTACTATTATTTGAAGTTTTGCAATGTTTGCATAATTTTATCCACATACAGTATTATTAGCATATTCCCACACGATATTCCCACATTTTTACATCTTACTCTTTTTAAAAACTAAATTTTCCTGGCATATTCATGTTTTACACATTTTATGAACAAACACAATTTTTCGCATCCCCTGGCTGTGACAAAATAACAGCCAATATTGCTAAAGCATTAACTCGTAAAAGTGTTATATTCTTAACAACAATATACAATTCTATACTGCGACTTGATCACTTTCCAACGCAATGGAAATGTGCTGAGGTTACTATGATACCAAAGCCAAACAAGCCAGAAAATTTATTGTCATCCTTTCGACCAATCAGTTTATTGGTGCTATTCTCTAAAATATTTGTACGACGACTGCTGCCCATATTGGAGACACAGAAAATTATCCCTGAATATCAATTTGGAAGCAGACATAAACATGGCACTCCTGAGCAATGCCATAGGATAATCAATGTTATAACTGATACTCTGGAAAACAAAAAGTACTGTTCAGCAATATTTCTGGATATTCAGCAAGCTTTTGACAGAGTTTTCACGCCATAATTTTTAACATTCACTGTAGTCCTTAGTTCAAATACATGCAAAGTAGTTTATATTAACTATTTAATTTATATTTGTTAATATTTAACACCATTTTCACACTTTTTTCTTAAAATTTGCAAGGAACAATATTTTTGCAATCCGTTTATAAAATACCGCTAAATGAAAACTGAAGAAACAAATGGAGATGCCATATTGATTGATTTAACGAAAATACATACGATCCACAACAACAACAGAGCTGTTATACGTCTCCGGTCCGTGTGAAGTAGAGATCGCCGTTGAAAATGCTAAAATTTAAATAGTCTTTATACAAAGCAACTAAGTTTGGCAATACTAAAGACTATTCTCCACGGTATATAAATAGCCAAAACTTTTTTAAAACCTTAAAAACAAAGACCTTCTGATACACCGATAAAATTAATTGGACGAGTAGTTAAACAAAAACGTAGTTGAGATTTAAAATATAAAACAAATACCTTAATCACTCTGAACCATTGTTTTAGTTGAAAGCAACTTTTTAATTTAGTTAAGCTATTTGAATTGTCGAATTAAATTTAAAACCGGTTCCATAAACAGTAAATACAATTTCAATTAGAACAAAAAAAAAATAAAATTAAAAGATTTTTGTTTTAAATACATTTATACTGCAACATAAGTCAATTAATTGTACAGATTGCTATGAGTTATGTAACTTAATTATCCTTCGTAAAGAATGTCGAAGAAGGATATTTAGAACATGGTAGTTGAGATTTCGAATTCCTAGGTTCTTGTTCTGCCATAAGAACTAGGACCCATTGATAATAACATATCAATGTTAAATAAAGTCGTAGATTTATTTCACAATTTTATGAATTAATTGCGTTTAGGGACTAAGCTCACAAACACAGTTTGTCCAACGGCGATCACAGATTTTTTGGCGTTAAACTCCTCCGAAACGGCTGGACCAATTTGTCTGAAATTTTGTGTGCATATCGGGTAGGTCTAAATGATTAGGGTGACCAACCCCTATATGGAAGACAGATGTGTCCGACTGCAAAACACAGATTGTCAGACTGCGATAAAAATCACACACTGGTGTAGCGGCAGCGAATAGTCGGCTTGTGTGGGTGCTGAACACTCTCAGAGCAAAGAGAATAATGACGTGGTTATACGTATGTATATAAAAATTAGATAGCAAGAGAGCAACAAAAATTGTGTGAACTTGTGTAGCGTATGTACGAACATAACAATGTTTGTATATACATGTGTCTGTTGCTTTGCATTCTCTTTGTTTTTTTCTGAGAATACAACAAAAAGTATTAAGCAAGAAAATAATGACGCATGTGCTTGCACTGGTCTTTAAATAATTTTAAGTATTAATATTATTTAAATGTAACGTCATCATATGATTGAAAGCTTTTTTTTTTATTTTCCAATGTAACATTTACTTATGTGTTCATAGAAATCGAACAGGTACCGTGTAACAAAAAGGTGTTAACACATCGCCCGTGAGTTCGAACACTCATTGGATTTTTTTACAACTTTAAACGTATGAGATATGTATGTATAATGAGTCAATTCAGAGGATAATTGTTGGCAGTTTATTTAGTGCCAGTCTTCGTCAATATCATGGTACAATAATATCTACATGGTAATAGCAGCGCGCGTTGTTGTGGTTGTAGGCAGCAACAACAGTTATTTTGTTTTTGTTCTATTCGCTTCAGTTGTCAAACTTTACACGAATGTATACACAAGAATGCAAAAGAGTACAAGAACAAAATGTGAGTTTGACAGCTGAAGCGAAATATCACATGAAAAATATTAAAAAATTAAAAAGTTCAAATGACTTTACTATGAATATATTATTGTACCATGGGCAATATGTTGTATTTATGTAAGCCGACCTTATGTTTGGTGGGCATATACTTTAATTGGGGTGTTTTTTATATTCGTCTCTTGAATGACACATTCTTAGTACCTTTGCCAAGTAGACAACCCACTATCATTTGTCCCCTTTCTTTAATCCCCACTTAAACAAGCTTTCGGACAACAAACATTACTCTATGGCTTCGCCACTGTCTCTGATTTTTTGACGTCAAACCCGCTATATATAAATAACGAATATTTCATGTACCAAAAATTTCGCTAACTCGGCAAGAGTACGATATTAGTGGCCCCTCATTTCGATAACTTTTTTTTAGAACACTCCACAATAAGCTGAAAAAATTAAATAAAAGTTATCGATAATTAAAGTTTTAAAAAAACCATTACTTTTTTCAACGTTTTACTCAAAAAGATAACTTTTTCTGCATAACTTTGAAAATTATTCGGAAAATTTAAATAAAATTTATCGGTAGCTGTAGTAGTAATCGAACTATTGCCATGAGTACGATTTCCGTGGTTTTTATAACATTCGAAAGAAACCCGAAAAATTAAATAAAAGTTATCGATAACTCGCTTAGTTATCGAAATATTGAGGGTTAACATTTAAAAAATCGATAACTTTGTTTCACCGTTTTGTCAAAAAGATCATTGTTTTCTGTAGAACTTTCAAAATTTTTCGAAAATTTAAATAAAATTTATCGATAACTGTAATAGTTATCGAGATATTTCATATCGGATTGGTAAACTTTGTGATTTGGCAAGAAATACTGAAATTGAAAAATTATGAAATTAAACGTAGGGATCTTTGCATTATATGTCAAGTTTATGCAGTTGCAAATTTATGTGAAAATAAAATAAGTTTGTGTGAAATTTGGAGAATAAATATGGATATATATAAATGGATATATGTGCAGAGCATCCACGACTTCATCCACTTTTGAAAACTTTTTCAATTACAGTGCAATCCGAAGATCCGGAGAAGATGATGTATACATCGACAAAACGTCTATTACTGGACACATTAGAAATCGCGCGATTTTTTTAAAATAACTTTTCATTTTTTTGTGTTTTTTGCTAATTGGTTCATTGTAATGGAAAACGCCTTTTTTGTCCTTTTGTTCATTGGATTGGTAAAAAAAATTACAAGTAAAATTGTTGAAAGTAGTACATATAAATCGTTACAGCCACAGATATCTCGATAACTACAGAATTTATCGATAATTTTTATTTAATATTTGGGCTTATTTTGGGGAGTTGTAGCACTCTGGTTGAGTAAATTGGTAAACAATTATTAATTTTTTTTAACTTAATCCACGATATCTCGATAACTATGCGTGTTATCGAAAAATTGTATTTAATTTGTTCGTCTTATTTTGGGGCCTATTATCGAAAAATATTTCCCTCTCAGATTTTGCGAAAATTTCGTAGGCAAAATCAATTACAGGGCTGTTACGCCAAGTTATTTCGTGCGAAAACAATTGTTTGTGACCGGAATTTCGATAGTTTTAGCAATCAATATATCAAATACGGGGCTACAATAACTTCGGCGAGAGATTTGACGTAAGAGGCCAGATCGGTGACGTTTCGTGGTAATTTCAGACAAAGCAAAACATCGCAAAAGACTTTATTTGTATTTGGATAATTTGGTGTTTTATTGAAATATTGTTTGACAACACATACTTATAAACATGTACAAATAAAATAGCAATCTCTTTTAGTATAATTAAAATTTGAGTCATATGTAAACAAAACAAAGTCAGCGTACAAAATTTACACCTAACGAAACTATCGGCGGTAGCTTCAAACTGTACTGTGTTTATAACTGGCTGGACGTCTACGTCACAAGCAAAATTTTTTTCATTTTGACAAATAATGGGTATTCTCCACTGTCCTGTCTCGAACTGGCCCGTGTAAACGGACTGTAATACCAGAGAGTAATGCCATGTAGCGCTGTCATTCTTCTCTTCTGGTATTTATTTTCACACTATTCGTGCCCCGGTCGGTGCAATAGAGAATTAATTGACGTAAATTGACTTACACAGGGAGGAATTACAAAAATTGTTGACTTACATTTTTCTTGTTGTTTTGATAAAAAAAAAACTGTTAAATTTATACGTATTTAGAATTTTTTTGTATTATTTTATTGTTAGAATATATGTATTTGTGTTGTATTTACACATAAATATTAACGCATAAAATGAAATATCGTTCTGTTTTCTTGTTGGTTGATTGGGGTTAGATTTTTGGGGTTAGATTTAGAACCTTTCGACCTCGCAAAACCTCGATGATAATTGGCTCTCTATAACCTTGTTCTATAATCTTTGCCGTTTACACGACCTAATTTGAGATTAAATTGATATTTGTTCTGGCAACTTGGTTCTCAGTCCAATTTAGAACAAATCCATGCCGATACCGAATTATCGAAGACGGCGGCACAACAGAGAACATAATTTGTCGGCTTTGTTGTTTTTCCAGCTTTGTACAAATTTGGAATGTTTTTGAAATAACTGAATCTGTAAAATTCGATTCGATCAGTCGATCATATCGGGTCAGTTGGTCAAATCGGCTCACGTTTTAAACCGATGAATATATCGGCGGCGGCGTGAGCTTTAAAATATTTTTGATGGCGGCGTTGCGTCGGAAAATTTTCAATTGGACTTTTTTGTGTACGTTTTTATTATGGTTGCATTATTTCGGTAAATAGCAGAGTTGGATTAACTTGTCCACCAGTTTAAAATTAGGTCAAAAATTCAATTGTCACAGATTAAAATTGTATGAGTAATCTTAGACTGCAGTTACACCTAACAAGATTATCGCTTTTTCGGGAGTATAAATGTCAAACTCCATAAGAAAGAAACGTCGATAATCGCGAAAATGCGTTAATCTTGTTTGGTATAAATGCCGTATTATAGGTTTGCGTGGATTATCGGTGTTAATCTCCGAAATGCGCTAAAATTTGTCTGTGTAAATGCCCGTTTTGTATATGACACCGATTTGGCTAAAGAATGTTAATTTTAGCTTTTTTTTGTATTTTGGGTATTCCCGTTATAATATGACATTTTTCTTTCTAAGGGTTTTGAACAACTTAATTTATATTTATGTATTACTGTGACCGAAGGGCCAAATATTTCCAAAAATATATTCATATTCATTGACCACGCATGCTAAGTTTGCCTCAATTTTTGAAATGGTTGTTACTCTTAATACTTATAAATTCTTAGGTGAAGAGATGCCCAAAAATAACGCAAAGCATGGGAAGCAGAACTATAGAGTAATACATAATAGTCTCCATCCCTCTCTTAGCGTTCTCTTGCGGACGTCGAGTTAGCAGGAAATTTCATCGAGTTTGAGTTGCTGTTGTATATTAGGTACCCTTTGGTTGTACATAAATCGAGCAGAAATAAAAGGGAAGGCGTATTTCGTTCGATGCAACCAACATAAAACATAATTTAGTAGTCATTATTATCATTCAAACACTATTTAATCTTAGTCTGCTGCTAGGCTTGCTTCTGGTTGCTTATCGCTCTTTCACCTACCTACTCTGTTTTTTTTTTTTATCAATTTTCAGCTTTGTAGTCGATCAGCTGTGGCATGCATAACAGTTGAGGGCACTGATATTTGTGGCTTATAGATCTGGAACTTACTTGGCGTTTACACGAGACTTGTTTACTAATAAGTTCACACTTCTCTCATTCATAGAATAATTCTTAATTAATTTGTGTTCGCACTCGCGTACTGTAAAGCCCACATAGTCCTGTTGAAATCATTTTTATTAGGTTCCCCGGCAGTGGCACATGCTCCTTTCCTTTTTACACATAAGTTCAGAAACCTTTTTCAAAGCGGGTAGAAGATGTGTTATATGACCAAAGTTGCCCAGATTCATCGTAATGCGCACTGAGTACAGATTTGTGTCCACCACAAACTTAAGAACATGCCATCATTATATTTAAACAACTTCACTTTAAATTAGTATTCGACCATAATTCGTGGAATTTTAATTTTTATTTAAATTTTATTACCATTCACTAACCAAGATGTGTCAATAAATGAGATTGGAATTGTAGCCATTCTAATAAAAACATGTAGTGTTGTTAATATGTACATGCAAAGTCAGCATTACTGTTACTAGTTTCTTTTGCACTTTTGATTTTGGTAATATTCCCTTTTTTCTTAGGGTGGTATTCTATAAGTCGTGAATCAGTCACTTGGCGTTACTTTTGTCGTTTTGGTAGTTTATAAAACGTTACAGCTCTTCGGTGACTACTTCCGTTGAGTTACGTTATTTAATGGGTAGTTTATAAAACGCAGCTCAACGTTTTTGATCACTTCAGCTGTCAAATTGGACACGCCACAGTTCTTCGCGTTGTTTGAAGAAATTAAAAATTTAAAGAAAAATGTCGATCGAGAATATGCAGATGGAAGATGGTTTTAGTATTTTGCATTTCATTGCTTGTAAGTACTTGCCAATTTTGGCTGCAGTGCATTCGACGGATAGAGCTCAAACTTTTTTAAAATTAAATAATTCAAAATTATACTATTTACGTACTGAAATTCTTATTTACAATAATAAAATTAGAAACGGAACGTTCAAATAAATAATGCGTTGCAAAACCATTATAGTTAGTTAGTTAGTTAGTTAGTTCGAAAAGAGGGGCGTGGTGTTGAGTGTTCAGAAGGAGCACTCTAAACCTTCCCATGTCAGTAAAGACATACACTTAAGCCGCTAAGTTCGACCTGTTGTGCGCTCTAAGATTATCCTACTACTTCGCTTCACTATGTCCCTTATAGGAATTCGGTGCTATTCACGAAATTCCTTAGTTTATTCCAGTCCATACCCATAAGTTTGGTCATGTCCGGTATCGTACTATCCGAAAGATATCTGGATCTAGCTTGTGTGAAGGCCGGGCAGTGGCATAAGAAGTGCTCCAACGTCTCATCGTCCTCCATGCATGCCCTGCACTCACTGTTCGCCACTAGTCCAATACGGTATAGGTGGGCTCGTAATCCCGAATGCCCCGTTAAGACTCCCATCATTTTGCCCATTTCGGCTTTTCCCAGTTTCAGCAAACCTTTTGTTCTCGATTCATCTGGGTCTCCCCATAGAATCTTTGTCATCCTGCCTACTGATTCCCGGTTCCACTGGGCTATATGTGCCGACTCCGCCCATTTATTTAACTCAGCCTTCGTCACCCCAAAGGGTTTCGCTCCATCTAGGCTTACCGTTTGGAGTTCCCTGGCTTTCTTTGCCAGGAGGTTCGCTTTCTCGTTGCCGAATACCCCGCTGTGCCCCGGCACCCAGATGATATTGAGTCTGCCGTGCATAGAGTAGTCGTTTATCACCTTCTTACAGTCAAGGACCGTTCTAGATTTTACCGTTTCTGATGATATTGCGTTTATTGCCATTTGGCTATCCGTGAATATATTTGCCTCGGCTGGGATTGTATTATCGCCGAGCCATTTGATACACTCCGTAATCGCCCGAACTTCCGCCTGAAAGTTCGTATTATGATCCGGGAGCCGTAGGTGGGATTCGGTTGCTGGATTTTCAATAAAGAATCCTAGACCCGTTTTTTCTCCTAGCTTTGAGCCATCCGTGTAGCAGTAAGTCCCATTTGGCATTGGTGTCAGGGTCCCATTCTGCCAGGCGTCTCTAGTTGGCGTTAGGGTCACGCAGTTCGCCTTAACCCTTATCTCGGGTATTCGGTCAGATTCACACGTATCCTGAGTGTACCCGACTAAGGCCCCATTTATCCGTTGGTGTTTTGACGTGAGATCCCTGTTGATCCATTCACCTGTAGCTTGTAGGCGTTTTGCCGCAAGGGCAGCCTCGTATTTGATTCTAATCTCGATTGGCTGGATACATAAAATAGTCTCCATGGCTCTTGTCGAGGTTGTCCTTATTGCACCGCTGATACCAATGCAGCACATTCTCTGAACCCTCTGCAGTGTTGCGATGTTACATTTCCTCTCAACTGCCGTCCACCATACTACAGAAGCATATGTTAGTACAGGCCTGATTACGCTTCTGTAGAGCCAGTGTGTCATAGTCGGTTTGAGGCCCCATTTGGACCCTATAGCCCTTCTGCATAGCGACCAGCATCTGTAGGCCTTATTAGCCCTTTCCTCTATGTGGTGCTTCCAATTCAGTTTCCGATCTAGGATTACTCCTAAGTATTTAACCTTATCGGATATTTTAATCGTCTTTCCCAAGAATCGTGGCTCTTCATAATCTGAGATTTTCGTCTTCCTTGTGAATAGACATATTTCCGTTTTGTCCGGGTTTACATTTAAGCCCCTTGGCTGTGCCCATTCATACGCTATACTCAGTGCCCTCTCGGCCTCTCTGCATAATTGGTTTGGGTTCTTTCCCTTAAGAAGTATTATAACGTCATCTGCGTAGCAGATTGGTTTAAGTCCCTCGTCGGTAAGTTTCCTTAGGAGACTGTGTATAGTGAGGACCCATAGGAGTGGTGATATAATCCCTCCCTGTGGGGTTCCACGTTGTACTCTGTCTCTAATATTTACATCATGGGAACTACAGCTTATCCATCTATTCCTTAGCATATGGTTGATCCAGTCTTTTAATGCCCGGTCCACCATAAACTGGTCTAAGGATTGGATAAGTGTTTCGGTCCGGACATTATTGAACGCTCCCTCAATGTCTATGCATACAGCGAGTGTGTATAGTTTGTCATTGAGAGATTGCTCTATGTAGTAGGTTACCTCATGAAGTGCGGTGTCCACTGATCTGCCTTTGACATAGGCGTGTTGTCTAAACTTCAGCATATCGCTCGGTATTCCACTTTTTACCATGTCGTCCACTATTCTCTCCAAGGTTTTGAGTAGAAACGAGGTGAGGCTAATTGGTCTATAAGCCTTTGCCGTTGCATAGCTTGCTTTTCCAGGTTTGGGTATAAATACTACCCTGGCCTCTTGCCAGTTTCTCGGTGTGTAGGCGTATTTTAAGCATGCGGAAAAAATTCCTGCCAGATGGGTTGTTATTTGGTCAACCCCATGCTGTAGGATAGCCGGGAAAATACCATCCGGTCCCGCCGCTTTATATGGGGAGAAACTCTTTATAGCTTTTTGGACCATTTGGTCCGTAATGATTGGCGACTGATGTACCACATTCTCATCTTGTGACCACTCCCATGTGGGTTCCGCGTTCCCATTTGGAAAGTGTGTATCCATCAGGTGCCTAAGTGTTTGTTCCATTGTATCCATTCTCTTTCCCGTGTCATCTACTAGCGTTTCCGCCTGTACGTGGGTCTTAGAGAGGAATTTTTTCATCTTCGACATATCGTTGACGCTATCCACCTGTTCACTGAATAGTCTCCAGGAGTTGCGTCTCGCTTTTCTCAATATTGCGTTGTATTCACTGAGACTTCTCTTGTAGTCCTCCCAGTATACTGGTGATTTCTTACGCGTGGCCCTGTTGTAAAGTCTACGGACGTTCTTCCCTAGATTTCGTATTTCCCCTGTTACCCAGGGTTTTTCTTGGGCCGATTTTCTTTCCCGAAGTGGGCAGCTGTCCTCGAAAGACTTTACTAGTGCTTGCGTTGTCTTTGTCACTATGTCGTCTAGTTCGTCCCTGCTAGAGTATTCGAGTTGAGGGTGGACTAGTCGATTCTTAAGTAGGCTTCCGAACTTTGTCCAGTCTGTCTTGGTCCTATTTCGGAAGCATATCGGTTTCGGTGGTGGCCGTGTTATCCTGAATCTAATATATCTGTGATCCGAGAATGAGTGCTCATTTAAAACCCTCCATTCTTGAATTTCATCTATAAGGTGTTCAGAACATATTGTTATATCTAACACCTCCTCCCTAATCTTGTTGACAAAAGTTGCTTTGTTCCCAATATTCAGTGTGAAAAGGTCGTTAGTATTCAAATATTCTACTAGGGCATGCCCCCTACGGTTACAGTTAGTACTACCCCACGACGTGTGGTGAGAGTTAGAGTCACTACCTATTAATACTTCGTTACCTGTCTGTTTGGCCCTCTCTACCAGTCGCTGTAATTCCGACGAAGGTGGTGGTGTCGGCGAATCATATGGCAAGTATACTGATGCCAGGTATATATTCCCATCTCCCTGTTTCAGTACTGTTGCATCCGATGTTGACAACTCTGGGGAGAAGAGAAAACAAAGGTTTTTATGGCATAAGATACATGTTCTCGGACGGGAATCCGTCTTCGTATAGAATAGTTGGTAATTAATATGATTTAATCCAATAACCTTGTCTTTAGTGGTCCAAGGTTCTTGTATTAAAGCAATGTGTATTTTACCTTTATTAATTTTATCCAACAGAGCGTGGGTTGCCGTCTCGCTCCGGTGGAGGTTAATCTGGATGACCTCTAACATTGGTCCTCCAGTAACCGGTCTTCTTGGGAGTTTGTGATGCCTTCGGCCACTTCCTCCTTCTTAGTTTGCGGTGTCTGCTCCGCCGAGCCTCCACTCGCTTCGTCATGCTTCGCATCCTCCGGCTGTGTTCCTCCGGTCGTCATGCCGATTGGCACTTTGCCAACTTTGATGTAGACAGCTTTGGTCACAAAGAACACCATACCTTTAGTATTGGCAAGACCAGCCATGGATGCCGGGTCTATTCCGATCACAAGGAGTGTGCCCTCCTGCCCCTCCTCCCTGTGGAAAACGACCCATTTGTCCACGGATAGTCCTGCGTTTTGCTTGCCAATGACTTTAAGTATGGCGTCCGATGCAAACTTGCTGCCCCATCCTTTAATATATACAGTAGCCTTCGTCAGCCTTGGGATGTCCTTCTTCCTTACGAGGGCTAGCTTACCGCCTTCCCAGGGGGCAGAGATTTCATCCACCAGCTTCTTTAAAGTCTCCGCACAGCGTTGTGAGGCCAGCTGTAAAGTGAGTACCTCCCCTTTGAAGCCGCTACTGACAACTTCTATGGGAGGTCCACTTTCGGCCTTCATTATGTGGTCCATTACCTTCGTGTTGACGAGGTCCTCCACGATTTGGTGTTGGTTATCCGGTATTGAGCCAGTTGGGTTACCGCTGTCAATTACTGCATAGCAGAGATCGTCCAGTTGTTGCCTTCTCGCTACCTTTGCGTAGGATGGCGGTTCCTTGCCCGTGTTCGCATTCAGCTTCCTCTTCCGAGTTGGATAGGGTTCGTGTTTACGCGCCCTTTCCTTGCCGGTTGATTTGGCTGATGTGCTCGTCTTTCCGGTAATCGCATCGGCTTTGCTCCTATTGTCCCTGGAGCTCTGTTGCATCCCCTGGGTAATATGGGGTTTGGGCGTCTCCGAATTACCAGATGACGGGGAACACCATTATAATTATATTTAAAAACCAAAACCATTATAATTATATTTAAAAATTAAAGACATCACTTGATGTTGACAATAAGCTTGTTTTTTTATTCTCTGCTAAACTAATTTTTCGACGAATTTGTATGGAGTGCCGCTTAAAATCGCGTAATATCGCTTAGTTCGCCATAGAAAGTCGTCGAAAAATTAGTTTAGCATGGAATAAAAAAACAGGCTTAATAAAAAATGAAAGAACCAATACATTACAATCAATACATACCGCCGAATGACACGTGTTTTTGAAAAGACAACTAATTTAATGTAGATGGGGAAATTTATTGAACATTGAACGCCAAAATAACAGTTTTTTTACACTTTTTATGTGAACATTGTTTGTATTTGCAGTATTATAAAAAATAGCAATCTTAAAATCTGTTGATCTACAGAAATAGAGCTTAATTTTTTAATCTTTTTCAATCTGAGTATTTCAATCAAGATCACTTTTTCTGATCTATAATTGTTTTTTTTTTGTTTGGCAACTCTATGTACCGCATATGTCAGTGACAGCTTTCGTAAACAAACTAAAGCGCGAAGTGATATATAAACTACAATTTGTTGGCTTTGGCGTTCGCGTTAGCTTCTGCGTTTACGTTTACCTTCGGGACTTTTAGAATACTACCCTTATTTTCATACAAAAAAATCACCAAACCCAAACTAGCCAATATTACAGATGGTTTTTTTCTCTGTGTATAATTCTACCACATATCCCAACTCTGCTGTGTAAGAATTTGTTGTAGATCGTATATAGTACATTATTGAAGCAAACAATGTGGCATCTCTATTTTATTCTTCAGTTTTCAAATCGCGGTACTTTAATAACGTAGAAATTCTTTCTAACATTTCAAAAGTGAAAAATATCTTTAAATAACAAACAAAAACCGATAAAATAGTCAATGCACATTTACATATCTAAACTTTAGACTGTATAGTGTTTATTAAAATTTCGGTTGTGAAAAGTGAATTGCTTAAAAGTGGAAGGGGAAGGCATGAACTGATCTGTAAATGCCGATAGACAAAGGCAATGCATTATAAATAATTCTTTGGAAATAGTTGAAACATTTTGGTAAGTGATTGACAAGCAGACATATATTAAGATACATATTAAATGAACAATGAGATTGGAAGACATTGCTATAAGTGGCGCGAAGATCAAGCGTCGAAGTACCACAATCGTTTAATATCTTATTTAATTTCCATACTCGGATCTAGGTACGAGATTCAATCCCCGAATTTTTGTCAAGTATGCCAAAGATTGGCCTCGAACACATGCCACCGATTAAATTCCTTTTGGGCAGTTTTCATAAATTCGCAATGTGGAGTTTAAAAAATGCTACATACCCACATAAGAACTAGAGTACTTTCCAGTAGACAGCAACATGTTCTCATCTAATGCAGTCAGGCCAGGAATTGAAAATATTTACCGGCTGGTTGTTGTAGCAGACTGTACATTGTAAAATGCAATAATATTATTTCAGATCTTATGTTAGATCTGATTTCGGTGAAGGTGTCTATTAGAATCCTGAAACTCAATCAGTTATCTAGTCAGCTTGGTTACAACCAAGATTGGGGAAATTTAATTTGTCCCCTTTATCAATTTAAAGCCGGTAATCAACTTCATTATTATGAACCCTTCTTGTTAAATGTTGTGGAATGATTTCGTAAAACCCTTGGGTTATACCAAGTCCTTTAGCTCTTTTAATGCAAAATATATGAACACAAAAACTATGAGTTATGTCACCTGCGAATTTGAGTGTCTGCAAGCTCTAATGTCTATTTCGCACGACTACCCGCTTCATCTTAACTTCCTACATTTTAAACGCTCGAACCCAAAACAGTATAACGTTTTCTCCTGAATTTATCTAGTGTACCCAAACCAATGTAACGGATCCGACCTTAAGGGCTTGAAATTGCCACATTATTTGAATGTAAAATCAGCAAATATGTTCATATATTGCACAGTATTCATGTGGCATGGGTTTTAAATATATCCGGGAATTTCTGAAAATTACCTTGGAAGTCTTTGTTTATACAAATGGAAGCTCCTGACGATGAAAAATAATTACCCTAATTGGCCGTCGGTGGTGCAGTGGCTTGTGTGCGCGGCTCTTGTACATGGGAACGTGGGTTCGATAACTGCTCTGACCACCTTTCATTTCTTTCGACGATCAACTCGCTTAGTAATGGCGACACTATCGAGTACTTAACCATGAAAATGCTTCTCAAAATACCGTTCGGAACCGGTGTAACACTGTAGGTGCCAATCAGTGAGTGTAAAACTAGAAAGCTCACATCTCAGTGATTGTGAGAAGCTCTCCCCAATCCCTTCATGGGATGTTATGGGGCACTATTTTTGTTTTAAATCCGAATTGATAGGAAACATATTTTTGGAAGAAACGCTATCTATAAATCTAACTTTCCTTTAAGAAAACGTTCCGTATGGAACATGCTTCTTCAGAACACAGGTTATCTCTAAAGCTTCAGTAATTTTACCTTCAACAGCCTTACCATATAAACTCTTTTTCTGGAATATTTTAGGAAGATTTCTTTATAAATAATACTTAGCGTTTTATTTTTTTGCAATAATTCCAAACATTTCATAAAACTCATGAACGTTGCAATTTCAGTCTTCACATCACATCTATTCAATTGACCTTTTTGTTGACGTCCCCATTTCCAGGTCCATTAATTCCATTGTCTTTTCTAAAGATCTTATTTGTGTCTCAAGTTCTTGGTGGCAAGATTTAAGGCTCCAGTTATACGGACGTATCATTTGCGCAGCCTCTTGAATCGTTTCCAATGTCTCCAATAGATCCATAATTTTGTTGTCTGCATTGCCGCCATCGTCTTTATTCTGGGCTGAGATTAACTCTTCGCATTCGCACAATTGTTTGTAAATGGAGTCAACTCGATTATTGATACTTTCCATCTGTAATTTGCATGTGGAAATAGTGAAATTAAAGAATTTCTTATTCATTTATTTTTGTATTACCAATTTTAAATGGTCCTCGTTATCTGAATTTGTTAAATGGCTCATGGTATTTATTGTTATATTATAGATTTATTGGAAAAAAACTTGACACTTTCGTTGCAGTCGTTTGAATTTGATGTTTTGTTGGTTGTTTATAATAGAAATGTAATTGTTTACAACACATCAGCTGTTCTTCACATTGATATAAAAGTATCAAAAGATCGCAGGCAGGGTTGTATTTTGAATGTAGTACCAAATAACAGTGGATACCAAATATGAGGCTTAATTTTTATTCTGCTAAAGTAACTTTCGACGACTTTGTGGAGCAAATGCCCGTTTTGGGTTGGATGCCTGATGGGGCATTGAACGCTGATTACAAATCCCAAAAAAGTAATTGGATCAAATATGTTTTAGCAGGCAAATTAGATTTTTTTCGTTTTTTTTGATCAAATTTCTTTTAGCAGCAAAATTGGGTTTTTTCTTTTTTTTGCCTGATAGAGCATTAAATGCTGATTTAAAAAAAAAGTTTTCGAAAGCCCATATTTTCCGAAATATTGGTCTCCAAAGCTTGAATGTATAATCGCGCATAACTCTGTCATTTATTATCCGAATCTGATGAAATAAATACAATTAAAAAGGTCCTTTTAGAATGTGTAAGTGTGTATATAAAAATATTTACATTTTATTAACCCATTGAGGGCCATTGAAAAAAATTTTCTAGTTTACTTATTTTTTACTAGACTCCGATGTAGAGAAGTCTTCAACCTTTTTTTAAGCTACAATATGCAACAATAACCCTTCAAAGACCGGATATACTAAAATTTAAAAAAAAAGAAGAACCTATTGAATTAGTATTTTCGGAAGAGGACGGCGAGGTGGAAGACTCCAACCCCTTACATTGAGGAAATAAAGTTTTTGTTTTGTTTTTTTTTAAATATATTGAGTATTTGGCAAAAATTCAGGACCAGGGGCAGGCAAATTTTTTTTTTTTAAAAAACCAAAATTAAACAAATAGTAAAGAATGTGAGAAAATGGAAAACCAGCCCTCGCAGGGACCTATGTTGCTCATACCGTGTGGTAGACCTTATTGAAAATCATTAAATTTATATTCCACTTAGTCGCCCGGCCGTCAGAGGGGGGTTCAAATTTCCTCTGTGTAAAAAATACAACAAAGGACAACAGAAATAAAAGACAACAACACCAACAACAATAACAAAAGACAACAACAACAACACCAAAAGACAAGAACAACAAGTTGATTAAACCAAAAAAGTGAGGTTAAAAAACATTTGTTGAATGGGTTAATTAAAAGGAATTATATTTATATACAAGGGCTTTGTAATGATACATATTTCAAGCAGATCTGATGATAAATACCTGAGATATGACGGATTATATACTCAAGCTTTAAAGGACTATATCTCAAGAAGTTGGACCCAGCGCGAAAAAAACTTATTTTTCAACTCAGCGCAAAAGCCTTTACCGTTGGTGAAATTTTGGTGCAGATCTGATTTTGCGGCTAAAATAGTTTTATGCCAAAAATTTTATAGCTAGCCCATATTTTCCGACATATAGGTCTCCAAAGCTTGAATGTATAATCGGGTATAAGTCTGCCATTTATTATCAGATCTGGTTGGAATGGGTATCATTATAAACGTCTTAATAAACTCTATAAATCTGTGTAAAATCATGTATTTTATAATCTACTCTTTGGGGTTTCAGTAAGAAAAAATTAACCTCACTTTCTTGATAAAATTGTGTTTTTTTTTTAAATACCCTATGATACGTAATTTTTTGGTATGCTTCGATGACAGACAAGACCTTATACTTGTTTTAAGGTATAATATTCATCAATAACCCTTCAAAGACAGGAGATATTAAAATTACTGGTATTTTTGTGTCATAAAGCTTTCTTCGTGGAGTTTTCTTCTCTGTGGTGGGTCCAACACCGGCTTCGTGGCTTCGGCATAGTGTTTTTGTATTATAAAGCTTTCTACGTGACCGGCCTTCGTCCGGGCTTAGGAAATTTCTCCTCTGGGGTGGGTCCAACACCGGCTTCGGCATAGTATTTTTGTGTTATAAATAGAGTATTTAGAAATCGAAACCGAAAATCGGTCCACCGGTTTTTGGTTATCCACCGACCGCCGGTTTTCTGACAATTTACAATTTCGAACAACCGGTGGAACCGGTTTTTTCTTGTCAGTTCCACCGGTTTTTTTTATTAACTAACAATTAACTAAAAATATTTTTTTTTAAATGGACAATATTTTTAATAAAATGCATTTTTAAATAAAATCCATTCACAAGTTTATCAACAATTACTAAAGACTTCTAGACTGCAAAGAATTTTAAATTCAAACAAATTAAGACATTTCTTTTGCAAAATGCAAATGTATGGGAAATTTTCAAATGAAAATTGCAATTTTAAATTCTGATAAATTAAGAAATTTCGTTTACAAAATACAAATATATGGGAAATTTTCAAAAGAAAACTTGCAAAATAATGTTATGTTGAAATAATTGAAGATTTCTCTGTAGAAAGTTAATATTATTATTATTATTTAATAAATATTAAAAATAATCTCAAAAATTATTTTAAAATTTAACTACATTAGTTTTTCCTGTGGAAATTAAAGTTTTTTGATTGGCACAGCATTTTTGTGTTATAATAAATAATGTTAAATAATGAAAAATGTTTTGAAATACTTTTTTTTAAATGTTGTTTCATGTAAGAAAACTGTGTAATAGCAAGCGCCACTGTTTAACAATTATTTATAAAATCGCGCAATTTTTTAAAATATTTTTTTATTCCCTCGTAAATGAGGGTATATATCATTTAATACGTAAAAAAAATGTAACACATAGAAGGAGCCATATTAGCCCCTTAGTATCTTTGGACGAAATTAGTTTTAGGACTTTTTAAGACGTTTGAGCCATGTCCGTCTGTCTGTCTGGCTGGCTGGCCAACACGGTAACTGCCGTAAATCTTTACAGATCGCAATGAAATTTTGTCAGTGACTATTATTTGCCAATATTGAGCTTGGGATTGAAAATGGGCGTCTTGACCACGCCCCTTCTGGAACCTCCCACACAAATCGAATTTCTTTCAAACCTTTCGTCTGGTATATGTGATTAGCTTCAACTCTCACACAGGTTAATAATCTGCGAATGCATACTTAACTGGAGGAAATGAGAGAGATTGTCACGGCCATTCTGGTACCTCCCATACAAAACATGATGTTCGTCCGGGTTGTCAATCCGATAAATCGCGTGAAACGCTTCCGACCTTGATGAAATTAGGTGTAGGGCTTCACGATATCAAACGCCAATCACCGATTAAAACAAGGGTGATTTTGTCACGCCCATTGTGTTACCTCCCATACAAAAGTTGTTTGGCCGTCTGGTTGTTCGGGACGAGAAGTCCCGTAAAACCGAACCAATCTTTATGAAAGTTTGTACTAGTCAATATTTAGTCAAATAAAGCTCTCCTATTAAAAAATTAGCTGTTTTGCCTCACCCATTCTGGTACCTCCCATATAAAAGATGGGCGTATTTGGGGTTTGCCGACTCGATATCTCCAATAAATCGTAACCGATCTTAATAAAATTTGGTACTGTTCAAAATTTTGGCAACAACTTGCCATGCCCATTTTTGTACCTCGCATATAAATATTGGGAGGGAAACTAACTAATTTGGGTATTCAATAATATTTAGCGTAATGTCGTCAATCTGCTATTGAATATGGTCTCTTTTGAGAATGGGCGTTTTTTAGCAGAACTCCCACACAAGGGATGACTTTGGGTGAGGGTATGATTAAGTCGGTTCACCCGACTGAAACTTATTTACTGGTTTTGTTTTTATTTTATGTCTAAAAATTTATATCAAAACATTGATTGTAAATATCTCCGGTATTTAATGGTTAATTTATACAATACGAATTTATATTTATAGAGTTTAAAAATACCTTTGTAATAATATCCATTTGAACAATATCGGGTTATAAATTCCTGAGATATGACCGATTATATTCTCAAACTTTAAATGTCTATATCTCAAGAAGTTGGGGCGAGCTGAAGGAAAAAACATCTTTTTGAACTCAGGGCAGTAAACTCTGTCGGTGTTGAAATTTTGGTGAAGATCACACAATTGCTCTTAAAGTAAATTTATACCGTTTTTTATTTTCTGCTAAACTATTTTTCGCCCATTTTGTAAGGAGTGTCGTCTAAAAATTAGGTTAACGCGAAATAAAATAAACACATTTATGGCTTATTTAAGTGGGTAGTTAACTATCGGATTGGTTGGTTGAAAAGGCTGCAAGACAGCACGCTGTCCTGCACACTAAGGCTAAAGAAGCCCATTGTGATACCTGCAGTTTCCTCTATAGCAACTATTGACTACTCGTCTAGCCAATTTGCCCTTTCAATGAATTTGTCTATAAGACCTACAGGAATATCCTGTAGGGCTACGGTGCTAGCTAAATGTGTTTTGAATATCCTACTTCTCAGTCCTGCCCAAGCAGGGCAATCCAAGAGAAGGTGTTTTGTCGTTTCCTCGTCCTCTTCTATGCAGCATCTACAGAGATGCAGTTTCTATGTCCCAATCTTAGGGCGTGTTTTCCTACAAGACAATGTCCCGTAAGTGTTCCTATCATTGTGGATAACCTGCCTCTCGGCAAGTTAAGTATTTGCCTAGTCCTCTTCCTGTCCACCTGTGGCCAGAGGACCCTGGCTTGTTTGCAAGTTGAAGTAAGTGTCCACTTGTCCCTGAACATATTATCGGCCCACTGCCTGATCTGCAAACGGCAGGTAAAGATTGGCATACTAACACCTTCTTTTGCCGGAAGAACCTGTGCCGTAGTGCCCTGTCTAGCTAACGCATCCCCTAGCGATAATATTTATTTAATATTTTTTAATACTTCTGTTAATGATCGAGCTATCAAAAAAAAAAAGTTTTAAAAAAACCCTTAATTTTTAAACAAATAAACTATTTTTCAACTTCGTTTCCAACACCGGCTTAGTATTTTGTATTATGAAGCTTTCTGCGTGGCTGACCTTCTCCCGGGCTAAGGTATTTTTTCTGGGGTAGGTCCAATACCGGCTGCGGCATAGTATTTTTGTGTTGTAAAGTTTTCTGCGAGGCCGGCCTTTGGGCGGACTAAGGGATTTTCACTTCTAGGGTAGGTCCAATACCGGCTTCGCAGCTTCGGCATATTATGTTTGTTGTAGAAAGTCTAGTTTGAAGCGCTATTTTAAAAAAAATTTACTTTTGTGGAACTTGTACGAAATTGCTTTCAATGCAATGGCTTTAATTTCAGTTTTTTTTTCTAATTTTCTGAGCTGTTCCCCACCTCGAGAATTTTAGCCAATCTACCTGTATATTTCAAAATTTAAACAACTAAAAATTTTTAAAATTTTTTTTGATGATAAGATTTTGGAACCAATTAAACTAAAAATGAAAAACCGGTAGAACCGAATCCCTGGCAAAGGTAATTTTCTATTTTTTCTTTTTTACTTATTTTGAGGATTTCTAAACAAACTCAAAAAAGTAACATTTTATCTAATTTTTCAATTGTTTGTTTCCGATATCTCGATAAGTAAGCGATTTTTGCAAAAATGCATTTAATATATTTCGCTTATTTTGGGAGTTTTACAACAAAAAAAGTAAAACTATTATTGACTTTTCCAAATTCTAACATTCGATATCTTCCACTAACTAAGCAAGTTTTTTTCTGGTAATTTCGTAGTTTATTCTTGAAAATCTGAAACTGAAAATTCTCAATTTGAGAATTTCAACATGAGAATTTCACTTCCATCAAATTTCCGTCGAAAGTCACTGTGCTAACGATAGTTTCGATGAAACCGCTGTTCTACCTCCTATCTGCAAATTTGATGCATTTGAAGGAGAATGAGCGAATCTTTAATTTTTATTTATATTACGTCCAAATTCTGGGAGAAAAAAATGGTATAACTAAACTGTACCAAACCTGTCGTTAGCCCAGTGATTTTCGACGAATATTTTGTGGAACTGAAACACACATGCACACTATTTATAGCTTACTCTATGGTTTTGATCACCGACCAATAGACAAGAGTCTCTATCCCTCTCTTTACGTTCTCTCGATGACGACCACGTAGTAGATCACTTAATCGAGTTCGGGTTGCTGTTGTGTTTTACCCTTTGGTTGGACGGACGGGTAGAACGGACAGAAATAAAAGGGAATGCGTATTTACGTTCGATGCAACCAACATAAAACATAATTTAGCTGTCATTAGTATCAACTATTTTAACATTAACACTATTTTAACTTAGTTTGCTGCACGGCCTGCTTCTGGTTGTTCATCGTTATATTGTCCATCCACTCTGTTTTCTATAATTTTCCTACTACTTATTCGATCAGCTGTGTCATGGATAACCCCCTGTTTTGCTACAGTTTTTATATATGCCAGAATTTGGACGAAATACAAATAAAAATGAAAGAAAAATAAATATTGGTTATAAATTTATTTTAAATGTCATAAGGGGATTCTCTTTGAAATTCTATCCTGTATCAAATTTGCAGATAGCTGATCGATCAGCTGTGTCATCGAAACCCCCTTGAAATACCTTAGGTTCATTTGAAAATTTCCAAATTTGAAATGGAAAATTCCAATTTATTAAATTTTGTCTAAAATACGAACTTCATTAGAATTTTTTTTAAATTTTGTTTGGGAAACTTTAATTTTACTTGAAAGGTTCTCACTAATGAAATGAAAATTCACAATTTTGTATCCTATGTTCCCATTTTTATATTGAATCGCAATTTCTTTTGAAGAAATCACAATTTTTAATAACATCTGAATGGAAATCCTTAATTTCGTTTAGAATTTTCTTTATTTCAAATAAAAATTCTTAATTCGGTTTGATAGTAGAAAGTCTTAATCCTATTTGAAAAACTTCTAAATTCGATTGGAAATTTTCGCAATTTTGTGCACAAAATTTGAAGTTCTTTGAAATTTTCTCAATTTGAAAAGAAATCATTAATTTCATTTAGAATTTCTGTAATATAAATTTTTAATTCCATTTAAATTTTTTAAAAGCTCTGATTTGGAGTTTGAATTTTCTCAATTTGAAATTATAATTTAATTTGAATTTTCCGAATTTAAAACAATTCTCAAATTTGTTAAAATTTTAAAATTTACCAAATTTGAAATGGAAAATTCCAATTTATTGAATTTTGTTTAAAATTCGAACTTCTATAGAATTTTTTTAAATTTTATATTGGAAACTTTAATTTTAGTTGAAAATTTGTCAATGTGGAATGAAAACTCACAATTTCATTTCCTATGTTCCCACTTTTATATTGAATCGCAATTTCTTTTGGAGAAATCACAATTTTAAATGACGTCTGAATGGAAATCCTTAATTTCGTTTCAAATTTTCTTTATTTCAAATAAAAATTCTCAATTCGGTTTGATAGTAGAAAGTCTTAATCTTAATTGAAAAACTTCTCAATTCGATTGGAAATTTTCGCAATGTGAAAAGTGGAAACTTCAACGTTATTTGAAAACTTTCCCAATTTTGTGCACAAAATTTGAAGTTCTTTGAAATTTTCTCAATTTGTAAAGAAATCATTAATTTCATTTAGAATTTTTCTATTCTCTAATATAAATTTTTAATTCCATTTAAATTGTTTAAATTTTAAATACATAATCTTGATTTTCTTTGTATTTATCCACTTTGAAATTCATTAATTTATTTTAAAATTTTCCTAAATCGGAATAAAGGATCTGATTTGGAGTTCGAATTTTCTCAATTTGAAATTATAATTTAATTGAAACTTTCCGAATTTAAATTAAATTCTGAAATTTGCAAAAATTTTTAAATTTACCAAATTCGAAATGAAAATTCTCCTTTGAAATATTCTCAAATTTAAATGCAATTTCTCAATTATATTTTAAACTTTCTCAATCTGAAATAAAAAATTTTCAATTTCAGTGGTTTCAATTTATTGTTTTTTTTAACTAAAATTCGAATTTTTAATTAAAGCTTTTAGAATGTGAAATTTAAATTGTCCATTTGATTTTAAATAACTCAATTCCGTTTGTAATTTTCTCAATTCAAAATGAAAATGGTCAACTTAAGTTTCAAATTCAAATTAAAAATGTATATCTCTCACAATTTGTAAAGGATATTCTCGATTTCTTTTGGTATTTCATTCAATTTGAATATTAAATTGAATGAATGAAATATTTTTAAAATTACCTCTTTACGTGTTCAGTAATTGGTGAGTGAGGCCAAAGTTTGGTTTTAATTGCGCCTAATTACACACGACACCAATAATCTGTAATAGCCCTGAGCGCTTTGGGATAATAAAAAAGTTTCTACTTATAATTAAGTGAGTGCAATTAAAAGTTTTCGCAGACATTTATTTGTTGGCGAACATATCACTCATAAATTTCAATACCAATCGATTTAAAGACCATCGAACTTTTGACTTCAACTTTTGAAATTTAAAAATTGTAAACGTAACATGAATCATCATGGCCACTTCCCTCAAAGCGGAAATAATAACGTAATATATTTATATTGTGAAATCATCGTCCTTAAACATCCGTTTTTGTTATGATCCTTTTTTGCACTTTATCCCATTTTAATTAATATTTTGCATTTGAATGTCAAAACTTTTCCTGTCTGTCAATACTGAAACTTTTGGGGTTGATTTTCCTGTTTCGATGTGTGTACAAGTTCGTTTGTAATCCAGCCAACTAAACCGATTATCTCGTCCTCGTAATAACAATGTTTATTGCACTTTGGACAATTATTCTTTAGAGAACAACAACGACAAGTATGAGATATTAAAATCTGATTTCCGTCTGAGGTACGAGCAAACACAACAGAACACATTCAACCACATGGGGCAACCATCCAACCAACATCGGTCGATGCCACTGAACTTTCTACTCGTAGTAAACATTTTCAAGTTCAATTTCCAGTGGAACTGAGTAGCATTGAATGAGACATGAAACGCGACTGAATGTGATTATAAATCATGTGATACTACTATGATGCAGACACTAGCACCCACCACTGGCAGTGTGGCAAATACAGGCAAAGCAGAGCAGCGGGTAGCAACACCATGAGGAGATCCAATCATGGTGCTTGGTGGAGGCCACCACAATGACTTTGGTAGCAGTACCAGTAGTAAAAGTAAATACAGTTATGCGCATTGTTGTTGTCATTTTTGATTGCAATTCTAATGGACTGAGCAATAACAAGAGATGCCATGGATATGACTACTTTTGTGTATATGGGGGATATCAACCTTACGCACAGAAATCTTTCGTTCCGCACAAACGAAATTGTAGGCAACTAAATTCTGTTTGACGCATATGCAAATGAATATTTATGTTTATGAGAAACGAAAAGCGTTGCGTGGCGGTAGCACATCCGATTGCGAAACGGGAGTTGTCAAGTGGCACAGGTTCGAATAACCGCGGAGTCAACAATTTTTTTTAATTGGGCGGGTTTTCACCCATTATTAAATTGTTGATATGCTTTAGCTAAAAAAAATACAGTAACGGCCTAAATTTATAATGAAAATAGCGTTTCATTTCATACAAAATTAACATCGTTGTTTTAAATAATTTTATTCTTCAATATTTCGCTGCCCTTTAGGTAGCATCGTCAGGAAGATAAACACCAAATCGAAAGAATCAGTTTTTTATTTTAAATTCCATTTTTTTTGCTGCATACACTTTCCAAACGCTGAAAAATCAGCATTTGTTTGTTGTTTGGATGCAAATATATATAGCTTGTTGCAAATATTCTATACTTGTGTCTAAACACATTGTGTTTGCTATTCAATATTACATGTTGGAGGCACAATGTTTAATATATTAAATATGTTTTCGTGAACCAAATATGGGGTTGTTTGGTGAAAAATGCTGAAAACAAAAAGTGACAAACAACAGAGAAACAAAAAAGCAGCAGATCTTCAATTTATGAATACAATGCTTGCACTTTAGTATACATATGTATGTTGTTCCAAACAGATACATGGTTCCTGCATAATGTGCATAAATGTTTTCTGCGTGTGTGGAATGGAGTTTGCACCCAGGCACCAAAACTGTAAGTCCGTGTGTCTATCTACCGACTTATCGCAGGTATTGCGCAAAGGCGAAAAATATATTACTCGTATAATTAGAAGACGTGTATTGAAGAGCTGATTAAGGGCACTTTAAACTTTTGTTTTACGATGATAATAAAACAACACAAGCATTTTTGGCAAAGGTACGACCCGCACGAGCACGAACTTAGTAATTGCTAACACGCACGCGCAAGGTCCAAAACGAAAATATAAAAAGAGTGTATACACTGAAATCATTAGTTTCGAATTTTTCGCAGCATACATAACCCACTTTTTTTTCTCACCGCCCTCAAGTTGCAAAAATGTGTGCCAAACTTGCCTCTTTGTATGTCTTCTTTTTGTATTTTCTTTGACATTGTGGACGGTGCGCCGATGCTTAATTTTTGTGTGTGTATTTTCTTTTAAATGTGTAACGACGTGTCTGTTGGTTGTGCAATGAGAACGTGGGTCCGATCCCTGCTCTGACCACCTTAAATTTCTTTCGATGACGGTCACTTCGCTTAGTGACGGCGACACTATCGAGTATTAAGCTTCTTAAAATACCGTTATGAACCGGTATAAAACTGTAGGTCCCAATCAGTGAGTGTAAAACTAGAACGCGCACAGCGTTCTAATGCCTTTATGGGAAGTAACGGGAAACCATTTTTTTTTTTTTTTTTTTGTTTGTGACGGAAGAAGTTCATCGAATTGTTCTATGTATTTTAACACGGTTGTAAAATTCACACACTTGAAGAGCTGCAGCTTACGCGTGGCACAGCAAAAAGCACGGCACGTACCCACCTCTAGTACTTATACACCCTGAAATATCTATCTTTTTCTTGTTTGGATGCAATTATAACAAATATGTACAAACATATTGTGTTGGTATTACATGTTTGAGACACAATGATTAATATGTCCTGATATATGTGCTTGTGATCCAAATACAGGTTTGTTTGTGATACAAATACAGCTGTATTTGGTGCACTGTGTAGTTAATTTTTTTGTCACTATGCTCTGTCGAGAGCAAAATAATAATAGGGGGACAAACAGAATTGTTCTCAGCCCGTGCTACTGTTATTGCAAGTGTATAACTGTATTTTAGTATTATTCTTTCAGTCCGTGAATTATAAATATTCCTGAATGCATGTGTAAATAAATTGAGTGTTTCTTATGTTGACTGATCTGTTGCGTTTTAGTTTCATGCATTCAGTCGTTCATCGTTCGTTTGGGAGAAACACACGAATACTTCGACGTAAGTATGTATATGTTTGCGATGAAACACGCATTTGGCCCTACGTAAAAGTATACATCTTTGGAAGTAAATATGCTAATGTTTGCATTTAAATATAAGTGAGTTTAGTACTTGTAAATATATGAATTTTTGAAGTGTGTTCCAACAATATACATGGTTCCCGTAGAGTGTGTTTGAGAGAATATGTTACAGATGCCGGGATTTCCAGTGTGAAGTCCCCTACCGGCCGTTGGAGGTTCGATTCCTAGTGTATTTTAGCAAAAACAAAATATATATGTATTGTAGGGCAAACAATAGTTCGATTACAACAACACAAAGAACAACTTTTTCTATAAACGTTTTTATTCTGTGGAAAGGTTTCAACTGTTGCGGTCGACGTTAAGTATACGAATAAGTTGAGTATACTTACTTACGTTGGAAAATAATTATTTTTGCAGCAAATGGCCTTGGCTCATTTTTCATTGCGTTTGTAGGCTGCCCTACTGTGCGCTCTTCATAGTCCCGGAAGTTCTTCATCCGTTTTTCATCGGAAGTTTGTACCAGGTATATATTTCCTCAGTATTCTCTAATTTGTTCCACTGAAACTTACTAAACTGGGAATTGTATCATGGGAAATTCTTGAAGTTTTAATATCGCGGAAGTGTGGCAATGATATTCTCCTCATAGCCATGCACTCGTTTGTGACGTTTATAAGTAGTACTGCTGTCAGAGCGGATTATCCAGTGAGAACATCCTTGAATCGTTTAAGTTCCAGTTTAGCCAGCTTCATACAGTTATTGGACTTGTTGACATTCCGACTGCCCCACTGAAACTTCGTTTCAGCCTTTATGTTTGAAAAGGATTTGCGGCATCCAGACTTACCGTCCGTTGGTTGAAGTCCAGTTCATTTGTCCTTTCGTCTCCAAAGATGCCATAATGTTCAGGATTCCATGTGATCTCCAGACTGCCATTGGTGCAAGACGGAAATAGTTATATGTATAAATTTGAGCAGTTTTGTTAGAATGTCTTTCCAGCACATGCGGTCTTCTGCCCTCTAAATTTATATTTTATGTATTTGGCTTCATTTAAAGTGCAGGTTAATTATTCTTCCAACATGCTTCACAAAAATGACCAAATGTTCTGAACCGACGTTTGCATTTCGATAGACAGGTACGTTGCCTTGCATGGTTTTATTTCATGAATATATAGGTAGGAGGAGCTTTTCACAATCAGTAAGCTGTGCGTTCAGTTTCTTCTATTTATACCTGCCAATATACATAGGTCTGATCTAAATTGGAAAGTTGAGATAATAACTCGATAGCGTTGTCGAAAGAACTGAAGCGTAGCCATTGTGGGTAAGACCTCGGTTATCATTTACAAGAGTCAAGCAAATCTACTGGGCATTCTGAGTACTTTAGTCAAATATATTTATTTTATATGAATTTTAATCCGCCTCAATTGTGAAGTTACATTTCAAATTTGACTAACTCAGAAAGTGAACAGGTGTATGTTAATAAGGTAAAAGAAGTATATAGCAATAAAAAGTGATAATTAACATAACGGAGGGTTGTACACGCTGAAGAATCAATATTTTTTGGTTTGGCTGCAAATATAACGTGTGTTTGGAGCTTCTCACAAATATTGTATACTTGTGTCCAAACATATTGTGCTTGGTATTTTATATTATATGGCCGTCGGTGGTGCAATGGTTAGTGTGCGCGGCTCTTGTACATGAGATCCTGGGTTCGAACCCTGCTCTGGCCACCTTCAAATTTCTTTCGGCGGCGGTCACCTCGCATAGTGACGGCGACACTATCAAGTATATAGCTTCTCAAAAATACCGTTCGGAATCGGTGTAAAACTGTAGGTCCCAATCAGTGAGTGAAAACTGGAAAGCGCACAGCTCAGTGATTGTGAGAAGTTCTCCCCGGTCCCTTCATGGGATGTAATGGGAAACCATTTATTTATTTTTTTTTCTTTTATATTATATATTCGAGACAATGCTATAATATATAAGTATATGCTTGTGATCCAAATACGAATTTGTTTGTGATACAAATATAGCTGTGTTTCGTGCATTTTTTACTAATGCTCGTTATGCTCTGTCGAGAGAAAAATTGTAGATTGTTCTCGGCCTTAATGTTATGATGTTATGTTAATGTTATTGAAAGTGTATAAATGTGATTCATAAATAATCCTGAATGCGTGTGTAAATGATTGAGTGCTTCTTATGTACACTGATCTGTTGCGCTTTAGTTTCATGCATTCAGTGGCCAGTCGTTCATTTGGGAGGAAACACACGAATGCGTGGACGCAAGTATATGGGTGTTGGGGATGACACACTCCTATGGTTTCATGTAAAAGTATGTATCTTTGCAAGTAAACATGACAATGTTTGCATTTAAATACAAGTGAATTTAGCACTTGCAACTATAGGAATTTTGGGAGTGTATTCCAAACATATACATGGTTCCTGCAGAATGTGTTTAAGAGATAATGTTACAGAGGCTGTTTGTTTTCAACGTGTATATGTATATATGGGAAAATTTAAGTTTAAAGTAATATCAATATATTGTGAACAATTTTTTGTGCCAAGTCGAAAACAGTGCGATAGAATATACAAATGCATGAATGAATCTTGGTAAAATTTGATTTGATTAGTCTATGACGAATCAAGGAATTCCTGCATCGTTAGAAAGCTCTTCGGAAACCCTTTCAGAATGTGAAATCGTAATGTACAAATGGACTTTTGTTGTATGAAATTATTTCCATATGATTCCGAAAAATATTTTCCCTTATAGAGCGAAAACACCAAACCAAAATTGTAACCAAATTCAAATACATATTTTCAAACTTTTTATTTTACCAGGTTCTGAAAGCGTTTGTGAAGAGCTATAATATATATATAAAGGTCCGATCGGTTAAAAATGTATTTTATTGATACATAATACTTCTGTTTCTTCTCATTAACATATACCTGTTAACTTCTTAACCGAACTCTGTGACTGAATATGGTTTGTGTCTTTGCTAGATAACTTCGGAATTTACCTTCACGGACATTGACTGGTTGTTTCTCACTATGTGGTCGGTAATGCGGTGGCTTACTAAGAAGTGAGGTAGACGAAGTGATCACAATTTTTATCTTAGTTGACTATTTGTTAAAGCCCAGATCTGGACTAAAGGCCGATAGCAGAGATTGGAGCCGCTTTCGATGTTTTAAACGTTTGCGCTGCCGCTGATACTATTGTCACTCACGGCTAGAAATAAGCAGCTGTTACCTCGTATGTGAGTGGATAGGATCATCTGAAATTCATAAGTCGATGGGTTTTTGGGCGATGTAATCGTTTTGTTAAATTGTTCTTTCAAATCTTATTTCACGTTCCAATTAAGTCGAGGCCGATGTGATGTGTGACGATGTGTGACGGCCAAAAACACCACTAAATATCGCGATTTACGACAACGTGCAGCCGCCACCGTCGTTGTCTTAATTAGAAGACATAAGTAAGGGTACGATATCCCAAATAAGCAGAGCATTTTTAATGAAAGTTTTAGCTTTCTTATTGGGATATCAGGGGTTTAAGTTTTAAAATTCGATATATTTTTCCTTAACCCAATAACATAAAAATACAATTTAATAAAAATAAAAATTGCATGCGTGGCCAGCCCTCAGCCGTAATTAACAACACTGGCTTCGGATTTAGTTGTCTTAGATCCTCGTTATGATCCTCGGCTTCCTCAGTTTTTTTTTTGTCTATGAAGGCTTTCAGCGTGGCCGGGCTTAAGAGGTGTCTTGTTTGTGGTGGTTCTAATACCGGCTTGGGCATAGTTTTTTTTCGATTCTTCCGATCTCCAATATTATAAAAACAGATTTGTCTACATTTAAAATCCCGATAGGTAAACGAGTTCCCGATAAAATTATGAAATTTGTCCGTATTTTTTACGGTGTGGTACCTTTAAACATTATCGGATCGATGGACGTAAAGGCTTAGAGCTGATTTCAGGTGGCGCGCCGTCGCCGCCGACCAACGATTGGTTCAGCCGCCTCGGACAATATAAGGTGGGCTCCACTGTCTGGCTGGCAGCACTCTGTCGTCAATTGGATCTATTCTGGTCAAAGTTGACTATATTTTAAATGCATTTAATTGATTTAAATGACAAAACATTCCATTACTATTATTGAATATTTTTTAAATGATACTCAATTCCCAAAAACTTTTACAACAATGGCAGCTCTACAATTGCTGGTATCCCTTCGTAACAAACAATTGTTGATGGTTGTGTTTTAAATTCTCCCCACACAAAAAAGTAACCGAAAAACAAAAATAATACAAATTCAGACAAAAAGGACAAAAACAAACACTTGTACTTTATCTCCTCCCTTCCTTGTCCAGAGAAGCGGCAAGACTATTTAAATAGGAATTAGGAAAAGAAGTGTGCAGGCCGAGTTAAAAACCCCCCTTTTTCCCAATGGAGTTTGGTTAAAATGAACGGTCTGACGCACCATTAAATTAAAGCAACACTTTTTTTGGTAAGCTCCGGCTTTGAAGTTGAATGGGAAGCGATGGCCTGGGAGAAGTGGCAAAGAACTTGTACAAACTGTTTGTGTATGGATTTTTTGTGTTAAGGGTTACAAACAATAACTTCACCGGATGATGATGATGACGACAACAACAACAGGACAATAATGTATAAAAGGAGTTGTAGTCTTCATCGACATAGTCGTAGGAAGCTTGATGTAGTCACCAGTTATGGTTGTTGCAGTTAACGTAATATAACCCACAATAACATCAAGCACGAGCAAATGCAATTATTTAAGTGTTCTCTCACTCCTGCAATGATGCAACAAACCAAACAACCCACTGCCAAGGAAAAAAGATGGAACCAAATAAGTTTACGTTCATATCTGTTTCATTTTCGTAAATAGATTGTGTCGGTCTGCTGTTGTCTGGCCTGAGTCTGGTGGTTAGGATTCATGTGATCTTGGGGAAAGTATGACAAATTTGGTTAAAAAGTGGTACAAATTACAAAACATGCGAACTTTAAAATCCATGGAAAGTTATCAGGCTGCAAACTTCGATGCTGAGCTATTTAATAAACTAAAAGTTAGCTGAGCTCGTCACAAGGGTGTGGAGTTGGAGTTCAGCAAATTTTGCCGGAGTCGGAGTAAGAGTTGGAGTCGACTATTTCAGCCCGACTCCGACTCATTGTTAATATATTTACAAAAAATGTAAAATGGTTAAAATAGAAGCAGTTGAGGGTATTTACTACTACACCGAAGATACCAACTGTTTGATATTAATTGTGACAGTTTTGCCATAGGCATTGGTTATCTTTTAACGCCCTAATCCGTTCAATACTATTTTTTCCCAGTGATGAAATTACGGTTAACAAATCAGTTATGATGATCTTTGAATTGAAAAAAGTTTTTCTATCTTTAATTTAGTTTTCGAGTCGTCACGGTTCTGCAAAATTAATTTTAATTATGTTTGGTATCCGAGATAATTTTGAAAACGACATAATGGTTATTTTGAGTCACTCTAATTTCGAATATAAGCTTTCCACTATGTTGTTCTGGTTTTAGAGATATCTCGCAAAATATTTTTATCTCTTACCATGTGCCATCTTTAGGCGTCATCTTTGGCTTTCAAATATCCATAACTTTTAATTTCTTGTAGTTCAGTTACCTGAGATTTCATCCTTTGACGACCATAAATTTTCTGCGGAACCGTTTTAATTTTTTTTTGATTATTTTCGTGATTTATGACCTAGTAATAGCTACGCCATAAAAATTGGGACATTTTTGGTACATTTTGTTCTATTTTACCTAAAAGGCGAACATTTGCCAAACTTTTGATATTCGACTTTAACATTTTTGAAAGGTAAGGTATGGACTCAAAACATGCGTGCCGTTTCCCCCACGTGCGCCCCTTTTTCAACCCGTTGCACCCCTTTGAACTAACACCACTTTTTGACATAATTTGATGGCTTATAGGGGGTCAAATCGGATCAGTTGGAGAATTGATGCCTTCTAAACTATTGTTGCCCCTACCCTCTTCTATAAATCATAATCATTGGCTGTATCTCCTTCCTGAAAAATTGTAGGTGTCAAAACCCTAGGGCAAACATGCTTGCCTGTGGTCATCAAAGGGTTAAACAAGGTCGTTAGTTAGTTTACACTCAATTTGTACCATTTTTTTTTTGTGGGGAAAAGGACGAGAATTTTTTTTTTAAGAAAAAAATAAAGCAGAGTTGGAGTTGGAATTGGAGTCGGAATTGAAGTAGGAGTTGAAGTTAATAATTTTAAAATTGCGGAGTTTGGAGTTTTCAACTTTTTTAGGAAAACTGCACACCCCTGGTTATACAGACTGTAACAATAGTTTGACTCCAGTGGTGTTTGATTGTGTAAAGGGTTATCCATTTCGTGGTTTCAAAAGTATAGGGCTGGAATTCGACATCTGTCAAACTAAGTTGTTAAACCAATTTTTTTTCTTTTCAGTTGAAAGTCTGACATTGACGAAAATAGATCGCTTAACTATCACACAACGCATACAAATTTTTAAAACCTACTACAAAAATGGTGATTCTGGCACAGCCACATATCGTGCTTTAAGAGAAGATTATGGTTTACATAATCGTCCAACTACGCAAGCAATTGGCAAAATTGTGAAGAAATTTGAAGAGACTGGAGCGGTTACAGATATTGTAAGGCCTGTGCATCATCGTTCCGCTGAAAATATCGCTGCTGTAAGTGAAAGTGTTGCCGAAGACCCGAATGTGTCGATCCCTCGTCGTTCTCCGGAATTAGGACTGTCTTACGGCACATTATGGCGTATTTTGCATTTGGATCTACACCTACATCCATATAAAGTCCAGCTCACACAACAACTGAAGCCAGTTGACCATTCACAACGTCGTAGATACGTGGAATGGGTGCTTGAACAACAGGCGGTGGACGGTGATTTTTCGAACAAAATTTTCTTCAGCGATGAAGCACATTTCTCACTCGGTGGGTATGTTAATAAACAAAATTGTCGTATTTGTGGTTCTGAGAATCCTCAAGTAATTGAAGAGAGGCCATTACATCCAGAAAAAGTCACTGTTTGGCGCGCTCTTTGGTCCGAAGGTGTGATTGGACCTTACTTCTTCGAAAACGACGATGGAACGACTGTCACCGTCAATTCGGAGCGTTATGGTCATATGATAACCAACTTTTTTTTGCCTGGTTTACATAATCGTCCAAGTACGCAAGCAATTGGCAAAATTGTGAAGAAATTTGAAGAGACTGTAGCGGGTACAGATATTGTAAGGCCTGTGCATTCGTTCCGCTCGTTCCGCTGAAAATATCGCTGCTGTAAGTGAAAGTGTTGCCGAAGACCCGAGTCGCAAGAATACGACTTGGAGAATATGTGGTTTCAACAAGACGGTGCCACATGCCACACAACTCGAGCGAATATGGCTTTATTGCAAGAGATATTTCCTGGCCGCGTAATTTCTCGTCGTGGCGATATCAACTGGCCACCAAGATCATGCGATTTAACACCATTAGACATTTTTTTGTGGGGCTACGCGAAAGACCGTGTTTATGCAGAAAACCTTTAACTCTTGAGCACTTAAGAACCAACATTCGTCAAGTTATGGCTGAGATACCGTCCAATATGTGTCAAAAAGAGGTCGAAAATTACCTCAAAAGAATCAATGCTTGCAACACTTCGCATGGTGGTCATTTAAATGATGTAGTGTTTCATACATAATGTCAACGTTCAAACTTTAAACTAAAAAAGAAATACCATGAAAAAAATATATATTTTATATGTCTTTCATTTACGTTAACTTTTGAAACCGGAAAATGGATAACCCTTTCTTAACGTAGTTTCCGTTTTCTAGGCGGTAGAATCTTAGTACAATATTTTCGTTACCTAACTACGGACGATAAAAAAAAAACATATAAATGGTTTCCCATTACATCCCGTGAAAGAATTAGGGAAGATCTTCTCACAACCAGTGAGCTGTGCGCTTTCTAGTTGTATACTCATTAATTGGAACCTACAGTTTTTACCCCGATTCCGAGCGGTATTTTGAGAAGCGTTTTCATGGCTAAATACTCGATAATGTCGCCGTTACTAAGCGGGGTGACCTCCGCCGAAAGAAATTTAAGGTGTTCAGAGGAGGGATCGAATCCAGGATCTCATGTACAAAAGGCGCGCACAGTAACCATTGTACCACCGACGGCCAGAACCACAGAAGATAATGCACTGATTAGGCGCCTTAGAAAAGCACCTTCGACCTACAATTAATTGACTATTACTAAATTTTTCAACACATCCGAATCAACGTTTATACTTATTTTTCACTACTTTGGATGCTCGCATTTTGCTAGATTGTAATATAAGTAGTGATGGAAACTTTTCGTGTATATCCTTTAAGTTGAGTGTTACAAAACCATTTATTTAAACAAGTGACAATTGCTGGAACTTAAGTATATTAATAGTACTTTAAAGCCGCCTCCCTCTCATAAAGATGTTGAAGAGATTGCTCGAATATTGTTACATGGAAACTATTATCAGTTACCAGAAGTGTTTACTGTATTAGGCCAGGTTGAGAAAAAGGAGCCGAAGTATTGGTTCTACGCCTCAAAACGCATTGCTCGTCATACACCTAAGTGGTTGGCAGTATTCCCAAGAAATCCTCAAATGTTCCTGTAGGAATTATGGACCTTTCAGTGTGTGTTGGTACTTAGGGATCTTCGATGGATACTAATTATCATATGTAAATTGCATACTTGAGTTTGTATATATACGATAGATGATCAACCGATGGTATCAATTCAGGCACAGTAGTTAAGCATTTGATGATGAACTTGTCACGGAGTTCGAAACTACTCATGCCAGTGAGTGTGCTTAAATGAAATGTCTATTATTCCAACAAAAACCAACCATTTTCAATTAGAGAAATGTTCCTGACCTTGTAAGCTTGTAGCATGAACTTCTCATACTTTAACTAAAAAAAAATTCCTGTAGGATGTTCGTACTGTGGGACCGTCAATAGGGCAATGGTTATCATGCGTGACTGTTGCAATTGAGAACGTATTTTCAATCCCTGCTGTGACCACCTTTCAATGCTTTCGGTGACAGTCGCCACGATAAGGAGCGGGGACACTATCACGTACTTAGCCACGAAACATCTTTTCAAAAACCGTTTGAATACGGTAGAAAAGTCCAGGTCCCCATTAAGGAGTCTAAAAATAGAAAGTGCACAGCTCAGGGACTGTGAGAAGGTATTCCCAATCCCTTAATAGGGTGTAATATAAAAAAATTGTTTCCTTAAGTTCGTGCTGCGTACAAATTTCATCAGCCTTCCCTACTTCGTTTCAATGAGATATTTCAAACTGGGTATTGTATCATCGGAGAGCTGTTTGAATCTTAATCATGCGAAAGCGGAGGCAATGACAGGGAAAGTGTTCCATCGCTTCCAGGTCCTCTTTGCACATACTTTCTACTCCCGCCTGATGCGGGCCATAATCTACTGTTGGTTATTCTTGTCCATTTCTGAAGCTCGTCCTTTATTGCTCTGAAGCTCGTCCTTTATTGCTTCGTGAACGTATGTATACGCTGAAGTGATCGCTCGCCAAACGTTGCATTGAAACCCTTTTTGATTTCTCATTTAAAAGCAGATCTATGGATTCTACCAACGATGGTTATTCCGTTCACATAAGCGAAATGTTGCTAAATGTGTTCATTTTGTCTTATGATTATCTTATAAAGATGTTGAAGTGATCGTTACATAAATAAATTCCAAAATACCTGAGTATCACTCTACGATATACTCGCTCTTCAAGTATTCACTAGACATTTGCCCAAGAGGTCTTGAGATGATATTTGCACAAGATGTCTTGACAAGACATTTGCTTTTTTCAAGACATTTACTGTAGCGACGTTACGACAACCAAGTACTTCTAGGTATTGTCGACAAAGCATTCGTGAAGGTGTGTATGTGTGTATGCACAGAACTACAATACGATGTGATGGGAAAAAAGTATTTGTATTGTGTAGAGCACAAAAACACAATACAAATATTTTTTTTCGCATCACATCATATTGTAGTTTTGTACACTAATGATTTGACGACAGTACCCAGAAGTACTTGGTTGTCGCAATTTCGCAACAGTAAATGTCTTGAAAAAAAAGAAATGCATATACTGACCACATTAGCCATAATAACCATAAACAACCTCAGACTCCTACCAAAAATTTAACTTCGAATGTGAAAATGTCGTTGGCGGGAAAAGCAGAAATTATAAACCAATGCACATATTTTACATGACACAGCTACACTCAGAGAACTAATTCTTTGAAAAGAAGTTCTAGCACCCGTAAATTCGGCTGTTCTATCCGAATTGTGGGTTTCACCACCGAATTGTCGTTGTTACAACTGAGATTCGGTTATAACAACCTCGGTTCATATTTGATTCGGTTGTGATGACTGAATTTTCAACTATATTCGTTCTGTCAACTGAATTAGGAATCAGTTGAAACAACCAAATTTGACTGTAAGTCGGCTGCAACAATCGTATTTATAAAAAGTTAGGCTTCTGCAACCGAATTTCTTATGAATTCTAGTGGTACAAAGAATTTATTTTCAATTCAGTCACCACAAAAAAACAAACAATTATATGAAAAAATAGAAAGAGCGTAGAATTGTTGATGTCGCTGTTTTAGGGAGAATTTTTTGTGGTTTTTAAGAAAAGGAAGTACAAATATTGGAATAGTAGATTTTGTGTTAAAAAAAGTATTTATTAAATTATCTTCAAAAATTCTAACTAAATGCATTTTTAGTTAATAGATAACAATTTCGATTACGTTGTGATAACCTCTACATTCAGTAGTGACACCCTCCAAATTCGATTGTGACAGTCGCTAATTCGGGTCTGAAAAACTCTAATGCAGCTGTGGAAACCACTAATTCAATTGTGATGGCCTCGAGTGTGGTTATGGCAACCGCTAAATTCGGCTGTGGTAACCTCTAAATTTGGTTAAGGCTAATTCGGTTGTCTCAACCGAAGTTTTCTACGTGCGTTAAATAAATTCGAATTTAACAAACAAAGACACAAACCACTTTGTTATTCGAGCGCTGTTACTACGTTAACAGGTATATGTTAAAGTACTAGAATGGGAAGCGTGTATATTGAAATAAACAAGGTTTTTGGCGAATTAAATTAATAAAAAAAAGACGAAACTTACAAATCGTATAAAATACATTACTGGCTTTTAGTATTAGTGGCACAAATCTCGAATAGCTTATCAGCGAACATTATATTTGAGTTCAATGGATATATTTTGGATATTGATCAAGAATTCTTCACTAACTAAATGAATACCTGGAAATTGGTCGAAGCATGTTCTTTTGGTTTATAGTACTTCGAGGTTTCAGACGAATTTCAGAATATTCTAATTTTAGGCGTTTTCCTTTAAACACTTTACACTACTTTTGAACCATACACTGTGTTCGTTCCAAGGACTCTTGGCGGACAAGACTTGTACCAAATTAAAGCTCCTTGTTAGTGATTTCAAAATTTACCACCCTCCAACTTCTGAGGAATTTCAGGACAGCGATATATGGAATTTAGTATTGTCCCATTTCTAAACTTTTAGACACACTGTGCCTAAAGTAAGGATTCTTCGCGGACCAAACGAACATCCGATTAAAGTCCTTCGTTAGTACTTTCCAAATTTGCTACCTCCAAATTTCAGAGGAATTTGAGAACAGCGATATATGGAATTTAGTATTGTCCCGTTTCCTAAAATTTTGACCCACTGTGTGCAAACTAAGGATTCTTCGCGGACCAAACGTACACCAGATCATAGTGATTTATTATTGCTTTTCAAATTCATCATCCTCATATTTCGGAGGAATTTGGGAACAATTTAGTATTGTTACATGTCTATCCACTGTGCCCATACTAAGAATTTTTCGCGGATCAAACATGTAATGTTTTGTTATACGATTTGCAAGTTTTGATTTTATTTATTAACTTAATTCGTCAAAAACCTTGTTTATTTCAATATACTTTCTCTTTCTACTACTTTAACAGATACCTGTTAACGTTATAACAGCGCCCTGCTAACCAAAGTGGTTTGTGTCTTTGCTAGTTAAATTCGAATTTATCTTCACGCACATAATTTTTCTGTGGGCGTATTTGAATGCAGAAGCAGCTAAATAAATAAGTCATAGAATGAGTGTCCGTCTTGTACATGAGAACCTGGGTTCGATCCCTGCTCTGACCACCTTACATTTCTTTCGATGGCGGTCACCTCGCTTAGTGACGGCGACATTATCTAGTATTTTTTCATGAAAAAGCTTCTCAAAGTACCGTTCGGAACCGGTGTAAAACTGTAAATCTCAATCAGTGAGTATAAAAACAGATAGCGCACTGCTCATTGATTGTGAGAAGCTCTCCCCCATCCCTTCATGGTATGTAATGGGAAATCATGTTTTTTTTGGGAATGATCCAATTGTTGAATGGAATTCATTTGTTGACGTCTTTTGTTTTATATACCAACGACAAGGAATAAATATGCATATATTTGTTTTCCCGCCATTTATTACACCTCCCTCGATGTTGTTTTACTATACTATGCATATTTAAAAGAGGAAATGTTTTAAATACTTACCCCAAAAGTGGCGGCGGAAATACTACTAACAACAGCAGTAGTAACATTTTTATTCGTTTGATGCAATCAGCATTAAACATCCTGTTTCTCGTGAGGGAGTGAAACCTTTTACGCTACTCCTTTCGTTTACTTCTCCTTCTCCAGCGACAACGTCATCCCAGTTTTTGGCGAATGTGATTTTAATTTTAATGAAAAATTACATATTTTTCATGTACTCTAAATGTATAAGGGTTGTAATGGCGCAATTCTTTCTAATGTGGGAGATTTTTGTGTCGACCCAACGGAAAACAAGCAAAAATACTTCGCGGCAGCGGAAGTTTTCCAAATATGTCCTTTTTTGTGCAGATCCATTAGAAATTATGACAATTGAACCCAATTTATTTATTGTAGCGCGAAAGGGATTGCGCTGTTTCAGCTCGACATTGAACCCTTCAAATGCACCAAAAAAACTGGAAATGTAAATGAAAATGAAAACACTACCCCAAAACAGCAGACTTGGCCTTCCTTCTTCCTGTGTTTGCCTACCAAACCAAAAGTTAAAAATGCCAATTAACCATTTCCAGGAAAATCACAAGATTTATCTCTTTATCGACGCAAATATTTCGTTGTTGTCCAAACAAAGAGGAAACCTTAAAGGGTGGAGTAGTAAGGAGTAGTTGTCCTTTTTGAGTGCCACTTTGATTTCCTCCTTCTGTTGTCTCAACACGCTCGCAATTGATTGAATTCCATTCTTCTCGATTTTTATTACATTCAGCTAAATCGAGATTGTATTTGCGTGATAAGTTTCCCCAAGGAAAAAGGATACATAAATTATAGGAAAATAGATTACATTGTAATGTGATGGATGTACGTACGAAAGGACATTGTTGCAATAGCAGCAGATCGCACAAGGATAAATACCGTAATGTTGTCTGACACAACTTTGTAGTTGGTTACAATGGCATTTGCTATTAATGGACAGTATTTTGTTGTACTTTATGAAGAAAAATTAGTTAAAATTGACTTTGTGAGTAGCATAATCTACCCCCAGTAGATTAATATAAACACATTGCGAAATGGACGTTCTGCACGAGGAAACTTTTCTTAACGGTAGCCACTTGAACATTGTTGTTCCTCGAAGTTGGACGATAATGTTCTTGCAACACCTTCCTCCTGCTGTGCTGTTTTCTTGGGTTTGTTCTTTAGCGAATGGATTTGTTCGTGTTATGTCGACAAATCTCGAAATTGCTTACCGAATTCCTTTCTTTTTGATTTCTTTAAATTTGGCAGTAGGAAACGGAAAGTGCTGCATCATGTTAAACTTAACTTGTTAGAATTGCAGAAGAAAACAAAAACATTAAGAACCTTAGAATTAATCGATTGTGTCTGTTATAAACAGTTAGCATTCATTTTGCAGAAATCTCTTGCGGGATGTGTGGCGGATTGAAAGAGCTACCTGAGGGACATCAAGGTCACAACATTTAAGTTATTTACAACTTTAGTTAAGCCACAGTAACTCTTAGAAGATATTTCCACATTGTAGAAGTAAGACCATATTTAAACTCGTGCACCAAATTAAAAAACAGGATCCGAAACGGCACGAAATTTATCCAACTCGGTTTTCATTTCAATATTCTTCGGGCGCCGTGGACGTCGGCTGTGCAATGGCTAGTGTGCGCGGCTCTTGCGCATGATAACGTGGGTTCGATCCATGCCCTGACCACCTTACATTTCCAAGCGACGACGGTCACCTCGCTAAGTGATGGCGACACTATCGAGTACTTAGCCATGAAAAAGCTTCTCGGAATACCGTTTGGAACTCGTGTAAAACTGTAGGTCCTAATCAGTGGGTGTAAAACTAGAAATCGCACAGCTCCCTGGTTGTGAGAAACTCTCCCCAATCCCCTCATGGGATGTAATGGGAAACAATTCGTGGTTTCTTTTTTCCATGACCTTTTAAAGAAAAAAAGGAATACATTTAAGAGAGAGGATTCGCCTCTACCACGACATCAAGCGAAAATCTTTGTACATTGTAGTGAATTTGAGAAAGATACGAATATTATCCTTTCAAATTTGAAATTGATCATTCGAATGATATACGACAATAATCCTCGTTACACTTTATTGAACACCAGTTGTTGAGGATCGAATCCCAATCGAGGACGATGCAATTATGGACGACTAAATAGCATCTCTGATGTCATGGGTGACGTTCGACGAGAAAATGTGGAAAATGTGGATAATTAGAAGGGAAGGAGGAAACAGTATAGTGTCCATAGAGTAATGTCATATACAGGGTGATTCAGGAAGTTTCTCCAGCGTATTCCTTGGCTCATTTCATGAAGAAAAGTCCACTTGGACCATGTCCGAAAATGCAAGGGTGCGAAATGGCAGCGGGTTCAAAATTTTCGGATTGGCGGTCGGAGGGTAGTAGGGTAAAGTTGCTAACTTCTGAGCCAGTGGTCGAATTTTTTTTGAGCTTGTTGGAAAGGTCTTTAGGAGACCTTTCAGAATTAATAAAAAAAGTAGAAAAAAGTCAAATAATCGCCGAGATATAGAGCTTTCGGGAAAAAATGAAAAAAAATGCACATAAGCTCAATTTGCTCAGCCATATGGCAGGTAAGCGAAATAATAGCACACATTTATTTGTTTTTGTAAATTAACATTTCAAGATTTTATTTTATTGAAATTATTGGTTTTTTTTCCGAAAGCTCTGATTCTGAAAGGCCTCTTAAAGACCTTTCCAACAAGCCCAAAACCAAAAAAAATCCGACCACTGGCTCAGAAGTTAGCAACTTTACCCTACTACCCTCCGACCGCCAATCCGAAAATTTTGAACCCGCTGCCATTTCGCACCCTTGCATTTTCGGACATGGTCCTAGTGGACTTTTCTTCATGAAATGAGCCAAGGAATACGCTGGAGAAATTTGTCCGGAACTTCCTGAATCACCCCGTATAGCTGTCGTCTTTCTCATCTGACTTTTCGTTTCACACTCTTCTTGGTGCGGTCGGTGCGATAGAGAGTTATTTGACGTAAATTGACTTACACCAGGTGGAATTACAAATATTGTGGAATCATGTCTTTTTGATGAAAAACTGTGAAATTTAAACTTATTTTGGTAATTTTTCTTATATTTTGTTGTTAGTATATATTTGTGGTGCATTTATAATGCCATTTGCTGTTTTATTGTTCATTTGTTTGAGCTATTGCCTCTATCTGGTATTATTAAAGCAATCTGGTATTATTATGCAACACACGAAACTTCGTCAAATCGTTTCTCTATACCTCATTTCTCTATGATAGTGTCACTTGTTGATTGTGTTCCAATACGACCACCCGTGTCAAAAACGAAATCAGTGATTTATTTTAATTTAAATTTCTCTTCTTTGTTTGATTTGAGAACTGAAACCACAGTAATAATGTCGCATTTAAACCGCAGTTTATCGCGAGCAGGTTAGCGGTAGCCTTGTTTTCTAATGTTTGTCGTTTACACCACCCAATTTTAGATTAAATTGACATTTCAGGTGGCAACTTTGTGCTTAAACCAATGCAGAACAACTTCGTGGCGCGACAAAATTATCATAGTAGAAAAGTTAAGTTAAGCATAGTAGAAAAGTTAAATTGGCGACGCCTGATTTTGCCAGATTTGTAAAAATTTTCGATGTTTTTCAAATAACTGTACCTTTAAAATTGGATTAGTAGGTCAAATCGGGCCACTCGGTTAAATCGGCTCTCATTTTAAGCCCATGATTGCCAATTATACCGGCGGCGGCGTGAGCTTCGAACAATGTTTGGTGGGAGCGACGCGTTGGAAAATTTTAGATCGGCTTCCTTCTATCACTAAGTTGATTTTTTGTGTACGTTTTTATATGGTTAATTTTTTTTGGTAATTAGCAGTGTTTCATCAAATAGTACACAATATTAAAATGAGGTTAAAAATTAAAGTTACAGATTAAAATTGTACGAGTAATTCAAATGGAGTTAACCTTCGAAACGCGCTCATCTTGGTCTGTGTAAATGCCGCATAAGTATTGCCCCAATACTTGAATCTGTCAGTTCACCATTTAAGTGATCCTTGTATGCTTTATTTGTCCAATTTCTTGAGGCAAATAAAGCAGTATCATCTTCTCTAACTTTTCATGAATATCGCTTTTGAGAAGCCACCAAATCCACCAATCTTTGGTACGTATTTGTTTACCCTTGTTCGCAAGAAGTAGCTTAATAAACTATTTATACTTGATTTTTTATAACTCCCGATTTACTTGATTTTTTACTTTATTTCGGATAATTTTAGGCAGGAAAAACAAAACTTTGCCCGCCCGGCAGAAAAAGTGTACCACAGAGAAAATAATGGAATTATCCGTATCCGAATTTAGAGGTTGTCACATCACATTCAAATTGGGGGTTGTCACAACCGAATTAGAGGTTGCCAGCACCGCATTATAGGTTTTCGCAACCTATTAAAGGTTGCCTCAACCGAATTACAGTTGTAAGGAATAAATTCAGTTGTGGCAAACTAAATTCGGTTGTGGAAACTGTAATTCGGTGACAACAGCCAAATTTACGGTTCCTCCAACCTCTTTTCATACAATTAGTTCGACGAGTGTACTCAGTGGCCTTGCATTTTGGTGGTTTGACAATACTCACCGAGTGCAATCCCTTGATGAAGTCATCATCCAAAATTTATGTTGCACTGTGCAAACAACCGAAATAAACTTAACTGCATTTGGCAGCAAACAGCTTAGTACACCCACCTAACAATTCGGTTGGGGCAACCGTATTATCCTTAGCCGAATTTAGAGGTTTTTACCACCACACTAAAGGTTATCACAACTGCATTATAGGTGGTGTTAACCGCATTAGAGGTTATTGGAATCGCGTTATAGGTTACCACAATCGCATTAGAGGTCGCCATAACCGAATTATAGGTTGCCACAACCAAATTAGAGGTTGTCGCCGCTGAATTTAAAGGGGGTGTCATATTCGGCTATTGCAAATTCGGCTATTGCAAATTTCGATATATAGAATATCGAAAATTTAGAACGAATATAAAGGGTTTTTCAATAGAGACGCTACAAAAGTAAATCGATAGGGACAGCAAACGACGCCATATTTTTTCTCGCTCTTTTGACATTTCTCTTCAGTAAGGTTTGCCATTTCATCATGGAAAGATATACGAGCCAACAACCAGTCGAAATTATTAAAATTTACTACCGAAATTTGGAGTCAGTGGCCTCAACTTTAAGAGCGCTACGTCCAATTTCATCATCTTCAGCGATGAGACTCATTTCTGGCTGAATGGCTGCGTCAATAAGCAAAATATGCGTTATTGGTCAGTCAGCAATCCACACGAAATCCATGAGTCATCATTGCATCCCGAAAAAATTACGGTTTGGTGCGGTTTATGGGCCGGCGGCGTCATTGGGCCGTACTTCTTCCGTGATGATCAAGACCGGCACATTACTGTGAATGCGAATCGCTACCTTTAAATGATAACCGAATATTTTTGGCCCCAATTGGATAATATGGACTTGGAGGACATGTGGTTCCAACAGGACGGCGCCACAAGCCACACAGCGACTGCCACAATCAATTTATTGGAAGCTAAGTTTGGTGATCTTGTTATCTCACGAAATGGCCCAGTCGATTGGCCGCCTCGGTCGTGCGATTTGACGCCGTTAGATTATTTCCTGTGGGGCTACGTCAAGTCTATGGTCTATGCCAACAAGCCAGCGACGATTGATGAACTTCGTACGAATATCGAACGTGAAATTGCACCAGTATCGGCCGATTTATGCTTGAAAACCGTCGAAAATTGAGTTCAGCGTCTGGACTTCTGCAAGTGTGCCCGTGGTGGCCATGCAAAAGAAATCGAGTTCCATACATAATGGCATCGAACGTACTTTCACAGGAATAAAGAATTTCATTGGTATCTAAAACCGGTTTTGTTTTATTTAAAAAAACTTTTGTAGCACTCTTATTGAAAAACCCGATAATTGGAAATTCAGTTGTCACTACTGGATAAACTATGAAACGAGGTTGTTTTAACAGAATTTGTTTTTTTGGGGGCGATACTCAGTAGTGACAGCCTCAATTCGGTGGCAATTGTCCAATTTACGGCTGATACCGCTTTTCAAACAATTATTTCTGTGAGTGTACCTGTCACGAGAATTGCTTGCATCTGTAATTTCTATTAAATTTGAAGTGATACGCCAACTCAACGATATACTTCTTTCTGTGGAGTCTCTTCTGCAAGCTTTGTCACAGCCACATTCTTTGATGACTTAGTTAACATCCAAAATTAAAACTTAAACTATCCTTTCACAAATACGCGTTTACTGCAGTCTTTGTCATTATTAATACAATAAAAATGCAATAGTCACCTTGAACAATATGTCAGATATATATTAGAGATTTTCTATGAAGATGTTGAAGGGATCGCTCGTCAAACACCACAAAGAATCTAGGTTGGATGTCTGAAATATAACTGATATTACAGTTCGTAGGATTCTCCCAACGATGTTGTTTAAGACATTATGTAGTTTTTCTCACTTTTATTTCGAAAAACATATTGACGAGATTTGTCGACACACGCCACCTCGAACTTTGGTCGAATCTTATCAATAAAACGACGAGGATAAGGTGTCAATCAATGTCATTTCGAAGCTGCAACAAACAACTTTGATTGGATGCATTTCGTCGTCAATACTAAATTTGTAATACTAATACTAACGATGATGAAGAGATCGCAGGACATTCATCGTCTGCTACTATATATGTCCGATGTTGCATTACTTAATATTACCTCCGTCAATATGTTGAAAAGGTCGCTTAACACTAGACATATGCACAAGACGTCTTGAAAGTCATTCAGGACACTAGCTTTTTTCCAAGACATGTACTGTAGCGTAGTTGCAACAATTATTACAGAGGACTGAGTGTCAATCAGCACCATTTTGCAACGGAAATACATCGTATATGATTGTTACAGATGATTTGGTGTCAAGCAGTATCAGTCTACACCTGCCCCTGATAGCAATCGAAGATGTCCATGTTTACTCTTAACAATTAATTCATACTAATAATAAAGATTCTGAACAGATAGCAGGACAACCAGCTCCTGGGATCTAAAATGATGTTCAGAAAATGTTTTAAGTAGATTGTGTGTTTATGAGGGTCCTTCTAAACCTGAACCTCATCGCCATTGATTAGATACATTTCTTCGTCATCATTGGATGTCCTCAGTACCCTCTGCATATCTGTGAGAAGATTTATGTTTTTATATTAACAGGTGGAAAGCTGCTTCAATGTATAACGTTTGAATGATGGCCCAGTTTTTAACAAAAATAATAATTTCATCTTCTACCGCTCTTTTCCATGTTTTTTCTTATGCAAATTTTGCCTTCTTATAGCCTTAAAAACTGGCCACATTGTGCCCACATTTTTGTTCTTTCTTAAATCGATATCCTGTTTTTCTGTGGCGAGACTTGTGTATTCCGTATTCATTTGAATTGAATTCAAAAGCCATCCGTGTCTTTTGCCGCAAAGACGACGGACATACACACCCGTCCAAACAAAAATGTATGTGCAGACGGACGGTCCAATCGAGTCCATAGATGCAGTAAATTACATAAGTTTGACATTTGGCAAAACAAAAATGTCCTAAAAACTTCTCTTTTCAAAGAAATTTCACAAGAGGAACTGAAAAAATGGAAAGAGAGAGAGAGAGAGGGATGGAATAAAGAAGAATAATAGAAAAAAAAACAACCGACAAAACCAACAACGAAATATGACCAATAGCTGAAAGGACTCAGGATCAAATAACCGGTAATTACAATGGCAAAAAGGCAGCCATAAATGTCCTGGTCTATTTCATCAGACAAGTCGTCGTTTATCGTCTGAGGCTCAATTGTACCTACTATACGCATGGATCGAATGGAACAAAAGCCTTGCAGTGCCGTTTGATGGAATGCTTAGATGACTGCTGCCAACCGACCAAATATCATTGTTTCGCATGTGACCAACGACCATAAAGAAACACCATCCGGAAGGACAGACTGGTGAACAGACAGACGGTCTTGCAGTCGAGACAAAGGCAATAAATTGAACAAAGAAAGGTTTTTTTTGTAAATATTCTCGTATCGGTTGTAGTAATACTTTGCCATGCCCGACTGTTGCTGTTTTTATGGTGTCATATTTCTGTTGAAGAGCAGAATCTTTTAAAGGGTTTTCAAGACTAAACACAGAATTTATGAAAACATATCACAAAACCGTGGTGATTTGATGCAATATATCAGTTGGATGTAGTTTCTTTATTGTACACTTTTCGAATGTGAAATAATGGAGTTTTTTTAAACTTGAAACCTACAGATACATGAAATTCGTTTGGGATATATAATTGTGGCAAATTAGCATTAGAATATTCTTTGTGAAAATCTTCTACAACAAACAATATATGACAACTCTAAACTAAAACAATGTTTGCGGGAAATGAAAAACGATTCCATTGACTTTGATTTTTTCACAATGATGTAATTTTTGTTAGTTAACGTATGTTAAAGTATGAGAAGTTCATACTATAAAATGTCAAGGTCTGATACATTTTTCTAAGTGAAAAATGGTTGGATATTCGTTGGAGTAATAGATAACCGTCGGTGGTGCAATGGTTAGTGTGCGCGGCTCTTGTACATGAGATCCTGGGTTCGAACCCTGCTCTGACCACCTTCAAAAAAAAATTTCTTTCGGCGGTGGTCACCTCGCATAGTGACGGCGAAACTATCGAGTATATAGCCATGATAAAGCTTCGCAAAATACCGTTCGGAATCGGTGTAAAACTGTAGGTCCCAATCAGTGAGTGAAAACTGTAAAGCGCACAGCTCAGTGATTGTGAGAAGTTCTCCCCGGTCCCTTCATGGGATGTAATGGGAAACCATTTATTTATTTTTAATAGATAACTCAGGGAAGCACACTCACTGGCAGGACTAGTTTCAACCACCGTGACAAGTTCATCTTTAGATGTCTACTCACTGTGCCTAAATTGGTACCATTGGTAAGATCACCAATCGTATATACACCAACTGGTTTTATTTTGTTTACCGAAAGGGAGTTTTAGTAACTCCAAACTCACATAATCTTTTACCAGAAACGAAAAATGTTCCGACAGGCTGCTTTTCGTACAACGCAATTGAGTTACAACATTTCACTGAATAGGATTTATTTTGGATGGAAATGCACCCTCATTAATATAAATTTATTTACGCTTTTCATGAATTTGAGTTGAACCTAGGCACCATCACTGCAAGTTCGAGGGTCTATCCACGCTGCGCGTGATCACGTTCAACAGCTTTACATTTGGATTTGCTGGTATGTTTTTTTTGGAGTGTACACAGAATCAATTCAACCTAATGTGCACACGATGACGTATGCGGATCCGTTTCGAACCCGTTAAGAGTCCGTACAAAAATAAAAACGCGAATCAATGATTTAGCGGATCCGTCCCGAATCCGTAACGAGTCCGTAAAAACATAAAACGATTAGCGGTTCCGTTTCAAACCCTTTACGAGCCCGTAAAAACACAATAAGCGAATCAGTGAAATATTTTCTATCAGAGTTGATAAAATACTAAAACCTAAAAAATAATACTAAAACGATTTTAAATTTAGCTGACAACGAATTTTTTTATTTGTCAAAATTAAAAAAGGTTTTTCCAATTTGAGTGATATTATGTCTAAGTCACGTGTCGGCCATTTGTAGTATGTCATGATCTGTCATTTTTTTCATTGTATTCAGTAATGTTTACAATTTCATCATGAAGAGATATACGCAAGAACAACAAACATTAAAACATGGTGTCCCATTACATTCCTTGAAGGCATTGGGGAGAACTTCTCACAATCAGTGTGATGTGCGCTTTCTAGTTTTTACACTCACTGACTGGGAGCTATAGTTTTACACCGGTTCCGAACGGTATTTTGAGAAGCTTTTTCGTGGCTAAATACTCGATAGTGTCGCCGTCACTAAGCGAGGTGACCGTCATCGAAAGAAATGTAAGGTGGTCGAGCGGGCATCGAACCTACGTTCTCATGTACAAGAGCCGCGCACACCAACCCTTGCACCACCGACGGCCACAATAACAACGTTTACAAATTATTAAAATTTTTATTATCAAAATAATCGGTCTCCAATTGGGCTTTTGCAATTTTATGGGCGTAATAATCGTCAACCTGTGCTCGTTATTCGTCAAATTGTTGGAAATTACGATCGTACATTTTCTTTACATATATAAATACAAAAGTGTCACAACTCAAAATTTACATATTTTCAGTAGAGACAAAAAACCAAGTTGCAAAGTTAAAAAATGTATGAAAAGTCTCAAAAGCAAACATATTGATCCTGGATTTTTTTAACTAAAGGGAAGAGATAATTACGCCAGACTGTTACAACAGATAGAAATGGTCCTCAGTGATTGTTTTTAAGCAAAAAATTAAAATCTCGAAATTTTGATTTATGACGCTTTTGTATTTAGGGTGCGATATGTTCAAGTGCAAGACAAAGAACCGCTCGAAGTATTGAAAATAGGTAATGAAAGTGTTGCTGAAGACCGCAATTTATCGATTCCAATTGGAACTGTCTCAAGCCACAACCTGGAGGATTTTGAGAAAGGATTTGGGATTGCATCCGTATAAAATTGTTATCACTCAAGAACTGAAGACATTGGACTACCGTAAACGTCATGAATTTGGTGATTTGGTATTGGAGCAACTTGCAAACGATAACGATTTTTTAAGAAAATCATCTCCGATGAGGCCAACTTTCATTTGAGTGGGTGCGGTAAATAAACAAAACTGTCGATTCTGGTGCGAAGAAAATCTGCAAATTATTCATGAACAATCATTACATTCACATAAATTGACATTTTGGTGTGGTTTTTGGTCTGGTGGTATCATCGGTCCGTACTTCTTTCGAAATGAAGCTGGTAACACCCCGTTACTGTCAATGAAGAACAGTATAGATCGATGATAACCAACTTGTTATGGCTGAAATTGGAAGAAGTTGATCTTAACAACATGTGATTCCAACAAGACGGTGCTATGTGCCACACAACACGTGCAACAACCGAATTATTGTGAAAAAAGTTTGGAGATTCGATTATTTCAAAAAATTGTGACATTGAATGTCCTCCAAGAAGATGTGATTTAACACCATTAGACTACTTCTTGTGGGGTTTTTAGAAGTTATTGGTCTTTAGCAATAAACCAGACTCCCTTCAAGCTTCAAAAGTCAATATTCATGACATACGACTTGATTTAGTGGAAAAAGTGCTCGAAAATTAGGTTCGTCGAATTCGTCCCTGCAAAAGAAGACGTGGAGGCCATTTGAAAGACGTTTTATTCAGAACTTAATTGTATCGATTGTACTTCATATTAAATATAAAACATTTGAATTTCCTTAACAATTAGTGTATTTTTTTCAAAAGAAATCATTTCACTCAAATTGGAAAACCCTTAAGTATGTGAAAAACTTCAGTGGATTAGAGGTAGAAACTATAATTCGTACCTATTTTAATTTTAAATATCAGAAATCAAAAAGGCGTTCCGGCATGTTCTTATCTGGGCGGTCTTACGGGTTTTCTCTTATTGATATCCCAACACCGGCCTCATGGTTTTGAAATAGTTTTTTATCTAAGAAACAAATGCTATTATATAAAATAATTTAAATACAAGGATAATACAATTTTAAGTATGTAAGTGTCCTCGATTGTAATATAAATTAGCACTTACCGGAGGGAGTAGTGGATGCTTCTCTATACCAGCGTAAATTCAAGTGCAAATTGACATGACTATTAAGTAACCATGTTTGCAAAATGTGACAGAAGTTTGACCAATCTTAAATGGCGGCGTTTAACACAGTTTAGAGTTTAACTGCCTGAAGATAAAAATAATGTCTAGAATATCGTTGCGACTTGGAGGAGAGGAAGTCCTTGCAATCGAGGAGGTCACTAAAATTATTCTATAGTCTTCACTCTTCTAAGAACTAGCTGGTGCCTTGAAAATCTTCTCCATATTTGTTGTATTTTATCCTCCCTGTTGCTGGAGGGAATCTAAAGCTTATACTGGTATTAAAGATTTAAGGACATTCAAATTATAGATTAGATTTCCCAGTAACCATTTACAATGTAAATAGGAACTTATAAAATTCATACAATGTAATGTCGCATGTATACACACCGATATGTAAATTACATACGTGTTGTATGAATACATAATACTATGATTCGTTTTTAATGTTTTCCATCTGATCATATCATATTTCAATAAGCAAATGGGGAACCAGCCATGCCACTGATTAGTATTTATATTATATATATCTGCCAAACGGATTATAAAATATGTTTTTGACCTGCTTTTGCTATCTGAATGCTTCATATGATCGCTACAAATTCTAACATAAAACAACAAACTCATATCAGAAAAAAATTTTTTTTATTAAAACAAATTGTAAATAAATTTTTTATAGGTTAACTCGATTTAACACTCTGAAATACAGTGCCGAGCAAAATTGTAACAGGTTTCCCATAATGGAAGTTTAAAACGTTAATTTTTAGAAGCGTCTAATCTTAGAACTAAAACATTTTTTTTTAATTTTCCTTTGAAATGGTCTCTTTCATAATGAATACTTAAATATTCAACAATTATTCAGATATGTTTATGTTACAATATTGCACTCTCATCAACTCTTTAAAGATCCAGAAACTCAAATGTAATCACCACGTAGCTCATATTTGCAATTGCTTATTATTGTCCACGAGCTGATCAAAAATGGAAGCATCAAAAGTAGTTGACTTCGAGGAATTATTAAAAACTAATAATTCTGTCGGAACGTTGCAAAAAAAGTTTAATGTAAGTCATATGACGATCCAGGGAATAAAACGCAAGAATAATATTGAAACATCAAGTGCTCCTGGTCGCCCCAGAAAGATTTGGCAAAATTAGTGACAAGTGATAATGCAATTTCCCTAGCTGAGACACTAAAAACGTCAAAGTCTCGAAAGATTGGGTGTTAAGGCTCCAGAGAAGAAACGGAAGCCATTTTTATCCCATAAAATAATAAAAAGCTTCGTAAAGAAGTCGCTCAGGTCTATGAAAACTGGACTGAGGCCGAAATTGACAATTTCGGATTGAAATTGTCGAACGAAATTGAAATCGTTTACACTGGCATTTGAGCAATTTTGTTGAAAAATGACAACTGTTTGTTTACAAATATTGCCATTAGTAGAATTTTACTGCCTGGGCACAAGAACCAAAATTCTGGTAGGAAATGAATGAGAACAATAAAATAAATGAATGGTACGTGAACTTTAACATGAAGCACTGATTCACCACGGTTTATAGTTTATTTTCACTAATCTATGTCGATGAAAACTTAAAATTTCAATTTGATTAATGAGGCGGCATACAATTGTTTTGTTTTTAGTTGTAATTTTAGTAACCACGTGTTCGGTGAACGAAGCCGACCCATAATTATTGACGGCGTTGGAGCAACAAAAAAAAGAATCGACGGCGGCAACTGGGTTTTTATTAAATGTGATTTTTCGGCAGACATTACTTTTAGGTAGCTGTCAAAATATATGCGAAATTGAGCAATTTCAACTCAATTTCAGCCCAAATTGCGAAAGACTTCAATTTCGCAGCAGCATAAGCGATTATTTAAAATGTCGCTTAAAAATTCTTCGTTCTTCATACAAACTGCAAATAAGATGATTCTTACTAACAAGTTATGTGTTCGATAAGAATATTTCTGTTTTCATATTTACAAATTCAAAATTTACAAATAATATAATGTATAACATTTGCACGATCGAAGTCGTGTAACATCTTCATATGGCTATCGTGGTCTAATGTACGAAATGGCTGTCGTGGTCTAATGTACGTTTCTCTTGTCTAAGCACGGAGTTGCCAACTGAAATGTCAATTTAATCTCAATTTGGGTGGTGTAAACGGCAAAGATTAGACAATAAGGTTATCACTAACCTTGCCACGTTAAACTGCGGTATAAATGCGACATAACACTGCAAATTTTGTATTATGAAAATTTCGGATTTTTTATATTATTCAGGATTTACTACGAATAACTAGAGTTTTGCATAAGTTCAGTGGTTTCCCTCTGGTCAGAAGCAAAACGTCATTGCAATAGACCTTAATTTTTGTGTCACTTTTGCTGAGTTACCACTCGAATTTTAGGATGCTGTAATACATGACAATAACTTTGAATCCAGAACATCACGATGTTTGTTCGGAATAAAATTGCGATTTTGTGTTACACTTTTTATGTACACCAGTTTTGCTGGATATTACCATATGATCAAAGGGAAAAGGTCACAAACAAGCCATCCTAATGTTCACATATTTGTTAAAGAGAACATCAAATGATTGTAATTTTCTCCATTCATTCATTCATTCATTTATATTCAAATACCGTTTTCACGGATTGTTAACTGTTCAAATGTGCACAAATGAATGAATAGAGCAATAGAAGAGTAGTACTTAGTCAATGTACCCGTAACCGTACTCCCTCCCTCAAATCCCATTCCATTCTCCCATATTTCAGTGCACCCACACACACTTTGTTCAGCTTCCATCCATCCCTTCACATCAGGCGTTTTATATTGCATTATTATTCTTTTTTTGTTTTTGGCGGAGCTCGTTGCAATCATACCATTCATCTGCTAACACCCTCTTGCCCCCCCCCCCCCCCCATAACTCATAAGTGCCACATACGTACAATGTATTTATATGTGTTGCAAGGTGCATGTGCTGTTGCACAGATGCTGACGTTTCGTTTGAATGTTTAGTCCTTTTTTTTGCTGTTGTTGTTGGTACGCAGGTTTGCAACTTTGTTTGTGTGACTTAAATAAGTACATATCCTTTGTGTATGTGAGTAGCAAGTGTTTTTGAATCTGTGTTTGTGTGCGTGTATAAATACTTTCATTGCATCCTTTTTGCTTGTTGGTGGTGTTGTCGTTGTTGTTGCTGTTTTTGTTATTATATTATATTCTCTCAATAAATTTTCAAGTGGCGCGTGTGTCTGTGCTGGCATTCTGTACCCAGCTCAGTCGCTCGTTTATTTCTCTTCCCATTTCCTTTTCATTTACTTTTGTGAATAGGAAGCATTTTGCTAAATGTGCCAATTTTCGCAAGTGCGAAAATGCAATTGCGCTTTCAATTGCAACGTTGTTCTTGTGGCAGTTATTTTGCTTTAAGGCCGTTTACTTCGCCCTCTTACCCACTTTATAAAATGGGGAAGGTACAGGAACACACGTTAACGTTAACATTAAATGCATTCATGTATTCAACCATTCATACATTTCAGACAGACAGACATTGGGTGGGTCTGAGCCATTTCGTTTTACACATTCATTCATATGGTCTATCGTTTGTTCATATTTTTGCTACAGTGCAACATACGAGGGGTTCTAATGTAAGTTTCTACAAAAGTGTATTCAATCCTGTGCACTTCGAGGAACTCCTGGCGAAAGGTTAGAAAGAAAATGTCCGGGACTTTTCCCTTTATATTTTTTCTGATAACGCTCGCGGAGATTCTCATTTTTGATGTCGATTACGTTGTCATATTTGTAAGAAAAATTTAATTTTTGTAACGTGAGGTGATCTACCCGCCCCTAAATTAATACAAACGATCACTCTAATTCAAACAAACCCTCATACTTCTCTGGTTCATAAGCCGCCTAAAGCTACGATTACACGGTTTGGGCTTTATAATGATTTCGGCGCTGATCGTCCGCGGAATGATCTGAAGCGTCAGCCAAAGTTGCAGTTGCAGTCACGCGAACCATATTACACAGTCAGTACCATGATAGAATGAGAAGATAAACTCAGTACACAGATGATTTCAATTTTGTCTTGTTGTTTAGTTTGCCCCTTCTGTCAGGTTCAAAGGTTTTGTTTTTGTACTTTTCTGTTTACATTTATTTGTTGGTATACGTATGTGTTGACATTGACATGAGGAGTCTAAACAAAAACAGAATGTCTGCTGTTTTTGCCCACAATTGTTGTTGTATTTACTGCGACTACTTGGTAATTTTACTATGGTTATTGCTAGGCTGATGGAAATCAGTACATAATTTTTAATGATGCAAATTGGGATGATGCGCAGCCACCCGATTACACGGTCATACACTGATCGGTAAAGCATCGTCACAGGGACGAAAAAGTTCATCATCCCAACAACTTTTGTCATCGAAAGTGAGCTAACGTACAGTTTCATTCCCACTACGAAAATGTGTTCATCAACTGCAAATTGTTCGTCAATACGATGAAAGCACCGTTGTTGCTGCAATGAATTTGATTCCTTGTTCCAACGAATTTGTTTCATTTGTTCGTCAATACGATGAAAGCACCGTTGTTGCTGCAATGAATTTGATTCCTTGTTCCAAGGAATTTGTTTCATTTGTTCGTCAATACGATGAAAGCACCGTTGTTGCAGCAATGAATTTGTTTCGTTGCTGCAATGAATTTGTTCATTGTTGCAATGAACTTGTTCATTGTCGCAGTGAATAAATATCGTTCATGCAATGAATTTGTTTCATTGCAGCAATGAAGTTGCTTCAGATAAATCAAATATCAGTAGATTAAGTTTCATGTACTTACATTTTTTTAAATGTTTGACCCAGTTTTAATGCCCCTATTACGGTCCTCAACTTTTGTGAGAGTTTGGTCGTAATCGATGAATTGGCATTGCCTTTCTCAACTCAACGGCCGACTCAACTGAACAACAGCTGATTTTTTTTGTTGTGTTCACTTACTTTTGTCGTATTGCCTTTGACAACTCTGTCCAGTTTGGTCGACAAATGCGTTAAATTTACACCACTGCTTGAGAGCAGTTGAGTATATAGTTGTGCGTGTTTTTAAGTTGATAGGAATGGAGAGATTGTAAGTAGATGTTACTTTGGATTCAAATTATAATTTTCATTTATCATTTGAACATTTTAATTTAACAATAATATTTTATATATTTGGAAGTATCAAAATCACAAAGAATGCTCAGTTTGAGAAACTTGTCCAGCTAATGGAAAGTAATCCAGCCGTTGCTCTTGGAAAACCACAATTTAGCACCACGCAGAACCAAATGCTAGAACTATGGGAAAGATTTGCTGTGGAGTTAAATAGTTTAGGACCACTGTCCAGAACATGAATGAATGGCAAAGTGTATGTGCAAATACATACCTTGCACTGGGCAGCTCAAGAAGGTTGGATGCACCACGAATATTTCTTTTTAAATGCAACACGTCTACATATATTCACGTTTTCGACACCATCTTCATAAAAGAAATCTATGCTACTTATATCCATTTCGATTTTGCAAGCACAACACAATTGTTAACTTCTTTTATTTTCACATAAATCAGCTGCTTTTACTTGTCAAAATTGATATTTCGAGCTGGTAACTCCATAACAATTGCAACCAAAAACAGTTGTGAACCACAATACAAAAGATAAGTTTGGTCGTGTTGAAGTTGGGTCGTCTCTAAGTCGACCAAACTAAGTTGAGTGGTGAACGGTAATAGGGGCATAAGTTGTTGCAGCAACGAAATGAAAAATTGTCAAAGAAATCATGTATAGAATTTTTCGTTGCAGCGACTTACAAATTGCCGTATATACAAGACTTTTCATTGTAGCAACGTAAAAACATTAACGAAAATGTTCCATCCACGCGACGAAGCCTTATTCTTTCCGAGTACGTTTGTGGTATTCAATATGTATCTGTTAATTCATTGAGGTTGTTGTTTCCTTCAAACGTGACCATTTTTGGTCGATTGAAATTCAATTTAAAGGCAAAATATGGTTCGGCGTCAGTTTTTAAAACAAAAGCTTCAAATTTTGAAGTACTCGTATAGTTCGCAAGTGTTGCAAGCCGCATCTGAATTTTTGGAAAATGATGGCGACGGCACGGCCAACATACACTCACAAAATAAAATGTGCAACTAATAGCAAGCAATATAGGCTACTTACACTGTGACAAAAATTAAAGGAATTTGTTTCGTGCCTTAACCAAACCAAAAAATTGTGAAAGAGAAAGAAACATTTTTTTTACAGGTCGAAGAAAATTTTGGAGGTGGGTCAGGGCCCTGTTTCAGATTTTACTGTAATAAATCCTAACCAGCTTGAAATATTGCATTATAATCTTTGACAATATTGTAGCTATTATCCTATTTCATAATTCCGTCTAATATATTTCTAAGGAAAAGCACACTGTTAATCGATTATTTCACGAAACGTCATGAAAAATTGCACATATTTCATATGTTTTGACATTTCTTGCCTAATGGTAAATAAATTGCGGAAAATAGCTACAATACTGTCAAAGGTTGTAATTCAATATTTCAAGCTGTTTAGGATTTATTGAAGTAAAATCTGAAATAGAGCCCTGATCCACCTCCAAAATTTTCTTCGACGTATAAAAAAAAAATTGTCATGTATAGGAGCAAAACCGAGCGGGGTTTTGTGATAGCACATCCAAGTTCTTTCATATTTTTTTGGTTTGGTTGAAGCCCGAGACCCACTGTTGCACAGTGTTATCAGCAGGTAATTTTTTGTTATTACAGCAAATGTACTGCCATAACAACAAACTTTAAACAGCATTGAGAAAATGCCTGACATTATTTTCTAAAAAAAAAACAAAATTATGTTTGCTGAAATACTTTTCTGCTGTGTTTACTACAATATTTTTTTGAGTGTATGAAAATTGGCCAGTAGTTATTGTTTCAAGCAATTCCAAAGATATAAACCAAAATTTGTATTTATTTTTTTTTTGGTTTGGTTTTTATTTTTATCGTTTATGGTTCTAAACTGATGCGCACAACCTCAAAAACAAATCACAAAAGAATTCATTTTATTGGAAGACGACAACATCAACATTGCATGATGCAGATTAGTACAATTGCCATCACTGACGTCCAGAGGGATGATTTGCATCAGTCCAATGAGAAAATTTCAATGATATTTGTCAGCGAACAACTTACTTGCTTATACTTAGGTGGCCTCAAACAATCCAGAGGGGTCAAAGTCCTTACAAAATGAGCATAACAAGTTTCTCCAACCGGCTAGATCTTCAGCTTTACTCCTTCAGTTGGTAACACCAAGCTCTCGCAGGCAATGTACCACCTGGTCGTTCCAGCGAAGTCTTTGTCGTCCTATTTTTCGATGTCCTTCGAGTACGTCTTCGAATACCTATCACACTGGTTCATCCTGTTCCATTCTACTGGCATGACATATTAGCGTAAAAGCGCTATTTTGATACGTATAACTACGTCGATGTCGGGATACAGATTATACAAGTCGTGGTTCATCCGTCATGGATACTCGCCTTTCTCTATTATAGGACCATATATTTTTCGGAGCATTTTGTCGCTCGAAGACTCCTAGTGACGTTTCATTAGCATGCGATGTGACCCAGGATTCTGCGCCATAGAGAAATACAGGTTGTATGAGAGTATGATACAGATGGATCTTCGTTTCTCGGGAAACGGTTTGATCTCTGAAGTGCTTGCTTAGCCCGAAATAAAACCTGTATGCAAGCACTGTTCTCCGTTTGATTTCCAGGCTTATGTTACTACTTCCGTTCATGGCAGATCCGAGGTAAATCAATTCGTGCTCTACCTCGAACGGCTAAACGGGTGGATGTTCCGCTTGTCGAAACCATTCATTCTGTCTGGTTCTCGTTTAATTCTCAGTTCTCGAAAATACTGCAGTAACTTTTCGCAGATTTCGCCCAATGATGTCGAAATCATCAGAATACGCGAGCAGCATGTGACTTTTTACTGCTGACAGATTTATTCGTGTTGACTGCAGCCTTTCTCACGATCATCTCAATTAATATGTTGAAGAGATCACATGATAGGGTGTCGCCCTGCTTGAGTCCTCGCCTCGTTCTAAATGGTTCGTTAAAATCATTACCAATCTTAGCTAAAGATTTCATGTCGGTCAGTGTCGTTCTACAAAGGCGTGTCAGCTAAACAGGAATACCAAGCTCCGACATAGCTTCGTTCAGTTTTCCCCTTATCGGGCTATCGAAAGCAGGCTTAAAATCTATAAAGAGGTGGTAGGGAGAGGTAAAGAGGGAGGTGGGTTTCCGTAATGTGAATATTTGGTCGGTGGTTGACTTTCCAGGCCTAAAGCCACACTGCCAAAGTCCGATCAGGTCTACAACAAACGGCTTTAGCTTTTCGCACGTTACGCTCGAGAGGACCTTGTATGCGATGGATAAATGCTTATTCCACGATAGTTTCTACATATACTCGGGTCGCCTTTTTTAAAAACAGGACACAGTTTGCTAAGACTCAAATCGTCGGACATGCATTTGTCTAGCGAGATTTTGGACATGAGGTGATGCATACACCTTTCCAACTAATAGTCGCCGACCTTAAACAGCGCAGCCGGTAGTCCATCAGCACCAACGGTATTTTTGTTATTAAGCTGGAAAATTGCAGTTCTAACTTCGTTTTGGCTGGGAAGGGGCAGTTGACGCATCGTCATCTGTATTGAAGTCTCATTGGACAAGAAAAGAAGAGAAACGATCTCTCCATATTCCCAACATACATACACTGCACATCTGCAACAAGATTTCCGTCCTCATCTCTACAAAAGGGGGGCCCTGATCTATTTCCACTGGTTTGGCTTTGTACTTTTTGGTAGAATTTGCGGGCGTCATTCTTCCTTCTCTAAGTCTCAATTTGCGCACTCTCGCGCTTTCTCCACAACCGTTTTTTTCATCATAAACAAACGGGGTTCCTATCTTCTCTGCTCCTTATACCGCTCTGTCGCGGCTCGCGTTGCAACGGACTGGAACATTATCATACGTGCAGCGTTCTTTTCATCACTTGCCATGCGGCACTCTTCATCGTTCCATGGTTTCATAACCAAGTACGGCGTCTGTAACACAAAAGCGATTACACGGTCAACCCAATTGCACTGATCTGCGTCAGTACAATGATGATGCGCTGATCTGCATCATAGTACGTCAGCGCCACATTATTACAGTGATTACACGATGCCAGCGCCCATCGTTCCTTCCAATTTGGACTGATCGTGAGCGCTTTGAGATGACCATGACATCGTACCTTTACTGCAATTAGTTAATTCCACTTCCAGACAATCACGATCAATGCCGGGCACACGGACTTTGCCAATAAATGCGCACAACAACGGAAAACGGGATTCAGTGGCGGCAACGACCACACAAGTGTAAGTGTTTCGCTGTAATTCTCATTCATGTGAATGCAGCCAGAGTACATAATGATGAGCCTAATTTTCAGTCGCTTTCCGCCTTCTGATGCGATGTCACAAGATCTTGGCGTCTAGTTCTGAGAAAACAGACTATTTTTTAACACTGTGTCTTTTAAGACAGGAAGTAAAGGCTGCGGCAGGTCAAGTTTGGAATTTAATTACGCTCTAAAAAAAAATAGTAATAGACATTTTTTCAAAATTATGATCTTGTTGGTGGGGCACATCATTGACATTTATCAATTAAATAAAACATCGTTCAATTAGATTCTATGACTTGCTTTACAGTAGCTCATTCGATCTACCTAACATTTTCGATTGTTGCACCTTTATCTCGAGAACGACAGTGACGATTTCATGTTCTACGGCCTCAACGGGCTCGGGATTGTTGGCATAACACTTATCTTTCACGACGCCCCAGATATAATAGTCAAACGGGGTCAAATCGCAGCTACGAGCCGGCCAATAGACTTCCGAGTCTCGGTTGATTATGGAGGTTTCAGACACAGTGCGCAAAAGTTCGATTACTGCAACTTAGTAAGCGAACGACGAAACAATATACTTTTCTAATCCTTGCATTACGATATCGCTTACAAGCAAGCGACATGGTAAGCTGTAAACATTATTTTATTTTGGGTTGCTTTTCCATATGATTTACATGTAAGAACTTCCAAGTAAGCGCTTTAGTATGGGAAAATAGTTTCGCATGCTTCTTAAACACTCACATTTTTTTGCTGGGGTAGTAGAAGTATTATTGGTACCCCACGTATATTGCAGCATTTACTGTTGCATTCATATATTTTACTCCTCGTTGCATTTAAGTCCTTCCTACCACTTCTGTGTTGTTGGTTTGCCAACCCTTCTCTCCCCATCAAGGGATGAATTGCATTGGTTTCCACTAACCGCAATTGCAACAATGTTTTTTTTTTTGGGTGGAAAGTTCTATACTTTTGTTGGTTTCTTCTGCTTCTTCGTTTTGCTGTTAAGAACAATTACCCGTTTGAGGTTTATTACCATTTCTGGTAGACAAATATTTAGTGGGTTATTAAAGAGATTGCCATGTTTGTTTTTGCTGATATAAATTTATAGGACTTGAGAAGTTTGTTGACTTGTGCAAAATTATTGGCATTTAGTGTTTTGGGAAATAAAATAAAATTAAAGAATAAAATTTATAACAACTCTGAAATTCATTTGTGTTTCCAAGGGGTTCCTAAATGAAAGGAACAGAATGGTATATATAATATCATTAAAATATTTCACAGGATACTATTTTTATGGTATTAAGTATAATTAGGAATTAATTTTATAAAACATCATACATATACATATATATGCTGATCGCCGGTAAAGACTCCCTGGACTGGAGACGCATTACCAAGCTGACTGAGAGAAGTAATGCTATTTGAGAAGCTTGTTCATTGCAGTATCCTCTGCATAGTTGTTTATAATAGGGTATCCAATCGATTAACCGTTATTCGATTAATTGAACAGTTTGTGTCAAACATTTGCTGAAGTTATTTAGAACGACTGATTTCGAGTAACAAATTAATTGAGTAAATTATACAGATTAATCAAACAATTCCCGAAAATATTAATGTAATATAATAAAGTGTGTCTCAGTGAGAATGCACTTTTTCATATAAAAACACGTAGTTTTTGAGATAGTTGTGATTTTTGTATTGGATTGTAAAGAGGACATGTTCCGATTAAGTATGGAATAAAACATCCGTCAGGCCATTACTCTTTTCATGAAATTTTCCATGACTTTTTCTCAGAGATGTTGCTGTATCTCACGGATGACGCGTCGGATCTTGGATTTGAGAGCTGGAATTGTTTCTGGGTTTTTCGCATAAACCCGAGATTTCACAACACCAACCCCAAAGAAAGAAATCGTACGGCGTTAAATCGAATGATCTTGGTGGCCAGTTGACATCTGAATTTCTTGAGATAAATTGTTCTGGAAATCGTTGGTGCAATAAATATCACCCAGATATATGCCGTCCAGTTGAGGCCACAAGAACTCGGTTATCATGTTCCTGCAACGAATGCCGTTCACAGTCACTGCAATTTCGGCCTCATCTTCAAAAAATTATGGCCCAATCACGCCGCCTGGCCAAAATTCGCACCAGACAGTTGCTCGTTGTGGCTACATTTGTTTCTCATGGATTGTATGAGGATTTTCAGAGCTCCAAATTCGACAATTTTGTGTATTCACGAAGCAATTCAGTTGAAAATGCGCTACGTCGGAGAAGATGACTTTTTCTTTAAAAAAAATTGGCATTGACTCACTTTGCTCCATTACCCATTGAAGGAATGGTCTGCTGGTTTGAGCTCCTGCGTAAACTGAATTTTGTACGCATAAAGGTGGAGGTTGTAACGACGGGTTTCCCCTTTGAAGCTGGAGTTCGTTACATACCATTTATATTTTTGAGAGAAAGAGTAGAACGCTAGTAATATTCTCTATATCGATAACATTTATTTTAACGTATTCATCTTCACTGATAATAATAATATTACAGTAAATGTCTCAGAGTGGAGCGGCATAATGGCGGTGGGATTCTGTAGGCGTTGGTGGCTGGCAGATGATTACCTATCGGGCAGAGTATTACCGGTGGCGGAGATCGTTGATCGAAACGGCGCTAACTCGTGGGCGAGTGACAGTGACGCGTAGTCGATGGGTCGTTGCAGTTGTCATGGTCGATGGTTCGGGACCTATGGCGGGAGTGCCCCTTAAATTCCAAAGCTTTAGAGACCGTGGTGAATTTATTGTGCGCTGGAGTCTCTGTCTATACTACGACAGCGAAACCGTGGTCGAAAGAGGGGACTATTTGTAGGGACCAAGGTCAATACCCCACAGGCATGGAATCTCTGGATGACCCAGGGTCAAACAAAAGACAACAAAGTACCAAGTTCAATACCCCACCGGCAGGGAATCTCTGGCTTGAACCAGGGAACAAAGACAAACACGGAAACAGGCGGGTACCAAGTTCAAGACCCCACAGGCAGGGAATCTCTGAATTGAACCAGGGAACAAAGACAAACACAGGAACAGGCGGGTACCAAGTTCAAGACCCCACAGGCAGGTGATATCTGGCTTGAACTAGCGGAAGATGAAAGCAACAAGGTCAAGACCCCACAGACAGGGAATCTCTGACTTGAATCAGGGAACAAAGACAAACACGGGAACAGGCGGGTACCAAGTTTAAGACCCCACAGGCAGGGAATCTCTGACTTGAACCAGGGAACAAAGACAAACACGGGAACAGGCGGGTACCAAGTTCAAGACCCCACAGGCAGGGAATCTCTGGCTTGAACTAGCGGAAAAGGTAGTCAACAAGGTCAAGACCCCACTGGTAGGGAATCTCTGGTTTGCACCAGGGGAACAACGAGAAACACGGGAACAGGCGGGTACCAAATTCAAGGCCCCACAGGCAGGGAATCTCTGACTTGAACCAGGGAACAAAGACAAACACGGAAACAGGCGGGTACCAAGTTCAAGACCCCACAGGCAGGGAATCTCTGGCTTGCACCAGGGAAACAAAGACAAACTCAGGGACAGTTTGAAGATTTGCCCTTTCGTCCTGCGTTTTACTCACATTCTAAATTTGTACCCCATTCCTAATCATTCTCAACTAACTTTCTCGATATTTGTACTTTTACCCACCATTTTTAAGACATTCATAATCATTCGATACGACTTTTCTCGCAGTTTAAAGTCTTGCCCCACTTGTCCTCTTTTTACCCCCATTGTCAATAACACCCTCCCATTCATTCAAACAATTGTCCCGTATCATAAAATTTTACAATTTGTAGCTCCCTTTTTTATTATTTTACACATATGTATAAGTATGTACATTAGGGTGGGTCAATTTGTATGGGACCAAAAAACTTGACAAAGAGTATAGCAGAAACGTAATCCACGGCAAATTCTAAGAAAATGTTCCCACGAAACCTTGGTTCTAAAATCAAAATCGAGCCCGAGATTTTTCACTTGAAAATTTGTATGAAATTTCACATATATATTCTACTCGTGCCGTTTATTTCAGGTCGAAACTCCCCACGGTTCATGTTTTATAGCTGTGTAACGTTGGTCATCTGCAGCATTTTTGTGTAATGTTGGAATAACTTTTGAATGCGATATCAGATTGTAACGATCAAGATATCGCCTGATAGGTTTTAACCTTCTCTTTAGGCATAAAAATACAAATGGTAAATCTAATATGGCATTCAAAAGTTATTCTAACATTAATACAGGTATCTCTTCACAAAAATGCTGTACATGACCAACTTTATACAGCTATAAAATATGAGCTTCAACCTAAAATAAACGTCCTTGTAATGGCAGCAATGACTAGAAGATATGTTGGAAATTTCATCGAAATCGAACAGTATCAAATTTCAAAAGAATGGCTTTTGGGTCGTATGGAAATTTTCAAGTGAAAAAATGCGGGCTCGATTTTGATTTTAGAACCATGGTTTCTTGGGAAAACTTTCATAAAATTTGCCGTAGATTATGTTTTTGTTATACTCTTCGTCGGCAAAAAAATTGACCCACCCTAATGTAAATTTTACCTATATATTTCATAATTAAAAAATATTCTAGGACTTCGAGAGGAGAGTGGATATTGTAAAATATCCAATAAATAAGAATCATTGTTCCGTAATGCTTCAAAAACGATTCCGGCTGGAACGTTACAATTAATGGGGATCGCTATAGATCAACGTTCCATGACTTCTACGTACCTGAACTGACTCGCCTCGACGTGGAAGAACTGATCTCAACAAGACGGCGCAACGGCTCAACATATTCGTAATTAATAATTTCGTGTTTCGGATCTGTGAATTGGCGTCCAAGATCGTGCGTGAAATGTAAAATCTCTAGTCTACGCCGATAAGCCAGAGACGGTTGACCACTGGGAAGGTAAAATTCGCCGCATTATTACCAATATCCGACCGCATATGCTGAAAAAACTGTACGAAAATTGGACCTCCCGATTGGACTACATTCGAACCAGCCGCGGCTGTCGTTTGACAGAAATCATATTAGAATTAAAATGGCAAAATATTGTCTTACTCATAAAGCCAATTTCATTGTAATTAATTCAACTCATCTCTGTTCTATTTAATTGTCGAGTTCAATTAATGTTATGCGTACGCAGTTCAAAGTTCCCCAAAAATATTGTACTTTAATTTTGAGTAATTACTTTGTTCTTTGTGTTATAATTGAATCCGTGTTATTATCAAATCACCCACGTAGTTTTTACATACAGCTGGGATTGGTCTTGTGTAAAACTAAACTCCCACTTTGTTCTTAAACTCAGGTGGTGGAAAAATTTACCATCCACTTCAGACATTTTACTGATTTATTTATCACAATAAAATATTTCTTTTTATCATCGATATGACCAATGTCTGTCTTGCCTGTGCCATCTGACAGACTGACTGACTGACTTCCTTTTTATTCCGACATATTCAAAGACATTCTGCATGCATTGCAATTAATTGCATGCCAGTGTATAATTATGTACGGGAGTGTAATTTGTACAATTTTTACAAATGTATGTGTACATTTGAATGTATGTCGGAATGCAAGTTGGTTGCCTTTTGTTTGAATGAATCTTTTGCAGTTCCGTAAATGAGTTCAAAATATTTTTTGTACATGAAGTTTCAATGTTTTTCCGTTGAAAATTATAACTACCCGGCAGCCACTACGACAAACCAATACAAAGGACAAGCTAACGTACATGCATATTTATGTATTAACATTAAAAAATACATATGTATAAGTACATGTAAGATGCCCATAGCGAGATGACGAAGTGGCGTATGAGAAGTCCGGGTTAAGACTAATAAAGTCAAAATATTTATAAGCTACAAAAATCATTGCAGTCGTAGAGACATAGAGTTGAAGTAGCAAATGTTTTCCTATTTAATTTGTCAGTTTTTACTCCAATTATTATAATTTTTTGTTTTAAATCTGTTGTAAAAAAATTAGCTTCCCATTACATCTCCTGAAGGGACAGACGACAGCTTCGAAGTTATCCCAATTTTTGTAGACCAACAATAAAATACTACAAACATGTTACGTTTTCTGAAAACAATTTTGCAAACTGCCCGAGGTATATGTCTTGATCCTTTACATTGTATCAGTCGATGGATTTGTGGATTGGAAACTAAAGCTTTTTAATATAATTCAGCTACTTTTTTATAGACAATTTTATAACCTCACGAGGTCAAATGCCTTACAAATGTTAACTAGATAAAGAATTTAAACAAATTTCAACATTCGAGTATTCTATCAACTGGTTCTATCCTTGGCCTTTTCTCTTCAGTTGGTAACACCGAGGATTCGGAGGGATTCTTCTGCCTGGTCTTTCCAGCGGAGTCTTGGTTGTCCTCTTTTCCTGCTTCCATCGGGTACGTTATCGAAAACTTTTCGAATTGGTTCATCGTCATCCATTCTGATAACATGACCTAGCCAACGAAATTGGCCTAATTTCATTCGCCTTTCTATGTCCACGTCAGAATATAAAGGATATAGCTCTTGATTCCAACGACGTCGGTACTCATTTCTTTTGTTTAGCAGAACTATATATTTCACGGGGAATTTTTCTCTCGAATACTCTCAGGTGTTTTTCATCCACTTGCGATATGACCCAAGTTTCGGAGCCATATGTCAGGACAGGTAAAATGAGCGACTGTTTTGCTTGGACTTTTGTTTGTCGAGAGAGGGCTTTGTTCTTCAACTGCTTACTGAGCGAAAAATATCATCTATTTGCAAGAACCATTCTCCATATATCTTGAGGCTGACGTTGTTTTCCTTGTTCACGGCTGATCCAAGGTGGAGAAATTCATCTACGAGATCAAAATTAAAGCGGCTGTCGACGTTCAAATGTCGATCCAGTCGAGAGGTTAGTGTAGCCGGCGACACCCACATTCGTCGATTCTTAAAAATAATGCAGTATTCTCTCCCGGACTTGACCCAATGATGTCAATGTCAATGACACGAACAATATATGGCTTTTTATTCAGATGGTCTTGTTAATATTTACTGCATCCTTTCTCATTATTATCTTCATTAAGATGTTGAAGAGATTGCACGAAAGTGTGTCGCCTTGTCTAAGTCCTCGCTTGGTACAGAATGGTTCAGTGAGGTCTTTCCCCACTTTCATTGCTGAGTTGGTGTTGGTCACCGTCGTTCTACAGAGGCGGATCAGTTTTCCCGGAATACCAAGTTCAGACATAGCTTTGTACAGTTTTCCCCGAATGGGGCTATCGAAAGCAGCTTTGCAATCGACAAAAAGGTGGTATGTAGCGATTTGCTTTTCGTGGGTCTTTTCCAGGATCTGGCGTAGCATGAATATTTGGTCAGTCGTGGACTTGCCTGGTCTAAAACCACACTGATAAGGTCCAATCAGGTTTTCAATAATTGGCTTTAGTCTTTCACATAATACGCTTGACAACACTTTATACGCGATGGATAAAAGAGTGATACCTCGATAGTTGGAACAGACACACGTATCACCCTTTTTGAATACAGGACATAATACACTGAGACTCCAATCGTCAGGTATAGATTCCCCCAGCCATATACCACATATAAGTCGATGCATGTGGGCTAGCAGTCCTTCGCCACCTGCCTTAAAAAGTTCAGCGGGTAACCCATCCGCACCAGCGCCTTTATTATTTTTAAGCCGGGAGATCGCCGTTCTAATCTCGCCTTGGTGAGGGTGGGTACAATCTATACTATCTTCCACTATCGTTACCTCCTGATCTGCAGTGGAAGAATCTGCGTGGAGTAGTGCTGAAAAGTGGTCTCTCCACATTTTGCGCAGACACTGCTTATCAGTCACCACATTCCCATTCTTGTCTTTGCAGAAAAGCAGCCCATTATTCGGCCCGTTATTCGATCTTCTTACTCTCTGGAAAAATAATCGGGATTCATTATTCATCCTGCACAATTCGGTCTTTCACTCTCCGTATATTCCCACTGCATTTTTTCCGCCTAAATAGTTGGTTTTCCTCCATTTGCAGCCTCTTGTACCGCTCACTCGCAACTCGCGTTGTAACTGACTGTTTCGTTTCCAAACATGCAGCGTCTTTTTCATCAGCTTTCCTTCTGCGGTTTTTTATAACCAAGTTCACTCCTTGCAGCTGTTTCCAGGGAATGGGAGATGTGCTCCACTGCACATCTGGCTCCTGCCCTAGGAGGAGAGAGAGCTTCTGCTGATAGGACATTGAAAGCTCCGGTATTCTGGTGTTCGGCTTTGCACTTTTTTTGCCTTGCTCAGTCTTGTGCGAACTGTCGCAGTCACCAGGTAATGATCCGAGTCGATATTGGCACCTCATCCATTACACTGCACTAGAAGAGTGCCTGCCATCTATTACCAAGTGATCAATCTGGTTCTTCGTCCTCTGATCAGGAGATATCCAGGTCGCCTTATTTATGTTCTTATGCTGGAATCGTGTGCGACTAACTACCATGTTCTTTGCACCGGCGAAGTCTATCAGTCATATTCCATTATCGATTACAGATGGTTGGTCGAAAGACACTTTCCTTTCCCAATTTTGCATTAAAATCGCCTAGAATAATCTTAATGTCGTGGTCAGGGCAGCGTTCATATACTTCCTCCAGACGATCATAAAATGTTTCTTTGACCACATCATCTTTATCCTCTGTCGGTGGGTGCACACAAATTAACTGGGTTGAACCTTGAAACTAGGTGTCGCAGTCTCTTGCCAACTATAAATCAGAACCCGAATTCGTGCTTTCGCTCATGACAGCTGTAGTAAATATCGCACTTTTTCTTTCTATCCTTTCCTTTCCATTGCAGTTCCTGTATTGCTTTGATATCACCTTTAAATTTTCCGAGAACATCCACCAGTTGGAAAGTGGCGTCCTGTATAGCATTCGCACATTCCAGGTACATATCCCTAAATCCTGGTCCTTATAACGTTTGCGAGGGTCGTCAACAGTTCGTTATTTTTTCTGTATATTTTCTATGCCTATATAAAAATTCATTTAAAATTCATCATCGATTCATCTACCACTTCAAAATTAAATCGGTTATCGACGTTCAATTGTAGACCCAGTCGATAGGTTTGTCTAGACGTTGACACCGTCATTCTGTCTTGTCCTCATTACCAGCATTCGGCAATTCTTTTTCGGTTCTTAATGGTTTTTATGTTGATGGTCTTGTTCATATTCACTGCAGCTTTTCTCATTACCGTTGGTGATGCAATGGTAGAGTGCGTGCCTTTTGTAGATGAGATCCTGGGCTCGATCCCTGCTCTGACCATCTGTTGTGAGAAGCTCTCCCCAATTCCTTCATAGGATGTAATGGTACACCATTTATTTATTTTTATTTTTTTCTCATTATTATCTCCTTCAAAATGTTGAAGAGATTGCACGAAAGTGTTTCGCCTTGTCTAAGTCCTCGCCCGGTATAGGACGGTTCAATGCGGCGATCTGCATGATCTTCTTACCCTCTGGAAAAACGTTCGTGATTCATTATTTATCCTGCCCATTTCGGTCGTTTCACTCTCTCTTTCTCTGCTTCCACTGGCACTTTTTCCTCCTAAATAATTGGGTTTCCTCATTCGCAGCACGTGTTGTAACTGACTGAAGCGTTGCCATACTTGCAGCGTTCTTTTCACCAGTTGCAATGCAAAATTCTTCATTGTACCTTGGCTTGTCTTTCCGCGGGTTGTGATAGCTATGTTAGGTTCTTGCAGCTGTTTCTAAAGAATGAGAGATGTGCTTCCACTGCATTTCTGAGTCCTCGGGAGGGGGAGTGTTGTGCTCCAATATTAGAGTGAGCTTTCGTTAATAGGCCTTTGATATCTACGGTATTTGCTGGCTTTTAACTTATTCTTCGAGAACACGGTGCCGTTTTGACGTCCTTCCTGTGTAACTATACATTTTGCGCTTCCATTCCAGTTAGTCATGGCAACCTAATTACCGATCCATTTAATGTCACCACATAAATAAGTTTTCGTTCTCATCCCGTGCTGAAGAAAAACGGCCCAGCAATATATTGTTTTCATGAATTGAAGATCTGCCGCTTTTTGTTTTGTCTGTAACATATTTATTTTCATCAATTTTCAACAAACAAAGCCACATTTGGGTCACAAATACATATATTGTAACCTATTAATCATTGTGTCCCCAACATGTTATATTGAATAGCTAACACAATGTGTTTGGACAGAAGTGTACTATATTTGCGACAAGCCACAAACACATTATAGTTGCATCCAAACAACAAAAAAGACACAGTTTTCTATTTAACCTCAACTGGTGGTCCTTTTTTAATAACTTTTCTTGCTTTTGAAATGACTTTGAAGTACGTCAAAGAACGCTAGCATTACAAGGTCACTAACTTTCCACTTTGTATACTTCCATCGTACCACCAATACTATTGTTGCCCATGTTATTTGAAATGCTAATACATGTGCCCGTGGTGCAAGTGTCAGTTGTTGGGAATTTCTGAACCCGGTTATTTTAAAAGATTTGCATCAATTTTCAATAATATTCTAAAACTTCGTTTTTGTACAATCTGAAGTTTTCTTAGAAAATATTCAAAATTTCCACCTATGTATGTATATATCCCCCATCCCCCAGTTGGAAATTTTGCCTTGCAGACATTTTCAGTAGTATTTCCTTAGGACAATATCGGCAGGTATCGACTATTGACATAATGCATTGTTCACGCTGCCACGAAATTGACAATTTCGGATTGAAATTGTAAAACGACATTGAATTCGTTCACATTGGCATTTGAGCAATTTCGTTGCAAAATGACAATTGTTTGTTTACAACTTCACCATGAGTAAAATTGTCACACTAACCAAAATTTTGTTTGGAATAAAAGACAACAATAAAATAAATGAATGGTGCATGAACTCTATCACGAAGCACTGAGTCTACACAGTTTATAGTGTCTTCTCACTAATCCATGTCGATGGAAACTTAAAATTTCAATTTAATGAATGAGGAGGCATACAATTGTTTTATTTTGTTGTTGTCATTTTAGTAACCATGTGTTCAGGGAATGAAGTCTACCCCTAATAATCGAGATCTCCGTTAACATGTTCTGGTAACGAATGCCGTTCACAGTCACATCAATTTCGGCCTCATCTTCAAAAAAGTAAGGCAAATCACCGCCTGACCAAAATCCTCACCAGACAGTTGCTCGTTTCGTTGTGAGTGCATTTGTTTCTCATAAATTGCATTTTCGACAATTTTGCAAAACAAATAAAATTTTGTGTATTCACGAAGCCATTTCGATGGAAATGCTCTTCATAGGAGAAGATGAAATTTGTTCAAAAACTAGCATTGACATCACTTTGCTCCATTACCCATTGAACGAATTGTCGACACTTTCCATGGTCTGCTGGTCTGTCTTTTGTCAAAATTCGCTGCGTGGTGGTTCGTGAAATTTGAAGTTGTTTAGTACGATGCCGAATTGATGCTTTCTGGTTTTCGGTGACACTCTCATTTGCAGCAGCAAAGTTTTCGAGAGACGGACCGGTACGTTGACGCACAGGAGTCTTACTGTCCTTAACCGACCCAGCTTTTCAAATATGTTGACCACTCTTCGAATGGTTGTCACATTAGATGCACTTAGCTAGTAGTTTGCGAGCGGTCTCAGCATAACTTTTCAAATTTTTCTAATAAGTTTTCGCAACTATAACGCGTTGTCCTTTTGTAAAGCGTTCCACTTTTATTAATTGGCCTAAAACTATGTGTCAGCTGCCAAATTTCAGAGCTGCCACTTGCACAAAAAAATATGACACTAAATTTCAAAAGTAAAATCTTACTGAGACACCCTTTATTTTCCAACCGAAGTTAATTTTGTTTGGGCGTAAAGAAGGTTTTCTTTACTTTGATGTGGTGTTCAGAAGAATGCAATAGAAATATTGCATTATTTTACAGGGTTTATTTCCAGACGGGGTTTCATAACAAAATACGGTTTCCCTGGAATAGAAGATGTTTCTACTGCACTTTCTAACAATTGAGGATGCTTTTCATATTGAAAATACGCGTGCGTATCTGGTAGCGCAACGCATTTTTGTATTAAAATAACAGGTTTTGTAGTAAACGAGTGGTTTATACACACTGAAAAATAACAGCCCCAGCAACATATTGCAGGAACCATGTACATGTTTGAAAGCATTGTTTTCGTAAATAGGAGATCTCCTGCTTTTTGTTTCTTTATTGTTTCTTATGTTTTTCTTTTCAGCAGTTTTCAACAAACGAAGCCGCATTTGGGTCACAAATACATACTATATATTATAAATTTTCACCGTGTAGTAAAGGATGTTTTTATAGATGAATTGTTATGGAAGTTGATCTCACGGAAAATTACTGCATAAAAAAATTATCTCATAAAAAAATGTAGTCATACGTGATCGATTACCCGGGTTTGGTTGGAACTACCTTGTTTGATTGCTTGTTGTACTCACTCATATGTAAATGAACAGGTTAATAGGTAATTAAGTTTTATATGTTTCTCGCCATACTCTCCCTCCCTCTCCCCACTCACAGACATTGCTACCGCATTTTTCATATTAAGGACATTTTTACATCTTTTTTTTGAATTTTTGAAAGTACTTTTAGCTCCCCCCCCCCCCTTTCAACGTTTTGCGACGGTTCTAGTTTTGTCAAATTTAGGTCCTTTTGAAGAGGGAATTGTTAAGAGTCACGATTTAACATTAGAAACTCTTGTGCACAAAATTATATGTTGGATGATGTTGAAATGCCCATGCTGGAATTCCATTCGCAATAACTACAAATTCTAACAGCAACAACAACTCAATAGTGTAGTATAAGAAACCACATTCAAAGTATTATAATGAAATTAGGATAAATTGTTTAAAACGCAAAAAAATTAAATCGAGTCGTTAGCATTTTTGATTGAAAGTTTAATTAATTCAAAGGTTGGCAAGTGAAAGAGGAAGAGCAAAAATAGCTTGACTACCTAAGTACTGAGTAAAGCCATGAGAAATCAATGAATATGGAATTGTCATTTGCTGAGAGCGGATGGAATAGTGTAAACTTGATGACAACAATTTGTAGAACAAATTTTGACAGATCTGTTAGAATTCTCTCATTTTATATCTCATTTATGAAATGAACAAAAACATCGAAAACATCGAAATCACTTGTTTTTCGTCACTTATTTTCAAATTCTTAATCTTTGTTCATAATAGTTTTTTCTGATTGATATGGTTTTACTGTCATAAAAACTCATTTACATGCTTAAGGTTTTTTCAATATAATCTTAAAAAACTAAATATCCTTGTGTACTGGGTATTCTTCAGGGATTCTTAAAAATTCATTTAAATATATGTGATCATGTCACAGCAGTTTTACGTTAAGGCAGCAATTTTCTTTTTCCATAACAAATACAAAAAATTGTAATTCCAATTCACTTAAAAATAAAAAAACCAAAACTTTCATACTAACAAATTAAAACCTACAAACTACAAAGGGTATGTACAAAAAGGAAAACAAAATAAAAGGAAACAAAAAGGAAAAGAAAAGGAAAAGTGATCAATTCAACAAACAGATTCATTGCGCGTTGTTATACATCGTGTTCCGCAGGTCAAGACTGTCAATGCGTCTATGATAGAAGAAAAGTTGTCCATTTTCGTATAAGTGTCCTGTTCTGTCCAAAGTCAAAAGTCCAGCAGGTGGTATATAGTTCCGTAAAATTATGTTGTCGTCATTCACGCAGCTAAAGCACTTTCTCACCAAGGTTTTGTCCCGTTCGGCACTCTTACGCATTGAAATCAATCCAGTTTCTATTAAAAAGACGTCGATGTGTTTAAAATCGATTCCGTTGTAGCAGACACGAGCTCAATATATTCCTCATCCATATCCGTAGGCAGTGGGAGCACAGAGGGAGAGTGAGAAAATCGAATTATGCAGTATGACTGGTGAATCCCGAAAATTTTTCAGAGGGTAAGAAGATCGAATAACGGGCCTAATAATGGGCTGCAAGAACGAGAATGGGAATCTGGTGATGGGCTACACGCTGAACTTTTTAAGGCAGGTGGCGAAGGACTGCTAGCCCACATGCAACGACTTATATGCGGTATATGGCTGGGGGAATCTATGTCTGACGATTGGAGTCTCAGTGTATTATGTTCTGCATTCAAAAAGGATGATCCATGTATCTGTTCCAAATATCGCGGTATCAGTCTTTTATCCATCGCGTATAAAGTCTTGTCGAGCGTATTATGTGATAGACTAAAGCTAATAATTGAAAACCTGATTAGACCTTATCAGTGTGGTTTTAGACCAGGCAAGTCCACGACTGACCAAATATTCACGCTACGCCAAATATTGGAAAAAACCCACGAAAAGAAAATCGATACATACCACCTTTTTGTCGATTACAAAGCTGCTTTCGATAGCCCCATTCGGGGAAAACTGTACAAAGCTATATCTGAACTTGGAATTCCGGCAAAACTGATCCGCCTCTGTAGAATGACGCTGACCATTACCAAATCAGCAATGAAAGTGGGGAAAGACCTCACTGAACCACTCTGTACCAAGTAAGGTCTGAGACAGGGCGTCACACTTTCGTGCAATCTCTTCAACATCTTAATGGAGATAATAATTAGAAAAGCTGCAGTAAATACGTACAAAACCATTATCACGAAAAGACATATGTTGCTGGCGTATGCTGACGACATAGACATCATTGGGGGAAAATACTGGAGAATTTTCAAGAATCGAAAAGGAATGAGCGAAGGTGGGTCTTGCTGTTAATGAGGGCAAGACAAAATTGATGGTATCAACGACTAGAGAAACCTCTCGACTTGGTCCGCACTTGAACGTTGACAACCGATTTAATTTTTATATTGGCAGATGAATTTGTCTACCGTGGATCCGCCGTGAACAAGGACAACAACGTCAGCCTGGAGATAAATAGAAGAATTGTGCTATTTGGAAATTGATGCTATTTTGGGCTCAGCAAGCAGTTTAGGAACAAAGGCCTCTCTGGACGGGCAAAACTCAAGCCATATCAGACTCTCAATTTACCTGTCTTGACAGTTGGCTCCGAAACTTAAGTCATATCGCAAGCAGATGAAAAACACCTGGGAGCGAGTACCGACTTCGTTGGAACCAATGGCTATATCATTTGTATTCTGACGTGGACATAGCTAGGTGAATCAAATTAAGCCAATTGCGATATCTAGGCAATGTTATCAGAATGGATGAAGATGAACCAGCGCGAAAGATTTCGATAACGTAACCGATGGAAGCAGAAAAAGGGGACGACCAAAACTTCGCTGGAAAGACCAGGCGGAAGAATCCCTCCGTAGTCTTGGTGTTACCAACTGGCGAGAAAGGGCGAAGGAATATGTTGAAATTTCTTTAATATGTTGAAATTTCTTTAATTTGTTTGTTTAATTAATATGTAATAAGATGTCTGACCTCATGAGGTTTTAAAACAGTCAATAAAAAAAGTATATCCGTTGGCGTTCCAGTTGATGGGAGGATATCCCCGACCACATGGGGAACGATCTTATGATCTGGCGGTAAATAAGCAGCCACACAGTCCATTTATTGGCCGCAGCATTCTGGCATAGGCACTAAAGATTCGTGCTACTCTCCCGAGGACAAAGTCCAGGTACTGTTAGAATTGAAAGGTGGCTATCGCGAATGGAGCGTTTCCAACCTTAAGGGTTGGAACAACACCCCTACTATTAGCTTTGATGAGCACATTTTCATAGCGCGAATGAAACTGTACATTAGCTCACTTTAGCTGACATAAGTTGTTGGGGCGACGAACATTTTCATTCGAGTGACGAAGATTTTCAGAATTTCTGGTGGCGGCCACTTGGCTGATATCATTTCCTCGACTTAACGAACTCAAATTTAAGGCATTAAATAAACATAAACAGCCAAAGGACATCGGGTGACAGCTGTTGTACATCAAAACTGTCAACATATAGCCTAGATAATTTCGTGTCCTGGTCGCCAGCATTTCATGCTAGTGTTGGATTTTTACCTATTCTCTGAAAAGTAGTTCGTTGGCGTTAAACGCAAAAACAGTTTGTCGCAAACATTTTTAGGTTATTTTGTATTTTATTATTCAAGTTAAAAACCAGGCTATATCTCTATTAATGGATGAAACACCGCATAGCTATTTCAGATCTAGCTACAGATCTTCATCATCGGTTGCTTGAATGGGCTAATGAAAAATGCATCAAACTAAATGCAAACGAAAACTCATTATAATTGACAAATTCCCACTATGTAAGTATTCGAAAAATATCGAAGGCAAACATGAAAATGTTCATCATCCCAACAACTTTTGTCATCGAAAGTGAGCTAACGTACAGTTTCATTCCCGCTATGAAAATGTGTTCATCAACTGCAAATTCTTCGTTACTGTGGTGATGGTATGGTTGTTGCTGCAATGAATTTGCTTCATTATTGCAACGAATTTGTTTCGTTGCTGTAATGAATTTGTTTAATTGCTGAAATGAATAAGTATCGTTCTTGTAATGAATTTATTTCATTGCTGCATTGAATTTGCTTCATTCCTGCAATGAATTAGCTTCATTTGCTTCACAACCGAAAGTGTAGACATATTTCAGCACCGGAATAATTTAAATAAATTTGTTAAAAGTACTAATTAGTTATACTTAATAATAATATTTTATTGTGAAAAATAAATTGTATGAATTTATGTGTTTGCAATGACTTCATACAATTTATTTTTCACAATAAAAGATTATTATTAGGTATAACTAATTGTTCTTTTTTAACAAATTTATTTAAATTATTCCGGTGGTGAAATATGTCTACCACTTTCGGTTGTTGCAAAGGAACTGATTTAGGACGTGTTACGTTCCCCACCACTCACGCTCACCATTTTCTCTTGCTGGCCTCTTTTTTAACGCTCGCCTATTCTTTGACTGCTTTTCTCCCTTTACCTTCATAAAAATTAATTTCGTTATATACAACATATTAACGAAAATGTTTCATCCATGCAACGAAGCGTTTTTCTTTCAGTGTATAATCTACATCAAAACTATCAACATTTAGCCTACATAATTTCGTGCTCAGGCCATGCACATGCACACAACCGTTCATGTAGTTCTCCCAAATAAACTCATATATAGTAAATGTGTATCATGGTGTTGCAAACGAGTTCTCGTTTTCATTAAACACGTATAAAATTACATTTGCCGCAAGTTAAGAAACGTTTGCGATAACTGAAATTAGCCATTTTCTAATGAGAGCACAGATTACAAAGAACGAAAGAAAGTCTTCGTTTGGCATACACACTCACGCATACACACTCACGCATACACATTAAAGTGATCACACACTCTAATGTTTCTACCTTGTCGTTATTTGAATGCAAAGCGAGACAGACGTGTAGGTATACAGTGAAAAATAGACAAAAATTCAAACTTTTTTAAAACACTTTATCGGTAAAACCAAATTCAGAAAGGTTGGAAATTTAAACACAAAAGAGCTTATGGAAGCCATAAATAAAAGTTTTAATGACAACTCGGTTGCTGTAACCGAAAGAACAGTTGGTGGAACCGTTTTTAGTTTCTCGCAAAAGTTTTTCAGCTTTAATTTTTATAACTCGTTTACTGCAAACGTTTTTCAGTTCTCGCAAATGTTTTTTTAGGTAGGATCAACTACAACTCAGTTGCTGTAACCAAGGGAACAGTTGGCGTAACCCTTTTTCGTTTCGCGCAGACGTTTTTTTCAGCTTATGTTTTCCATAACTCGTTTGTTGCAAACATTTGTCGGTTCTCCCAAACGAAATTACATGTATGGATTAACAGAAGTTCGTTTCTCCCAACTACAGTCCCCAAACGAACTTCAGTTATCTGAAATTTCGTTTGGGAAGAACGAGTTTTTTCTTTAGAAGTTAATATCCTCAACAATGGTGTTAGTACCTAATCGAGAAACAAACGCACTCGTCTTCGTTTGGACGAGAATCAAATCTCTACACACAGGGAAAAGATTAGTTGGAAATCAATTCAGGAATTGGAAATTCCATGCTAAAGTCTATATTTTTATTAGAATTCACAATTGTTATACATCAGAATTATTTGTCGATGTTATTGATAGATTAAAAATAGGTCTTACTAACTACAAGTTGATACTACAGAAATTAAGTTGTATTAACCAATTTGAGTATTTCAAAAATCTCATTCATCTGAAATGGAAGACACAACTAATAAAAAGTACAACATTAGAATTCGTGTTCAAATATTAGTCACTGTAATCATAATTTAGTTTCTGTTACAAAAACACTTGTTACAAAGTTATGTATTCGATTTTTCCCAAGAGGCTTTGTTGTTAAAGAGAAACTACGTATATTGGAATGTTACACGAGGACTTTACAGAAAAACTAATATTTTAAACAGAAAGTGATAAACAAAGTTGTGAAAAACAATAAAGTGTATAGATATCAGCCAGCAAAGAATACAAATACATATTATCATAAATTGAGGTGAAGTTAGACTTTTAAACACAATCGTTGAATCTGACACCACTATTGACGCCTTCACAAACACATGCAAACAATTGTGGGCACTTGTCTGGAGGAGGTACTATTGTGGATGACACAAATTAACTTAAACATATATATGACGCAAGCGCTGCATGGTTTGTGTTAAATTTCCCATGAAATATTCGGTTATGTTAAAGGAACCCATCCCTATTTTTGATCGAAAATATGAACAGTTTAAAAAAAATGTCTATATGTCGAAAACGATGCGTCCAATCGAAAAACTAACAAATTTTTACGGGTCTGTGTTCCAATTCGCATAAAATAATTTTTTTTCAAAAAATCGCCAAAATAAGGAAATCGCTAAAATAAAAAATGGCTATATCTCGGAAACGGTGCGTCCAATGGTAAAAATAATAAATTTTTTACCTCTATAGGAGGCTTGCCCCTATGGATGTCTTCAATACGGCATCACTTTTATTTTTAAAAAATCGCTAAAACTAAAATTTCTGGAATCAAAAATCGCTCAAATGCCCCTATGCCAATATCTCGGAAACGGAGCGTCCAATCGAAATCAAAACTATTTGTTACGAGTAAAAAAAATAAATAAATTTGTTACGAGATTCTAAGGACTTTTCATTAAGTGATCCAATCGTATGGAAAACATTTTGTTCAAAAAATCATCAAAATATGAAAATCGCTGAAATAAAAAATGACTAGAACTCGAATCCGGTGCGTCCAATCGCAAAAATAATAACTTTGTTACCTCTATAAGAGACTTTAGCCAATGGATGATGTCTTTAATACGACATCACTTATTTAAAAAAATCTGTAAAATCGCAATTTTAGCGATTTACTTATTTTGGCGATTTTTCGAATAACAAAGTCCATACGAATTGGACCACTTTATGAAAAACCACGGGCACGCTTGCAGAAGTCCAGACGCTGAACGCAATTTTCGACGGTTTTCAAGCATAAATCGGCCGATACTGCTGCAATTTCACGTTCGATAGCTATTCGTACGAAGTTCATCAATCGTCGCTGGCTCGTAGGCATAGACCGTAGACTTGACGTAGCCCCACAGAAAATAATCTAACGGCGTCAAATCGCACGACCGAGGCGGCCAATCGACTGGGCCATTTCGTGAGATAACACGTTCACCAAACTTGGTTTCCAATTAGTTGATTGTGGCATTCGCTGTGTGGCTTGTGGCGCCGTCCTGTTGGAACCACATGTCCTCCAAGTCCATATTATCCAATTGGGGCCAAAAATATTCGGTTATCATTGAACGGTAGCGATTCGCATTCACAGTAATTTGAGGGTCTTGATCATCACGGAAGAAGTACGGCCCAATGACGCCGCCGGCCCATATACCGCACCAAACCGTAATTTTTTCGGGATGCAATGATGACTCATGGATTACGTGTGGATTGCTGTCTGACCAATAACGCATATTTTGCTTATTGACGAAGCCATTCAGCCAGAAATGAGCCTCATCGCTGATTGTTGAGGCCTCTTAAAGTTGGCCTCTTAAAGTTGAGGCCACTGACTCCAAATTTCGGTAGTAAATGTTAATAATTTCGACTCGTTGTTGCCTCCTATATCTTTCCATGATGAGAAGAAATGTCAAAAGAGCGGGGAAAAATATGGCTTCGTTTGCTGTCCCTGTCGATTTACTTTTGTAGCGTCTCTGTTGTAACACCCTTTATAAATAATGGCGGTTTAGCGATTTTTTATTCAAAAAAAATTTAGTTTTAACGATTTGTTACCTCTAATGGAGGATACCTCGTATGGAGGTAAAAAATTTATTATTTTTGCGATTGAACGCACCGTTTCCGAGATATAGCCATTTTTTTTATTTTAGCAATTTTCTTATTTTGGCGATTTTTTGAAAAAAATATTATTTCATGGGAATTGGACACCCTTAGAAACTCGTAAAAATTTGTAATTTTTTCGATTGGACGCTCCGTTTTTGAGATACAATAGGTCTGTCTGCGTACTTTTCCGGTAGCAAATACTCAGTAACTTTTTTTGGGAGAGTAAGAACAATTTTACTCTCTCGGTTGAAAATATATCAAAAAGTACGCAGACAGCATCCAGTGAAATCTTGCAAGAAAACAGCTGATCGGTGTGTAAACAATTGAAATAACAAAGCAAAAGAATTTTAGCATATGTGTCGCACGGTCGCACTGTATATTTGCACGTTTCTAGCATGAAGTAAAATGTTTTGTTTATTATAATTTTTTATAAACGTTACAAATCAACACAATTCTAACGACTTACCTCTGCCATTGTTAAATTTCAATTTTTATTTTCATTTCACAAAAATTATTTCATTCAAACAGTAAACAAAAACAGCTGTTCAAACTAGTTGCAAAATCTTGCAAGAAGAAATTTCTCCAGCAACATTTTGCAAGTTCTCTAACTTCCAACTGTCAAAAAATTCTGTTTCTCGCTCTCTCGCTGCAAGAGATTTGGAGTACGCAGACAACATTTTGCAAGATTTTGCAACATTTTGCACAAAATGATGCAAAATATGTGTACGCAGACAGACCTAATATAAATTTTTTCATATTTTCGATCAAGAATGGCCACGAAATAAGAACCCTGGTTATAAAAAATAATAATTTTGTTTATATTTAAATATAAAATACACAATTTTAGTAAAAAATTATTGTTTTTACTTTTTATTCGATAAAATTCGTAATGGGTTAAAACATCAACAAATAGTTGTGACAGCCATCAAATTCAAGTAATTAGTTGAGTACAACCGAATTAGATTTTACATTTTACGTTCATCCAACTAATAGAATATTCACCACTACAGGATAATTTGATTGCTGGAACTAAAACTCGATTGACCCCCGTTTCCCATTACATCCAATGAAGGGAGTGGCGGAGAGCTTCTCACAACCAGTGAACTTTTTGTTTTCTAATTTTCCACTCACTGATTGGGACCTAAATTTTTACACCGGTATTTTGAGAAGCTTTTTCATGGCTAAGTTACTCGATAGTGTCGCCATCACTAAGCGTGGTTGCCGTCGTCGAAGGAAATGTAAGGTGGTCGGAGCAGGGATCGAACCTACGTTCTCATGCATAAGAGCCGCGCACGCTAGCCATTGCTCCACCGACGGCCACTCGATTTGATTGACAGATCACATTTATTTCTTGTTGCTGTGGCTTCAACTAAATATTTCAGTTCTTGCGAACAAAATTGAATTACAAATCAATTGATATGCACAACATTTGGTGATACTGAAGACAATTATTGGTAATCAAAACTGAATAATGTGATAGTCCAAGGAACCGCCAAATTTTAGTTGGCTGTAAATACAGTTGTGACAACGAGGAGGAGAAATAGAAGTAGAACTACTGTCAGACACTGGTTTAGTGATAAAGTGATAAGATAACGGCGGAGATATAAAAGCAAAGAAAAAAGTTGTTCGCCACAAACGAAATTTTAGAAAACTAAACTTCGTTTGAAGAATTTTATTGCGGTAAACGAACATTTACGTTTACGAGGAACGGGAAACAAGTCGTTGCAAGTTCACGCGTCTCTCCACCGAACAATTACAGGTAGTGGGCGTAGACGAACAAATTAATCTAGTTATTGCCTTTGTCATCGTCGTCGTGTTTATGTCAACGTCACTTCGTTTCAATATCGATATTAATTGTCTTGAGACGACGTCGAGTGATTTTCGATAACTTAACAAAAAATAAAAAATCAAACAGTCCCCTTTTCCACTGGCAAATATTTCTTTGCCAATTTTTTTCTTTTCAGTTTTGGTATTTTCGAATGCTTTTCCACTCACAAATTTTTCTTTGCCAAAGTTTGCGAATCAAAATACAAAAGAACGAAAGAAACGTCAAAACTGTTTACATTTTAAAGAATTTTCCTAAGAACTGTATAAATAATTTAAAATCGGTGTAAAAATGGTAATTTATAAATTAAATTTCATTTGTTTACTTCAAACAATCAATACAAACAACAAATTTGTAAACAAAAACCGACTGTGTCTGTATAAACGAATGGGTTAAAAACGATATGTGAAATAAATTTGTTTCAGCGAAAAGAACAAAGCAGAATTTGCGAGAACAGCAAATACTGAAATGACAAAGATTTGTTTCTCTTCCTCCCACCCCTCTCGCCTACAAACTCAAGAATTTGCAAAGAAATATTTGCTAGTGGAAAAGGGGACTAATGAATGAAAGAAGAAATAAGACGAACATTTTTCACTTGTAGTACTTTCACTGTTTTATTTAATTCCGAAAAATAGTTAATTTTCGTAATGAACAATCATATGAAAACGATGTATTGACAACAGCACTCGAGTAAGTCACAGGCACTCTTTACTTACACAAGCGCTTCATGGTTTGTGTTAAATCTCCCATGGAATATTCGGTTATGTTAAAGGTATTTACCTGTACATGTCCTTACCAGCCGCTTGTCCAGCAGCGGGAGCCAAGTCCATTCAAATATCAATAAAGCATTCAAATACCCAATATCCTTTTTCATTCAACTATTTGTATACAATTAAATTCTCTTGAAAAGGTCAACAAATTATAATTAAATTGAACCCTTTGTTACGATACTTGAATTCTCGCGCAGATAATTGTTTTCCCCATATTCTATAAAATGTGCGTCAACTGTCGTCGATGGTTGTGGATAACGCCTACGCGAATAACAACTTTCAACCGTCAACAAAAAGACGACACCGTTTTGTGTTGATGACGACAACCATAATAAATTATAAAAATTATGGGTTCAATGGAAATTCGTTAACAACAATACAAACGACTTTTGGGACAAACGTTTTTTATTTGGGTAAACGTTTCAACTGCTGCGGTCAACGGTGAGTATTCGTAGCAAAGAAATAGTTGTGCGGCAAGTGACGTTTAGAGTTTTTTTTTCACTACATGTAATCATTTTCAATCAAGTAAGGGGTAGTCCAAATACAGGTATCTTTTTAAATAATAGTTTATTTTGACAAGTGTTTTCTATTCGAAATATTGACTAGTGTCTAGAGCACACGTAATGAGTAGAGTGAAGAGACAGTAGCTCGACCGAGTGCTCGTTTCACCTAATCAGTAAGGTGAGTTTTTTTTTAATTTGAATTTTATGATCGATTTTGTTAGTTTAGATAACGTATGAGAAATTCTTACTAAAGGGTGTCTCAGTAAGAATGCACTTTTTCATTTTAAAATAAAAACACGTATATTTTGGTATAGTTGTGATTTTTTTATTGGATTGTAAAGAAGACATGTTACGATTAAGTATGGAACGTAATATCCGTCAAATGGCCCCATGGCTCCGATGACGGGCCATTACGCTTTTCATGAAATTTTCCATGACTTTTTCACAAAGATGTGACTGTATCTCACTGATAACGCGTTGGATCTCGGGTTTGAGCTCATAATGTGTTTTTGGTTTATTCGAATACACCCGAGATTTCACAAAACCCCAAAGAAAGAAACCTTACGGCGTTAAATCGCATGATCTTGGTGGCCAGCTGACATCAGCATTTCTTGAGATAATTTGTTCTGGAAATCGTTTCTTCAATAAATCGATTGTTTCATGCGCGGTGTGGCAAGTGGCGCCGTCGTGCTGAAACCACATGTCGTCCAGATACGTGCCGTCGAGTTGGGGTCACTAGAACTCCGTTATCATGTTCCAGTAACGAATGCTGTTCAGTCATGCAATTTCGGCCTCATTTTAAAGAAAGGAAGGCCTAATCACGCCGCCTGACCAAACTCCGCACCAGACAGTTTGTCGTTGTGGGTGCATTTGTTTCTCATGGATTGCATGAGGATTTTCTGAGCCGTAAATTAGACAAGTTTATATACATATACACAAAGCCTTTCAGATGGAAATGCTCTGCATCGGAGAAGATGAGTTTTTTTTTTTTGAAAAATTGGCATTGACTTCACGTTGCTCCATTACCCATTGAACGTATTGTCGGCACTTTCCATTGTCTGCTGGATTGAGCTCCTACGTAAGCTTAGTGTTGTACGCATCAGGGTGGAGGTTGCTACGATGGGTTTCCCCTTTGAAGCTGGGGAATACTCAGTGGTCGCCAGGTGTTCCTTAAATACCATTTATTTCTCTGACAGAAAGAGTAGAACGCTAGTAATATTCTCTATACAGATAAATTTTATTTTAATGTATTCATCTTCACTAATAATAATATTACAGTAAATGTCTGAGCATCGAGCGTCATAATGGCGGTGGGATTCTGTAGGTGTTGGCGGCTGGCAGGTAATGACGAATCGGGCACAGTGTTACCGGTGGCCGAGATCGTTGATCGAAACGGCGCTAACTCGTGGGCCAGTGATATTGACGCGTAGTCAATGGTCGTTGCAGTTCTCGTGGTTCATGGTTCGTGGCCGATGGCGGGAGTGCCCCTTAAATGGCAAAGCTTTAGAGAACTGTGGTGAAACTTTTGTGCGCTGGAGTTTGGTAACCAAGTAGTGAGCCGCGAAACTGTGATCGGAAGCGGGTACTATTTGTAGGGACCAAGGTCAATACCCCACAGGCGGGGTATCTCTGGATGGAACCAGGGGGAAACAAAAGACAACAAGGTACCAAGTTCAAGACCCCACAGACAGAAAATCTTTGACTGAACCAGGGAACAAAGAAAAACACGGGAACAGGCAGGTACCAAGTTCAAAACCCCACTGCCAGGGAATTTCTGGCTTGAACCAACGGAAGAGTTAGACAACAACTCCAAGATCCCACAGGCAGGGAATCTCTGGCTTGCACCAGGGGAACAAGGATAACAGGGGAACAGGCGGGTACCAAGTTCCAGACCCCACAGGCAGGGAATCTCTGGCTTGAACCAGTGGGAGAGGTAGGCAACAAGGGCGAGACCCCACAGGCAGGGAATCTCTGGATTGCACCAAGGGAACAAAGACAAACACGGGAAAAGGCGGGTACCAAGTTCAAGGCCCTACAGGCAGGGAACCACTGGGTTGCACCAGGGGAACAAAGACAAACACGGGAACAGGCGAGTGCCAAGTTCAAGAATCCATAGGCAGGGAATCTCTGACTTGAACCAGGGATCAAATACTAACACGGGAACAGTCGGGTACGAGACCCCACAGACAGGGAATCTCTGGCTTAAACCAGCAGTAGAGGTAGGCAACAAGGTCGAGACCCCACACGCAGGGAATCTCTGGCTTGCACCAGGGGAACAAAGACAAACACGGGAACAGGCGGGTACCAAGTTCAAAGACCCCACAGGCGGGGAACCTCTGGTTTGCACCACGGGAACAAAGACAATTTCGGTAACAGGCGGGTACCAAGTTCAAGACCCCACAGGCAGGGATTCTCTGGCTTACACCAGGGGATCAAAGACGAGCACGGGAACAGGCGGGTACCAAGTTTAAGACCCCACAGGCAGGAAATCTGTGGCTTGAACCAGCAGGAGGACGACTAGCTAGGCATTACTATACTATCTACATTTAAGGTGTATAATACTCTTCTATGGCAATGTTGGCTCTTCAACGTCTGCAGACAGAATCGCACCTAGTACTAAGTTGATCCGCCTTTTGTACACTTAGCGCTGGTAGCAGATGTTTGGCATCACAGCTGCGACCGTAAAGCGAACAACAGACTTGTAATTCATGAGCGTGAGCTTGGTCGATAACTTTTTATCTGGCTGATGAATTTGAAAAAACCTTAACAAAAATGTTGTAAACATGATAGTGATGCGAACTACTTTGATTACATTCTTATTTGGTATCTAGGTGGGCGGTATCCCGACAATAAATTGCAACGCAAACTGATGCTCATGCTCATGAATGGCAAGTCTGTGGTTCGCTTAAGTTTTAAGTAGCGTTCACAATGGCAGCAACGAATTTGTAATTCAAGCCTTCTCGTTCCCACTCACAGTATTGCATATAATGCCCTCTCATGTTTTTCGTGAAATTGGAATTCTAATTTGTCATAGAAGTAGGTTTTATTTCTACTTCAAACTGGAATTTGTACGAATCAGTTTATTCTACTCACCGCTAGGGGCGCTCTACTTCGAATTTTGTTTTAAAACTTGAAAGTATGAATGAAAATGTAAACATTTTGTATCAAAACAAACATTTTAATAAATAATATTATCTGTAGAATCTGCCAATAACAATAATTTCACATATAATTATAATTTTTTATTACCAATAATACAACACGGTCGCAACACATATAATTATAATTTTTTATTACCAAGAATACAACACTGTCGCTGGCTTTCGAACAAATCAGCTGATGCAAATGTGTAGTTGTTTGTAGTAAGTGTAGTTCGCGCCAATTTTATTAATAAACAAAAGAAAAAAGTTTAAAAAACGCTGACATTTTCAGGTTTATCGAAACCGTCCAAGGCCATGACATATTATGGAACATTAGTTTCTAAACATTTCTATAGAAAAATTTTAAAACTTTTCTATAGAAAATTTTGAGAATATTTCTATAGAAAAATTTGAGAAGATTTCTATAGAAAAATTTGAAAACGTTTCTATAGGAATGTTTTAAAATTTTTCTTTAGAAAAGTGTTGTTAAAACTTTTATATAGAAAAATTTGAGAACATTTCTATAGAAAAATTTCAAAAAATTTCTATAGAATAATTTTAAAACAATTCTATTGAAAAATTTTAAAAGATTTCTATAAAATTTTACAATTTTTCTATAGAAAAATTTTAAAACATTTCTATAGAAAAATTTTAAAACTTTTCTAAAGAAAAATTGTAACACATTTCTATAGAAAAATTTTAAAACTCTTCTATAGAAAAATTTGAAAAGTTTTCTAACGAAAAACACTTAATACTTTTTGCTCCGGGTAGTGGTACAAATCTGAGGTCCGTGTCTCACATTTAATTTTTCTATTTTTTACTGTTTGCTTTTTCGTTTGTATTGCAATTCTCCATGGTTTTCAATCCCCAAATATGTATACTGCTGTATAATGTAAACAATGTTGCCAGTCAGCTGTTTTTTCGAACTTATTCGAACAAATTTGTTGCTTACATTGTGAACGCCTGTTGAATTTGTTGCTTTCATTGTGAACGAGCCTTTAATATCAGCTGATGGTCAGATGGCGTTGTTGCTCTGACGTTGTCCTTCAATCTAACAGATGGCGTGGTCTTTTAGTCAACAGATGGCGTTACCCGCCGAGTGTATTGGTGCGGTGTAAACAAGGGGGCGACTTCTTCCTTCACAAGGTCTTTTGTCAAAATTCGGTGCGTAGTACTTCGTGAAATTTGAAGTTGTTGAGAGCGACGCCGAATTGTTGTTTTCGGGTTTTCGGTGACACTCGTTTACAGCTGCAATGCTTTCAAGAGAGGAGTCTGACGCACAGGAGTCTTAATATCCATAACCGACCCAGTTTCTTCAAATTTGTTGACCACTCTTCGAATGGTTGACACATTAGATGCACTTTCTCGACTGAAAATTCTTCGAAGTTTGCGAGCGTTCTCAGCATATTTTTCCAAATTTTTGTAATAAGGTTTCACAATTATAACGCGCTGTTCTTTCGTAAAGCGCTCCATTTTTAATAATCGGAATAAACGCATGTGACAGCTGCCAAATTTCAGAGTTGCTACTTGCACAAATTCGCCAGATACAACTGCTGCTATCTTGCAAATTTTTGTTGGGTAAAATTTCTCCAACCAATATTTGCAAGATCTCTAACATCGAATTGTCTGGCTCTCATTTCCTGGATTTTTGGCGTAAACGAACACGATTCAGGAAACATTTGAAAAATTTTTCGAGTAATCGAACAATTTTCGAGTAATAGAACTATTTCCCAAGCTATTTTCGAAGGTGAATACACTTTAACGATTTTGTTTATATTGTTTATTTTCTATTACTAATAATCGCCATATGCTATTTATTGTTACTAACTCTTAGATTGTATTTCATGATAAATTATTTCAATTACTTTGTTGTACATTTAACTTGGACAGAACTGTGCGTTTGGGTCTCCCTTTTCGCGGAATTTTGTCCCAAGTTCTTTTTGGCAGACAATCAAAATGGTGGGAATGTCAATAACGCATTCACTATCACAGTTGTCATAAAAGTCGTCAATATTGTTGAGAGGAGGTTAAAAACCAACATTACGGCACCCTCCCTTTCCATACAAAAAAAGGGGGAAACTGCAAATCGCATTGAAAACCCATGTTGACAACCAGTGTAAAATGAAATGTCGGACCTAACTGCTGACTTTGAGATATACATGCACCTTAGGGTGTCCGATATTTTGTAATATTATTTTTTTTTGTAGATTTTGTTTATAAGATCTTTGATTACAAGCTTCGATTAACTGAACTGTGATGTGTTTCAGCGTGAATGTTAGTTAGTTAGGTCACAGAGGTGAGAAAAGTTTTCAAAATGAAGTTTCACAAATAGTAAAGTATCGAAAAAAATTACAGCAGACAGTTGTCCGAGGTCTTCGGCCACGGACTGTCCCTGCAGGCTGTGTCAGAGACACGGCCATTAAGTTTAACGTAGAATACGCCATCCGATAAGACAGAAAACATATATAACAATAAATTCATTTGCTTATATTATTTATCATTTATTGTTATATATGTTTTCTGTCTTATCGGATGGCGTATTCTACGTTAAACTTAATGGCCGTGTCTCTGACACAGCTTGCAGGGACAGTCCGTGGCCGAAGACCTCGGAAAACTGTCTGCTGTAATTTTTATATTTACCAACGGCATTTGATTCAAGTCCGTTTAAAAAAAAAAATATTGTGTTCAATTTTTTTAAACTTAATTTAATTTATGTATTTTAATTAATATTTTTATTGAAATAAGTTCTGCGAATGTTGAGAGGGCCGCCCTAATATTAAAAAAGGTTTACCTTATCGAGTCTTCGCATTAGCATTCGAGCGTTGTGTGAAAGCTTTACGCTTTACAATTCAAAATTTATGTTACAACAGCTTTATTGAAGCTTTCGCAAAAAAGCTTTATTACGTTAGCTTACTGTTTGTTTCACTTTTTACTAGATACATGTTGCCAAGCAACATTAGCTTGCTGTTCGTTTCACTTTTTACAAGATACATGTTCCTAAGCAATGTTGAGCAACCAAAAACACTCAACCAAACACCACACATATGTTTGAGTGTATGTGTTTAAACAATTTTCATTTGAGAAATTAAAATACTAGAAATATATCAACCAATATGAAATGTATATCAAACGAAAGATAACATCTTCATTTACCTACAAAAAAAATTTTAAAAAAAATTCATCTAGCCGTTTCCTCAAATTCAATGAAATAAAGATTACAACAATAAAAACCTGACATACCGTAAGGTAAGACGTATTCTACGTCAAAAAGTTTTCAACCCAAATGTTGACTTCTACATTCTTCGGTTTTAGATGAAAGTGAAATACTTTCACGAATATGTGTTTCCTGTCCCACTTATACCAACGTTTCCGTGTTAAGGCTTCAGAGCAATTGATTCCCTTTTCATTGGTATTAATTATCACCTTTATTAGCGTTTTATCATTCATCATTCGTTTTATTTCATCACAAAAACTGGTATCGAAACTAGAATTGTTTAATCTGGGAGTAGTTCATTCTTGGGTAAATTACTTGGTAACAATGTCAAGTGGAAAAACGTACTTTAAACTCAGTGATACAATTTTCTGGTAAACTTAAATTGAATGTATGAATATAAAACCGTATTGCAACAGTGTTTATTTTCTAATTCCAGCCGGAATCGAAGTAAAACTGTAGGTGCCAATCAGTGTGTGTAAGACTAGAAAGCGCATAACTCTCTGATTGTGAGAAACTCTCCCCAGTCATTTCATGGGATGTGATGTGAAACTATTTATTTATGTATTTTTAAACAAAACTTGTAGATTCTATTTTTTTTTTGAATAGGGACATTTTTGAATTGAGAATATCACTTATGCCCTGTTCCTCGTTAATGAACAAAGTCAGTCTCTCGAATTCGACTGAACTCCGTTTCTCCTAAATCAAAAGGATTCGTTTGAATCTTTTGATCTCTTGATCTTCGTGCCATGTTTTTGTTTTCAGTAGTTTTCTACAAACAAAACCATATTTGGGTAACAAATACATATATTATAACTTATTAATCATTGTGTTTTCGTGGAACGTAGGACGGTCAATTCTGTGTGGTATACCACCATCTGTTTGCCAACAGTGTTCGAAGAAATAAGGAAAAACAACAAGAGAAGATGGATCATTTTGCATCAGGACAATGCGAACTCACGCTCATCCGCTGAAACAATGTAGCACTCAACATGTCGAATTGATGAGTCATTCCCCGTACATCCCTGATTTGTCACACAATGACTTCTTTTTATTCCCTCATATCAAGAAAAAACTGCGTGGTCAACGTTTTCCGACGCCTGAAGCAGCTGTTGAAGCCTTCAAAAACCCTGTTTTGGAGACATCTCAATCGGAGTGGAAAAAGTGCTTCGAAAATTGGTTTGAGCGCATGCAAAACTGTATTGATCCTCACGGAGAATATTTTAAAAAAAACAATAAAACCATTTTCAATGAAAAATTATGGTTTTTTTGGACCGGAAATAGAAATAGCGACCGACCCCGTACTGCGAATCGCCCGAGGCAGCCACATAAATGAAATCGTGTTCCATATATAATGGGAATATCTTTTATTTCTAATAAAACCATAATATACCACAATAAATTGAATTTATTTCGTTTTATTTAATTTTTAAAAGTTACTTGAATTTGAACCACCCTGTATATAGTTATAACTCCTTTCATGGCATGATTCAAATTTTGACGAAACAATCTCGAACTAGAGCCATCTACATACAAATTTCACGATTCGTGCAGAAACTTCTACAACGATTTCATCAACACTACATGATGAGATCGTATAGGGTAGTTTTGACCTTCCAGAGAGAAAGTACTTAACGACATTAATATTAACCTTCACTGAACTGTTAGCACAATCAATTGCAGATATCAGTACGCTTGGGTCGATTTCATTCACTAGTTCTCGAACTCGTTCAATTAAGGTACCAACAATCACAAACATGATCGAACATGTAGATTATGTTTGAAGAAATCATGACTGGACACCCTAAATGAACTACATAGTTGAGGAACTAACCAAGTCTAGATTTCTTTTGAATCAAATTTAAACTAAGTCAAAAACTTAGCATTTTTAAATGAACAAAAATTTAAATAAAGGGTCCGCCATCGAACGTTTTTTTTTCAACAAGTGCTTATTTCGTGGATGGTAACACTTAGCTCATGTCTGATTTGACAGATAATTAGTTTTATCCTTCCGCTGAACGAATATGGTTGTGTATACGCTTGAACAACGCTGGGAAATATTGTGACATTACTTTGAAAGTCATGGTAATGTTGCAGATGTCGATTTTGCCAAAAAAATCATCTTTTCAGATGAAGCTCATGTTGATCTTGGCGGGTATGTAAACAAGCAAAATTGTCGCATTTGGGGCACAGAAAACCCGCACGCATACATTGAAAAGCCGATGCACCCAAAACGAGTCACAGTTTGGTGCGGATTTTCGTCCAGAGGCATAATTGGGCCATTTTTCTTCGAAAATGAGCAAGGAGTAGCCGTTACAGTCAATGGCGATCGTTATCGGGCCATGTTGAACGAATTTTTGTTCACAAAAATTGAAGAGAAGGATATTGGCAACATTTAGTTTCAACAGGACGGCGCTACGTGCCACACAGCCGAAGCTACACTCGATGTTTTGCGCCCTGTTTTTGAAGATCGCATTATCAGCCGCAGAGCTGATGTCGTTTGGCCACCTCGGAGCTGAGATTTTACACCGTTGGACTATTTTTTGTGGGGTGCCCTCAAAGATAAGTGTTACGCCGACAAGCCAGAGACAATTGACGCTTTAAAGGATAATATTCGTAAAGCCATTGGTGAAATACAGCTGCACACAATCGATAATGTGCTTAAAAATTGGACCGATCGTGTAGGCTACTGCATGGCCAGCCGAGACAGCCATTTGAATGAAATTATTTTCCATTATTAACCGGAAGGATTGTACTTTCAAATAAAAAAGAAATTTGAGAAAATATTCAGTAGTTTTTTTTATAGCATTTTCAAAAAAAAAAGTTATTTGGCGGACCCGTTATTCAACTTGAAATTGGTATTTCTTAACTAAATATATCATAAGTGCCGCCAAACACGATATGTTTATGACACACAAATTATATTTTAAAGTGGCGTCAAATATAATATGTTTGTGATTTGCAATTATAACCAGCACATAAGTTTCATTCGGGTGAACCGACTTAATCACACCCTCACTCTAAGTCATCAATTGCGTGGGGAGTTCTGTTAAATAAAAAACGCCCATACACAAAAGTGACCATATTCAATAGCAGATTGACGACATTGCGGCAAATATTATTGAATACCAAAATTAGTTAGTTTCCGTCCCAATATTTATATGCAAGGTACAAAAATGGACATGGCAAGTTGTTGCCAAAATTTTGATCAGTTCCAAATTTTATTAAGATCTGTTATGATTTATTGGAGATATCGAGTCGGCAAACCGCAAATACGCCCAACCTAGTACCTAGTACCGAATTTTATTGAGATCGTTTGTAGTTTACGAGATTTATCGCGTCGATCAACCGGTCATCCGCCCACCTTTTATATGGGAGGTCCCAGAATGGGTGTGGCAAAACAAACAGTTGTTCAGAAACCAACATTTCATTTTCTATAGGAGAGTTTTATTTGACTAAATATTGACTAGTACAAACTTTCATAAAGATTGATTCGGTTTTGCGGGACTTCTCGTTCCAAACACCCAGTAGGCCAAACAACTTTTGTATGGGAGGTACCACAATGGGCGTGGCAAAATCGTCCTTGTTTTAATCGGTGATTGGCGTTTAATAATGTGGAGCCTTGTGCCAAATTTCATTAAGGTCGGAAGTGTTTCACGCGATTTATCGAATTGGCAACCCGGACGAACACCCTTTTTTGTACCAGAATGGGCGTGACTATATCGCCCATGGCCTCCAGTTAAGTAGGCATTTACAGATTATTAAACTGTGTGTGAGTTGAAGCTAATCACATCTACCAGACGAAAAGTTTGAAAGAAATATGATTTCGTGCTAAATGTGTCGAAGGGGCGTGGCCAAAACGCGCATTTTCAATCCCAAACTCAGTATTGACAAATAATAGTCGCGGTGATCGATAAAGATTTACGGCAGTTATCGTGTTGACCAGCCAGCCAGACAGACAGACGGACATGGCTTAAACTTCTTAAAATGTCCTAAAACGAATTTCGTCCAAAGATACTAAGGGTCTAATATGGCTCCTTTTATGTGTTACATTTTTTTACGTATTAAATGATATATACCCACATCCCTATGGCTGAGGGTATAAATATAGTTGTACAGTTTCGCCAAACATATATTTGATACCAGCAACAATATGTTTGGGACAGGTCTCTTTTCAGCGTTTATATATGATTCGATGTAATTGTTTTTATTAGAAAAAGATTTTAATTGATTCTAAGCTAAAAAATCAAGAGATTTCTCCAATTAGTAAAGACATTTAAAACAGTTGTTGAAACATTGTGAAACTTGAACTCACAGTTGCGGACGATTATTTCGAAGTTTGCGACTGTTCTCATAAGGGATTTTTAAAGTTCTAGGTCAGTTACCGTGTATACAAGTCTGTCAATGATTTCAGGTATATTTTCTTCTTCATCTCTGCTCTTTTCTCCATTAAACGTGTGAATGATTTGTAGTCATTGCAAACTTTTTTTCTTTCCTCCTTACATGGACTGGTACTGAAGTTTTGAAAGTAATTATACATGCTGAAAAATCTGTATTATTTTATTATTTGGATACAAATATAAATGTGTTTGGAGCTTGTCGCAAATATACTATACTTGTGTCCAAACACATTGTGTTTACTGTTCAATATTACATGTTTGAGACACAATAATTAATAGGCAGTCCGGGACCGAAAATTGAGTAAAGTATGGCAATTTTAGAAACCAAAATTTTTTTAACTATCGGACCCATGGGACCGTCGGGGTCGAATGAAGGGGCCCGAAAACGGCTTGAAAAACTAACCGAAAAAATCCAAAAATCGAACAAAATATGAGAATTAAAAAAACCAACAAATTTTTTGGATATCGGATTTATTTCGACCTGTGGGTTTAAAAAAGGGGCCCGAAAATACTTATACTTATATACCGCTCCAAAAGAAAAAAATTAGTGCGTTTTCGTTGGCTAAAAAGCGGATTTAAAAAAAATTTTAACAAATTTTTTCTTTAAAAACTTTTGAATTTTTTTTATTTATACGGGTTTAAAAAAAAACGTCACAACTACGTTTTCCGTATGATTTCCGATAATTTCCGCAAATGGGGACATGGTTTGTCTGAAGAAATTGAAATATTAATTTTTTTCTACTTAAAAATGGACAAAAAAACATTCTGTTTTGCTCGTATTTAAAGGCGAATTTAGAAAAAATTTAAAAAAATACGCTCGGTTTTTAAAAAAAAAAATTATTTTCTTTTATTTTGATGGAGTTTGTAATTTGTGGTGCGAATTGAGCCGCTGGCAATTTTTTTTTCTTTAAAAAATCGAATCTTTTCCTTTTATTAAGACCCGTAATCGTTGAATGTTTGCGAACAAATTTACATTATCTGTTATTTGGAGTTTTTATTTTATTTATTTCACCAGACCCGGTACAAATCTTAAAATAGGGTTATCTCGGTTCACAGCCGCCACACAGCCGAAATATACATATATACGACCAAATTCGCGAGGAGAATACTTTTAATTTGAGTACCCACACTTGCTTGTTCGTAGATGGACCTAGGTGCACCCGTTTTTTGGACCCTAGGGGTAACGTGAGTCCGATCGTTAAAAAAATTGTTTGGCTTCTGAAATTTCCATATTTTACTCGATTTCCTTTTTCTGTTTGAGCCGGGCTCAGCCTCATGCATTTCAGCCGTTTAAAATGTTATAACATATGTGTTTGCGGTACAAATATAGCTTTGTTTGTAATACAAATACAGCTATGGTTGGTGCACTGTTTACTACATTTGTTTGTCGTTATGCTATATCGAGAGCAAAATAATAAAAGAGGAACAAAGACAGAATGCTCAGCCTAAGCTAATGTTGTTGCAAGTTTATGATTATATTTATGCATTATTCTTTCTGCCAGAGATCCATAAACATTTTTAGATGCGTGTGTAAATGAGTTGAGTGTTTCTTATGTTGACTGAGCTGTTGCGGTTTAGTTTCATGCATTCAGTCGTCAATCGTTAGTTTGGGAAGAAACAAGCGAATGCTTCAGCCTCAGTAGTTGGATATTTGGGATGCAACACGCATATGGCTGTACGTAAAAGTATACATCTGTCCAAGTATACATGCTAATGTTTTCATTAAAATACAAGCGAGTTTAGGACTTGCAATTATATGAATATTAGGAGTATGTTCCAAACATATACATGTTTCCTACAGAATGTGTTTGAGAGAATATATTACAGAGACCGTTTTTTCAGCGTGTATTTATAGAACATAACTATATTTTTTTGCAGTTGTACGATATTTTTGGTTGGACTTTACCATACGATTTCTAGGTTGAAGTTGCAATTCATATTCTTCAACTGTGGATATGCCAGTCTTCACCTACTCTAAAATATTGTCATGTTATCCACATGCCCACCGACATATGATCTTTAATAATAATAAACAATAAACATTTTTCAAAATTTAGCCACTCTATGTCCTGCAATCATTACTAACTTAAACATACATACATACATTGAGTTCACCTGTTTCCCAGTACCCAGACACTTCGATTGATATCGAAATGCATAAATAATGCCACAAACACAATGACACACCACTGCCCGGAGCTGTGATAGATGAATTTCATAGATATGACAACACTTTTTTTATCGTGTCCGTTGCGCTCGTCGTTCCTACACGACAATTGTGTCTACATTTTGTAAAGGACCATGGTGTTTTCCTGGAAATTTTACCTCTACATTTAGTTGCCCAAAAGGTCCCTCCTTCTCACCCACCGTCCACCAGCCTGTTACTTCCCAACATTTAAGCAATATTTAAACATCCAAACCCATGTGACATGTTGTTTAAATATTCAATTTATGTTTTTTTTTTGCATTGCAGTGTTGTATTTTCTTGCGCATTGGGCGGTTTTCCATGCAACACGTTGGCTGTTTTTATTGCGAGTTACATTGGGCCGCAATATTTACATGTAAAAATAAGTGGGTACTTGCAGAAGTTTAAAGAAGCTATTAAGTGCAACGTTTTGGAAAGTAAGCTTTCCCAGGCTAACGAATTCAAGAAACTCTTAGTTTAGAAATTTGAAGAGAAATTTCATCTCAAGTAACCTGAGAGTCTTGTGAATTTATTGACCCATCTATATATAATGCATCGAAACTGTTTGGATGCAAACATAACGTGTCTGTAGCCTGTCCCAAATATAGTATACTTTTGTCCAAACATATTGCTTTTGCTATTCAATATTACATGTTGTAACGTAGTTTTGTCTAGGGCTGAGGTAAGCTCAGCCATGTCCAGAGTCTTTCGTTAGGATCCAACAAACCATTCGAAATAAGAACAGAATAATTTACCCTTTTTGGGGGGTTCGAATTCAGAGTCTTTATTGATATTTAATTTACAAAGTAATTTGCTTTACAGGAATAACATCAACTGCTTCACTCGGCGAGAACACTCCTCTTAGCTTGACAACACTCGTCTTGGTTGACAACACTCTTCTGGGGGCACTTGTTTTGGCTTGACAATACTCGTCTGGGGGCACTTGTCTCGGTTTAACGACAATCTTCTGGGTGCACTTGTTTTGGCTTGACAACACTCCTCTGGGGCACTTGTCTCGGCTTGACAAATCGTCTGGGGCAGGTTGCGGACTGGTAGATTCTAAGGTGATCGGTATCGGATATGCTGGTTCGGTATGTGCTTTATATGTCCGGTTAGAACGGTTCGGTATCGGTTATCATCGGCTGGTTTACATGGGAACAGAGAGCCGAAGCCCCTGTGTAGGAACAGTGAGCCGAAACCCCTGTGTAGGAACAGTGAGCCGAAACCCCTGTGTAGGAACAGTGAGCCGAAGCCGTCTTTACTGAAGAACGGATCCTTTGCAGAACTAGAGCCCCAGGCAATATGCTATAATCTTGTCTGGTTGTTCGCTCGGAGGCGACGACTAGTCAACCTTAACACTAAGTACCATTGCTTTAGTGACGCCAATGAGAATTGCATCCAATCACTCATTCTCGTGTGGCCATTAAAACTAATTCGCTGCTAATATGTACACAACGTCGACAGAGCTTGTGTGTTGTCAGTAAGTGTGATTGTTCGCGGTGGTTGGTGTGATTGATGGGTGTTGTGTATGCTTAGGTGACGGGTAGACCAGGGACGTATGCGGGTGGGAATGACGGTGAGTGTTTGTTATTATGTACGGACGGATCATGACATCACGTTACAATGTTCCAGACACAATGATTAATAGGTTATAATATATGTTTTTGTGACCAAAATGTGACTTTGTTTGTTGAAAACTGCTGAAAGCAAAATAGATCGTCAGTTCATGAAACAATGCTTGAACGTAAGTATATGGATGTTCCAAAGTATACATGGTTCCTGCATAATGTTACAGGGATCGTTTTGTTTTCATCGTGTATGGGTGTTTTCAACTCCATTCAGCTATCAAAACATTATTTGTTGATGCATCTATAGGCACTGGTAGGGTAATCTATCAAAGTGAACACATGCTAACAACACACAGCGTTAGCATCACATACGTTGTTGTTGTACAAAAATAGTATCTGCCTGCAAATAAGTGTGATGGTATAGATGTAGCGGCAGCGAACAAACAAGCAGGTCGTCGTCGCCAAAGGGTATTGAATAGTATAGAGAACTCATGGAACGAATTGGATGACTCAAAAGCACTGGCGACATTTGGCGAGTGATTTAAAACGTAGTACTACTCTCTTTTTGTCGAAACTTGGTCCATTCATAATTTTGATGTGAAACATTGACGCCTTTTGAAACATTCATGCTTTGTGTATTGTTTTATGTAATAACATTCTCGTAATCGTGCATTTATATTGAAATATTATATAAAGAGAATAAGACTCGTTTATGTTATTTTACTCAGACTCTCTCCATGAGAGCGGAAAAAGAGTGCAATAAGCTCTCTATACTATTCAGTACTTTTTGTCGTCACTCTGTTTGTGACAAAACAAATATTTTAGTGAGCTAAATATTGCTTTATTGGTGTGTTAACATCTATAGGCACGGGTAGGGTATAATCTAAAAAAATCAACACATGCAAACAACACACAGCGTTAGCACACAGCGTTATCTACGTCTAAGCTATGCAGCGTTAGCATTGAAAATAATATGTGGTTGTTGTAGAACAACTAGCGAATAGTTGTCTTAAAAGAGGAAGTTTTACTACTCGTAAGCTTACGAACATAAGACACTGTATGTACAATGTGTCTGTTACTTATTTTTTGTGGGAATAAAACAAAACGTATTAAGAAGGAAAATAATGACACATGTGTTTGCACTTGTCCTTAAATAATTTTAAATATTAATGTTATTTTCAAAATTAAAATGTTCGAGCGTTTGGTCGTTTTTTTTAAATAATGTTCATCTTCAATATTTCGCTGCCCTTTGGTTAGCATCGTTATAAAGATAAACACAATTTTTTTTATTAATATGATTTAAATGAAAAGTCTTCAACGCTGTTTTTTTATTATCCAATGTAACATTTACTAATGTGTTCATAGTAATCACATGAGTTCGAGCACTCATTGGTATTTTTTTGTAAGAATGACGGCAGCTTCTCTGAAGGTCTGGGTCTCAGAAAGTCCCTTCGGTATATTTTGTATACAAAATTTACCATTTAACATTGGGCCTGCCGAGGCCCAGTAGGGTGAATTAGTACCTCTCATGTTGCCGATTGTACTGGGTTTATTCAGACAAATTCATAAATCTTTCATTAGAAGAATAACACAGGGCAACAGTGATTCTGCGGTGCGGGGTTTGTAAGGAAATTTTGGTGCATATGTTGATGAAGATCTAAGACTATAATTCGCTTTTTTTGAATTGACTCTAGTTCTCGAAATATACCGCTATTTTAAAAATGAAGGAGGTTTCACCACACATATTAGCATAACTCGAGAACAGCTTGTTCGATTTGGTTAAGTAAAAAATTTAAAAATCCGCAGCTAAATTACCTTGATGTTACACCTACAATGTTTCTTGATAAAGTCAATATTTTCGAAAATATTCAGAAACTTTTTGGAAAAAAAAAATTTTTTTCCTGCAAAATTGAAAATTTTTTCTTTTTTTAAAATTCATAAAAAATCAAAAATGTCACAAATACTGTTTTTTGATCTTTATTTATAAACATAGATATGTCACAAACAAAACAAGCCATATTTCAATAATATCCATTAACAAGTTTTGGTTTAATTCACAATTTAGAGATGGTATCCCATTTTGATAAAATTTTTAAATGAATATTAATAACAAAAATATTCCATAATTATAAAAAAACACGAGTTAAGAAAACCGTTTTGTATGGGATTTTCTTTGGTACTTTTTGTTTGGACAGTCCCGTTGTAGGTTCCAGCAGTAGTCTGCCATCATATGGCTATCCCACCGGCCTTGGTATCTTTCCTCCATGATCTTGATGTCCTGGTGAAATCGTTCCCCTTGTTCTTCACTATAATCGCCGAGGTTCTCAGGAAATTTATCCAAATGACTGTGCAAATAATGCACTTTTATACTCATATTAGCTCCTAGTTTTTGGAAATTGTGGAGCATTTTGCTAACAATTTCGGCATAGTTTTTAGCTTTGTTATTCCCCAAAAAGTTTTTGACAACTGATACAAAGCTTATCCATGCTTCTACTTCCACCTGACTCATGTGATTTGTGAAATCATCGATGTTTATAAGAGTACGGATTTGTGGCCCGTCAAAAACGCCTGCTTTTAGCTTTTCTGTACTAAGACCAGGAAATGTTTGACAAATATATTTAAAGCAATCGCCATTCGTATCGAGAGCTCTGACAAACTGTTTTATAGGGCCAAGTTTAATGTGGAGTGGTGGAAGAATGATTTTTTCTCGACTTATCAAAGGTTCATGAACGATGTTAACTTTTCCTACAGTCATGTTCATTCTTGATGGCCAGTTTGTCCTGCTCCAGTGTTCATTTTTTGCACGACTGTCCCATAGACATAGAAAACAGGGATATTTAGTGTATCCACTTTGCTGACCCAGTAAAAAGTTTACCATTTTTAAATCTACACAGACGGACCACTTGTGTTGATGATATGAAATCTTCTCTAACACCAGTTTCACGTTTTCATAGTCTTCTTTAAGTTTAGTCGAATGACCTATTGGAATCGAAGCCAATTTATTTCCATTATGTAGTAACACACACTTTAAACTTTTTTTTGAGCTGTCTATAAAAAGTCTCCAGTCTTTAGGGTGGTATATTGGAAGGCCCATTAAATTTAAAAGCCCAGAAATATCATTACAATATACAATACCGTTCGCCTCGGTAAAGAATGGAAGGATGTCTCGCTCTCTATTTCGGTAAGTAGTTATTGTTACGCCAGGCTGAATGCAACGTATTTCTTTTAGTCTTGATGCAAGAAGTTCAGCTGATTTTTTCGATAAATTTAAATCTCGAATTAAGTCATTCTGCTCACCTTGAGAAAATCCTTGAAATGTAGAACTGCATTCTTCGAACTCATACTCACTATTGCTGTCATTGTGACTATCTAACATTTCAACATCATTAGAATATTTGGCCGATAATGAAGTAAATACCGGTATTGGTAAATTTTCACTATGCAGCGTTGGTGGCTTAACGGATTGAACGTTTGGGTAGAACCAAGACCGCTTTTTATATCGGTTCATGCCTTTTACATTTACAGCGCAAAAGTAACAATCATCAAGGTGGTTTCTTGGCTCTGCCCACGCCATCGGTATTCCAAACGGAAGCCCTTTGCGTTCTCCTTTGCTCCAATATCGAAGTGACTCGACACAAGTTTTACAAACTTTATGTGGGACCCAACATTTGTCTTGTTGTCGAAGTTCTTGTCCAAAATAAGCCTTATAAGCTTGTTTTACAAAAGCTGTAATATTATTTAGTTGCTTTTCTGCACAATATTTACCACATATGTAGCAGAAATGGTCGGGGTTATTAGCACAAGATTTACGTAACGAGCTCATCATAAGCAATGCCTTATAAATTGAGTAATTTTATTATTTTTTAATATTTTTTTAATTTTATTGTGGATAAGTCTTACCTTTTCACTTTCAACACTAGGATTAACAAGGTATTACAGTTCAATATTTTGTGACATATGTACGTATTTATTCACTTATCTGTCACATATCGTCTATTTGGCCTACTTAAGTTGTTATAATTATGTGTCGTGATTTTTATAGCTATGGAATATTTGTGTTATTAATATTCATTTAAAAAATTTATCAAAATGAGATACCATCACTTAATTGTGAATTAAAGCAAAACTTGTTAATCGATTTTATTGAAATATGGCTAGTTTTATTTGTAACATATCTATGTTTAAAACTAAAGACGAAAATATAGCATTTGTGACATTTTAGATTTTTTATGAATTTTAAAACGAGAAAAAAAATTTCAATTTTCAATGAAAAAATTTTTTTTTGGAAGCACTTTCTGAATATTTTCGAAACTATTGACTTTCTCAAAAAACATTGTACGTGTAACTTGAAGGTATTTTAGCAGCGGATTTTCACATTTTTTACTTAACCAAATCGGACAAACTGTTCTTCAGTTATGCTAAAATGTGTTTTGAAACCTCCTTCATTTTTAAAATAGTGGTTTATATCGAGAACCAGAGTCAATTCAAAAAAAGTGAATTATAGGATAAGAACATCACTATCTCATACATCTAAATTGACTCCAAAAAGTTGAACCGCAGAAAAAAATCTTCATTTTGTCACCCTGTGTAATCGATCCTTTACTAAAGAACACATAAGTTAGTAAATAATTTTCAGCGCCAAAGATCGCGTTTCATCAAAAATCGTACAATACGGCTCCAACAAATATTTTTCCATCAAGGTCCTAATTAACTAATTGTTAGATTTGTCGATTTGAGATAATTGTAATGTGCATAAGAATCCTTAAAATCCAACCCAGTGAACACCAAAGTTAACTTTTTCCTAGACCCCCACTCTCATGCAAAAGAGTACACCTGACAGCGATTTAAAAGTTTTGATTTTTATCTACGACAACGCGAACAAACAACTACATGTTGAGTTTTAATGTTTAAAAAAAGGACACCTTGTGTATGAGGAGTGAACCTTGGAACGATTGAGTGACCCGTCCGTCCGTCATCCATCGTCGATGGTATGTGTTCGATCAACTGGTGCACCACGAACCTATGATTAACCGGGTCAACGAAAGAATTAATAAATGCCCATTGTGAGGGAGGAGTAAATGTTATTCGCGCTTGAGGGTGTATTTTGATTGTCGTTGTGTACAAAGGTAAAGTAAATTTGAACTAAATGGATTAAATCTATTATATAAAAGGTAAAGTAATTGCAGACAAAAAGTCCTTTTAAGGTAGAGTTTTTTTTACCTTCCCTTGCTTATTTTGACCTTTAGTAAATTTAATGCCCGCGCATGAATGATTGCCAATTGTTTATGGTACCAGTTGGACTTGCTCATTGTTATATCCTTCAAGATATTGGCGAAATCGCAACTTTGTCCTCAATATCTCCCCTACCGAGATATTCGATTTTCTGAATTTTTTTTTCATAATTTCATTCCACATATTGAATGAGAAAAGGAGTGCCTTCATGTACAATTTAAATACAAAATCTGCAGCAACAACTGAACTATTGAAAAAAAAGTGGTGAACAGCCTGGACTAGTTCACCAGAGTGAGTCTTTCAATTGTTATTAGTTCTTTCGTGAAATATAGAACTATCAAAATTTTGAGAGAGAATTTTTTTCCAGACAGCTTTTTGAAAACTAAGTCAAACATACTTTTCTTCCCAATTTTTCAATATAAATTTTTTTAATTTTTCATGAAAATACTAGCAAATATATGCAATAAATAAAGGTTTGTCCAATTTGAGTGATATGATTTCTTTAAAAAAAACACACTAATTGTTAAGGAAATTCAAATGTTTTATATTTAATATGAAGTACAATCGATACAATTAAGTTCTGAATGAAACGTCTTTCAAATGGCCACCACGTCTTCTTTGCAGGAATGATTTCCATAAAGCCAATATTCGAGCTCTTTTTCCACTAAATCAAGTCGTATATCATGAATAGCACGTTCAATATTGACTTGTAAAGCTTGAAGAGGGAGGGTCTGGTTTATTGCTAAACACCAATGACTTCAAAAAACCCCACTAGAAATAGTCGAATGGTCTTAAATCACAACTTCTTGGAGGCCATTCAGTGTAACAATTTCTTGAAATAATCGAATCTCCCAACTTTTTTTTTTCGCAATAATTCGTTTTTTGCCAATGGCAAAGGTGCAATGGCTTCAGTTCTTGAGTGATAACAATTTTATACGGATGCAAGCACAAATCCTTTCTCAAACTCCGCCAGGTTGTGGTTTCAGACAGTCCCAATTCTTGACAACGTCTTGGAATCGATAAATTGCGGTTTTCAGCAACACTTGCGGCAGCAATATTTTCATTACTTCGAGTGGTTCTTTCTCTTATTGGTACTTGAACATTATGTAAAGAAAATGTACGCTCGTAATTTGCAACATTTCGACGAATAGCGAGCACAAGTGGATGATTATTACGACCATAAAATGGCAAAAGCGCACAAAAAGTTGCAATTGGAGAACAATTATTTTGATAAAGAAAATTTAATAATTTATAAACGATGTTCTTGCGTATATCTCTCCATAATGAAATTTGTAAACATTACTGAATACAATAAAAAAATGACAGATCATGACATACTACAAATGGCAGGAGCATCACTTAGAAATCATATCACTCAAATTAAAGGCTATAATTAAAAGGTAATTCGCGTACTAAAGGGTTTTTCAATAAGAGCGCTACAAAAGTTTTTTAAATAAAACAAAACCGGTTTTAGATACCAATGAAATTCTTTATTCCTGTGAAAGTACGTTCGATGCCATTATGTATGGAACTCGATTTATTTTGCATGGCCACCACGGGCACGCTTGCAGAAGTCCAGACGCTGAACCCAATTTTCGACGGTTTTCAAGCATAAATCGGCCGATACTGCTGCAATTTCACGTTCGATATTCGTACGAAGTTCATCAATCGTCGCTGGCTTGTTGGCATAGACCATAGACTTGACGTAGCCCCACAGGATATAATCTAACGGCGTCAAATCGCACGACCGAGGCGGCCAATCGACTGGGCCATTTCGTGAGATAACACGTTCACCAAACTTGGTTTCCAATAAATTGATTGTGGCTTTCGCTGTGTGGTTTGTGGCGCCGTCCTGTTGGAACCACATGTCCTCCAAGTCCATATTATCCAATTGGGGCCAAAAATATTCGGTTATTATTGAACGGTAGCGATTCGAATTCACAGTAATGTGCCGGAAGAAGTACGGCCCAATGACGCCGCCGGCCCATAAACCGCACCAAACCGTAATTTTTTCGGGATGCAATGATGACTCATGGATTACGTGTGGATTGCTGTCTGACCAATAACGCATATTTTGCTTATTGACGAAGCCATTCAGCCAGAAATGAGCCTCATCGCTGATTTTTGAGGCCTCTTAAAGTTGGCCTCTTAAAGTTGAGGCCACTGACTCCAAATTTCGGTAGTAGATTTTAATAGTTTCGACTCGTTGTTGGCTCTATATCTTTCCATGTTGAAATGGCAAACCCTACTGAAGAGAAATGTCAAAAGAGCGGGGAAAAATATGGCGGCGTTTGCTGTCCCTATCGATTTACTTTTGTAGCGTCTCTGTTGAAAAACCCTTTACAATGAGAAATACGCGAACTCTGAAAAATTGTTTGATCAAGACATTAAAGTGCTGCCGTGTAAAAAATAGTCTAACAATTTTGAAAATATATTTTTGTAATTATGCTCATCATGACACGCCGTCTGTGTCCCATACTGACCAAAAAACTAATGTGTGCGCCAAACATTCGTATATTTGGAAGTCCTAAACTACTACTTACTTAGCTGGCCTCAAACAACCCGGAGGGTTCAAGGCCTTACAAAATGAGGATAACATGTTAATCCAACCGACTATATCTTCAGCTTTTCTGCTCCAGTTGGTAACAGGCAATATATTCGCAGACAATATTAAACCTGGTCTTTCCAGCGAAGTCTTTGGCGTCCTATTTTTCGATGTCCTTCGAGTTCGTCTTCGAATACCTTTCGCACTGGTTCATTCTGATCCATTCTACTGACATCACCTAGCCAGCGTAAACGCGCTATTTTGATACGCATAACTACGTCGATGTCGGGATACAGATTAGGACCATATAACAATATATTTTTCGGAGAATTTTTCCCTCGTAGACCCTCACATCATCATGTGATATGACTCAAGATTCTGCACCATAAAGCAAGACAGGTTGTACGATAGTAAAGGGTCGGCCACCTAACGTTTTTTTTTCAACTAGTGCTTATTTCGTGAATGGTAACACTTAGCTCATGTCTGATTTGACAGATAATTAGTTTTATCCTTCCGAAATATTGCGACATTACTTTGAAAATCATGGTAATGTTACAGATGCCGATTTTGCCAAAAAATCATCTTTTCAGATGAAGCTCGTTTTGATCTTGGCGGCAAAATTGTCGTATTTGGGGCACAGCAAACCCGCACGCATACATTGAAAAGCCGATGCACCGAAAACGAGTCACTGTTTGGTGCGGATTTTCGTCCAGAGGCATAATTGGGCCATTTTTCTTCGAAAATGAGCAAGGAGTAGCCGTTACAGTCAATGGCGATCGTTATCGGGCCATGTTGAACGAATTTTAGTTCACAAAAATTGAAGAGAAGGATATTGGCAATATTTGGTTTCAACAGGACGGCGCTACGTGCCACACAGCCGAAGCTACATGCCATGTTTTGCGCCCTGTTTTTGAAGATCGCATTATCAGCCGCAGAGCTGATGTCGTTTGGCAACCTTGGAGCTGCCATTTGACACCGTTGGACTATTATTTGTGGGGTGCCCTCAAAGATAAGTGTTACGCCGACAAGCCAGAGACAATTGACGCTTTAAAGGATAATATTCGTAAAGCCATTGGTGAAATACAGCTGCACACAATCGATAATGTGCTTAAAAATTGGACCGATCGTGTAGGCTACTGCATGGCCAGCCGAGACAGCCATTTGAATGAAATTATTTTCCATTATTAACCGGAAGGATTGTACTTTCAAATAAAAACGAAATTTGAGAAAATATTCAGTAGTTTTTTTTATAGCATTTTCAAAAAAAAAAATTATTTGGCGGACCCGTTATATAGTTGCATCTTGGTTTCTCTGAAGTTCTTTCTTAGCCTGAAATAACACCTCTTTGAAAACACAATTCTCCGTTTGATTTCCAGGCTGATGTTATAGCTCCGAGGTAAATGAATTGGTGCACTACCTTGAAATTATATCGGTTATCAACGTTAACCCTTTAATCCAATCGGGTGGATGTTCTGCTTGTCGAAATCATTAATTTTGTCTTGTCGCCGTTTGCTGCCAAACCCAGTTTTGCTGATTCCTTCTCAATTCTCGAAAATACTGCAGTAATTTCTCGCAGATTTTTTCTGCGAGATTCAATTTTCTTACTCTCGCCCTTCTCCACAATCGTATTTTCTTCCTAAACAAACGGGGTCCCTCTCTCTTCTTCTCCTTATACCGGTCTCTCGCGGCTCGCGTTGCAACTGACTGCAGCATTGCCATACGTAGAGCGTCTTTTCATCACTTGCCAAGCGAAACTCACTCTTCATCACACCAATGATTGCCTTTACAAAACTAGGTACAGTGTCTGCAGCAGTTTTCATAAAGTGGGGAAAGTACTTCCACTGCGCTTCCGTATCATGAGACTAGGGTGCGTTCTGCGCCAGTATTTGAGTGAGCTTCTCTGAATACGCAGTGACTAGCTCTGGTAATTGCAGCATTCCGATGTCCAGCAGTCTACTTATATATGTTTGGTTTCGTAAGATTTGCGCTCAGCTTATTTTTGTGCGAACCTTTTCGGCAACCAGGTAGTGATCCGAATCGATATTAGTTCCTTGAATCACACGTCGCACACAGGGATTTTGCCGGCAAAAATACCCTTTTTCGAGTGTCAAATATCAAAAATGTAATGATGCAGTTTTGTAGAGATTTGTTTAGTTAAGAGAAATAAATCATTACTTTTTTTCAACAAATTTTTTTTTGTACAAAAAAAGGCGGCAAAGTCAACAAAATGAAACTCTGCAGTAACCTGCCTCAGATTTTCATGCATTTCAATGGGCTGGAAACATAACTTCTTTTTGTCGTATCGATTTGGAGTATGTATATTTGAAAAATATGGTATTTCTACATTAAGTTTTAAGAAAAAATAATTGAATAACAATAACAGATTAAAATATATTCATGCTTTTATGATGACACTCAAAAAACTACGTGTTTTTAGTTTTTCTTGGACTAAAAAAAGGTGGTCGTTATCGATCGTTGTGGTCTGGTTGCTAAAATGTGAAAGGTGGGAGTGTATTCTTTTGATTTCATAAATAAAATTCCCATAATATTTTATACTGTTGAACAAAGTTATAAATTTTATAAAAAAAGTGCCACGAAATTTCATTACAAAAATGGATGAAAACACCATATAAAATGGTGTATACTTGTAGGCATATGTGTTTTAATGGTGTCGATAATAGAAACGTTAGTTAAATTTTTTTTTTACTGCGGTTGTGTTTTATATATCATATCCCTAAAAGTATGCACTGAGAAATGATGAAAAATTAATAAATTTCGATAATTTTATAGTACAAATTTGACTTTTATTTGGAAAGATTGGTTAATTAAAAAAAAAAATGGTAAACTATGGCCCCCTAATTTTTTTTGCAAATATTCAGCTAACATATTAGGCTTTAGTTATTTATATAGATGTAAGTGCTGATTTACATGTATCACAAACTACAAAGAATTATAGCTGTGTTTTCGAAACTTTTGAAAAATGAAAATTTGTGTATGGGCGTTGGGCGTGGCACTTAATTTTTTAATATAATTGGGGACTCAAGTGCAAGCACTGGCAAATTTTTATTGACATAGATATGAAAATGAGGAAAATACAACGATTTTTTATTTTACGTTATATGGGAGGTAGGCGTGGTTGTGGGCGGATTTGAACAAAAACTTGTTTTTTTTTCTAATTTAGCAATATGAGAGATGTGTGCGAAATTTCAAAGCCCTAGCTGGATTCCTTATAATTTTTGCCGCGGCTTGTATGAAGAAATCCCACTGTGCGTCGGTCCATTACACTAGTAGATTGCCTTCCATCAGTGGGGATATTCAAGTAGCCTTATGCATGTATTTATGTTGGAATCTCGTACTACTGACTAACAAGTTTTTCGCCGTCGCAAAGCCTAACTGTCTCATTTCATTATCGGAAGTGATGACGTGTAAACTGAATTTACGGATGGTTAGTTCAAAGACATTTTGCCTGCCGACTTTGGAATTTAAATCACATAGAACAATCTAAATGTCTCTTATAATATGTCCTATCATCGTCTTTTTCTTATGTCGGGATGGTGGCTTTACGATACGTCTACTTACGGGGTTTTGAACCTTGAGAACACACGTCGAAGTCTTTTTCCATCTACAAATCCGCAACCAAATACACGGTTTTTCTCATGGCAGCTGTAGTATATGTCACAGTTCTTCCTTGCACAGCCATGACCTGTCCATCACATCTCCTGGATAGCAGTACTGTGAGCCTTATAATTCTCGAGGATATCTGCCAGTTGGATAGTGGCATCGGATCTGTGTAGTGCTCTTACATTTCAAATGTATATCCGTAAAACGTGGGGGTTTTATATTTATCATTCTCATTTCGTATTTTCATTGCCAATATAACGGCAACCCCAGTCCACCGTGGTTTTGAATTTTAACTACTGCAAGGATGATCATGTTTCAGCCGCCCATTATGCACCAGACGCTGACCAGATCCGCCGTTGGCCCGTAGTGTTGGCTCATCCGCGTTCAAATCAGAAAAGAATGTGCCCACTAGTTCGAAGAGCTTCAGTGGCAGTGTCACCTAGTTAATCTGAGACGGATCACTGATCGCATAGCCAGTCATGCTGCAAATTCGTTTCGCCTTCTCTTCCTAGGTAGCTAACGGAGACTTACGATAGCCATTGACTGGGACATGCTCCGTGGAAGTAGTGAGCTGCTTGAACTCCCCTATGAAAGGGTCATTTCTGGCCACTCCGAAATGAGTGGCAATCAGAAACTTTCCATCTCTATGGTTAGTACCATGTCCTAAACTGACATGTATTTAAATGCAAACTGTAGCATGTTTACTTGCTTTTACGTAGCAACATATGCGTGCTTTATCACAAACATCCATATACTTACGTGGAAGTATTCGTGTGTTTCCTCCCAAACCTTCTTATACGTACTTGGAAACATGTGCGTATTTCCTCCCAAACACGCGGTTACTTACGTGGAAACATATGCGTGATTGCTCTCAAACATTATAATATTTAGAAGCTAATTGGTCTTTGAAAAAAATTGGCGATTTAAAAACTGGTGTTTGTTTTTTATTACATTTCGTTAAATATCCACAAATGATCCGCCGCTTCGATTCTCTAATTAAAGACTCGGGCAGACAAAGGGCTTCACGTTGTTGCCTTTTTTCAGATTCAAATGTATATAATATGGGGTATACCCAAAAAAATAAATGGTTTCCCGTTACATCCCATGTAGGGATTAGTGGGAGCTTCTCACAACCAGTGAGCTGTGCGCGTTCTAGTTTCACACTCACTGATAGGGACCTACAGTTTTACACTGGTTCCGAACGGTATTTTGAGAAGCTTTTTCATGGCTAAATACTCGCCGTCACTAAGCGAGGTGACCGCCGTCGAAAGAAATTTAAGATGGTCAGAGCAGGGATCGAACCCAGAGCCGAGCACTCTACCATTGCACCACCGACGGCCACAAATAAGTATATAAGTATACGAAATACATACGCAAAAACCAAAGCAAAGTCACACCCCAATTTAACCGTCCGAGCCTTTGGTTTCCTTTTTTACACTGATCACAAATATTTTCTACTAATATACAATTTTTTCACAAGATACTTAACCGACTATGCGCATTTGCGATCCTCTGTCTAATGAAAGATTGACGACTGAATGCATGAAACTAAAACGCAATACATCAGCCGAAATAAGTAACACTTCATTTGCAATTGACACACCCTTTCAGGAATATTTATGAATCACTGACTGAAGGAATAATGCGAAAAAACTTTTGCACACTTACAAAAAAGACTGTGAATAATGTATCTCTGTCCCTTTTTTTCCTCCTGCTTTCTACAGAGCATAAACAGTTCAACAAGCACAGCTGTATTTGTATCACGAACACGGATATATTTGCATCACAAACACATATATTATAACATCTTAATCATAGTATTTTAAAAGTATAATATTGTATAACAAACACGATGTGCTAGATCAAATGTATACTATTTTTGCGACAGCTGAATTTGTGTCACAAAGACTGATATAAAGGGTTTTTCAACAGAGACGCTACAAAAGTAAATCGATAGGGACAGCAAACGACGCCATATTTTTTCCCGCTCTTTTGACATTTCTCTTCGGTAAGGTTTGCCATTTCATCATGGAAAGATATACGAGCCAACAACGAGTCGAAACTATTACAATTAACTACCGAAATTTGGAGTCAGTGGCCTCAACTTTAAGAGCGGAATTCATTGGAAAATCATCTTAAGCGATGAGGCTCATTTCTGACTGAATGGCTTCGTCAATAAGCAAAATATGCGTTATTGGTCAGACAGCAATCCACACGTAATCCATGAGTCATCATTGCATCCCGAAAAAATTACGGTTTGGTGCGGTTTATGGGCCGGCGGCGTCATTGGGCCGTACTTCTTCCGTGATGATCAAGACCGGCACATTACTGTGAATGCGAATCGCTACCGTTCAATGATAACCGAATATTTTTGGCCCCAATTGGATAATATGGACTTGGAGGACATGTGGTTCCAACAGGACGGCGCCACAAGCCACACAGCTAATGCCACAATCAATTTATTGGAAACCAAGTTTGGTGAACGTGTTATCTCACGAATTGGCCCAGTCGATTGGCCGCCTCGGTCGTGCGATTTGACGCCGTTAGATTATTTCCTGTGGGGCTACGTCAAGTCTATGGTCTATGCCAACAAGCCAGCGACGATTGATGAACTTTGTATGAATATCAAACGTGAAATTGCAGCAGTATCCGCCGATTTATGCTTGAAAACTGTCGAAAATTGGGTTCAGCGTCTGGACTTCTGCAAGCGTGCCCGTGGTGGCCATGAAAAAGAAATCGAGTTCCATACATAATGGCATCGAACGTACTTTCACAGGAATAAAGAATTTCATTGGTATCTAAAACCGGGTTTGTTGTATTTAAAAAAACTTTTGTAGCGCTCTTATTGAAAAACCCGTTATATGCATCACCAAAAAAGTATATTATAACATCTTAATCATAGTATGTTGAAGGTATAATATAGTATAACAAACACGATGTGCTAGAACAAATGTATACTATAGTTGCAACAAACTCCGAACACACATTATAATTGCATCCAAACAGCAAATAAGGCAAATTTTTCAGCGTGTATATTACCCTTTCTAAGGGAATCATTCTGAATATCGAAGGTCTCAGAAAGTCGAATGATATATGGTCTGGAATCACTAGGCACGGCACGTCTTAGCAAGTTATGACCTGAAACGTACACTGAACTTTGTATCCAGTCCTAGATACGGATATGTCTACGCTAGTAGCTTTGATCGCTGGGCCGAAAATGCAAAATATAGGATGTCAGTTCTTTTTGAATCCAGTAGAGATTCAGGCAATTCAGCTGAATGATCTTAAGAGCTTCTTGCGTACCACAAATTGGTTTGCCTTGGACTAATATTCCTCGTTTTTTCAGCTACTTCCCGAGATCATCGGTATAGGGAAACATTTGGCTTAAACGCCTCTTAACTACACCAAGTCAGTGTATATGATCAAGAAAGGTACATGTGAATGACGTTTCGTGGTATCACAAAGGTCCTCTATAGTGCCCCCCACCTCTAAGTTCCACATTCTTTTTTTGCTCGTATCCTAATCTTTGAGGGGTTGTTTCCTTTTTTAGGGAAATTATTCAGTTTTATGCCTACACGCTAATATTTTTTTCTTTTTGCTGTTGTTTGGATGCAAATATAACGTGCTTGTAGCTTGTCGCAAATATAGTACACTTGTGTCCAAACACATTGTGTTTGTAATTGAATATAAAATGTTTGGGACACAATGATTAATAGATTATAATAAATGTATTTGTGACCCGAATGTGGCTTTGTTTGTTGAAAACTGCTCAAAATACTGCCGTCTGTTACAATAATGAGCAGCAGATCTTCAATTTACGAAAACAGTGCTTGCAAACATATACATGGTTCCTGCAATATGTTGCTGGGGCCGTTATTTTTCAGCGTGTACTCTATTTTCTCCCTCTTGTTTATTTTCGCGCACTTTCTCCATTCTAAATAAAATGTATTACCTCTATTCTGCTTTGAATAGGCCAGGTCCTCATTAATGACTTTTTACTGTATTTCAATTTATCAGTATTTGTAGACAGTAATACTCACTATACTGCATTCCCTTCTCGTATCCTTCATAAACGTGACCTTTTATTTGTGCTAAAATTTTAAATTAAATACCATTTGTCCTTCAATGTAATCAAAAAATCGAAAGGCTTTTGTAAAGAGAAAATTCAGCCCCTCCCCCACAGCAATGGCTTTATTCAGAGTTTTGTTTTACTTTGTTTTTTTTTTTATTTTAAACCTATCATAACATCAAATAATACTAACAGAATCATCATCCAGGCAGTCTACGTTTTTATTTCATGTAAAATATTGAAAAAACGGGGATACAGACATAGTCCTGTCTCGGGTTCTCTCTCTCCGCATCCTCCTCCACCTCCTGTAGTTGCGGTGTGTGTTGGCGTGTGTGTTTTGTTGGGTATAGCACGTGACTTGTTTATAATAATGATTTATTTGTTTTACTTCTTGGTATTTGAGTTGTTAGGACCCACTCCCACCAGCAAACCAGTATCATGAGAGATGAACGGAGAGGGGTTAAAAGTCACAGTTACCATAAAAAGGACACGACTTTAACAAATGTTTAAAATCATCAAACCTTTGCCAGAGAAAAGTGATTCCTTTCAATTCAATGTATTATGTTAAGGTGAAGTACAAATACGTTACTCAGGGAATATATGAATGTGATTTTGTGTTTGACTTTTAAGGTCCGTATGTGATTTTATACTCATGCTTTGGTAGCCATTGAAGACGGTAGCATCACAGTAGTCTGCACAAATGGCGTTGCTATAGTTGACCGCGGAGAGGCCATCGATAGGTCATATACACCTACAGAATAATTCGGTTGGGACAACCGAATTAGCCGTAACCGAATTTAGAGGTTGCCACAATCGAAGTTAGGGGTTGTCACAACCACACTAGAGGTTATCAGACATTATTTGCATTAATTAAAACTGCTTTTGTCACAATCTTTGAATCTTGTATTGATAATACAATTTCCTATAATCTCTGGGCTTGCCTTCTGCCACCATTATATTGGCAACGAAAATGCAATATGAGAATGAGAAACATAAAACCACCTATTTGTTGACGACCGCCCGCAAACGTTATAAGGTCCACGATTTTCGGATATTCACCTGGAAAGTTAGCACATTATATAGATCCTGTGCCACAATCCAACTGGACGATGTATTTGAGAATTATAATTCTGACATAACTGCTATCCAGGAGGTACGATGGACAGAGCATGGCTGTACAAGCAAGAAGAACTGTGCCATATACTACAGCTGCCATTAGAAAAATCATGAATTTCGTTGCTGATTTTTAGTTGGCAAAACACTGCAACATCTGGCCTTAAGGTTTAACCTCGTAAGTGAACGTATAGCCACCATCCCCATAAAAGCGAAATACTTTAGCATTTCGCTAATTTGTGTACATACCCCGACGGAGGAAGAAGACGATAATACCAAGGACATGTTATGTGAGCGCCTACAGGAATCATACAACCGCTGCCCTGGTCATGACATTAAGATTGTTGTAGGTGATTTTAATGCTAAAGTCGGCAAGGAAAATGTTTTTGAACAAACCATTGGTAAATTCAGTCTACACGCCATTACCTCCGATAAAGGAATGAGACTGTTAGATGTTGACGCGGCGAAAAAATTGGTTGTCAGTAGTACGAGATTCCAACATAAATACATCCATAAGGCTACTTGGATATCCTCAAACCAACAAACGAAAAACCACATTCATCACCTGGTGATTGAAGAAAGGCACTCTACTATTGTAATGGCCGAACGTGTGATTCGAGGAGCTAATATCGATTCGGACCACTACCTTACTGGCTGTCCACTGCGTCAGCTAACAAAAATAGGCCTTCATCATCAGAAGTTGGGAATGTTTCCCTCTGCCAGGGAACAAGAGTATTTTATTATTAGGGTAATAAGTAATGTTCCATACACCTGGAAACAAGACGATGTTCTCATCGACAGGGGTTTCATCACCCAGGGAACGAGAAGGAATTTCTAAATTCGAGGAGCGAGAGAAAACCGCGAAAAGTGAGGAAGTTCCCAAACCAGAGAAATAAGATGTTCATAAAGTCGGGGATTATACTCACTGAGTATAAAACTAGAAAGCGCACAGCTCACCAGTTGTGAGATGCCCTCCTCAATTTCTTCATGGAATGTAATGGGAACTGTTTATTTTTTAAAGTCGAGGATTAGGAGAAAGTTTCCAAAGCTCTGAAATGTACAAAAGCTCGCAAAGCCGGGTGATAGGAATAAGTTGCTACATCCGCCGATGCAGAAATTGTTTCCACTGCTTAGGAAATATATAATGATCCCTCCACTCAAGGGAGGGAAGAGGTAATCTTCACCAACATGGAACGCGACAACGTTACCCTTAACAGAGATCGTGATGAGGGGATTTCGCTTTGGGGTAAAATTAGGTTCCTTTTACCAACAGGGTACCAGATGATGCTCTCATTACCAGGGGGACAGGCAGATACTCTCGGCACCAGAGAACCAGACAAGGTTCCTAACTCCTCCGGACCAGATGGGCTCCCAACCAAACGGGAACCTGATGGGGTTCTAAATGTCAGGAGAACACACTTAGTTCCCACAACCGCGGACATAGAGGAAGTTTCCACTGGTAGGGTACTAAAAAAGAATCCCGACTTCCAAGAGAGGGAAATGCTTACATCTACCAATATGAAGTCACACAATGTTACACTTTCAAAAGAACCAGATGATAGTTTTATTACATTGAGGTTTCCCCTATCAACAGCACAAGATAATAACAAGAAGACTGGAAGAGGTTATCAACGCTCCCAACCAAAAGGGATTCTGATGGCGTTATAATTGTCATTTCCACAGCTAGGGAACGTGAAGCAAATCCCATAATAGGACAAGAGGATGGATGTTTACCGCCATAAAAAAAATAGTTTCCCGTTACATCCCATGAAGCGACATGGGAGAGCTTTTCACAATCACTGAGCTGTGCGGTTTCCAGTTTTCACTCATTGATTGGGACCTACAGTTTTATACCGATTCCGAACTGTATTTGAGAAGCATATTCATGGCTGAATAATCTATAGTGTCGCCGTCACTCTGCGAGGTGACTGTCGCCGAAAGAAATTTTTTTAAGGTGGTCAGAGCAGGGATCGAACCCACGATATCATGTACAAGAGGCGCGCAAACTAACCATTGCACCACCGACGGCCATAAGAAAACAAAATATTCGAAGCATCGAGGTACAATGTGAATTCCCCACCATTAGGAGATATGGGCAGCCCACAGTCAAAGGTCAAAACCAAAGCAATATGATGGTTGTTCCTACCGTCGATATAGGAGGTGAGGAACTCATCGCCACAGCGTAAATTTAAATTGCACCAATGGAAAAATCGTCGGATTTACGAAACTGTACATGACTGCAATGAATACTTACGTTGTAGTGATGAATTTACTTTTGCCGTCGGTGGAGCAATGGCTACACTGAAAGAAAATCTTTACATCAAATCGATGATTAATGTTCATCAATTGTTCTTCGTTGAATTGATGACAAATTCCATCATCTCTTTGAAAATTTTGTTCAATTTGAAGATTTTGCGTTTCTTCTCTTTTTCAGCTTCATTGAATTGATGATCTTGTGTACATCAATGTTAGTCATTGGAATTTAGAAAAAAATAGTGGGGTCGATTCAAAATACGGACGTAGTATTGAAAGTATAAAGAGAAAATGATAAAACTAATCGAAAATTGAAAATAAATACATAATACAAAATAGTGCAATGTACTGAAAACAATGTCCACGTTATGAGCATTTTCTATGTGGTCTTATACCGTGTTCTTGCGAATTTTTTTCAATGAAAAATAGTCCAAAGAGTTGGGTTATACATTAACAAAAAAAATACATCAAAATGAGGACCAATTTACACCAAAATGATGACTAATTTGCATCAAATTGATGACAAGCTTACATCGAATTGATGACAACCTTACATGTAATTGACGAAAAATATACAGCAAATTGCTGAACAATTTAAATCATCTTGATATCAGGTTGTCGTTAAATCAACACAAACTATTGATGAAATATCGATGAAAGATTGATGACATGTTCTTCATCAATTTAATGAAATGTGACGTAGGTTGGAAAATGAGGAAACATTTCATCAAATTGATGAAGGAATTTATAAATTTGATTAAGCTTTTTCTTTCAGGGTAGTGTGCGCGGCACTTGTAAATGAAAACGTGGGTTCGATCCCTTCTCTGACTATCTTATATTTATTTCGACGACGGTCAGCTCGCTTAGTGATGGAGCTGATGTGCAACTGTCGGTCCCAGTTTGTGAGAAAAAAAATGTAACTTGATTGCGAGAAGATCTCCTCAATCTCTGCATAGGATGTAATGGGTAACAATTTTTCTTTTGCGGATTTATTTTCTACATTAGCTGATACATATCAATGATCAGATATAGCTTCGGGATATAGCAGACTTCATCTCAATGTTTGTTTTCCGATACACATACATATGTAATGTATTCGCCAAGTTCTTTTTTACAGCGCCTTAAGTTCTTGTTCTTGTTTGTGCTGATGGGTTCTTGTACTTTTCAAGATTTGTTGAACAGATGCATGACTTAACGATTTTCATTTGTTTTAGCCGACTTCAAAGTATTTACTGAGGCTTTGTGGTTTCCTTGAAAAAAAAGAGCAGCGACAGAAAACTGATTTTTAACAACCGCTGTTTAAAATACCGTCATTATTTAAGGGGTCTGGTTGTGGTTTTTGTCACTGAGTGCAAAAATGAGTCTGTGTTTTGGAATTTTTGTCATGCACGTGCTCGGATTGAGGTTTTTTTTTCGTTGCTCTTGTTTTAACGATTGTGAAGGATATAAAATCATTTACATTTAAATGCAAATCGATGAACAACAATACCACAACGACAACATAAGGATTATAAGCTTTAAATAAGGATAACGCTTTACTTAGTCTCACATGCCCTATCTCTCTCCCTCTCTCTCTCGCTCTCTCTCTCTGGACACTGTTTCTTCTGCACGATTTACGGCGGCCTGTAAATGAAGTGGAGCTCACCCTCTACGCCAGCCATCAGAGTTCTAGCAAAGTAATGCTTAAACGTGTGTAAAGGAAAACTTTTTCCTTATCCTGTGATGTTGCTTTTTAAACGAAAGAAGGAACCTCAAAGGACGAAACGACGATTCACGAACAGTGAAGACAAACGGAGCATACAAATAGAAAAGTGGAATTAATTGATTTATGCGTTTGGTTTTCAATGTTTTTCTATAGAGTTTTCCACTTACTTTCGTTCTCCAGTCTCATTTTTTTGCGCATTTTTTTGTGATGGCATCATAAGTATTCAGATCTTCCACAGGCGAACGGACAGACAGAAAAAATATGTCTCTTCAACTTTATATACTTCATTTGCCAGACAATGGAATGGAAGGAAAAAGAAAAAGGCAACGGAAACTGAAAACCTTTAGAATCACAATCAGTAGCCAATAGGCTTGTGCGGAATGAAGCAGAAGACAATCAATTAAGTGAATGTTATTGGGATTATAAAGGAATCTTTTAAATGATAAACATTTTATAGATTGTAATTTTTCTTTAGTTTGTATCACGTAAACATACAAAGATTACACACATTTTATTGAATCATTTTTCTCAGTGTATTCTAAATAATTTATAACGAAATCATGCAAATTTCTATTCATTCGTACTATATGATTTGATTCAAATTTGTTATAGAAGTTTCCTTTAAGGATTATCATAAATGAATTACAAGCAGAAAGTAATGTCATGTACATTTTCTGCGAACTCCGGCATTGGTTGATTTCATTTATTCATGAATTGAATTTATGACAAATGTAATTGAAAAATATGATTTGGGAGTAGAGAATGCATCCCGGAAATTCCCGCCCGTGATTTCCCGGGAATTTTATTCATTTTCAATTCCCGCTTTCCCAGGAATTTGTTTCGGGAATCTCGGGAAATTTCAAAAAGAATGAGATGTAATATTTTAGCAAACAAAAAGTGTTATCTAGCTATTCTTGCACTATGGTAATATGTATGTTTTAAATTTTTGTGTTTTTATTTCACTGAAATAAACACCATTATTCCTAGGGATGGGACTTTTTCGTTAGCAAGGTTACACTGACATAATAGGCGTGTTTTCATTACAAGCTACCGATTATCGCTTATTTGCTAGTAACCAAAACGACAACTTGCGTATGTGTATATTCTTCTCTTTGCTTTTGACTTCATAATAACGATATCCTACACTGTTTTTCCGATTTTGTCATACTGGCAACTGTTGCCTGTTTAAACCAGAAAGCATGCACTGTCTCAGTAATAACGCAGTTACATCGCCAGGTTAGCGAAAACCTTGTTCTCTACTCTTTGCCGTTTACTCCAACCAATTTGTGATTAAATACACATTTGAGTTGGCAACTCCGTACTTAGACAAACTCCGCGCCGATACAAAATTATCGACAACGGCAGCACAACAGAAAAATTAAGATTGCGGCAATTGATTTTCGCAGTTTTGCTCAAATTTAGGATATTTTTGAAATAACTGAACCTTTAAAGTTGGATCAGTGAGTCAAATTGGGCCAGTCGATGAAATCTGCTCACAGTTTAAACCAATAAGAGCCATTTATATTGGCAGCGGCGTGAGCTTTAAATAAGTTTTTGAGGCGGCGACGCGTCGGAAAATTTTCGATCGGCTTCCATCTGGCAAACAGTTGATTTTTAGTGTATGTTTTTATTATGGTTGCATTTTTTAGTAACTAACAGTAACACCAGTTTAAAATGAAAACTTCAGTTTCTACAAATTAAAATTGTATGAGTGAACTTCTGGGTTATCGCGGGTTAATGAAGTTAACCATCAAAATTCTTTAATATTGGTCGGTGTAAATGCCGTATAAGGTTGCACTTTTTGAATTTAGTGTAGTTTTTTTTGTGCAAGTGGCAACTCTGAAATTGTCACATATGTTTATTCCGATTATGAAAAACGGAGCGCCTCACGAATGAACAATGCGTTATAATTGTAAAAACATATTAAAAAAGTTTGGAAAGTTATGCTTAGACCGCTCGAAAACTTCGAAGAATATTCGGTCGAGAAAGTGAACCGCATTAGGAAAGTGAACCGGAGAAGAGTGCTCAAAAAATTTTAAGAAACTGGACCCGTTATGGACAGCAAGGCTCCTGTGCGTCAACGTACCGGTTGGTCTCTTGAAAGCATTGCTGCTGTAAACGAGAGTGTCGCCAAAAACCCAAAAACATCAATCCGGCATCGTTCTTAACTACTTCAAATTTCACGAAGCACAACGCAGCGAATATTGACAAAATACCTCCACCTTCATGCGTACAAAATTCAGCTCACTCACGAGCTCAAACCAGCAGACCATGGAAAGCGCCGGCATTTTAATCAGTGGGTAATGACGCAAAGTGAACCCAATGCCAACTTTTCAAAAAAACAGTCATCTTCTCCGATGAAGCGCATTTCCACCTGAATGGACACAAAACTGTCGAATTTGGGGCTCAAAAAATCCTCATGCAATCCATAATAAACAAATGCACCCACAACGAGTAATTGTTTGGTGCGGATTTTGGTCAGGTGGCGTGATTGGGCCTTGCTTTTTTCAAGATGAGGCCGAAATTGCAGTGACTGTGAACGGCATTCGTTACAGGAACATTATAACGGAGCTCTTGTGGCCTCAACTGAATGGCGTGGATGTGGACGATATGTGGTTCCAGCAAGACGGCGTCACCTGCTACACCGCGCATGAAACAATCGATTAATTGCATCAACGATTTCTCGAGAAAATTATCTCAGAAAATTCTGATGTCAACTGGCCACAAAGATCATGCGATTTAACGCCGTGCGATTTCTTTCTTTGGGGTTATGTGAAATCTACGAGATCCAACGCGTCATCGGTGACATACTGCCAAATCTCTGTGAAAAAGTCATGAAAAATTTCATGAAAAGAGTAATGGCCTGCCACCTGAGCCGTGGGGACCAGTTGACGGATATTTTATTCCATACTTAATCCGGAACTTGTCTTCTTTACAATCCAATAAAAAAATCACAACTATCACAAAAAATGCGTGTTTTTATTTTAAAATGAAAAGTGCATTCTTACTGAGACACACTTTATGTAGTTACTTATAATCATAGCGACCTGTATGTGATTGGAAAGATGAAGTGACAATGTAGAGTACAATGCGATAGTTTTATCCAAATCTCTTATATGTTTAAAAATGATTGGTGTGAAAGTTAGGTAAATTTCACAGAAATTAGCCTGCAAAATTTGAAATAGAAGTACAATCTCGTCAGTATTAGATCCATCAATTATTGGATTTCGTAACACGTTTCAATTCACATAACTTCGTTATTTAAAATGTTTGTTCTGTTATTTTGTCTTTTGTGACACTAAAACAGTCCCTGGATCCCGTAAATTTATTAATTCTTCCCGCTTTCCCGGGAAACAAAAAATAATAGTAATTTGGAATCCCTATTTTGGAGTAAATCTTCTATATTAGATTTCAATTATTTTATGCTAATTAATAACTAGATAAACTTATACTCGTCTCGCCAGAATATGACTGTGACATCTAAGGGTTCCATGCATACTTACTGCAAAAGTTGTATTTTGTTGTTGTTTAGATACAAAAGTAACGTAAAGGTAGATTTTCACAAATATAGTATATTTGTGTCCAAACACATTGTGCTTGCCATGTTTTTGTAAATCGAATGTGGCATTGTGTTGAAAACAGAAAACGTGTCAGGCAATAAAGAAACAAAAAAACAGCTGATTTTCAATTCATGAAAACAATGCTTTCACGTAAGTATATGGATGTTCCCAAACATAGACATGGTTCCTGCAAATATGTTGTTGGGACCATTTTTTTTCAGCGTGTACTTGTGTTTCTGCTTTAACTGAATATGTCAAAAAATAATGTAAAGAGAAACCAACAACAAGTTTCTTTGATTCTTGATGGCTACACTCAAAGAAAAATTTCGCAATATAGAGGGCGGATCAGTACGTCCGAGACTTTTCGAACTTCCCTCATAGTTATATCAAATACAATACTGTTTCCATCAAGTACCACCTGTTAATAGACTACTGTCAAATTTTGAACAGGTTCCGTAATTTACTTTGCGTTTAACAACTGTTAAAATCATACAACCTCGTGCATTTTTTTAAAAATGGAAAAAGTGAATTTCGGGTGCACATTAAACATTATTTTTTGCGAAAAAAACCGTCAATCAAATCAAGGATAAGCTTGATATATACTATGGGGACTGCACCATCGATTTCAATGGTAAAAACGTGATTTACTGATTTTCGTTGTGGTCGCAGAAGTGCAAATGACGTTGAACGTTCTGGACGGCCAATTGAGGTTAATACACCCGAAAATGTCGAAAAAATCCACGATATGTTGTTGGCCGATCGAAGAGTAAAAGTGCGTGAGATTTTTGATGCCATAGGCATTTCATATGGCAGTGTGGTTTCGATTTTAAATGATCAGTTGGGTTTAAGAAAGCTGCAAAGCAAGATGGGTGCCGCGTTTGCTCTGAATTGACCATAAGCGTGATCGCGTGACAACTTCAAAGGATTGTTTGGAGTTGTTTAACCGCAATTCGATGGAGTTTTTGCGGCGTTTTGTAACTATGGATGAAACGTGGATCCATTACAAAACTCCGGAGACTAAACAATGGGTTTCTCCGGGTGAACCGGCTCCGAAGAAGGCCAAGGTTTTTTTGGGATTCACGCGGTATAATCCACATCGATTACTTTCAAAAGGGGAAAACAATTAACGGCGAATATTATGCCAACTTATTTAGAAACAAACGACCCAATATGGCCAAGAAAAAGTTAGTTTTCATCAATGTAATGCACGGGTGCACACGTGTGTAGTCTCGGTGGCAAAATTCCATGAATGTGCGAAAATTGCAGATGAAGTGTTTCGTATTTTGCCTGATGTATTGCGTTTTAGTTTCAAGTATTCAGTCGTCAATGGTTCATCGGACAGAGGATATCAAAAGCGCTTGATCAGTGGAAAAAGAATAAACGAAGGCTCGGACTATTAAATATATTGTGAGTTTACTTTGGTTTTTGCGTCTGTGTTTCGTATATATGAATGTGTGCTGCCACAGTGATAAACGAGTTTGAGGGAAGAAACTGGAAAGGGCAACAACGTGAAGCCCTTTGTCTGTCCGAGCCTATACTGAGAAAATCGGAACGGTGGACCATTTGTGAAATAAGAGTAATAAAAAAAACACAAGTACTTTATCCACGCTTGACTTGCATGAACTTGATTTGTATATAAACATATTGTTTGTGTACCAACTCATAGTGTTAACCAATGCATAGCTGAAACCTTCTGAAACCAGAAACGTGAGATACAACAACGAAAGGAGAAGCAAAAGAGCAGCAAATTCTCATTTCATGAAAAAAAAAACAAATTATTCATTCGATGTAAGTAAATGTGTTTTAAATCTATTATTTTTTGTATTAATTATTTATTAATGTGGATTTATATTGTTAAAATTAATTATAATAAATAATACATATACATATATTAAAATCGAAGAATAATTCGTTTAAATATATTATTTTGTTTGGGAGAAAATACGCACATGTTTCCATGTAAGTATATGTAGATTTAGGGGAAACACACGAATGCTTCCACGTAAGTATATGGATGTTTGGGATGAAGAACGCATATGTTTCCACGTATAAGCATACATGTTTGTCAGTAAACATTGATACTGTTTGTATTTAAATACAAGTAAGTTTGGACTTGCAAGCATATGAATGTTTGAAGTGTGTTCCAAACATATACATGGTTCCTGCAGAATATGTTTGAGAAAATATGTTAGAGAGGCCGTTATTTTTCAGCGTGTAGGCATTCCTCGTTTAATTACATGCATTAAGAAAATATTACAAAAATGCGTTCCAATAACGTTACACACGTTCTGTTATTAAAATGTTAATGTTGATAATTACAAGGGTTGAGGTCGATTTTAAGTTTTTTGGTTGTGGATTCTATAAATAAGTTTGATGAATTCGCTAAATATAAAACATTCTGGAAATACTGGATGTGTGTAGAAGACACTTATGACAGCACTAAACGTTTAATATGTAGCGCTGTTCAAAGCACACAGTTTTAAAATCGCGAATAGTTAACTTCTTATAGTAAGGGTTTGCAAATATTAAAGGTTTTAATTGAATAGCGAGTAAATCTGAAATACACTAGGAAACGAATCCTGGATGGCCTAACGTGACTAACGTGTTTGTCGCTTGTCGCAAATATAGTATACTTGTGACCAAACACATTGTGTTTGCTATTTAATTTAACATGTTTGGGACACAATGATTAATAGGGTATAATATATGTATTTGTGACCCAAATGTGGATTTGTTTGTTGAAAACTGGTGTCTGTCACAATATGTCACTGGAGTCTGTCACAATAAAGAAACAAAAAGCAGCAGATCTTCAATTCACGAAAACAATGCTTAGAAACATATACATGGTCCCTGCAATATGTTGCTGGGGCCGTTAATTTTCAACGTGTATGTACCAATGGTACATTGTACCATGTGCATTTGATTTATGGTAAACTTTGCTAATCAATCATCAATATTGCGAAAAACGGGATTCTAAGTTTGAGCGACCACTGCTTAATTTAGGTTGTGAGAATATCTGGTCAGTTGTGTGTTTATTTTGTTTGTCAGTGCAACAATGTTGCGTGTGTAAGACTAATGTCCATGCAAGCTCGAGGTCTGAGCAACAGTGCATTCTGTTTGTATCGGAGTAAGCTGTGCATAACGGCTCTTAAAATATTATCCTTCAAAAATGGTTTACAAATAATGGTCCCTTAACAGAATATTAGTGTATGAAAAAGCTTCCTAAAATATATATTTTTGGAATCCGCTTAAAATTATATCATAGTCTGAAAGTAAAAAGAGAACAGCTCAGCGATTCTAAGACGGGCTCCGCGAATGCTTTCAAGAATGAAGTTATAATGAAGTACCACAATTCAGATCAAGTATGGTTGAATATCCGAGGGCCATTCTAGATTGATTTTGGCAGTATATTGACTTTGACTGCTACTTCAAATAAATAATTTATATATTTTCGACAATAGCAACTTTTAATCTGACTGTTTTCACTTGTTAGTCCAACCCCCGTATCTCTTTGTGTTAATAAATCAAACTTTGCATCCGAATATCCTTTCATCCGGTTTAAATGTTGGTGTTTTAATAACGATTATTTATTATATTCATGTGTATTAAATTAAGTTTAAACAATATTATTGTAAATTGTTCATGGCCGCACAAAACCAAATATCATCAGTGTCGTGATGCCGCCGACTGGGTTGCCTCCTGTACAGCTTTTGCATCTGGTCCTTCTGAATAATGCGTGTTTTTTGTGTGTGGTGGCGGTCATTTGTGTGCCCCGTCTAAAGAACGGTGATAACGGTGTGTAGCACGAACAGTAAAAATTCCGTTAAATATGTCAACTTTACAAAATTTATGATTCACAACGGCGCCATCAAGATTTATGATCAGTGTCTCCATTTTTTTTTTTGCTTTTCCATACCGTACATTATCCTTGTCTCCGGCTTGTTCTCCTAGTCGGATTGTTTGTTTTAATTGCCCTACAAGTACTACAACTGGAACTTGTTGTACATTATGAGTCCTGTGATTATGAGTCTCTACACACCAGCGACTGCTGTTGTCTACTACCAGTAATCACTCGCTTAACTGGTAACAGACAAAAAAAACGTTAACATTGAAAATGCATAGAGAAAGGGATAAAGGACAATAATGTTACAATTGCGACCAGTGACCAGAGACAATGCTGTCCTTTAAATGAAATGAAAGATAAAACCTTATTAAACAAATCCTCAAGAAACCAAAGTCAACAAGGATACGACGTTCGTTTGCACTCACATACACATACAATCCACGCGTAGACATCTAGACGTAGTGACCAGTTGGGGATTCTAAAACATAATTTTATGCTTACCCAACTAGTTTACAACAGTGTACTAGTGAATTACTCATTTCCGTTTCCTCACATAGACTTTAGAACTATGCAAGCGATAATATCTTAATGACAATTCAAATGGGCGAGAAGAACTCATTAACTCTGTGGTGGGGGTACTTCATTGTGACGACAACAGAACAGTGAAGGACAGTCTGCAGTTTCTTACTCATGGCAAGTGTTTCTAATTTTGGCACAGAGTTAAATTCAATGTCATGCTGCATTTAGATAAGTTTTTCGCTTTAAAGTCTGTTGTATAATAAATTATTAAAGCATGTGCGTGGTGCGCAGTGTTGTCCTTTTATATAAAGTATTAGCAAAAATAGGAAGGATCTAATGATATTTAAGTCTAAAATTTTGTCGAAATCGATCAATGGGTCACAGAACATCAACTATATTCTGAACGTTAAAATTGGGTACATGATTTGGATATACCACTGTGAAACTTTTCTCAAAATCTGCCAAAGGATTCCCTTATATTCATAAATGCAAATTTTATCGTAGGCCCCAGACACCAGTAAGCACATGAAATAACAGATACCACGCAGTTCCATTTTACAACCAAAGAACACCAGTCAACAGCAACTACCTAGTATTCGAAATTAATTCGCGGAGTACTTATGCATATCAACCGAAACACGAACAATAGATTACAGTGTAAAGAGAGTATCAAAACATACGAATACCAAGCATGAAGAGAATCAAAATGTTGCAAATAGTTTCACGATTAGTGTCTTCAGTCGTAACTATTTCGTTATACAAATAGCTTTCAGTCATACATGATACAAAGCGAAGACGATCAAGAAGTAGACGACCAGAAGATTTGCGCAATTTGACAACCCTCGTAAAAAAGAACCTAAAAGTGGAAACAATTCACTCAATCGCATTTCTCTCTCGCGTCATATCTTGATTAATTCATACTTTTTGTACAGTTTATATAGTTTTACTTCAACATATTTGGAATCGTTACGAATCGTTACGAATCGTTACGAATTCGCGATGGATCCGTTTCTGCGGACATTTTGTCCTAAATGGACGTCCGTTACGGACTCATAACGTATTCGTTTACATATCGTTTTTTGTACTTTTTCGGATCAGTCTTCGCAATTTCACTGACTCGCATTTTTATGTTTTTACGAACTCGTAACGAGTTCAAGATAGATCCGCCAAATCACAATTTCACTGATTCGCTGTTTATTGTTTTTACGGACTCGTAACGAGTTCGAGACGGATCCGCCAAATGGCAATTTTACTGATTCAGTTTTTTATGTTTTTAGGAACTCGTAAAAGGATCGAAACGAATTCGAGAACTCCCATTTCGCTTTTTTATGATTTTACGGACTCGTTACGAGTTCGAAACGGATCCGCATCCGTTTTTGTGCACATTGGGGTTATATAAAATAACACTATCAAAATGCTGTTCGTGTATTGAAATATTCAATGAAGAGAGAAAGAGAGCAGAGAATGATTAACGCTTCACTCGTTTTGTTCGTTGGCATTCGAGTGAAAAGGAATTTTGACTGTCTACTCTAGTACAACGTTTTTGATACAATGTATACAGACAGTGCAGTAGGTGTTTTTGTACTTGTGGGCAACAATAACAGACACTTTGTTTCATGACTCTATCTGCCAAATTCATATAAGGAAAAAAGTATAAAAACTAAATATATGGAATTTGACAGTTGGGGGGGTCAAATGAGAAAAAAATCCAATGAGTGTTCGAACTCACGGGCGATGTGTTAACACCTTTTTGTTACACCGTACCTGTTCGATTTCTATGACCACATTAGTAAATGTTACACTGGAAATTAAAAAACAACGTGCAATCATATGATGACGTTACAGTTAAATAATATTAATACTTAAAATCATTTTAAGACAAGTGCAAGCACATGTGTCATTATTTTTTTGCTTAATACTTTTTGTTTTATTCCCACAAAAAGCAAAGAGAATGCAAAGCAACAGACACATGAGCATACATACATTGCTATGTTCGTACATACGCTACACAAGTTCACACAATTTTCGTTGCTCTCTTGCTATCTCATTTTTATATACGTATAACCACGTCATTATTCTCTTTGCACTGACAGTGCTCCGCACCCACACAAGACAACTATGCGCTGCCGCTACATCAGTGTGTGTGTTTTTTTTCGCAGTCTGACTATCTATGTTTCGCAGTCAGTCAAATCGGTGTTCTATATAGGGGTGCGTCACCCTTATAATTTAGGGGTATGAAAAATAGATGTTGGCCGAGTCTGAGACCTACCCGATATGCACACAAAATTTCATACAAATCGGCCCAGCCGTTTCGGAGGAGTTTAACACCAAACAGTCTGTGATCGCAGTCGGAAAATCTATGTGATCGCAGTCTGACAATCTGTGTGAATGTGTTTGGATGGATGTATTCACTTTGTGAATTTAGTCCCTACCTGCGCCTATACATGTTAACACATCAAAAATCAGCTGTTTTACTAACTAAACTTGTTTTAGTTCAGTCACGACGTCTGTGTTCGGCGCCCAAACCGAACACGATCGATACACAATACGAACAACCATAACAAAGAACGTGTGAGAAGGACAAATTTCTATTTAATGACTTTGAATGTGTTTGATGTTATTCGTTCATATTTTTTGTGTGCTCTAGGATGGAAACACACACAAACAAAACAATTCTTCGTTGATGCTGTTGCTACACCAAGAACACAAACAGCAAAACGAATACATATCGACTTGAATATACCAAGCAATGAATGTACTCGTATTCGTTCGCTCCCAATCAAACAGTAGATGTTCATGGCTTGTGTTTTGTTGTATTTAGTGTCTGATTATGTTTTTGAAATAAAGTTCCTGACGATAAAACTACAAAACGTTTTGAAAGCAACTAGATTTTTGCTACTCTCTGTAGTAGCACACAAAATTCGATGCATCATTTAACGTCATCTGCATATGAGAAATTATTTTTTGTCAACATTTGGACAAGGGTTACAGAACATCTCTGGTAACCTCAAAATCGAAATCTCGTCATTGGCAAATGTAGTTTTGGAACATACAAACTATATGGGAATCAAAAATGTAACCAAAATCAGGCATATTAAACGCACATTCACAGCTCCCTCTCTCGTCACGAGTTTTAAACGAAGAGTAAAAAAGCGAACCTTCTTGTTATTCTTGAGATGTAACAACAAAACCAAAATATTCTTTGGTAGTATTTTATTGCTATGTCTTATGTAAAGGGGTTTTCAACAGAGACGCTACAAAAGTAAATCGATAGGGACAGCAAACGACGTCATATTTTTTCCCGCTCTTTTGACATTTCTCTTCAGTAAGAGGTTTGCCATTTCATCATAGAAAGATATACGAGCCAACAACGAGTCGAAATTATTAAAATTTACTACCGAAATTTGGAGTCAGTGGCCTCAACTTTACGAGGCCTCAACAATCAGCGATGAGGCTCATTTCTGGCTGAATGGCTTCGTCAATAAGCAAAATATGCGTTATTGGTCAGACAGCAATCCACACGTAATCCATGAGTCATCATTGCATCCCGGAAAAATTACGGTTTGGTGCGGTTTATGGGCCGGCGGCGTCATTGGGCCGTACTTCTTCCGTGATGATCAAGACCGGCACATTACTGTGAATGATAACCGAATATTTTTGGCCCCAATTGGATAATATGGACTTGGAGGACATGTGGTTCCAACAGGACGGCGCCACAAGCCACACAGCGAATGCCACAATCAATTTATTGGAAACCAAGTTTGGTGGACGTGCTAACTCACGAAATGGCCCAGTCGATTGGCCGCCTCGGTCGTGCGATTTGACGCCGTTAGATTATTTCCTGTGGGGCTACGTCATGTCTATGGTCTATGCCAACAAGCCAGCGACGATTGATGAACTTCGTACGAATATCGAACGTGAAATTGCAGCAGTATCGGCCGATTTATGCTTGAAAACCGTCGAAAATTGGGTTCAGCGTCTGGACTTCTGCAAGCGTGCCCGTGGTGGCCATGCAAAAGAAATCGAGTTCCATACATAATGGCATCGAACGTACTTACAAAGGAATAAAGAATTTCATTGGTATCTAAAACCGGTTTTGTTTTATTTAAAAAAACTTTTGTAGCGCTCTTATTGAAAAACCCGTTACTTTTTGGTATATTTTTGTGATTTTGTTGATAGATGTTTTATAAACTTTGGTACATTTTTTGTACTCTTTGGTGCATTATACGTACTCTTTGGTACATTTGTTGTACGTTATTTGTACACGCTGAAAAAACGGCGTCTGTAACATATTCTCCCGAACATATTCTGCAGGATCCACGTATGTTTGGAACACACTTCAAACATTCATTTGTTTGCAAATCCCAAACTCACTTGTATTTAAATGCAAACAGTAGTATGTTTACTGGCAACCATGTATGCTTTTACGTGTACACATATGATTTCTTCATCCCAAACATCGCGTGATTCCCCAAAACCTCCATATACTTATGTGGAAACATATGCGCATTTCCTTCCAAACATCGCGTGATTCCCCAAAACCTCCATATATTTACTTGGAAACATATACGTATTTCGTCCCAAACATCATAATATTTAGTAGCGAATTATTCTCTGATTTTAATATACATTATTATAATCCATTTTATCAAAATACATCCACATTTATAAATAATTAAGACAAAAAATTAAAAGGTTTAAAACGGCTCTTTTTTCAGTTACTTGCATTGAATGCATAAGTTGTTTTTTTTCATGAAACGAGAATTTTCTGCTCTTTTGCTTCTCCTTTCTTTGTTGTCTCTCGCGTTTTGGATTTCAAGGGGCTTAAACACTCGTGTTTTATCATTATATTTTATAAATGGTCCGCCGTTCCGATATTCTCAGTAAAGGCTTGGACACACAAAGGGCTTCACGTTGTTGCCCCGTCTAGTTTCTTTCCTCAAAATCATTTCTCACTTTTGTAAACCAAAGCAACATCACAAATCATTTAATCATCGGAGACGTTGTTAACCCTTTTTCAATGATCAAGCGCGAATACATGGAACTAAAACGCAACACATCAGCTAATATAAGAAACACTGACTTCTGCTGCAATTTAAACGCTCATTCACGAAAATTTATGAATCACTGACTGACAGAATAATTCAAAAACACATACACACACTTGCAAGATAGACTGTCTCGTTTTCGCGCTTTCTTTCTCCTGCTCTCGAGAGAACATAAACATCGCACCAAATATGGCTGTATTTGTATCACAAACACGGATATATTTGGGTCACAAATGCATATATTATAAGATATTAATCATTGTGTCACAAACATGTAATTTTGAATAGCAAACGTAATGTGTTTGGACTCCAAACACACGTTATACTTGAATCCAGGTTTTTTCAGCGTTTACTTTTTAAAATGTTCCCTATTATTTATACATTTCGCCTACTATTTCCAAGATATTACCTTCTTCAATATAAGGCTTTTAAGGCGAGTGCGAGCAACGGGTTGTCGCACGCGGTCAGGAGTGAATATATTTTATTGAAATGAACCTCATCATGAGTTGTCATAAAAAAAAAAAAAATGGTGACCCATAACATCCCACGAAGGGATTGGGGAGAGCTTCTCACAATCAGTGAGATGTGCGCTTTCTAGTTTAACACTCACTGATTGGGACCTACTGTTTTACACCAGTTCCGAACGGTATTTTGAGAAGCATTTTCGTGGCTAAGTACTCGATAGTGTCGCCATCACTAAGCGAGGTGACCGTCCTCGAAAGAAATGTAAGGTGGTCTGAGCAGGGATCGTACCCACGTTCTCATATACAAGAGCAGCGCACACTAGCCACTAGAGTTGTTATACTGCTCGCTTTTCGAACCCACTTCAGAGCGCGTATATTTAAAATGTATCTTTTGAAAGTGCTCCGGAGATCTTGGGTTGCCTGAAATTTACGACTTACTAGCCGAATTTTGCGTGCAAAAATGTACGGTTAAAATCTCGCGAGATGTATTTTGAGCAGTGAGAGGGAATTTCTGTACATCCTCGTACAACCAAAAGTCCAAAACTTCCCTTACCAAAACTTCCCTTATGTCCTTAAATGTAAATTCTGTCGTAGGCAAACAAGATTCGGCAAGTCCTTAAACGGCATCTAAATATGAGTAAATATAAAGTTTGGTCAAAATTGACTAAAGCATTTCAGGGCAATCATTATGTCATGGAAATTTAAATTTAGATGTGGATTATTTTAACTTCTAATGTGTATAAGTAATTCAAAATTTTGGTAGAAATCGTCAAAGGATTTCAGGATATCCCATATTCACTTTCACAAGACTAAAAGTGGATGTTTTATGTATCGAGTGATAAACATTAATGCCAGGTTTTTTCCATCTTAAAAGTTTGGAAATGTAACTTTGTCATTTAATATATGTTTTTGAAAGTTACTACAAAAAAGCCTTTAATTACAATTGTTAATTCCATCGGTGGTGCATTAGTAGTGTGCGCGGCTCTTGTTCATGAGTAGGTGGGTTAGATCCCTGCTCATACCACCTAACATACATATTTTTGGACGGCCGTCACCTCACTTAGTGACGGGGACACTATCAAGTCTTTAGCCGAGAAAAAAACATCTCAAAAATCCACGTTCGGAACCGGTATAAAACTGTCGGTCCCAATCAGTGAGTGTAAAACTAGAATGCGCCCAACTCACTGGTTGTGACAAGGTCTCCCCAATCCCTTCGTGGGATATTATGGGAAAGCATTTTTTTTAACTTTAGAACCCCAGTACCACGTAGGCTTCGTAGAAAGATCCGAATTATATATTGAAAATATTATAAATTGTCAACTCTGAAAGTTTAAATTTCCAAATTTTCACATCCATAATTCGAACCATTAGTTGAAAAAATCGTGACGAATTTTTTGTTATATCGTTGCTTTATTTATCGTCATTAACACGAGGTTCTTTATAAATTACGATAATAACAATAGTAATCTGTATTTACACAATACAGAAACTCAACACTTCACAATTACTAGATATTCAACACTTTTTGCTTCAACTTGCGTGGTTTTGACTATTTGAAAACAGACTGCGTCGCCGCTAGTGATCTATTTATATCAACTACAATTCTCCACAACACGTCATCCAGCCGTTTCTCGAACCATCTGGTAGTTTGCGGAGAGAGTAATAGCAGCCACAGCCTACTCGAAGAAGCTCTCTCAATTTTTGTCACAGAAACCACCACCTCCTGAAGACGACCCTGAAGCGCTGTCAAAACGCATTTCCGACTCTATAAAAACTGCCGCAACAACCGTACTTGATTTTGAAGAACTGCTTCGCAACAAATCATAGTACGATGAAGAGTGTCACATTTTAAATGATGAAAAGAACGCTGCACGTATGGCAATGCTTCAGTGAATTGCAACGCGAGCTGCAACTGAGCGGTATAGGGGGAAAAGAGAGGAGGTAAACCGTCTCTTTAGGCGCAGCGGAGAAAGCGCGAGAGTGGGAAAATTGAGACATACAGAAGGAAGAACGAAGCCCGAAAGCTACCAAGAATTCAAGAACAGAACTAATGGCCATGGTTCAGGGCCCCTGCTGTAAACACAAGGATGGAAATCTCATCGCAGATGTGCAGAGCATGTTGGGTATATGGAGAGATAATTTTTCCGCGCTACTGGTACTTGAGACATCCAATGACGATGAGACAATCGATCACAATTTGGACAACGACGTCGATTGACCACCTCCTAACCAAGACGAGGTCAGAACATTTATTGCCCGGCTTAAGAACAACAAAGCCGCAGGAGCCGATGGATTACTGGCGGAGCTATTTAAGGCTGGCGGCGATGAGGTGCCATTAGCTCATTAGCAAAATTTGGTTAGATGAATGCATGGCCGACGATTGGAGTGTCAGTGTACTAAGTCCCATATTTGAAGAAGGTTACCGGAGTCTTTGTCCCAACTACCGTGGAATAAGCCTTTTTTTCCGTAAAATATATGGCCATATGAAATATAATGTGCGAAAGACTAAAACCAGTTATCGCTTGCCTGATTGGACCATACCAGTGTGGGTGTAGACCTGGAAAATGGACAGCTGACCAAATTTTCACGCTACGTCAAATCCCGGAGAAGACCCACGAAAAACAAATCGACAATTATCATCTATTTGTCGATTATAAGGCGGCCTTCGATAGTTCAATACGGAGGAAACTATACCAAGCAATATCTGAGTTTGGCATTCCTGCAAAACTCATACGGCTTTGCAGGATGACCTCGACGAACATTAAATCCGTAGTGAAAGTGAAAGTTGGTAAGGATCTTACTTACATCTTAATTCTTTAACATCTTAATGGAGATCATTATGAGAAAAGCTGCAGTCGCCAAGAATAAAACCATCAGAAGCAAATTCATATCCTGCCCGTGTATGCTGAAGATGTAGATACCATTGGGCGCACGATGAGAGAAGTTACTGTGTCTCGAATTACTTTTCGAGAATTAGCAAAAGTGGGTCCGACAGTAAATGAGGACAAGACAGAATTAATGGTTTCAACGAGCAGGGCCTCTACGCGATTTCACCAAAGCACGAACTTTGATAATTTTTACAATTTCGAGGTAGTGGACGAATTTAAATACCTCGGATCTGCCGTAAATAAAAACAACAATGTCAGCCTTGAGATCAAGCGGAGAATAGTGCTTGCGAATAGATGTTATTAAGGGCTAAGCAAGCACTTTAGAGATAAAGCCCCCTCTCGAGTAACAAGAGTCCTGCTATACCAGACTCTTATACAACCTGTCTATCATTATGGCGCAGAATCCTGGGTCTTATAGCCAGCAGACGAAACGTTTCTAGGAGTCTTCAAGAGAAAAATACTCCGAAAAATTGATGGCCCTATAGTGCACAACGGCGAGTATCGGCGACGCATGAACCAAGAGCTGTATGAGCTGCCTCTGCCGGACAACTTTGCAGAACACGAAATCCGCAATGAAAGTTGGCAAGGATCTTACAGAACCTTTCGAAACTAGGCGAGTCCTCAGGCAAGGGATCACTCTTAATGGCGATCTTGGCCATGCCAGTAGAATGGATGACGATGAACCAGCACAAAGGGTTTTCGAAACCGAACTCGAAGAAAGACAAAAAACTTGTCAACGCCTTCGGCTTCAATTATCAAAGGCTTCAATTTAAAAATTTGTTTTATTTTCGTATTTTCATCAGCTGATTTCCAAGAACGGGTGGACCATTTAAATCTTCAGCATCTGGCAACCCTATAACTTTTTCTTTTGTTTTCAGATCGCATTATGAGTGCACGCGTTCGAAGCGGCAGTCCAGGTGAATTTGTGCCATGTACCCAATTTGTGCCACGCCACCACAGCTGTTATCGTGGAGGAAAACACGTTCTCAATTGCGAGAAAGCAACATGTGTATCGTGCAAAATATCCAGTGAAGAGAGCGCCTTAGAACCACGCCATTAAGCATTTACACGAAACATTTGACGCCACCGGCAATCTTGATAATGCTATTCATATAGGCCAATGTCACCCGAGGCGGTCTGATAAGTCCATTCAGACTGTAAAGGCCAGCGTTGAGAGGTCATCTTCAACATCCAGTCATCGCCGTGCTTTGCAGTTAGGCATCCTTCTCATGTCTCTCTGTCGCATAATTCGTGCTGATTTAAAGTTAATCCCATACAAAGTTCAAGTAACGCATCGAATTTTACCGATCGAACCTGCCATTTCGCTTGGATTATGGGAATCCAAGGGCATTAGGAAGGACTAAATGATCCACCCTGTAGCTGACATCCAAGATTCTTGCCGCAGCGAAATCTATCAGCCCTATTCCATTTTCAAGTGTGTTTGCCGTCAAATAGACTGTTGTTACCGACAATTAAAAGACTGGTTTCCCATTACATGCTATGAAAGGATTGGGGAGAACTTTTCACAACCATCTTTTAGGCCATAGAACTATTAAGGATATGGCGTAAAATGTTTCTCTTACGACAAAATTAGTTTCTTTTCAAACAACATTTATTAAAATTTTTGTGAACTTCTTCCGAAGAAGGAATTTCTTTTGTTTGTGGAAGTAATGCAACTCTAGAAGTACTTCGCGCATTGGCATCGCATCTTATTCATAGAGCATCGCATCTTATTCAACCTCTTGGACGTAGTTCGAGAGAACTGCATTAAAAAGAGAATACGTTATGGTTATCCCAAATTTAATGTTTTTCTCACCGTAATATTTAAATTCATAATTCATATCCTTTCTAACTCGCTTATTCTGCCACCAAACTCAAATGCATTAATATTCTGCTCCATATTTCATGGAAAATGGAAAGTAATGCACGGTGTTCTTTCAGATTTGTCCAAGAAGCTAATATTCCAAAGTTTTCCGTATTTGTCGCACGCATATTTCGAGAATTATTCTCGGATGCCAGTCCGTATAATTTGAATATTGTTGCACATCACTGTTCATGCTCCAGTTTCATTGCTTTCAGCAGGACTCTGTTGCCACTTTCCATCCTCTCTGTGACTAATTTAATCTTAATCTTAATGCTGTAACAGATTCACTGAATTTGCAAGGAACATTTCAAAGTCCGTTTGGTTGTGCGTTCTTTCGTCCTTTCTGCCACCCGTTTTCCTCTCCTGCGAGCAGCCACTATAAAAGAAGTAAGGGGAAATCCTTGTTGTCTTTTTAATTAGTGGACCTTCTTACTTCCTCCCACCCAGCATACAGAGAGTATCCTAAATCGTACCCTCAGCAAAAAGCGTTAAAAATCTTAGCAATGTTGTGGAGGAAAAAAGTTTTAAACTTGTGTTGATAATACCAAATTCTCTCATCGTACCCTTGGCCAAACAACCCAGCCTGGTCATACTGGAATGACAATATTAGACGTCACTTTTTTTTTGCATTTCAGCCAAGTTTCCAACAATAACACTCATGATGTGCACGATGACTATACGAATAACCAGAATGGTGAAAATCATGTTGACACTTATGATGCTGATGCTGATTAGGTGGTTATTTGAGCTTTAAATTTATATTTATTCAATTCAAAATATATATTTGTCTTCCAAATAAATGCAATCAACTGATATTTTACACTAATTTAATATCAAAAGGACACAGTGCAATAAATGAAAGGACACTGAAATAAAACGTCCATTATTGTTTGGATTTATGGTTGAAATCATCATCAGCATCATCATCATCATTGTGGACGGACAAAAGGATAAACCTGTCCTTTGTTATCATTGGATTGAAAATACGAGTAGCGGTTGAGAGGAAAGGTAACCACCAAGTTGTACCCACTCGTAATACCATATTTCTTTCTATTCTTAGCCATTCCTTTTGCCACTGATGGCGCGCTTATTTTATGTATCTGTGTCAGAGTTCATCTTTTCCATTGTAACGTTCTGATCTTTGATGTTGTTGGCATCGAAAGTTCTGTGGGTGTTGTATCGTTTTCTTTCGGCGTGTTCTTTGTCGCATGTTACGCTAAAGGGTGTTTAGTTGTAGCGAATGATAGGATGCAAACTAATATAATTACTTCAAAATTGTCAACTGACACATTGTATATATCGAAGACCCAAATAGGTATGAAACCACCATGCGACCGCTGGAAGGCTCTCTAAGATATTGTAACCATTTTAAGAAATGGGTTATTTTGAAATTGCGCTGGTGATAATAGTACTCTTTATTTATAGTGTACAAAACTTGACACTTCATAATTATTTTGTAATCAATAACAACGTGTAACAGTTAACACTTTTTCTATCATTTGACGATGTATACTTTTGCGCCTTACTTACTTACTTACTTATCCGGTCTCGGACAACCCCAGGGGGTCAGGGACCTTACAAAACGAAGATAACATATTTCGCCAACCAGTTCGATCTTTTGCTTTATCTCTCCAGTTGGCAATACCAAGTGTACGCAGGGATTCGTCAACCTGATCCCTCCAGCGGAGTCTTGGTCTTCCTATTTTTCGTCTTCCTTCGAGTTCGGTTTCGAAAAGTCTTCGCGCTGGTTCATCTTCATCCATTCTACTGACATGGCCTAGCCAGCGCAATCGCGTTATCTTGATCCGCTTAACTATGTCAATGTCAGGATAAAGCTCATACAGCTCATGATTCATGCGTCGCCGATACTCGCCGTTGTGCACTATAGGGCCATAAATTTTTCGGAGTATTTTTCTCTCGAAGACTCCTACAGATGTTTCGTCTGCTTGCGATAGGACCCAGGATTCTGCGCCATAAAGCAAGACAGGTTGAATGAGAGTCTGGTACAGCTGGACTTTTGTTACTCGAGAGAGGGCTTTATCTCTAAAGTGCTTGCTTAGCCCAAAATAACATCTATTCGCAAGCACAATTCTCCGTTTGATCTCAAGGCTGACGTTGTTGTTTTTGTTCACGGCAGATCCGAGGTATATAAATTCGTCCACTACCTCGAAGTTATAACGGTTATCAACGTTCACGCTTTGGTCTAATCGCGTGGAGGCCCTGTTCGTTGAAACCATTAATTTTGTCTTGTCCTCATTCACCGTCAGACCCACTTTTGCTGACTCCTTCTCAATTCTCGAAAAAACCGCAGTAACTTCTCTAATTGTGCGCCCAATGATATCTATATCATCAGCATACGCGAGCAGCATGTGACTTTTGCTGCTGATGGTTTTATTCATATTGACTGCAGCTTTTCTCATAATGATCTCCATTAAGATGTTAAAGAGATCGCACGATAGGGTGTCGCCTTGCCTGAGGCCTCGCTTAGTTTCGAAAGGTTCGGTAAGATCCTTACCAACTGTCACTGCGGATTTGGTGTTCGTCAAGGTCATCCTGCAAAGGCGTATGAGTTTTGCAGGAATACCAAGCTCAGACATTGCTTCATAGAGTTTCTCCCGTATCGGACTATCGAAGGCTGCTTTATAATCGATAAATAGATGATAGGTGTCGATTTGTTTTTCGTGTGTCTTCTCCAGGATTTGGCGTAGCGTGAAAATCTGGTCAGTTGTCGATTTTCCAGGCCTAAAGCCACACTGGTATGGTCCAATCAGGTCAGCGATAATTGGTTTCAGTCTTTCGCACATTATACTTGATAGAACCTTATATGCTATGGATAAAAGGCTTATTCCACGGTAGTTGGCACAAATACTCGGGTCACCTTTTTTAAATATGGGACATAGTACACTGAGACTCCAATCGCCGGGCATGCATTCATCTAACCAAATTTTGCTAATGAGCTGATGCATGCACCTTATCAGCTCATCGCCGCCAGCCTTAAACAGCTCCGCCGGTAATCCATCGGCTCCTGCGGCTTTGTTGTTCTTAAGCCGGGCAATAGCTGTTCTGACCTCGTCTTGGTTAGGAGGGGGGCAATCGACGTCGTCGTCCATATTGTGATCGATTGTCCCATCGTCATCGGATATCTCAGGTACTAGTAGCGCGGAGAAATGCTCTCTCCATATTCCCAACATGCTCTGCACATCTGCGACGAGATTTCCGTCTTTGTCTTTACAGAAGGGGGGCCCTGAACCATGTCCATTAGTTCCGTTTTTAACTTTTTGGTAGAATTTTCGGGCTTCGTTCTTCCTTCTGTATGTCTCAATTTTCTCACTCTCGCGTTTTCTCCACTGCCGTTTCTTACGCCTAAAGAGACGGTTTACCTCCTTTCTCTTCTCCCTATACCGCTCAGTTGCAGCTCGCGTTGCAATTGACTGAAGCATTACCATACGTGCAGCGTTCTTTTCGTCATTTGCTATGCGACACTCTTCATCGTACCACGGTTTGTTGCGAAGCGGTTTTTCGAAACCAAGTACGGTTGTTGCGGCAGTTTTCATAGAGTCGGAAATGGGTTTCCACTGCGCATCAGGATCGTCATCGGGAGGGGGTGGGTTCTGTGCCAAAAGTTGCGAGAGCTTCCTTGAGTAGGCTGTGGCTACCTCTGGTAATTGCAGCTTTCCGATGTCCAGCTTCCTCTGCGTCTGGTTTCGTACGATTTTCGCTCTACTTAATCTTGTGCGAACCTTTGCTGCTACCAGGTAGTGATCAGAATCGATGTTAGCTCCTCTGATCACTCGTACGTCCATTACACTGGATGAGTGCCTTCCATCAATTACCACGTGATCAATTTGGTTCCTAGTTCTTTGATCAGGGGATACCCAAGTAGCCTTGTGGATGTCTTTATGCTGGAATCTTGTGCCACTGATGACCATGTTTTTTGCCGCGGCAAAGTCAATCAGTCTCATACCGTTGTCGGAACTGTCAGCATGAAGACTGAAATTGCCAATAGTTGGATTAAACACATTCTCCCTTCCTACTTTGGCATTAAAATCTCCTAGTACAATCTTAATGTCATGGCCAGGGCAGCGGTCATACGTTTCCTCTAGGAGCTCATAGAATATGTCTTTGGCATCATCATCTTTCTCTTCTGTCGGGGCATGCACACAAATTAGGGAAATATAAAAATATTTCGCTTTTATGCGGATTGTGGCTATTCGTTCACTCACAGGATTGAACCTAGAGACTAGATGTCGCAGTCTTTTGCCAACTACAAATCCACAACCAAATTCATGTTTTTTTTCATGGCAACTGTAGTATATATCGCAGTTTCTTTTTCTTGTGCAGCCATGTCCTGTCCATCGCATTTCCTGGATAGCGGTAATGTCAGCCTTATAACTTTCGCCTTACAAATGACAAACTTCAGCCAGTCATACATATCTCTCTCGCGCCATCTAGTTTCCTTAGCGAATTCATCAACCGTTCGTGGTGAGATCGTATACGGTGGAGGCCAATTCACAGCTACACAATAACATTGACAAGTTGGTTTAACATACCGCAGATGTCTGTTGAGATCCAAATGTTAACTTAACAGATAGCACACTTTCAATTAATTTTATTGTTTGACATTTCTTGACACGCTTTAAAATTATAACCGAAATGTTTATAATTTTTTTGTAGTCTTTACAACTTTACAACTTTACAACTTTAAGATAGTACCATAATGAACAAATATTTTGTTAAATATTACGAATTTAGCCATCCAGTGCATTGTTTCATTGGATGCATGAAACGATTTCAATAATGCTGACACTTTTTAAATGACGATAGTGACAATGGTACTCTTTATTTATACTGCACACTGAAAAAAACGGGAACACACTTCAAACATTTATATGTGTGCAAATCCCAAACACACTTGAATTTAAATGCAAACAGGGTCATGTTTACTGACAAACATGTATGCTGTTACAGGGACACATATGCGTTCTTCATCCCAAACATCCATATATTTACGTGGAAGCATTCGTATGTTTCCCCCAAACCTCCATATACTTTCGTGGAAACATGTGCGTATTTGCTCCCAAACATAATAATATTTAGACACGATTAATTTTCTGAGTTTTACAGTTACAGTTACAATAATCATGTAATGAGAATCTGCTGATTGTTTACTTCTGCCTTTCAATAAAGGTTCGGAAAGACAAAGGGCTTAACGCTGCTGCTCTTTCCAGTTTCTTTCCTCAAAATATATATGGGTGATTGTTCGGAAATTGTTATTTCTCAGATAACAATTTTTCCAAACCTCGATGTGTCTGCAGTACCATTTTTTTACGTTTCTGAATTTTATCATGGTCCAAAAGTATGATCTGAAGATCACTATACTACAACACCAAAGCAATCGAAGTTATGGAGCATTGATGGTATTCCGATGCCACGGTAGTGACTGCCTGAACGAAACTTAATTGTAATGACTGCTAATATATATCATTTGAATAAAACGCACTATTTTAATGTTTTTACTAATTTATTTAGTTAACTTCGCCAATAGACTAATACCTTTCACGACCTATACACGACTGACGATTGCCACAAGATATGTCAAATTCTTCACTCTCGTTTTGCCAGGTCTTCGCAAAAGCCTACTGTGTTGTCAGGTCTTTGCAACAGCCTACTCCACATTAATCATGCAGTGTCAAGAAACCATTATTTATCAATTTTAGTCAGTATTGGAAACTATATGACACGGTTGTGACTTTCAGTGTTTAACCTAACCGTGCTCCAGACCGGTTTGGAATTCGACAAGTTCCAAAGACAATGAAGTTCAGGCAATGAAATATTACTTTCATAACCGGGAATCAAGTCTAAATATCGTACGGCATATGTGAATTATAAGAGAACGGTTGTGACGTATTATTTTGTGACTTAGCTTTTCAATTTTTCGAATTGAATTCCCCTTCGTATACATGTGCCTGTGTTGACTTCTGCCGGTGTAAATACTGCCACTACCCCCTCCACTCCAAAATGCCAGGAACTGGGTCATATTGAAACCCCGGAGATTGCGCCACCATAGTCGAATTCAAATTGTACAAAATTTTGACAAAACTGTTGGACAGACTTCGTGGACCGTTCAATAACCATGGCGTGCATGTTCCTCCATTTTTTTTTGCGTAGAATTGTAAATCTAAATGTCCCTTAGAACATATATGCAGATAACTTCTTTCAAGCCACGTCCTTGACGGATATTACTGCTGAAGTCCTGAATTCGATACGGAGGACAGGCCATGTTTGTGACATTTTGAACAGTTATTTTTCCCTAAAACTGACTTACACGGTTCAGAATGGAATGTGTTTCATGGAAATAATAGAGTACCATCGTAGCTTCGGGAACATGTCGCAATTTAATCACCATTCGACCATTTTAGGGTGGTAAAATGCAAAGGACGAGAAAATGACAATTTCCGAACAATCACCCATATACGAAACACTCAAAACACAAAACCCACATCACAAACCATTTAACCGTCCGAGGTTTTGTTTGTTCTCCCTTTTACTGATCAAGTGCTTTTGATATCCTCTGTCCGATGAACCATTGACGTCTGAATACATGAAACTTCATCTACAATTTACACGATAATTCAGGAATATTTATGTCTGACTGACTGAGAGAATAATGCAAAAATACTGATACAAACTTACAAAATTGACTCTCTCATTGTCCCTCTTTCATTCTCTTGCTCTCGGGAAAGCATAAACATTGCAATAAACACAGCTGTATTTGTATCACAAACACATATATATTTGACCCGCAAACACATATATAAGAGGTTTCCAGTTTGAGTGATATGATTTCTAAGTGACGATTCGTCCACATGTAGAACAACGTTTACATATTATTAAATTTTTTTTATCAAAATAATCGTTCTCCAATTGCAACTGTTCGTGCGCTTTTGACATTTTATGGTCGTAATAATCACCCACCCACGAGCGTTCATTTTCTTTACATAATGTTCAAGTGTCAATAAGACAGAATTGTCTACAATTGAGACTATCTCAAACCACAACCTGGCAGATTTTGAGAAAGGATTTGGGCTCGCATCCGTATAAAATTGTTATCGCTCAAGAACTTGAACCATTGGCAACAACGGAATGATTGCGAGGAAAGTTTGGAGATTCGATTATTTCAAGAAATTGTGACACTGAATGGTCTCCAAGAAGTTGTGATTTAACACCATTAGTCCATTTCTTCTGTGGTTATGTGAAGTCAATGGTCTTTAGCAATAAACCAGACTCTCTTCAAGCTTTACAAGTCAATATTGAACGTGCTATTCATGACATATGACTTGATTTAGTGGAAAAAGTGCTCGAAATTGGGTTCATCGAATTCGTTCCTGCAAAAGAAGACGTGGAAGCCTTTTGAAAGACGTTTTATTCAGAACTTAATTGTATCGATTGCACTTCATATTAAACATAAAACATTTGAATTTCCTTAACAATTAGTGTGTGTTTTTTTTAAAGACATCATGTCACTCAAATTGGAAAATCCTTTTATTATAACATATTAATCATTGTGTCTCAACCATGTAATATGGAATAGCAAACACAATGTTTTTGCACACAATTATATTATATTTGCGACGACCTCCAAATGAACTTTATATTTGCATCCAAACAACAAAAAACCACAAATATTTCAGGGTGTGTACACAACTTTTGTCATGTATTCAATAACAATTATTACTCTAGCACGACGATGTATACTTTTCTTGTTTAAAATCCACTATTCAGTTTATTTCATACATAGTTAATTTTAATATCTTAGATTCGTGCAAAAAGTTCCTTAACGAATTCACCAATAGTTCGTGGTGAGATCGTAATTATCTTTTTTTCACCATCTATGGTTAATTTTATTATCTTCGATTCGTCTAAAAAGTTGCTTAGCAAATTCATCAACCGTTTGTTGTGAGATCGTTATTAACTCTAAAATGCTGTTTAAAGATGCCAAAGACATCAATCTTTTAATTAACATTCTAATGTTAGTGTTGACAAAATGTACACAAATTTTCTTAGCAAAACAATCAAATATTAATCCTTGAATGATTAGTTAGATCAGTGGTGCTAATCGTATATAATGGGCATCACTACACCAGTCCCAGTGTGAATATACTCCTATGAGAAGATATGTGTTTTTTTCCTTTATCAAAATATGTGACCAAATGGGCTGGAGGAATTAAACATCGGTTTAAACTTAATGTTAAATTGTGGAATATGAGAATGAGAGAATTCCGAAAATCATGGTTTCTATACGTATTAAGGTGGATACAATATACATACTTAGTTAATACACCAGATTTAAAGAAATCAACTCAGTTATAGGTTAGGTTAAGTGTTGGTAGCAGTCGATGAACGACTCACTTAAACTTATTAGTCCATTGTGGTACCACGGGCCGACGTGGTTAAGTGTTAGCGCCACCGGAAAACCCTTCTAGTCTGCTCCAAAAAGCTCAATACCTTGTCTGCGTCTATCTGAGATAATTCTCCCAGGTCCGTAAATAGGAAGGATCCCATAGTAGATATTCTCTTGCCGGCTAATGCTAGGCACGTGCTGAGAAGATATTCAGTGGATTCTTCGTCTTCCTCATCGTTACAGCTTCTACATTCATTCATTTGCCCTGTCCTTTAGTCTCGCCGCATGTCTAACAATCACAATGCCCCGTCAAAACTAAAACAACCAGTGATACTTTGGACCTGGCTGCAGACAGAATGTAAATAAACATGAGTCTCCTGCTATCCACTATGGACAAGATTTTTCTTGACCGTACACCATCTGCGATCCCCGTTCATCTCTCCTACATAAATAAATGTTTTCCCATTATATCCCATGAAGGAATTGGGAAGAGCTTCTCACAATCAATGAGGTGAGAGCTTTCTAACGTTATACTTACTGATTGGGACCTACAGTTTTACACTGTTTCCGAACAGTATTTTGAAAAGCGTTATCATGGCTAAATAATCGATAGTGTCGTCGTCACTATACGAGGTGACCGCCACCGAAAGAAATTTAATGTTGTCAGAGCAGGGATCAAACCCAGGATCTTATGTACAAGAGGCGCGTACACTAACCATTGCACCACCGATGGCCAAATAAAGGAGCGCTCCCGCTGGAGCGCCAAGGGCATGCCAACATGCTCAATTTAATGTGGAACCTGTAAGGTAATCCCTAGTCTGACCAGCTCATCTGTTCTACAGTTCCCCGGATTGTCCCTGTCCCCTGGCACCCATGTAATGGGTATATCGTACTGCTGGACCATCTCGTTAAGAGATATGCGGCAGTCTTGGGCAGATATTGAATTCAGGAATACTGACCCCGATGAATGCTGTACTATTATTCCTCAGCCAGTTGGTTACTGCTATAATAGCCAAAACTTTCGCCTGATACACCCTACAATGATCCGGTAATCTACCTGAAAGGGACAACCCTAGTTTCCTAGAGTATAACCCGTAGCCTACCTGATCAATCATTTTTGAACCAGGCATTTAGAAATTGAAATATCTGTCTTTACCAGGAGCTCCCTTTTTTTTATCAATCCAAAGTGGGAGTAGTATCTGTTGACATTTGCCTTGAATCTTTGTTTGTCACAATTGGTTGAAAATACACTAGCCGGAAGTTTATTCCACATACGGGCTGTACGGCTGAAGAACGAATTTTCTCTATAGTGTGTAGTGCGGTCAATCGGCCATTCGATTAAAAAACGGATGAGATTTCTTGGAAAGCCGCGTACTTTGGCTAAATATCCTCACGTCTGGCATATGTTGACGGATGTCCGAGGAACACATATCGTAGAAGTATCTATAGAATAGCTACACGCAACCCATATTTCGACGATGCTCAAGGGAGGCAATGGAGTTGGATACCCTACTGTCCCCTATCAACACTGGCACTCTTATCTGGACACGGTCGAGAAGCTCCAAAGGTGTCCTAGGAGCACCTGCTCATATATGGGAGTTATATTCCATCTTTGGCCTGATGTAGGTGGTGTAGATATTGAGAAGGTCAGATGAAGTGAAGTATTTCTTGCACCGCTTTAAAAAGCCTAGACACTTGAATGCATCTTTAGACACTTCAAATACATGTTTTGCCCAACGGACATCGAATTTTATTTTCATGCCCAGAACACCAAGAGCATCTGATTCAGCAAGATCCCGGCCGATAGTTTCATTCATCGTCCGGCGTTTGAATTCAATCTCTTCAAGACTTGGCCTTCAGTCGAATAAATAAGAATGACAGAGATTACTGTCATCCGCAAAAGAGTAGATTGGATTCACAGTCTGGCCCAGGAGATCGTCAATGAAAATAAGAAAAAGAGAAGGAGAAGTCCCTCTCCATTATGAGAGTGTGTTATTTCCGATCGAATAGTGGTTCCGCTTTCGAGTAGTCAACAAATGCAAGTGTTGGGAGCACTGTTCGATGACCGCCTGCGACCATGTCCCATGTATTGCTTATAATGCACACCGGCAACAAATACAGCATTACATTCAGATCATCAGTGGGGGTGGTGCACAGGGCACTCGTGATGTACATCGTCGCCATTCTCTGAACCCTAGTCAGTTGTGCACAATAGGTGGGGTTTTCTAGCACTTACCACCACACGATAACCCCCGCACAGCATTACCGGTCTCACCCCGGCTGTGTAGATCCAGTGGACAATCGACGGAGAATGTCCCCAATTACAACCTCTCCAGGTGTATATTGCTACCACCGCCTATTGTAAAATGCCTTGGAGTAAAATGGACCATTTCGGCCTGGTTGGGTTAACATCTAGCTCATATGCCGAAAATCCATAAACTACCTTGGAGAATACGCCCTCAGGTACAGGGATACGTGCCCCTTATAACTGTGGTCATGTTGTCTGCATAATCAACAATTTTCATACCCGCACTTTCGAAAGTGCCAAGTATTCCATTAAGCTAAAGGTTCTATAGATGTGGAGACATTTCTCCATGTATCCAACCAGTTCATGCATCGGTGCTGTATTTCGGACGTAGCAGGTTTAAAATCCGGCAAGAGGTAGATTTTTTTTAAGTTGTATTACAATATTACAAAAGCCAAAATGTTAAGTAGAATCGAAAAGGAACTGCGTGGACAAAATGGGTTACAGGCATTCTACTCTCAATGATTCCTTTCAGATGCTTGTAAATGACTGCCATGATCTCTGGAAAACTGTGTTCAATGTGTTGAATACCCCGAGTAGGATTCGTGTTTTGTATCCCTGTTAAGATGTAGAAGAAATAACATGATAGACTGGCAACCTGTCTGTAGCTTAGTTACCTAAGCAATTCTTCCATCCGATTGTGATTTAAACTGAGCTGAATCAGTTGCTTTGGAATAAAAAATTGCTTTTGAATTTAAATTTCAGTTGAATATCTTGATTTCAGATCTACATATTTGGGATACAATTCCCAATTCCAGAAATTTCCCTCACGCCAGAATTCGTTCCTTTTCATATTCGCCCACGATGCCAAATATCATTAGGCGAGCGCGCACTACTCAGGATCTGGAGCGGGAGTTGGTGCGACAGTTGTGCATTTTTATTGTGTTAATGTGACAAAGTGAAAAATGAAATTTTTCTTGCATTACTGAGTTCATTTCTCTACATTTTACCCTTCTCCGCTCATCTTTCGTTCTCTCACTCTGCGTGTGTGTCCTCCTCTTCCTCGTTTATCTTCTAGAGAATAGATTTAGTTTGGGTCTCAGTGTTCTTCGCGCGTTGTGACATTCATCTTTAAAAGATTTTCTACTTCCTTTGTAGCTCATTTGCTGTTGCTGTTGTTGCTGTTAGATTCCATTGCTCCGAGTATTGCAAACGAACATTATCTTCGATGACACTTGAATGTTGTGTCGCTGTTGCAGCAGTTACTGTGTTGTCACTGTTGTTGCATTCTCTTAACATTTGCATATAATCCAATGCATTTCAGAGTAGCTTCTTCTGCTACAGCTTCAGCATCTCCAGTTGCCACTGTTGCAGTTGTCATCGCGGCAACAATGCCAACAATATTGAGTATGTGTTTATGTACATTATGCATCAGAGTGTTTATCTGGGCTTCAGTCAGTCCGTCTGTCTGTCCGTCCATCTGTTTGTCTACATCTTAAGTAAAATATAAGACCAAATCTATATACAAACAATGGGCGGCGCAGGCAGGGGTACCACGATATGAAATACAACTGCACAGTGTCTTGTATAATGATGATTTAGTTTTACCAATTTGCTAATATGATCCGGGAAGATGTTCTTAGAATAAGTGACCAATGCACTCTTCACTTTTAGATTCACTGGGCGTGAGTTACAGTTTTCTTTTCAACGCTTGAGGTCTTTATCCCTAGCATAAAGATCAATTTCTCTTCGCATTTTTTATCCGAGAGACCCCTGAATTCTCGCTATCCGATGCGTCACGGTTAAAGAAAATCCTAGCATTAGACAACACGACAATATTTTGGATGAAGGAATGCGCTGATGCGGTCGAAGACAAATTTATGGATGCTCTTCAGTGAATCTTTTTGATGTACATTCTGGGCCTCAAGACTAGGGACAATAACAACGCCAGGCAACATAGCGATATAGTACCGAAAGTACTCTTCTGGTCACTGGTTCACCTGCACTAGAGAATGACACAGTTTCCTTATTAATACCCATTATCTAGGGTACTCGCTGCACATACAAAACAAACGTCTCTGTAACATATTATCTTAAACGCATTATGCAGGAAACATTCATATGTTTGGAATATACTCCAAATATTCATATATTTGCAAGTCCGAAACTCACTTATATTTAAGAGTAAACATTAGCATGTTTCTTTGCATGTTTAATCCCAAACATTCATATACTTACACCAAAGCATTCGTGTGTTTCCTCCCAAACGAACGATGCACGACTGAATGCACGAAACTCAAAAGCAGCAGGTAAGAAACACTCAATCCATTTACGCACGCATTCAGGAATATTTATGGATCACCGTTTGAAAGAATAATCATTGTGTCTTAAACATGTAATATTGAATATCAAACACGATGTGTTTGGACACAAGTATACTGCATTTGCGACAAACTCCAAACACATGTTATCTTTGAATCGAAACACGAAAAAACACCGATTGATTTTTCAGCGTGTATGTGCAAATATACTTCTTATAGTTCAGAAATTAATAGGTAAATCGTGATTCTTTGGATGATTAAATGCAAAATTTCAAACCATTGAAGTATTCCAGGCCTGACTTGGTAAAAGTAAACTTCAGTTGGTTCCCGATATATTGATTGACTGCACGCTAAAACATCTGTATTTTTTGTTGCCGTTTGGATAGAAATATAAGGTGTTTGTAGCTTGTCGCGAATATAGTATACTTGGTTTCAAACACATTGTGTTTCCTGTTCAATATTACATGTTTGAGACACAATGATTAATGGGTTATAATATATCGTTTTGTTAGAGAAATGTGTGTTTGTTTGTTGGAAACTGCTGAAAACAAAAACGTTACAAAGCAACAAAGAAACAAAAACGCTGCAGATCTTCAATTCATGAAAACAATGCTTGCAAACGTATACATGGTTCCTGCAATAAGGGATGGATGGAGGGACACAAAACAGTGTTTATTTCCTAAGAGAGAAAGGCTGCTCAAACAACTTCCCACTACTTTAGGCCTATAAGCCTGTCGATGTTTGTAGTGGAGGCTATGGAACTGTTGGCAGATGAACACTCACAGATGAGTATTGATTGATGCAAGATTGGTAGTTGGTGCGTAGTATGCCTGCAGCAAAGAAAGATCTACGGAGACAGAACTGGCTGCTTAGGAGAACTATCCTTTCTCATCATAGAGGGAAGTTTAGTAATGCCACTCCCAGTCATATAGAAATAGGACTATAGGTCTTGTGGGTAGACGTAGATCTTAAAGGTATATTGTAAGACGTACTCACTAAAAGATGTGCCGTGGCTGAATTGGACACCAATTTTGGAGATCGCTCTTCTGTCGTACTTTGCAGTGCAGTCATTATGGAAAATTAAGGTGCAAATATTTTTAATTCCACGAAGGTTGTGGAAATAGAGGTAAAGAGGCAAATATCCTAGGAAACTAACAGATATTATTCAGGGTAGTAACTTAAGGTATTTATGTTGATGGGCGTGTCTAAATGGCCTGAGTGTACACCCGGCCAAGACCGATTTGTACGAGTATGTACAAAATGTCCACCTTGAAACCTATCACCTTCACGGGTCTGAAATTAAATAAAGTGCCAACTAAAACAGTAAGTTTTGTTTTAGGTCTAACATAGTTGAAAGGGCGAAGAGGACGAACTCTGGTGCATTATTGACTACGGCTACGTGCACCATTCGCACTTAGGCATTGAGTGTAAAGTTGCTGCCGGGGCAAATTATAGGGATGCAAATTGATTCTATACATATGCCATTAGGTTGAGACAACTGTCACAAAGAGGCAGAATTGAAGTCGATCAAGGAACAGTGGTGCATGATGTTCAGAACATTCCTACAAATGTCAGCTGCCTCCTGTAGTGATGGAGTTCCTGGTGTTCCAGGGTTATGTGAATTTTTACATGGATGGTTCGAAACTAAATGAGCAGTTTTTTGTTTTTTGTTCCAGTTTTCACTCACTGTTTGGGACCTACAGTTTTACACCGATTCCGAACGGTATTTTGAGAAGCTTTTTCATGGCTATATACTCGATAGTGTCGCCGTCACTAAGCGAGGTGACCGTCGTCGAAAGAAATTTTAAGGTGGTTGCAGCAGGGATCGAACCCAGGATCTCCTGTACAAGAGGCGCGCACACTACCCATTGCACCACCGACGGTCACATTGCAATGTTTATTAGGCAGACATTTTAGCGAGTGGGGAAGAGACTGGTTGGCTGAATAATAATATGCCACTAGTCACAGGTGTTAATGTATTTTTTGACATCCAGACATTTAACAAGTGTCAGCAATAAGTTTTCCTGAACTCAACAAATGCCAGGGAACTGCAGAGTGGATGAAATGGCAAGATTAGAGACTACATCACTGGTTCCACGGAATTTATCTGTGTTGTCATACCCGTAACGTCTTGTAAGGAAATTCTGCGCTAACTCTCCAATGTAGTGATGTTGTAGTGATGAAACACCTGGTCGAGATGGATAGGAGGAGATGTATGAAACTTCTGTGACTATCTAGCCCAAGTACACTATGCTTGTGCCAGTTTGGGCTAGTTCTGACTGGTAGGCATGCGGTGAGACTGAAGCTCAAGGCAAACTACTTTCGTAGAAGCTGTAACGATGAGGAAGACGAAGAATGCGCTGAACATTTTCTCTCCACGTGTGCAACACTTCGGGATAGGAAAAGATGAAATGCACTTACAGAAAAATTCGGTTGAAGTCAACGAATTTATTATGAAAAGAGGTAGGCAACCGAATTTTCGTTGTGGCGACTAAATGCACATCGCAACAATCTCAATTTGGTTGGGGCATTGCCATATCTAGGCAGACGATTTCATGATACTGAGCATATTGCAGCAAATAAAATACATTCACAGAACTAAATGTTTGAAAAGAGGTTGTAGCAACCGTCAACTTGGCTGCTGCCATCAAACTTCAGTTGCTACAAACGAAATGAGGTTGTCGCTACTGAATGTAGTCCTGACAGCCGAAATTCCGCTGAAGAAACCTGTATTGGATTGTGACAACCTCTATTGCGCTTGTGGCAACCTCTAATTTGGATGTAATGACTTCAAATATGAGTTCGACAACCTTTAAATTCGTTACGGGTAATTCAGTACTTTGTTCCTGTCAGTGCAGTTATCCAGGACGAGTGCAAAGTTGGTAGTGCACAGCGACAGGAAGAGTTTCTGTCAAGACCGTACTGCGTGGTGAAGAGCCACATCCTGCTGGGGGTGCCTCTGCTGTTTACTAAACTCTACGGATCTAGACTGGTAAGTCGATAAAAATACCACTCTAATACAGAGTGTGTACTTGCCTACTGGTTGTTGGCAGTCCTAACACTAGGGTCGAATGGGGTGGTCTAATGAATCACTCGTCTTAAATTTCAATTATAAAAACATCAATAAATTTAAATTGAAAGAAAAGACATTCCCCCCTCGATAAGGACATTTGGCTGTAAACGACGGTTTATGATTGGTACCTGAAATGCAAGAAGTTTCTCCGAAAAATCAAGATGCGAGCAGGTTATACGAGTTAGGGAATTCTACAATGTGGTCATCCTAGGCCTAAGGGAAATACGTTGGATTAATAGTGGCAAACCTCAATAACCATCCGATCACTGCTTTACTTACTCGTCGGCCTTCTTATTTCACCTAGGGCTAGAAATGCTCTAATATCATATACGGCTGCATCTGGCCATATCGTCAATGCTAGTTTTAATTCGAAACTCCGCAGGCATATGCGCCTATTGGAGCGTGATGAGGACAGTGTTAAGAACGAGTTCTTTAGCCAACTAGATTTTGCTGTAAGCTCCTTGTCAATTGGTGACATTAAAATATTTCAGCGAGCTTTCAATGCCAATGTGAGCAACGACAACAACAACCTGCAGGAAGTGATCGAAAGACATGGTCTTGGAACTGTGAGGAATACTAATGCTGACAGGCTCACAGATTTCTGTACTCGCCATCAACTGTTTATCGGCGGAATGAAATTCCCCCAGAAGTGTACAGAAGTATACATGGCAATCACCTAATGGTCAAAACTTCAATCAAATTGGCCATACACTTGTCAGCAAGATGTTTCCTTGCTGGCTGTCAAAACTAGACGTGGTGCTGATATTGATAGCGACCACCAATTCTTAGTGTGCATCTTCCTTCTCCGTCCAGCGGTTGTTACCAGAATTAGGGCCAAATTTTAAATTACAATGCAGACCGTCTGTACGATTAAACTCTACGCTCCAATTTGGCACAGGAGTGTCAAAATACGTGATCAGGCATTGTTGAACGCTGAAGGAAATAGGCATGGAGGTCATTGTTGAGAAAAGATGTGTGAATAAATCTAGGATGTGTGAGTAAATCTAGTGCAGAATCCTGAACCGAAATTTGGAATCGTGGACGCCTGCACAATAGGCGTATACCATCCAAGACACCAGTGTTGGAGAAACAGAGTAAAATCAGATTATCGGCAATCAACAAGTAGAGTGTGTTACATGATCCGGTTAGATTACGACAACTATCTGAACAATATAGCGGAGGGAACCGAAAAAGCTGCAAATACAGGTAACTTCCGCATTGTGTACTCTTCAATAAGAAAGCTTAGCGGCAGCAACATTTAATTTTTTTTTGCGAAGACCAACACTCAGGGGATGTCCCCTATAAATGCAGTGCAGTGCATTGGACTTAGGAAAATGGGATAGGAGTAGGGGGAAAGAGAGAGAAGTACTTGTTAATATTTGACTTAAACTTGCTGATGTTGTAAGAAGTGGGGAAAACACTTGCCGGAAGCTTATTCCACATACAGACTATTCGGCTGAAGAATGAATTGTGTCTGTAATGGCCAGTTCGATCCAACCGCCAGGAAACATAAAACATAAAACATAAACACACTTGAAACCCGCGTCGTACGATTAAATACCCTAACTTCTGGAATGAGGCCATGCAACTCGGCGGAACACTTTCCATGGAAATACCTATAAAATATTTCGTCGATGCTCCAAGGAGGCAACAGTGCTGGATACACTGCTGTTGCCTACCAGCTTCAACGCTCTCTTTTGAACGCGGTCTAGAAGCTCCAAGGTGGACGCTGGAGCCCCAGCCCAAATATGAGAGTTGAGTTCCTTTTTCGGCCGAATATACGTAGTGTAGATATTGAGGAGATCGGGTGGGGTGAAAAATCTTTTCAAAAAATCCGAGTCGAGACACCAGTGTGCTTGTGCGATATTCTGCAACACTGTGTTTTGCGTGCATTAAATTCGACTCGGTTTTCCCTGCCCCACTCACTAATCAGATGCAAGTCATGATTAAGCGTGTCATTCATTGTTCGTCTCTTTCCTTGCACTGCGGAAAGATTGGATAGACGATCGAACGAATATGAGTGACATAAATTACTATCATCAGCGAAGGAATAGATGGGATTGGTAGTCCGATCCAGAAGGTCGTTGATGAAAATAAGAAAAAGAGAGGGAGAAAGCACAGAGCCTTGAGGTACTCCCGCATTAATTGTATACTCATCGGAAGAGATACCGTCTACTATAACTCGCATGGAACGGTCTCTGAGAAAACTCGAAATAAATCGAGAGTAGTTTCTTCCTAAACCAAAAGCATTAACCTTTGATATGAGTGGCCGTCGGTGGTGCAATGGTTAGTGTGCGCGGCTCTTGTACATGAGATCCTGGATTCGGACCCTGCTCTGACCACCTTCAAAAAAATTTCTTTCGGCGGCGGTCACCTCGCATAGTGACGGTGACACTACCTAGTATATAGCCATGATAAAGCTTTTCAAAATACCGTTCGGAATCGGTGTAAAACAGTAGGTCCCAATCAGTGAGTATAAACTGGAAAGCGCACAGCTCAGTGATTGTGAGAAGTTCTCCCCGGTAATGGGAAACCATTTTATTTTTTTTTATGAGTGTATGGTGCCAAACTCTATCAAATGCTTTAGAAATATCTAAGGCCACTATTTTGCTCTCACTCAGTCTATGCACGGACCGATTCCACTGTTCCGTGAGGAACGCCATCAGGTCGCCAGTTGAACGGTTTCTGCGAAACCCATACTGACGATCACTGAGTAGACTGTTAACTTCCAACAAACACTTATATTTTTGCAAGTCCCAAACTCAGATGTATTTAAATGCAAATATTATAATTTTTACTGACAAATATGTATGCTTTTACGTGGAAACATGTGCGTTCTTCATGCCAAACATCCATGTACTTACGTGGAAACATATGCCTATTTTCTCCTAAATATAAGAATATATAGAAACGAAGTATTCTTTCTTTATTTGTTTATTATAATTAAAATAAATAATTAATACAAAAAATTAAAATATTTAAAATTACCCTTTTTACATTTACGTGTTGAATGCATTACTTTTTTATGAAATGAGGATCTGCTGCTCTTTTGATTCTCCTTTCTTTGTTGTCGCACAGTCTTTTGTTTTCAGAAGGTTTCAACTATGCCTTGGTTATCACTATGCGTTGGTACACAAACAATATACTTATATACAACTCTAGTGCATTCAAGACAAGCGTGTATTAATTGCTTGTGTTTGTTTTATTATATTTCACAAATGGTCCGCCATTCCGATTTTTTCGTTGTTGCCCTTTCCAGTTTCTTTCCTCAAAATCGTTTCTCACTTTTGTAGCACACATAAATATATCCGAAACACATACACAATACCAAATCAAGCATTTTGTTTATTATCTTTCCAGTGATCAAGCGCTTTTGATATGCTTTGTCCGATGAAACATTGACGACTGAATACATGAAATGAAAACGCAATACGTTAGCCAAAATAAGAAACACTGACTTCATCCGCAATTTGCACGAACATTCAGGAATATTTATGAGTCACTCACTGAGAGAATAATGCAAAAATTCAATACACATTTACAAGATATTGCTCCTCGTTAAAAAAAAATATAAAAAATGGTGCACCACAACATCCCATGAAGAGATTGGGGAGAGCTTCTCACAATCAGTGAGATGTGCGCTTTCTAGTTTTACACTCACTGATTGGGACCTACAGTTTTACACCGGTTCCGAACGGTATTTTGAGAAGCATTTTCATGGCTAAGTACTCGATAGTGTCGCCATCACTAAGCGAGGTGACCGTCGTCAAAAGAAATGTAAGGTGGTCTGAGCAGGGATTGAACCCACGTTCTTATATACAAGAGCCGCGCGCACTAGCCATTGCACCACCCTCGTCGCCCCTCTTTTATTCTCTTGTTCTAGAGAGAGCATAAACAGTGCAATAACCACGCGTGTATTTATATCACAAACACAAATATATTTTGGTCGCAAAAAAACTATGATATGTGATCCGGTCTACGAAAAGGGACCTTCGGTGTAAAAACAAGTTTTCGAGAAAACAGCTGTTAAAGATAAACAAGTCATGTCATCAGTTTCGCTTCAGTTGTTCCCTTCTCTCTGTATCCCTACTCATCCTACCGTGTTTAAAGATATTCAGTGTTGAAAGATATTCAGTTAGAAAGAGCACACATTAGTCTATCCGAATCGCCAAAAAAGTGAAAAATGATATTTTCACACCGAAGGTCCCTTTTCGTAGACCGGGTAACATATAGTATTAATCATTGTGTCTCAAACACGTAATATTGAATAGCAAACACTATGTTTTTGTGCGCAAGAATATTATATTTGCGACAAGCTCCAAACACATGTTATATAAGTATAGAAGCACCGTTCGGCATTCGGTGGAGTATGTATGAACATCCACATGATATCGACAGCACCAGGTGACATATGTCATATGGCCCATAAATTTGATGGCATCTAGGTCAAGTTAAACAGACTCTCCGATAATGCTGGAAAAGTAGGATTGAGAATAAATATAAAGAGACAAAGCTAATGTGTACTCAAACAGAATGGAATACTTCACTAACAGTTGATGGTTCATTAATTGAAGACGTGGATGCAATCAACTATTTAGGGTGCAAGATTACCAAGGTTGGTGGCTCCGCGGCGGATATAGGTGGTTGTATAAATAAGGCTCTTGTTGCATTACTGAACCTGCACAACCTGAATAAAAGTTCGTTTATAATAATAGAAACTACTTTTACGATAAACGCTTTTTGTTTATGGGATACGTTTAAACTTTTGCTGTCAATGTTTCGAATACATAGCAAACGATATATTTTTACTGCAAACGATCTCCAAACGATTTTTGTGTGTACAATTAAAAACATGTTGGTTGATTCTTCGCGAATTTTTACCTGACACAGCCTGCAGCTATTGATTTACGTATATCATTAAATGAGAAATTTCGTTTGCCGCTAATAAAATCCTCAAACGAATTTTTGTTTTCTAATATATTGTTAGCGGCAAACTACGTTTTACCTTGCGTGAAAGTTTAAAAGGCAATCAATTTTTGTTGTAGGTATTAAGTAATATAATTTACACTTCACTAAAGTATAACTACCACACCACTGTGCTCCTCCTCAGCTTAGGAGCGACAAAGAAAATTTCAAGTGAAATTGATAAATTGTTTAAACAGCAAATAAAGCTTATTGTTGTTACTGTAATATATGTTTATTCCTCAGCGATAGCATGGAGGAGGGAAACATGACGTCGATGCTGGTGATGCTGCTCCTGTTTAGGTTCCTGATGACGATGGCAATAAATGGCGACAATTTTAAGGGAAAACGAAAGGTCATCTCTGGTACAAGTACACACACAAAAAATCCTCCCCTCATCTTTAGTTGCTGACGCAAAGAACAGGATGAGAGAACGACAGAGAGAGAGAGAGACGAAAAAACTAGAAAACGATAACATAAAAAAAATGCCAAAAGCAAAATGGACTTTTAAAAATTACTTTGAATTTCTGTTATTTTTTTTCTTAGAAACATAAACAAATTGAGTTTATTGAAATAAATAATTTTAATGCATATACTGACACACAAACACACACATATGCAAAAGCACAAACATTTACAATCATCGATCCTTCAGCTGCAGAAGATAAGGAAACAACTACAAAAAGCATATCCTGTTTAGTTGAAGTTGTTGCATTTGGTATTGTTGTGTTGTCATGACAGAGCAAAAAGGACTTGGACAAATTGCATTTAATTTTTTTTCTTGTAATGGTTTTGCGAGTTGTTAATAAATATACAACAGCCAGAGTCCTTTTTGATGTTATATGTATATTCTATATTCCGATTGGCAAGGATGTAGGGGAGATTATGTTCAGTTATATGGTTAACATGTAACATTAGGGGAATTCAATATTATTACTTGGAGGTTTGCCAGTTGACAGGAGCCTCAGGTGGTATATTTTATATTTATAAGGTAGAAATATTTAATTGATAGCAATTTCCATAGTAATATTTATATATTGAATATCTTCCATTCAAACTAAATCGTCCAAGCAACAATCATGTTTTATAAGATTTTCTAGGAAAATTATAAATCGAATGACCAGTATAATGACAATGTTGCCAGATTCCAGAAAATCCCTATTAGTTTTTAAATTTTAAATTTTAATTGTCTTTGATCCGAGTTATCTATAGAAAGTTGTAATTCCCTTTAAGCTTACATATCATGTTTTTTCCGGTTAACAAATTTAAATGGCGCGGGTGGGTTTCGAACTCACATTCGCTGGACGATCGTTTCGATGATTGTGAAGCATCATCTTAAGAAGCGTCTAGCCCGTTAGGCCACCGCAGTGTTTATTCATAGTTACCACTAACTGAAGTCTTTTATCGTGTAGAGTGATGTTTTACACTATTTTATATACCCGGGGGAATTCAGTAAATCCTTCACTGATAAGGCGTCCGAACGAAGTAAATGGTGCATTCTTTTAGGCTTAAAATGTTTTTTGTATGCAATGCATTTAGATGTCATTGACATTTTGACATCTGTCAGTGCCATCAAATACTAATACAATGTCAATCGTTCCTTATTTTTTTTTTTTAAATCGAGAGCCAACAAAAATTTCGCGAAAAGATAATTAAAATTTTCAACGAAAATGAAAGACTTCCATATAAAACAATTTCTAGGATGGCAGGGGTGTCTCATAATACAGTTTCTATGAAAAATTTAAGCGACTCATGACGATCGATAGAAAATCTGGGTGTGGCAGGAAACAGAGCTTTTCAGACGTCGGAAAGGCAATGGAAACATTAGACATTATTTAGAAAAATCTAAACATATCAGGAAGAAAAGTTGCTCGGAAGATCAATTGCTCGCAGTCGTTGGTAAGGAAAGTGAAAAAGACGCAAGTCTCAAAAGGGATTAGGGAGAGCTTCCCACAAACCATTGAGCTGTGCGCGTTCTACTATTACAGTCACTGATTGGGACCTACATTTTTACAACGGTTCCGAACGGTATTTTGAGAAGCTTTTTCAGGGCTAAGTACTCGACAGTATCGCCGTCACTAAGCGTGGTGATCGCCGTCGGTAGCAATCTAAGGTGGTCAGAGCAGGGATCGAACCCACGTTCTCATGCACAAGAGCGCACACTACCATTGCACCACCGACGGTGGGCAAAGTTTAAAAATTTCCCGATAGAAATTCCAACAAAAATTTGGAATCAATAGTGAGAGCTAAAAATTGACAAAGATTTTTCATTCCAGTAGCTGACTTATATTATTTTGTCGGTTATTACCATTTCATTTGCTTAATAACTCATGACGTGGGACATTCTCTGTATATCGAAATGTGGAGCTGGGCATAAATTTTGAGAATATGAAAAAAAGTCATTGTCGCCAAATATGTCGCTTAATACATTCTGCCGGGAACGTGTCGATGTTTTTCTAATGGCAGCTGTAGTATATATCAAGGTTTTTTCCCCCTTGTACACTGTAGAATGTACAGTCATGTCCAGTCCATCGCAACTCTTGGATAGCAGGAATGTCAGCCTTGTAATTCTCGAGGACATCTGTCGTTGGACAGTGGCACCAGATATGTATCGTCTTCTAACGTTCCAAGAGTATATCCGAAAATCTTGGTCTTTCTAACGTGTGCGGCGTCATCAACAAATAAGGGGCTTTTATATTTCCCATTCTCATTTTGTACTTTCACTGCCATTAAAAAATTGTGGTGGAAGGCAAGATGTATTCACAGATACCCCCTCTGGCTCAGACGCTGACCATGGAGAAGTTCTCAATGAGTTTGTCAGACCTGAGGGTTTCTTTTCTGCTCCAGCCGTTGATCAGCGGTTTTGGTTCATCCACCTTCTTATACAAAAAGAGGAACATATTCCGATCAGTTATTGGGCACCTGCATACATTTCTAGATCTTTAGGAACCGCATTGGCAAATGTGAGATAACACGCAACCAGTCATTATCAGAGTTCCCACGCTTAAGCCGCTACATCGCACAGTGCGGCCGATTCCCAAAAAGCTGGCCAAAAGTAAAAAAAAAAAGTTTCTACATAGAGTTTTTTTTTGTCTTTGGGTTGGCTACAGTAACCCTTTGAGAAGTGAAAACCGTTCATATCAACGTCCTATACCCTAAGTATCCTCTGTATTTTCAGTCGCAACGTGGCCTTCGTTTGAGCATCGTATTACTGTCGATGAATAGTGAAAGTTGTACACATGTGAAAGATTCTGTAATGAAGTAAATTGAACAAAACCAAATGGAATCATCTTCGGAAGGTTAGTAAAGTACGAGAAATCTTTAGTACATATCAATACCTCGACACAAAATTTGTAGCTGCAGCAATACGTAGATAAATTTTTTGCAATTTTATAAAATTTGAGTTTACAAACTCCGTCATATGCTGCGCCGTCATATGCTGCTTTGAAACCTACTAGAGGTTACTCAAAAAAGTAATAGTTACTGAATAAAACAAGTTCAGCTGCTACCACTTGCTACCTTGGCTTTTATGCTATTTTATGTGCACAAGAAATAAATACAAAGAGAGAATGGGAGAAAACAGTGAAAGCCTATACTTTAAAGAGGGGATCTGCTTGTATTAGTAACGTAGGTTTCTATACAAATTCGTGTGTGTGTGTGTGTGCGTTCAAGTCGCAAGAGTTCACCTCTTACGTTATTTCACCATGCTCTCAACCGCACACCCAAGACCGGTCACATTACCGTAAACTTGAGTGTACACGAATTATGTCAAACTTTTCATTTTATCAGATTTCTGTTATGTCAAGATTATTCTGGGATGACAATACGCAAGTCTGGCACCACTGGTTTTCGTCTTCTTAATAAATTAATGTTCTATTTTTTTCCTTCTTGCTTTTTCTGCTGTTGAATAAAGTACACGCGCACAAATTGATTTCATCTTTTTTTTATCGTGTCGCATCCCGTAAGTCTTAATATGTTATTACTAAAGAAACGAATACATACATGTCTTTAAAAAATTTTAATTGTGGAATAGACTATTTAGCTGATTATTTGTTACAGTGATTCAAAATTTTAATATTAACCGATGAAGTCTTTGTCAGCAGATACAATTGATTTACTGTTGTCTCCATCTATTGATGCGGAAGAAGTGTTGGAAAGTACTGATTGTAGCTCGGCCTCTGAGACAGGGACAGATGTAGATGCTGATGATCTTGCTGATAACGAAATTTTTTTTATGTAATTAAAACTAAATAATCTATTTTGCTGTATAACCTACAATTTTTAAATTTAATAAAAGGTTTTGGTGAAAATTTGAAAAATGTTTGTGTAGTATATTTATTTAGTCTGACTGTAATTATTGAATAGTAACAAAAAAAAGGTACACGAAGAAAGTTGAAAACTGTTTGTACTGCCTTTTATTGGATCCGTCATTTTGAATTTCATAATTCTGGTGGAAAGGGGTGGATTTTAAAATTTTTAAAATCAAATTCGTAATCAGCGACCCCGAAAACCCCCGAGTAAGAAATTTGGAATCAATTACTTGATTTTTCGAGTTTTGGCCAGCTTTTCGGGAATCGGCTACAATATCGTTTCCTGTGGTAGCGGATCTTTATGAATATAATGGTATAACAAATTAAAATGATTCGTCCCTTATTAACTATTTTTTGGGAGGTGCGATTAATTGATAAATCAGTCAACATGATTAATTGATTTCCCGATTAATCGAATAATTGATTAATCACACATTTTGTTTAATCACATTTTCGATTAATCTTAATTTTGATTATTCATTATTAATTGATTACTCTAAAATCTGATTAATCAAAATTTTTGAATAATTGAGCAATTCAATATTTTTTTTGGGGTTTTCCCATAGAGTAATGACGTATAGAGACACCAACTGTCTCAGTAAATTGATTGCATTTGGTATATTGCAGATGGGTGGTTGGATGTTGGAAAGTATTGCTTCAATAATACTAGATAGAGGCAATGGCTCAAACCATCCAACAATAAATCAGCAACGGCATTTCGATTTGGACATTAACATTTTTGTGTAAATACACCACAAATATATACTAACAATAAAATATATCGAAAAAAAATCCAAAATAAGTTTAAATTTCGAAGATTTTCATCAAAACGACATGAAAAATGTAAATCAACAATTTTTGTAATTCCACCTGGTGTAAGTCAATTTACGTCAATTAACTCTGTATCGCACCGACCGCAACACGAAGAGTGGGGAACGAAATGTCAGATTACTCTATAGGTTTTTCAGTTTGAGTTTGTAAACAACCTTCTTTACTGAAAATTTTCAAATTTTTCCTTTTGCTTGTAAGTACATATTTCTGAGTTTCCCAAAAATTGAACTATGATTAAAATAATTCAAATATGATTAATCAGTTTTCAAATTAATTGATTAATCACAGTTTTGATTAATCAGGATTGTTGATTATTTGATTAAATGATTAATCACGATATCGATTAATCAAAATTTCAACTAATCGATTTATCGCATATCCCTAGTTATTTTGTCTAACAGGAGAATATATGTCAAATATATTTTTGTATGAAGTCTGAAACAGCAAAAAAGCAAACTGCATTGTAGGAAACATTGTTGCAGTCTCCTTTCCGCTCTCTTCAACTTCTTAGTGAATATCATCATGGGAAAACCAGCATTATACTTATACATGATTGATTTATATGTAAAGCGTTTCTTTTTGTTGGAAATCCGCATCTAGTTAAGTTCGAACTAGATTTTACACAAGGTTGTAGCATACCTTACGATCACTTCAACATCTTAAGGAATATAATGATAACAAAATACTGATGTGAATTAACTTTTGTCTTACTCTTGTCTAACTTTTGACAGGAGAATATTGCTCAGGCTTATTAGCAGCGTGCTATACATAGAAATGAGACAACGCTAAAGTATCCTCGAAACTAATAACGATATAAATTCTCATTGAATATATATTTCTCTAGGATCTCATATTAATTCCAATTTTACCATTAGGATTTGAAAGCTTTAGCTGTATAAAGACTAAAGACTTTAATATCATTTTGACTACTTTATCTTCTGTTCTTAATCTTTTGTACTGCACTTGGAATTCGACTACTATATTTCATGTCCTTGCACAGCTCCAGAATTGCCACACTCATTCCCTGTGTGCTATCATCAAAGTGTTTATTCGTTTGTCGGTGGTATCTGACGTTCGCTCTTGTTGTAAAATGTTGCCATTTGTTATATTTGTTTATTTGAAAAATTAGCTTTTATCACAAATTTGTTTGTATAAAATTTGTCATCAGAAGTTGACACCACCACAGTCACCGTCACCGTCACCATCAGCATCATTTACACCATCACCTCGTCGTCTGCTGCTCTGATGACAGAAATAGCAACCAGTAACATCACCACCACAACCACCACCGCCATTTCATTCCATCTCCTACAGACGTCTCCAACAGTTGTATCATCATCATCATCATCATCCTCACGATGATCATCGTTTCTGGCTGGGTGACATGGAGCTTCCTTGCAACATCCAATATTTGCTGAGTAATGTTGGATTTGTGTTTGTTGGCGCTTTTCGTCCTTTTTTGACTGTAAATTCGAATTTTATATTTGTTGTATTCGCATTTATTCCCAAATGTTTTGCACTAATAACATACACACACACACGCACACTCCCGTTCACAAAATGTTTAAATGTATTAACTTTGAAAATTTATTAAATGATTTCAAACATCCAGTTTGAATGAGCGGACAACAGTTCTTTATAATGAAGTTGACTTTAAATTGGATTTAAATTTGAATTTGTCAAATTCCCCAGTGGCGGAGAGTTGAAAAATTTGAACAACTGCATCTGTTAAATGGTTTCATTAATTTGAGTGTGACTATAATTGTGACACGTAAGCAAAAGTCTTGCTTTGGAGACATCGAAAAAGAGTAATTGTATCAATTTGATTGACACAAAAATATAGGGAATAATTTCTGTGATCTGATCATATGGACAAATCAACTGGAAGTTAAAAAAATCAGTTAAATAGTTTTGAAATCACATCCTGTTAATATATGACAATATCAAAACTGTGCTTGTATATTGATAATTGAGACATTAAAAGTCGTAGGTTGTGTGGACGGTCGTGAAATTTGAGCCCCTTATGTCCTCTGTGATCATTACATGATTGAAGCGATCAAAAATATAGCTTGATTTATACAGCTCATTCCAAGTTATTTTGCTATTGCAAAGTACACCTCATGTCGATTATTCTGGTGCCAAGCAAGTGGCAACGTATTACCCCTTTCCTTTCACGTAATGTTTAGAAAATGTCACAGCAAGAGTAAACGGAACAGAATGCTGTACATATGGCAATGTTCCAGTCAGTCGCTACGAATTTTTCATAGAAACGACACACGGGGAACAAGTTCAAAATGGAAGGTGAATTTCGACGTAAACAATGACAGCGGTGATATGGAAAAAATGAGATGACTGCAATATCTACACGCTAAATAATCTGTCGTTTTTTGTTGTTTGGGTGCAAATATAACATGTGTTTGGAGCTTGTCGCAAATATAATATACTTGTTCCCAAACGCATTGTGTTTGCTATCCAATATTACATGTTTGAGACACAATGATTAATATGTTATAATATATATGTTTGCCACGCAAATATATCTGTGATTGTGATTCAAATCCAGCCGTGTTTTTTGCACTGTTTATACTCTCTCGAGAGCAAGGAAATAAAAGAGGGACAACAAGTATGTATATCTCGTAAGAGTGCATCTGTATTTTTGCATGTAAATTGCAGATGATTATTAATTATTAATTAGTATTAATTATTTATAAATGTGGATATATATTGATAAAATTAATTATAATAAATAAGGATCGAAAGAATAATTCGATTCTAAATATTATTATGTTTGGAACAAAATACGGATATGTTTCACGTAAGTGTATGGAGGATTGGGGGAAACACGCGAATGCTTCCATGTAAGTACATGGACGTTTGGAATGAAGCACGCATATGTTTCCACATAAAAGCATACAAATTTGTCAGTAAACAAGCTAATGTTTGCATTTAAATACATCTGAGTTTGGGAATTGCAAACATATAAATGTTTGAAGTGTGTTCCAAACATATACATGGTTCCTGCAGAGTATGTTTGGGAGAATATGTTACAGTGGCCGTTATTCCAGCGTGTATATATGTCCTTTATTTACTAAAATAAAATAACACTATGACAATAAATAAATAAATGGTTTCCCATTTATTGGAGAGCTTCTCACAATCACTGAGCTGCGCGGTTTCCAGTTTTCACTCACTGATTGAGACCTACAATTTTACACCGGTTCCGAACGGTATTTTGAGAATCTTTTTCATGACCAAATACTCAAATACTCACTATGCGAGGCGAGGCGACCGCCGTCGAAAGAAATTTAAGGCGGTCAGAGCAGGGATCGAACCCAGGATGTCAAGTACAATAGGCGCGCACACTAGCCGTTGCATTACCGACGGCCGTATGCAACCTCTTAAAAAAGCCATAGGCTACTGGACAATATATTGAATCAGAAAACAAAATATTGAATAACATAAAACCAGAGTGCAAAATTGTAACATTCGTATAACTACAATATTTACTGTTCACTATATATGTAAAGTATATATCATCATAGAGTTGAAATTGTTTTTGTTTTTATTCACGAGGGAACAATAGATTGATTTAGTTAATTAATATCCTTTTGTTTTTAATCAAAAAACCGGCGAGATCTGAAATAGCTATACGGTTTGGCAGGAATCATGAGGATGCATTTGCAAATCATCTTATTTTTTCAACAACTATATCTCTGTTTATAGAGATATAGAATGGTCTTGAGCTTGAACAATAAAATGAAAAAATATTTAAAATATGCAAATATATTTCCAAACTGCTCCGAACCCTGCTACAATTTTGCTGGACACTGTACATTCCACATTATTGCTTAAAATCAACATGTTTGAGGTTTTTGTAAAATTTAAAATACTTATTTTGTACACGTCGTTTGTTCCAGTTGTTTTGGTTTTTAGCAGATGATAAATGTCAAATGGAAAAAACTCGCGTAATAGTAGTTGCAAGTTGGCACATTTAATGCGTGACACAAATTTCAATTTACACACATTCTTACTCTTTTTTGTTGAGTTAAGCATGACGGGGAACTAGTCAAAGATCGGTATTTTATGGTGATTCTATCTACTTTGCTAATTTTGCACAATTATACAAAAGTAAAGAGACTCGTGTTTGCATAAGCTTTCAATTGGTGATGTCCTTCATATCATACATGGGGCAAATTAATTATGTGACAATTATAATTTGTAGTTTAATTTGAATTGAATGGAATCTGAATCTACAAATGCAAATTTAAAAAATCTTAGATACATAGCTGTACAGAGAAACGACATATAAAGGGCGGTTTAAAGTAAAGCAAAGGCAACATTTCACCACATTGCGGGAGTTCGAAAAGGTTGAGTTTTGATGACATTAAGATCAAGTGAAACATACTCCTTCGAGAATGTAAAAAATGTGGAATTGGCAATAAATATTATGAAGACACATCGAATGTGTATTCGGTTGGAACGGAACGCTCTATTAACAATTGATGGTTCATCGTTTCAAGACGTGACGATGATGTCTGAGGCAAACCTCCATATTTACTGATATAATAAAATGTCTAGTGAAGACCCCTAACAGCGCACAAGTAACAGCCCCATTGATTTGGATATTCGTAGTTGAAACCAGACTTGTATCGATTATATAATTAGGCGTCTAATATCATATATAGCTAGAGCAGTACTTGAATGGACCCCAAAACGGTATTGTGGTCCAGGAAGACCAGCGCTGACTGGAAAATGAATATTGTTTCGAATTTCCTAGTTTTAATTTTTAGCGCTATTTTATTACCCGTTAATAAAACAAGTTTCTTTGTAAAGTACGATAAACTTAACATTTTACAAAAACTTTTTACGCTATTACAATCTTATTCGATGACATAGACATTTACCCGTTTGAAATGAGACTGACTTAAGATTCGCTACAAATCAGTTATTGATATCAGTTCAGACGTTTCCAGAACCATCTCGTAACTAGTAATTTGAACTGTTCTTGGCAATATCATCAAACATTCGTGGTGAGTTGGTATGTGGTAGTATTGGAATTTAATGCGACGTCATATTTTTATTGTCATTAGGGAGTCAAGCTGCAATACACACCACAAACTATTTGTTGTATGCTAGTTAAAACAAACCATGTAGAGCGTTTTAATCGTAACGATATCAAAAACCTCGACTATCATACAATCAAATTACACCACTTGTGTAGACATAAATCGATGGAGAGTTTCATTGTATTATTTCATTGTATTGTTATATTTTTTTTAAATAAACAGGGACATATATATTATTATTCTGTCAAGGATTTCTGCATCGTTTGTTCGACAGATGATCATCGCCGAGTAAATTAAGATTTAGTCTGTACTGACGTTGCAGGATGTTGCCATGGATAACCGCTGATCATTCTATTTACTGTCCCACGTACTTAAACACCGTCGTCTTAATATTGTGTATACAACAATTATTGTTCTCACTTGTCGGCGTCAAATCAGTGTCTCAGTTCATAAAACTATTCCCGATAATACATTTTTAAACAGACATGATTACAAATAGTTCAAAATTCACCTACCTAAGTCTGTTGAGAAAGTGACAAGCTGCAAATACCGGAGATACCAAAGTCCTAACAAGAAAGCTCACTCTCCTGATAGTTCAGGATACTACCCCCCCTGTGAACCCAGAAGCGCAGTGGAAGCACCTCTACCATTCTTTGCAAACCGCTGCAAGACCTGAACTTGCCTATCAAAATCCGCAGTAGGATAACCCATGGTTCGACGAAGAATGTCGAATTGCAACTGATGAAAAAGATGCTGCACGTATGGCAACGCTTCGGTCAGTTACAACGCATGCTGCGAGTGAGCGGTACAAGAGGCGGAGAAGGGAGGAAAACCAATTATTTAGTATCACTATATAGTCACTCAACGGTTTCAGGATGTTTGAAAAATCGCCGAAATGACCGTATAAGAGTGCTAAATGATAAAAATTGCAAACGATGACCTAAAAGCATAAGTTGTGTGCTGAAACCGATTCTTTAAAATCTAATATGGCAATTGGTTACAATAATTGGTTTTAGAAATCGGCTAAAAAATCTGGCTTTAAGTGCGCGTACACACAGGGAGCGGTGCTGTGCTGTGCGGCGCTGTGCGCAGCGTAGCGGTACTTTCAGACTGCTGTTATCAAATGGAAGTGTTCACACAAAGTACTTTTTCAGCAGCGTCGCGCAGCGCGAAGCAGCACTTGTTTTGAAGATTTCAAAATATTTGATTTAGTCGCCGCGTGACGCTGCTGTTAGAACAATGAATTTGGAAAATTTAATATCAGAAATTGCAATTCGGCGTGCGTTGTGGGATTGTAAACAAACAAACTACCACAACAGACTTGTGATTGATAAGCTATGGGTAGGAATCAGTGAAAATATAAATTATTCAGGTATTTAATTAAACAGAACTTTTCATTTTATTAAATTAGAAATAGATTTCATTACAAAACCAATATAAATAAAAATAGAAGTGTGGAAAATAAAAATAATATTATTCAAATTTCGCTTCATTCGTTGACCGGTTGTTTGATCTGTTGACACTTGGTCTTATATTTGTTGACGCACATGCCGTTTTTGAAATATTTACTTCTTCAAAGGTAATCAGCATGTTATGTAACACGCAAACTGCTTTTATTACGTCACAAGCTTTTTCTGGCTTGGTTTCAATATCTTTTCCTAGTATTCTCCATTTTTGTGACAGAACTCCAAAAGCACTTCTTCTTCTAGCCGCGGTCAATCTTTCGTTAAAGTGTCGTTTTGCATCATCCAAATTATTTCTTGGAAAAGGTCTCATTAAAAAAGTGATGAGAGGGTATGCTTCGTCAGTGACGAATCGTCACCAACAAAATATACAGGTAGTTTTGTAGCAGAATTTGATAGAAATCGGTTTAGTGGTATGCAAAAGTTATTTTCTTGAATCATCTTCAAAAGTGTGGAATTTGAGAAAGTACCACCATCGCTTTGCCTGCCTTTTGCACCTACTTCAATCGTAATAAATTTTAAATTTGCATCCGCTACTGCTTGTAGAACTACGGAAAAATAATGTTTGTAATTGTAGTATAGCGACCCAGAATGCGGCGGACATTTGATTCGACAATGCTTTCCATCTATAGCGCCCATACAATTCTGAAAACCGCAATTTGTGTAGAAACCACCAATTACAGTTTCCAAGTACTCCTGGGTTGGTTTTGGCATATAAATAGGTTGCAATGTTGTCCAGATAACACAGCACGTTTCTAAAACTATTAGTTGCACTGTACTTGCACCCATTCTAAATGAAAACGCAAGACCACGCAAAGATACTCCAGTTGATAAAAACCTGAAACATATTTTTAAGAAATATTTAATGAAACCTGTGATGTGGATTATATTTTATTTACAGTTAATGAATGTAAGCAAAAATGGAAATATTTAAGAGATTGATTTCGTTTGGAGATAAAGAAACATCCTCTTCCAAAATCTGGTGCCGAAGCGACTGAAGTTAATAGTTCTTGGTCCTACTTCAATCAAATGATGTTCATTAAAAATCAAATGGTTGGTTGTAAGGGCACAGGCAATTTAGAAGATCATGATATTCCCGAGCTGACAACTGAAGCAAAAAACACTGAAATTCATTCTTCTGATCATGAAAGAGCAGATTTGGAGGAAACATCCATCGATGAAGTTATCAGTTCGAAGCAGAAAAATCCATCAAGAAAACGTAAAACTGATAGCGCGACAGAACGATTTTTGGAACTTGAAGAAAAAAAGGCTGCACTTCTAACCAAGAACATGAAAGCAGATGAGTCGAATGACTTACTTTTTATCAACAGCCTGTTGGGGTTTATGAAAAACTTTTCTCCAACCCAAAAGTTGCGTGCGCGAGACAAAATTCAAAAAGCTATTTCGGATGAGCTCTCTTCATCAAATACATCTTCTTGGCCAGATTGTGTAATTTTGGAAAACTCACTAAAAATTTTTCTTATTTATTTTTTTTAACAATTACGATTAATTTCTTACTTTCTCTTCTTTATTTTTTATGAAAAATTAATTGTTTTTGTTTCACAATAATACAAATAAACTTTATTTTAAAATAACTATTGATTTTTCAACCCCACCTTATTGTAACCATTAGTGGCTCAGCAGGTGAAATAGGTCGACTCCAATTGGTTGTTTCTTTTAATAACTTTGGTTCAGTAGCATTCAAAAGGTGATCAAATGCTTCTATTGACATCCTCATATACTCGTAGAATTTTTCGCGATGTGCTCGAAGTTTTTCATATAAATGGTGAAACTCGCCATATATATCACGTTCGGCATTTATATCACTTACACCAACTCTTTAATTGAAAATTTTCCATTTAAAATAACTATTCTCACTGAGATACACCAGATCTTCACCGCTCAGAGACATGTTGACAACTGACTGCAGATCTCCAGGTCACGAAAACAATGCTTGCAAACATGCACATGCTTCATGCAATATGTTGCTGGAGCCGTTATTTTTCAGCGTGACAACTGTGTTTGATTATTGAATCGGTTTGGTTCATTAAAACCCAGTTTAGCGCCCATGTTCTGTATTTCAATTGTTTTTATTTCACATGACTTTTTAAAAATCACTCGATTTTTCGCTTGGTGTTCTGCATTGCAATACAAATCTGTATTGTCGGAAATCATGTTCGAATATTTCAAACATTTGTATGTTTCTAATGCAAAAGAACTTATGTAGAGGTCCATAACAAAATGCAATAATTCCACTTTTTAAGTTTTTGGGTTGTTTGACTGAATCCAATTCTAAATATTAAAGTCTATATAAAGTACACGCAAAGAAAAAGACACGTTTATTGCTCGGTTGCCACAACAATATTAATTGCAACCGTTCATGTAGTTCTCCCAAATAAACTCATATATTGCAAATGTATATCATGTTGTTGTAAACGAGTTCTCGTTTGCATCAAACGCGTACAAAATTACATTTGCCGCAAGTTTAAAAACCGTTTGCGATAACTGAAATTCGCCATTTTTTTAATGAGAGCACAGATTATGAGGAACGTAAATTTCTCTCACTCTCTCATTCTGTCGACTGTATACACAGTCTTATCCACTCATTTGGCATACACACTCATGCCCATACACATTAAACTGATCACAGATCCTAATGCTTCTACGCTGATCACAGATCCTAATGCTTCTACCTCGTCGATATACCTTGGATGGGCAATTGACGCGTTGTAGTTTGCTGCGCTTTTAGTTGTTATTTGAATGCAAAGCGAGACAGACGTGAAAAAATTAACAAAAATGCAAAATTTGTTTAAAACAAATTTTACGGGTAAAACCAAAATCATAAAATTTGGAAATTTAAACATAAAATTGCTTTGGAAGCCATAAATAAAAGTTTTAATTACAAGTCGGTTGCTGTAACCGAAATAACAATTGGGGTAACCGTTTTTCGCTTGTCGCAAACGTTTTTTCAGCTTTATTTTTTCATAACTCGTTTACTGCAAACGTTTTTCAGTTCTCGCAAACGCTTTTTTAGTTAGGATGAAGTACAACTCGGTTCCTGTAACCGAGGGAACAGTTGCGGGAACTGTTTTTCGTTTCTCGCAAACGCTTTGTCAGCTTTTGTTTTGCATAACTCGTTTGTTGCAAACATTTTTCGGTTCTCCCAAACGAAATGATAGCTATGACTTAACAGAAGTTCATTTCTCCCAACTTCAGTCCCCAAACGAATTTCAGTTATCTGAGATTTAGTTTGGGAGGAACGAGTTTTTTCTTTGCGTGTACAATATTATACAATACAAATCGATTTTGCAGTATGGTTTTTGGAACAGGTTTCTGCAACTGGGTTCCTGAAAGCCGGTTTGACCACATACCCTATATTTTCCGTTCATATTTTGCAATTGTTTGATCGGTCGTAGAAACGGGGAAAAACCGGTTCCAATATAGTTTAGTTTGAGCACATAACTTTTGATTTTAGCTCACCTTTTGCAGTTGTTGTTATTTGGCATCCTTATAAGGCCGTTTTGCTGATTTTTCCTCGACACCATATCATTCTGAAATCGTTGAGTGACTATATCGTGTTATACCTTATTGTAAGAAGGCATTGGTATCCGAGTTGAATAGTTTTTTATTTCATAGAACTTTGGGAAAAAACCGAAAAGGCCAAATTTAAATTTTTTATAAAAATTGAAAATGTGTCAAATTAAAGTTTGAACCCCTAGAGTGGTAGGAAATGAAAATTTTCTACACTGAAAGAAAAACGCTACGTCGCATTGATGAAACATTTTCGTTAATGTTTTTACGTTGTTATAGTGAAAAGTGTCGTATGTCCGACAATTTGGTAGTCGCTGCAACGAAAAATTTCATACTTGACTTCTCTGACAATTTTTCATTTCGTTGCTGGAACAACTTACTGGTTGTTCCTGCAACAATTTCATTTAATTTGAATTTTGTAGAAAAATGGGTTGGAAATTAAAAAAAAAGTAAAGGCATGAGTTTCATACTACTGATATTTGGTTTATCTCTTACTTTTTATAGTTTATATTTATTATTTATTTATTTTGGAGGTTTGTCAACATTTTTAGCTGACGAAATAATTTCGTTATTGTAACGAAACTCATTTTTAAGATGGTATAGAGAGAGAAGCAGTTGAAAAAATGATCGAGCGTGAAAAAGAGGCCAGCAAGAGGGAATGGGGAGCGTGTGTGGTGGGTGACGTACACATCATAAATTAGTTCCATTGCAACAATCGAAAGTGGTGGATATACATATTTCTCCGCCGGAATAATTGAAATAAATTTGTTAAAACAGACTAATTAGTTATACTTAGTAATAATCTTTTATTGTGAAAACTAAATTGTGTGAATTTATGTGTTTGCTGTGATCGTTTGTGTAACTTGCGAATCTATAAATCAAATAGATAAATAAACAGAATGCATGGAGCAACACAGCACGACGCAAAGAAAGTGATGCATCGATAGAAGAAAAACTACCCCCAAATATGTAACTGAACTTGTGTGTGCGTATGTGAGCAGGCGCGTGACGGTACAATTCGCAACAAAATGTTCGTGTTTTTGTGTTTTAATCATAAATCGGTCACGCTTGTTTCGTTGTGTTCGTATTTGGATTCGGATAAAAACGAAAGACATACATACGCATATACATTTGTACGGGCAGTCGAAGTCAATGAAAACGAAGAAGTCAAAGAAACAAAGTGTTTCAAGTACGACGAACATACAAAATAACAATTCAACGTACAGTCAAATGAATCCAATCGGAATTTTAACAAATTTGGGTAAAATAAATAAAAAAGCAGTTAAATAAAATATAATTGTCAATAAATAATTTAAAACACATTTGAAAACATTTATTGCAGCAATGAATCAAAATCATTGTAGTAATAAAAACATATTCATTACAACAATGACTCAAACTCGTTGCACTAATGAAACAAATTCATAGCAGCAATGAACAAATTCATTGCAGCAATGAACAAATTCATTGCAGCAATGAAGCAAATTCCTTGCAAGAACGATACGAAACAACGCAACGAAACAAATTCGTTGCAATAATGAAGCAAATTTATTGCAGCAGCAACCATACTTTCACCACAGTAACGAACAATTTGCAGTAGATGAACACATTTTCATAGCGGGAATGAAAGGTTACGTTAGCTCACTATCGATGACAAAAGTTGTTGGGGTGATGAACATTTTGATGCGTGTGACGATGCTTTTCCGTTCAGTGTAGTGCATACAAATTTACACCCAATATGCTAAATCCCGAAAACTTTGACCACAAGTCGGTCCAGGTTTGGAGGTATCCGATTGGACTTAAATTTTCACCACGTTAGTTTTAGACCAAATGGCATAAGAATCTGCTTGGTATTTCCCAAAAATCCCAGGTTGATTTTTCATTGTCATAGATATGAGCAGTATCGGTTATCTTTCATATACATTTTTGTCCTTCCACCCTTCGTGATAACAAATAAAAATTTAATCGCTATTCTTCGCATCACAATCTTACTTTAAAAAATAAGTTGGCAATCGGGCTTTGTTTCGATGAACCAAATAATATTGTATCAATTAACCTCAAAGGCATGTGCCCAAGAATGACAAGTATATGATGGGCTTTAAGCCTTTGAACGAACCCCCAACTCCTTCTTAGCTTAGCATTCGTTGTTGATTCTACGCCATTTGCCTTGAATTATAGCCCCTGTGTAAAGAATGTGATACTCGTGAATGTTAAGCTTAGCGAGATTTGTCAGTTAAGTGCAATATAAAGACCAAGATAATCCAATTGGAATGCAAATCAAGATTTTGATTATACGTCATTCAATCTGAATTGCAAGTCATCGATAAAGCCAAAGACAATACTGGAGCTGAGGGCAGCCGTGAGTACAGAGAACATGCACTTGTGCACTTGAAAGCATTCTATCCATGGCAGCCCCTCTTCTTGAAATTATGCAAAGAACAAAAGGAAAAAAAAAGACGAAAAAACAAAAATAAAATAGGAAATTTGTGTTGTAAGCTATAAACAACAACGACAACAAGATGTACGTTCCCATGTACGCTCGCAGTGCTGGGTACCATTTGGCATTTACTTTTTACCTTTTGTGATGTATGTTTCCGTCCGTCTGTTTGTCCTTCATTTGCTTATTTATTTGTATGGCATTTGTATTCCTTGTAAGTCCTTACAATCAAGAATCGCTCCGAGTTTCGCCACATTCACATTCACACACACACACACATACACACGCACACCCACACCCACCCAACCACATCCCAATCAAATCTTGGAAGGAGCATTTGGTGAGCGGGCAATGAAGTGGTGGGACTAGATGCTTCGATGCATCTTTCTTCGATAGTGTTCAATGAAGAAAATTATGCACTATTGAGCGCACACAAAGAAAGCGAATTGTTTAAATTGCATCAATTTGTGAAGCAGCAATAACAACAACGACAACAACAATTCCGCTTACTTATGTACTTCTACAGGAACATGAAGAGATTCTGAAAAAAAAGGAAGAACAAGAAATGAATATCATGAGAGGAGACTCCATTTAAAAGTAAATAAAAATAATAATAATCAAATCAAAAGGAACAGTTCCTTGAGAATGAAGAGAATGCAGAAATTCACTAGTAAAACATGAGTTCAGTCATTTATATGGGACAACGGAGTGGGAGACACACTGGGGGATTTTAACTAAAAATTCAAATCCTTACAATATCCATTTCACTGCCATTGTGAAGAAGATGGCTGCTAAATTAGAATCTTTTTACTCCTGTCGAACTTTGAAAATGATCTCCTTTCGCGAGATATGAGTAGTAAAATATTAAAGGAAGAAACAATTTAGTTTATCGCGGTTCTTTCGAGCGTTATAGCTTAAGGTCAATATATTTTGCAAATCTTAGCTTACGTTAGGCTAGATTAGGTCAAGTGGCCGTCGGCGGTGCAAAGTAGTGTGTTCGGCTCTTGTACATGAGAACGTGGGTTCGATCTCTGCTCAGACCGCCTTAGATTTCTTTCAACGACGGTCATCTCAAAGTGATGGCGACACTATCAAGTACTTAGCCATGACCAAGCTGCTTAAAATACCGTTCGGAACCGGTACAAAACTGTAGGTCCCAAGCAGTGAGTGTAAAAACTAGTAAGCTCACATCTCACTGATTGTGAGAAGCTCTCCCCAATCCCTTCATGAGGTGTTATGGGACACCATTTTATTTTTTTTAGGTTACCTTAGAGTGACTGTGAATTCTGTCCAAGGAAGCTCACCGAAGTAGCAGCGCTGCTGTTTTAAATATCCACGTTATACTGAAAAGAAAATACAAAAATCTTCCAGTAATAAATTGGGGTTATCAAATTATACCTAATTAGTACTGTTTATGCATTTTAGCTGTAAACTGAGTTCAGTGCTCCCCATTTCCGGTATTCCGTCAAAGTTGCCGTCCTTGTGGTTGCCAAGGCACTGTATGAGATGGTGTTCAGGGGTTACCGCCATATGCTCTTTGTCGCAACTACGACAGTAACACCTGTGTTGTATTCCAATATTAGCGGCATGTATACACGCTGAAAAACGGACTCTGTAACATATTCTGCAGGAACCATGTATATGTTTGGAACACCCTTCAAACATTCATATGTTTGCAAGTCCCAAACACACTTGTATTTAAAAACAAATTGTAACATGTATCTCTTCATCACAAACATCCATATACTTACCTGGAAGCATTCGCGTGTTTCCCCACACCTACGAATACTTACGTGGAAACATGTCTGTGTTTCCTCTCAAACATAATAATATTTAGAAACCAATTATTCTTTGAATTCAATATATATGTGTTAGTTATTCTAATTAACTTTTTCAATATAAATTCACATTTATAAATAACTCGCTGACCCGGCAAACGTTGTTTTGCCTTCAAATTTTATTTTGGAATGACAGTGGCGCCATCTGTCGAAAATAGGTCGTACCAACTCACAAAACCTTCGTGGAATCATGCACAACAACTTTGATAAAGATCATCACATGATCAGATGCATAGTTTACGATTCTATAAAGGACACACAGACGTACATTAATTTTTATATATAAAGATAGATTAATACAAACAATTAAAAGATTTAAAACAGTCCTTTTTACATTTATTTGCATTGAATTCATTATTGTATTTTTTTTCTTGAAATGAGAATCTGCTGCTCTTTTGTTTCTGCTTTCTTTGTTGTCTTTCACTTTTTTGTTTTCAGAAGGTACAAATGGGCCACCATTCCGATTTTCTATGTAAAGGCTGGGCACACAAAGGGTTTCACGTTGTTGCCCACACCAGTTTCTTTCCATAAAATCATTTCTTACTTTGGTAGCAAATACACAGACTTATATATACGAAAGACATACACAAAAACCAAAGCAACTTCACAAACCATTTAACCGTCCGAGCCTTTCTTTAATTTTTTTTCATTGATCAAGCGGTTTTAATATCCTCTATCCGCTGAACCATTGACGACTGAATACTGGAAACTAAAACGCCCCACATCGGCCAAAATAAGAAACACTGACTTCATCTGCAAGTTATACGCACATTCAGGAATATTTTTGAATAAGTGACTGAGACAAGAATGTAAAATACAAGAATGTAAAATAAAAAAAACTTACAATATAGACACTCTCGTTGTCACTCTTTTATTCTCTTTTTCGCCAGAGAGCATAAACAGTGCAGAGACGGTACATAGGGACAGCAAACGACGCCATATTTTTTCCCGCTCTTTTGACATTTCTCTTCAGTAAGGTTTGCCATTTCATCATGGAAAGATATACGAACCAACATCGAGTCGATATTATTAAAATTTACTACCGAAATTTGGAGTCAGTGGAGTCAACTTGAAGATTTAAGAATTCATGATCGTCAGCGATGAGGCTCATTTCTGGCTGAATGGCTTCGTCAATAAGCAAAATATGCGTTATTGGTCAGACAGCAATCCACACGTAATCCGCGAGTCATCATTGCATCCCGAAAAAATTACGGTTTGGTGCGGTTTATGGGCCGGCGGCGTCATTGGGCCGGACTTCTTCCGTGATAATCAAGACCGGCACATTACTGTGAATGCGAATCGCTACCGTTCAATGATAACCGAATATTTTTGGCCCCAATTGGATAATATGGACTTGGAGGACATGTGGTTCCAACAGGACGGCGCCACAAGCCACACAGAGAATGCCACAATCAATTTATTGGAAACCAAGTTTGGTGAACGTGTTATCTCACGAAATGACCCAGTCGATTGGCCGCCTCGGTCGTGCGATTTGACGCCGTTAGACTATTTCCTGTGGGGCTACGTCAAGTCTATGGTCTATGCCAACAAGCCAGCGACGATTGATGAACTTCGTACGAATATCGAACGTGAAATTGCAGCAGTTTCGGCCGATTTATGCTTGAAAACCGTCGAAAATTGGGTTCAGCGTCTGGACTTCTGCAAGCGTGTTCGTGGTGGCCATGCAAAAGAAATCGAGTTCCATACAAAATGGCATCGAACGTACTTTCACAGGAATAAAGAATTTCATTGGTATCTAAAACCGGTTTTGTTTTATTTAAAAAAAACTTTTGTAGCGCTCTTATTGAAAAACCCTTTAGTTGGATCACAAACACACATATTGTAATACATTAATCATTGTGTCTCAAACATGTATTATTGAATATCACATATTGTGTTTGCACACAAGCATATTGTATTTGTGAAAAGCTCCAAACACACGTCATATTTGAATCCCAATAACAAAAAACGACAGATTTTTCAGCGTGTACCAATCCTCCAGTGGCCAGTGGTCCAGCTGTCATTCGGGCTATTGTATTCCTGTTCCCGTTTAGGGTCAATTCTCTCACGTTTCGTCCATCTGTATTTCCACTAAATCCTTTCCTGGCTAGTTTATAAGCGACTTCGTTCCCGAGTATTTGCGTATGAGCTGGAACTCACACTAGGGGTTCGTTAAGCAGGCTCCTGTATTTATGAACCAGCATGTATCTATTCGAGACTAAGGGTAGAAACCTTATGGTCGCTTGCCTGTCCGAAAATATTAGCACACTCTTCCCCACTATACCGTGATTTCGCAACTGACGACACGCCTCCGATATTGCCACTACTTCCGCTGGGAAGGTACTACCAAACAGAGAGAGACCGTTTGATAGTAGTATACCAAGTGAAGTTAAGCAAATCCAAGTTCCTACTCCACTATCCCTCTTAGATCCAGCCGGAAAAAGTCTATGTCAGCAACGGTGAGTGGTTTCGCCACTATTCTCTATGCGGCATGATTGGTCTGAAGTTTTTCTGGAAGTTTAAATTTGGGCTAGTATAGTCCGGTCTTACACACATCGTCACTAGTCAGTATGCATACAATCCTACTATGCCAATGGCTTTGTTGTGTCCAACATTTCAACTCTCTAAGCCGCTACACTGTTGACAGTTTTGTATCTTTCTCCAAGGCCAGCCACTATACTCCATAGGTCAACACGGGTCTAATCACCACCATGTACATTCATAATACCACCCTCGGCCCCACGTTCTTACAAATGCTGTGTTGCAAGTTAATAAGGCAACTTACGCCTTCTTAACTCTGTGCTCAATGTTAAGTTTCCAGCTGAGTTTCCTATCCAGAGTTACACCCAGGAACTTCGCCCTCTACTTCGCTACTCTAGTTGTTTATCATTGAGTGATGGTTGCCGATATTGTGGAATAGTTGGCATAGTTTCTCTCCCATGATATTCTCCATGACTTCACTTGTCACGGAGACAAAGGAACCTGTTACCATCATCACGACATCATCCGCATGGGCGACAGCCCTTACCCTTCTGTTAACCTAGTTCACCAGTAGAGTATTCATAACCACTAGCCATAGTCGTGGTGATATTACCCCACTCTGGGGTGTACCCCCGCAGTTGACCTAGTGGCCGATTCTAAGCGCTTATCTTTTTGGACCGCAACATTGAGTCATATCTTCTAGGGATTGTATGATACTTTCTCTTTTGACATTGTTAAAAGCGCCCTCTATATCCACGACGGCTGCCATTGTATACTGTTTATAGAAAAGCCCCCTCTCGGCGGTGCTGCTTCCATCGACTTTCCCTACATTATATGTAGGCATAATGTCTGTTCGATGGGCCGCTATTAGTCACTAGCGATCTGGTATGTTCATCCAATATTATTTCAAGAGACTTGAGCAAAAATGATGAGAGGCTTATTGGTCTGAAATATGTCAGAGATTCATGACCGCTTTTCCCAGCCTTGGGGATGAATATGACTTTTACCCTTCTTCAACTTTCTGCGATATGATTTAATCTTAGACTGGCCGTGTACAATGCCCGAAACCAGGGGGAAATTAACCTTATTACCTTCTGTAACATATTCGGAAGTATTCATGGCCCACACACTATTTTGTCAATAGTGATCACTGTATCTGCACTATCATCGTTTCGCACATTTACTGCAGATGATTTATCACTATTCCCTACACCGCTATCCGGGAAGAATGTATTCAGCCTCAGTATGAGGAATGGATTTGAGTGATCATTGCATAGAATCCTGGTATTCTCGAAAGTGGCTGAAAAAGTGATAGATACGTCCCTGATGAACCAGTTTATGATACCGTCATTTAATTTAGCTTCCTCAGTGTCTTCCCAATCCACAAAGGCAGGTCATGCTCCTTTTCACATTTTTCAGTAAATCGTAAACCAAGTCCAATCGGGATCCTGCGTAGGAAACAGTGTCCAGTGACTAATACATATATATAAGTATATTAGGGTGGGCGAAATTGTAGGGTGCCGAAAAAATGTACAAAGACTCATCGCGATTCTAGTTCTATGGGTCATTTAAAGAAACTTTGTCGAAGAAACCATAGGTCAAAAATGAATTTCAAAAATTACAAAATATCCAAGAATCGAGTTAGATATTGGACTAAAATTGTATTTCCTCTAGCCAAATGTGTACGTGGGGCTCTTTTGGGATGAAGAAATCATTTTTGAAATATATATTTATTTTTGATTGCCGCCAGAGGTCGCTTTCATAAATTTTTTGGATTTCATCGCCTTTTTCGGGGAAAATTTACGAATATTTGACTTTCTTATAGTTAATGCATTCCCAAATTTGATAGAGCCCAAAATGTTCAGCGTTAAAATTCACGACCTAAATCGATTTCATTCAATTTAAGATACTGTCTTTCTATTTCTCTCTCCACCAACTGCCAGATGGTTCGCGAAGTGGCTGATGGCACATAGTTGAGTGTTTGGACTGCTCTAAACAGCCAGTTGGAGCGTATTTGGAGTCGAGTACTTGAGTCTAGAGTCGAATTATACTGAAAGTATTGTGACTGTCTGTGGCTGTCATTGAATATGGAGTAATATTATCATTATTGTGGCCGTCGGTGGTGCAATGGTTAGTGTGCGCGGCTCTTGTACGTGAGATCCTGGGTTCGAACCCTGCTCTGACCACCTTAAAATTTCTTTCGGTGGCGGCCACCTCGCATAGTGATGGCGACACTATCGAGTATATAGCCATGAGAAAGCTTCTCAAAATACCGTTCGGAATCGGTAGCTCGCATAGCTCAGTGATTGTGAGAAGTTCTCCCCTGTCCCTTCATGGGATGTAATGTGAAACCATTTATTTTATTATCATTATTATAACTTAAAACCAGTACATAAATTTCAGTCGGGTGAACCGACTTAAACAAACCATCACCCGAAATAATCCATCAACCTGTCATCCGACCAACTTTTGTGTCCATTTGACTTAATTTTGTCTAGTACCAAACATCGTAAAAATTGGTTCGGATTTGCGGGAATTATCTTGCCGAACAACCTGCTGGCCGCACATCCTATCTTGGAAGGGCGTGGCACCCTTGTCTTAATCGGTGACTCGCGTTTGATGACATGAAGTCTATAACGGAAGTGTTCATGCGACTTATCTCATTGACAACCCGGACGACCACCAAGCTTTTGTATGTGAGGTACCAGAATGGTCGTGGCAAAATTTCTCATTTTCCATAGCAGAGTGGCATTTGACTAAAGTTTATTTAGTAGCGAATTTCATCAAGATTGGTTCGATTTTGAGGGAATTATCTTTTGAGGGAATTATCTTGGAATTATCTTGAACAACTTATAAGTATGTATGGGAGGCACCAAAATGGGCGTGGCAAAATTACCCTTGTCTTACTTGCTGAGTCGCGTTTAATGACATGAAGCCTATAACCTAATGTCTTTAAGATCGGAAGTGTTTCACGCGACTTATCGCATTGACATCCAGGATGACCCCCAAGCTTTTATATGGTAGGTACCAGAATGGGCGTGGCAACCTCGCCAATTATCTCCAGTTAAGTAGACATGTTTGAGTTGAAGCTAATCACATCTACCAGAAAAAAGTTTTAGAACAAACATGATTTCGTACTAAATGTGTCGATTTGCATGGGAGGTGCCAGAAGAGGCGTGGCCAAAACGCCTATTTTCAATACAGGCCTAAGTTTGGACAAATAATGGTCACTAACGAAATATCATTGTGATCGGCAAAGATTTACGGGAGTTATCAAGCCAAACAACCAGCCGGCCGAACAATTTTTGTATGGGAGGTACCAAAATGGGCGTGGAAAAACCACCTTTGTGATAATCGGTGACTGGCGTTTATTGACATGAAACCAAATACCCAATTTCATTAAGATCGGAAGTGTTTCACGCGACTTATCGCATTGACAACACGGACGACCCCAAGCTTTTGCATGGGAGGTACCAACATTAGTCTCAAAGAAAGTTTTTTTTTTTGCTAAAATTAATGTTTTAGAAAATAATGAAGAAAATATAAATATAATTTTGGATGGTTATTTTCTTCATTATTTTCTAAACTATTAATTTTAGCAAAAAACTTGCTTTGAGGCTAATGTTGTTGACTAGAAGAGCTAAAATATTGCCATACATCGTGTTCTTGTAAAATGTTTTTTTAAAAATATATTCATATACAAACAAATTACATTTGAATAAATGGGCTTGAAGGCCAACTTTGAGGGGCGGACGCACCCCCTAAAACACAACTTATCGCTATGATTTTTTTTGTATTTTTTTTACATAAAACTGAACCGATGTGGGGGGAGAGAATATAAAAAGTCACAAAAAAATTGTCAATACAACTAGCGTCCACGCTAATATACCCCCATCCTATGGGTGAAGGTATTAAGACCCTTTGATTTATTAACGATAAATAAAAGAACATTATGAGAATAGTTCGTGAAATTGTTGCAATGTGTTATCTTTATTGTTTAAGGCTTCTTACATTAACAGGTTGTGAATGACCAATGAAAGTAACGGGGTTTTCAATAAGAGCGCTACAAAAGCTTTTTTAAATAAAACAAAACCGGTTTTAGATACCAATGAAATTCTTTATTCCTGTGAAAGTACGTTCGATGCCATTATGTATGGAACTCGATTCCTTTTGCATGGCCACCACGCACACGCTTGCAGAAGCCCAGACGCTGAACCCAATTTTCGACGGTTTTCAAGCATAAATCGGCCGATACTGCTGCAATTTCAAGTTCGATATTCGTACGAAGTTCATCAATCGTCCCTGGCTTGTTGGCATAGACCATAGACTTGACGTAGAAATAATCTAACGGCATCAAATCGCACCACCGAGGCGGCCAATCGACTGGGCCATTTCGTGAGATAACACGTTCACCAAACTTGGTTTCCAATAAATTGATTGTGGCATTCGCTGTCTGGCTTGTGGCGCCGTCCTGTTGGAACCACATGAACTCCAAGTCCATATTATCCAATTGGGGCCAAAAATATTCGGTTATCATTGAACGGTAGCGCTTCGCATTCACAGTAATGTGCCGGTCTTGATCATCACGAAAGAAGTACGGCCCAATGACGCCACCAGCCCATAAACCGCACCAAACCGTAATTTTTTCGGGATGCAATGATGACTCATGGATTACGTGTGGATTGCTGTCTGACCAATAACGCATATTTTGCTTATTGACGAAGCCATTCAGCCAGAAATGAGCCTCATCGCTGAAGATGATTTTCCGATGAAAATCCGAATCATTTTCAAGTTGTTGCTCAGCCCAATTCACGAACATACGCCGCTTATGGTGGTCAAGCGGCTTTTCGCAAAATTCGCCACAACGACGTCACAGAGATGCCCAACGCTTGAGAACGACGTGTGAGAGACACATTTGGGCTTTCTTGAACTGAAGCCTCAGCGGCAGCAATATTCTCGACACTACGGGCACTTCTTTGTCTCACTGGCACGGGAACATTTTGTACTGTGCCTGTGGTTTCAAATTTTTCCACTAGACGCTCAATTGTTGATCTGGTAGGACGATTATGACGACCATAAATTAGACGTAGCGCTCTTAAAGTTGAGGCCACTGACTCCAAATTTCGGTAGTAAATTTTAATAATTTCGACTCGTTGTTGGCTCGTATATCTTTCCATGATGAATTGGCAAACCTTTCTGAAGATAAATGCCAAAAGAACGGGGAAAAATATGGCGTCGTTTGCTGTCCCTATCGATTTACTCTTGTAGCGTCTCTGTTGAAAAACCCTTTATATTAATTAACTATGCCCTTACACAATATTATAATTTCCCCTATTATCACCCACTGTGCGCTACAATGATTACAGCAAAATAATTCTATTGAATAGTAATGCATATTTTAACTTTGTACATTTTTCACAGACAATCGTCCTTGCAGCGTTTTGAATGCTCATGCTCAGGTTCAGTTGCTGATGCAAATTGTATGTGTGTAGTAAATGATATAACCATATTCCTTTGTATCCCACTAATATTCATCAGGTTCAGCTATTGCTTTGGCTTCAACATATGAACAACTGATTCTGTGCTTAGATATCCGCATGTGGGTTTTAGTAGTTTGTAAAGTCGTCGTTACTCCTTGAGATTTCTTTAGATGGATTTCCATGTACTGAGATTGTAAATTGTACTTTATCATTTCTTAAGAAATTTACAAGTAATTTTGCAAAGACAGTGAGACCTGGTTGTAGAGGAAACTCTAAGAGACGGATACCTTCCAACGGTGGTCAAATTTAAGAGAATTGGTAACAAATATAAATCGTCGCTTTAGATCTTAATAAGTTATTTAGAAGATACAGCACTGTCTGCGATCTCTGTAACATCTTAATCTAAATAATAATGATTACTAGACAAAGTGGCAATAGACGATGACGAATGATATTAAATTGATTTTAACTTTAACCTTCAACAGATATCCCCCATTGTCTTGTAACTTTTCTGGCCACTGTTGAGAGGTTCCACTGAATTCTATGTGGCGTATACATTACACTGTTCTACGCACACACTCTCATGCGATAATAGTATAATAGATAAATTGAACTTGATTGCATTTGAATTGTTCCAATCGTCCTCATATACTATGAGTCTTGGGAGGGGCGTGGCATGCTAGTTACCCCCCCCCCAATGTCTGGGTTAAAACAGTGAGAACAAATCTTTTTTCCACTTGAATGAAATCAATGAATAGAGTGACACTCAGATGGACACAGAATCTTTTCGGGGCGAGTAGGGAAAATATGAATCATGAATCATTTTTCTCGTTTTTTTTTTTGCATTTTCTTTATTTTAATGGTCCGTTGCTGTTTTCAATGATTCTTCTTTTTGTACAATTTTGGTTTTTTTTTCTTTTTCATTGACTATTAACTTGGTATTGGTTGCTTTGTCCGTTACCAAAGAAGTTGTCTGGGCCAGCTGCTGAAGAAACTTTTAAATGCTGCCCCAAGTATTCCCATAATATATATTTTTAAACCTTTTCCCTTCGTTTCATTTAAACAAAACTCGTAGGAGATATTAAACGATTTTTGTCTGGATTCGCATTTAATTGCTTTCATTTGTTGGCAAAAGTATACATTTCTTTGTGGCTTCTTTTTGTGTGTTTTGTCCTTTTTGGGTAATAATCTATTTAAAGGATCAATTTTTACATTTGATTTAGTATCATGATGAATTTATGTATTCTGTTTAGGCATTTTGTTCAGAGAGAACTTAAAGAGTTTTCTAAAAACAAAAATATTGCCAATAAAGATGAAAGTCTTTTATATTGTTAGAGACAAATTATAGAGTCAGTGGAAAGTTTGTCAGAATTTTGTATGTAGAATCATATAAATAATAAGTATCTGAGAAAAAAAGGGGCGGCAATTCTTTTCATTAATGAAATTCTCGTGTGCACGAATATTATGCTTGAGAATGGTAATGTCTCCTTTTAAGCGAACCACAGACTTGTCATTCATGAACATTAACATCAGCAATTGTTGATATTTTTTTTTTCGATTTACTGCCCTTGTTGATACCAAATAAGAACGAAAACGAAGTTGTTCGCATCACTAATATGTTTACAAAGATTTTTCCTAATATTTTTCGACTTCTTTTTTACACGCTGAAAAACCTCTTGTTTGGATGCAAATATAATGTGTGTTTATAGCTTGTCGCAAATATAATATACTTGTGTCCAAACACATTGTGTTTGCTATTCAATATTACAAGTTTGAGAAACAATGATGTATATGTCAAATAATATGTGTTTGTGACCCACATATATTTATGTTTGTAATACAACTACAGCTGTGTTTGTTGCACTGTTTATGCTCTCTCGAGAGCAAGAGAATAAAAGAGGGACAACGAGAGAGTCTATCTTGGAAGTGTGTATCTGTATTTTTGCATTAGTCTCTCAGTCAGTGAGTCATAAATATTCCTGAATGTGCGTGTCAATTGCAGGTGAAATATTTTGCAGATGCAGTATTTTGCCTGATGTAATGCGTTTTAGTTTCAAGTATTCAGTCGTCAACGGTTCATCGGAGAGAGGATATCAAAAGCGCTTGATCAGTGAAAAAAGAATAAACGAGGACGGTTAAATGGTTTGTGATGTTACTTTGGTTTTCGTGTATGTGTTTCGTACATATGTATGTATGCTACCAAAGTGAGAAACGATTTCGAGGAAACAAACTGCAAAGGCAACAACGTAAAGCCCTTTGTCTGTCCGAGCCTTTACTGAGAAAATCGGAACCGCGGACCATTTGTCAAATAAGTGTAATAAAAAAAAACACAAGTAATTAATCCACGCTTGGCTTGCACGAACTGTATTTGTATATAAATATCTTGTTTGTGTAACAACGCATAGTGATAACCAATGCATAGCTGGAACCTTCTGAAAACAAAAAAGTAAGAGACAACAAAGAAAGGAGAAGCCAAAGAGAAACAGATTCTCACTTCATGAGAAAAAAAACAAATAATGCATTCAATGCAAATAAATGTAAAAGGGGCCGTTTTATATTGTTAAAATTAATTATAATAAATAATACATACATAGAAATCGAAGAATAATTCGTTTCTAAATATTTTTATATTTGGCAGGAAATTCGCATATGTTTCCACGTAAGGACATGTATGTTTGGGCGAACAGGCGAATGCTTCCACGAAGTATATGGATATTTGGGATGAGGGACGCATATGTTTCCACGTAAAAGGAACACATATGTTTCCACGTCTAAATATTTTTATATTTGGGAGGAAATTCGCATATGTTTCCACGTAAGGATATGTATGTTTGGGCGAACAGGCGAATGCTTCCCGTAAGTATATGGATATTTGGGATGAGGAACGCATATGTTTCCACGTAAAAGCGTACATGTTTGTCAGTAAACATGATACTGTTTGCATTTAAATACAAGTTAGTTTGGGACTTGCAAACATATGAATGTTTGAAGTGTGTTCCAAACATATAAATGGTTCCTGCAGAATATGTTAGGGAAAATATTTTAAAGAGGCCGTTATTTTTCAGCGTCTATTTAACAAATTTTTCGATAGCCCTAAAAAGTATGCAATAATTTGGGTTAAGTTTATCTTGTTATAACGGGTCCGCCAAATAACTTTTTTTTTTTGAAAATGCTATAAAAAAAACTGCTGAATATTTTCTCAAATTTCTTTTTTTATTTGAAAGTACAATCCTTCCGGTTAATAACGGAAAATAATTTCATTCAAATGGCTGCCTCGGCTGGCCATGCAGTGGCCTACAAGATCGGTCCAATTTTTAGGCACATTATCGATTGTGTGCAGCTGCAGAGTTGATGTCGTTATCGATTGTGTGCAGCCGCAGAGCTGATGTCGTTTGGCCACCTCAGAGCTGCGATTTGATACCATTGGACTATTATTTGTGGGGTGCCCTCAAAGATAAGTGTTACGCCGGCAAGCCAGAGACAATTGACGCTTTAAAGGACAATATTCGTGAAACCATTGGTGAAATACAGCTGCACACAATCGATAATGTGCTTAAAAATTGGACCGATCGTGTAGGCTACTGCATGGTCAGCCGAGACAGCCATTTGAATGAAATTATTTTCCATTATTAACCGGAAGGATTGTACTTTCAAATAAAAAAAGAAATTTGAGAAAATATTCAGAATTTTTTTTTATAGCATTTAAAAAAAAAAAAGTTATTTGGCGGAGCCGTTACATACGTAGCGTTTTTGTTTTTGAATAAAACTGTCTACTTCCAAAAGAAAATGTTCTAGGTTTTGAAAGGACTTTAATCTTAGAAAAAATATTTTTAAATATTAGGGGTAGACACTGTGTGAAATGGGGCCTTAATTAGATAATGATGTCGTACGTCAGCGACATCTACTCGTCGGGACCTTTAAAATGAGGTCTTGTAGGTTACGATCGAGCCACAAACAAACGACAAAAATCGATTTTGGCTGTTTTACACGGGCTCGGAGAGAATTTTTTTTTGAATTTAAATTGCCTCGTGATGAACTTTAATATTTGCCCTCGACGGCAAACTTTTACCACCTTGGGGACACACGCTGGAAATGAGTGTTCAAACTCACGGGCGATGTGTTAACACATTTTTGTTACACGGTACCTGTTCGATTTCTATGAACACATTAGTAAATGTTACATTGGAAAATGAAAAACAGCGTTCAATCATATGATGACGTTACATTTAAATAGTAATAATACTTAAAATTATTTAAAGACCAGTACAAGCACATGTGTCATTATTTTCTTGCTTAATACTTTTTGTTTTATTCCCACAAAAAGCAAAGAGAATGCAAAGAAACAGACACATGTACATACAGACATTGTTATGTTCCTACATACGCTACACAAGTTCACACAATTTTCGTTGCTCTCTTGCTATCTCATTTTTATATACGTATAACCACGTCATTATTCTCTTTGCTCTGACAGTGCTCCGCTCCCACACAAGACAACTATTCGCTACCGCTACATCAGTGTGTGCTTTTTCGCAGTTTGACAATCTGTGTTTCGCAGTCGGACAAATCTGTGTTCTATATAGGGGTGGGCACTAGTGTGGGTCGAAAAAAAAAGTTCACCCGGTCACTCCCTAGGTTTAAAGATTGTCGCATTACAATTTCAGAACACAAAATTTTTTTTTATCTGTGCAACCTTCTGCCCCCCGAAATGGTTTTTGTGTGCTATGTTGATCAAACGGTGTGCGCCTTGTTGTGATCGGGCTGAAAATACCAACGCAGAACAAACAAACTTTAGTGTGCGGTGAATCGGGTGACCTATTGGATTTTAAAAGCTCTATAACGTTTTTTTTACGGATAAAACTAGTTACTTTAAAGACAAAACTTTCATATATTTTTTAGTTCTTTACGGACGTTTAAAAAAATAGGCAACAATAGGGTAATGAAAACGAGCTACAAGAAGTCAGTTGTCAAAATTGACGTCGGAGCCAAAAATGTTCATAAAGAAATATGTGGCCCTTGATTAAACATGAACAACGACATGCATCTTGTTTTGATCAGAAGTCAAAAAACCATTTCGGGGGGCCGAAGGTTGCACAGATCAAAAAAAAATTTTGGGTTCTGAAATTGTAATGCGACAATCTTTAAAACTAGGGGGTGACCGGGTGCACTTTTTTTTTATATATGGGGTCCGACCCACATTAGTGGGCACCCCTAAAATTTAGGGGTATGAAAAATAGATGCTGGCCGATTCTGGGACCTACCCGATATGCACACAAAATTTCATACAAATCGGTCCAGCCTTTCCGGAGGAGTTTAACATCAAACAATCTGTAATCGCAGTCGGACAATCTGTATGATCGCAGTCTGACAAACTGTGTACAAATGGTCCGAAAGGGGGAAATTGCCCCAAAGGCCCAACAAATCAAAAAAAAAAACGGGGCCCTGAATTTACAGGCAAGTGTTGGTACTCAAATTAAACAGGAAATAGTCTTACGATTTCAGTGGTGCCATTACTTTTCACATCCAATGCCTGTGAGTCGAGAGCTGCCTGTTTTTCTATATTTCAATACCCACAAAATTTATCTAAATTTTTTTCTTTAGCAAACATGCATGTATGGGTACCCAAATCAAAGGAAATCTTCTCGCAATTTCATTGGTGGTATTAATTCCTCTCTACGTTGCTCGTACCGTGTGCTAGACCTATTTGAAAATCGATAAATTTATATTCCATCTAGTCGCCCTCAGGGCTCAGACAAGGGGGTTCAAATTCCTTCTGTACCTTAAGTCGAATTTGGCGCAATTTTTGGCGCCTCACAGCCATCGGATGTGAAAAGTAATGGCACCAATGAAATAGTAAGACGATTTCCTTTCATTAGAGTAACAACGCTTGCCTGTAAGTTCAGGGACCCGTTTTTTCGTTTTTTGGGCCCTTAGGGTCAATTTCCCCCTTTCAGACAACATGTTCCCGACTCAGGACCTCAAGTCGAACAAAACTGTTTATTCAGTTTTTTTTCCAGCCCGTGGCCGCAAGGTCGTAAAATTCATCCGCCCTCGACTTAGGGAAATTTTTTTCGTGAGCCGGTCTAATGCTCATAAAAATGATGAATGAAGTCTGTGGTTCGTTTTAATTTCGATTTTTTCTCGATATTCGGAAATAGAGATAGAAGATGTGGCACTATACCTTGTTTAAGATATCATCTGGTATGCAATCGTTCACTAAGGTCTTTACTAACTATCACTGAGGATTCGGTGCCTGCTGAGGCGTACAGGGATAGCAAGCTGAGACACAGAAGTGAAATTTTACTAAGAGGATTTAGCTTTTGAAAGCAGGCTAAATTAAGGCGAGCTAATATTCTCCTAGAGATGTATAACTTCGAAACGGATGGATGCTTGAGTCGAGCATCCGACTACACTACGACGATCGTGGAATTCGAAAATCTCTGAGATAATAACCCTGCAGAAGACCGATTAAACAGATGCGATACCTTCCACACTTAATGGAAAAATTAAATTTTTACTGATGGTCATTAATTTTGTGTCTCAGAATCGATAATATCTGTAGTGGCTTTCAATTCTTGTTATCATCAGGGCGGCAGAAGAGCGACTTGAGTTTGACTCATCTGCTCTATGATTTGATTTTATCTTCGAGGTAAAGCGGAACTTAATGCAATCTAATCAACATTTTACAATCCGAACGAAGCAGCTGGATGTCTTGCCAGAATACGTTGTGCTTATGCCAGTCAAGATTATATATCTGACCAGTATAGTCTAATTGACACGAAGGCTGGACCCAAACTCAATTGCACCTGGTTGATGAGGGCGGACTTCTAGTTTCCTACAGATCCGTAGTAAATAATTAAAGTTTGGGAAAAACACCCTTGGTGACAATTAATTAAAGTATTGCACTTGTGGCCGCCGTGGGTGCAATGCTTAGTGCGCGCGGCTCTTGAATATGATCCTTGATCAAACCGCCTTAAATATCTTTCGACGACGATCACGTCGCTACTTTGCCATAAAAATGCTGCTCAAAAAACCGTTCGGTGTCGGTGTTAAACTGTAGGTCCCAATCAGTGAGTGTCAAATCAGAAACCGTACAGTCATTTAATGGGAAACTATTTACTTAAATTTTGTTCCACATTCCAATGTTGATACATTGTACCTTGCACAATTTTGACATCATTTATTCCTGGGAAAACTAAATCGTTTTCTCTCTCCAGTCATTCCGCGAACTGATGAATGGAGCCCAACTTAAGGTGCAATGGTGGCATGATAATTCCAGTAGTGGAATATTTATTATGTTTTTTTGATCTATTTGAAAGAATATTCCCGATGCACAGTTTTCCCATGACTGTTCCAGTTGCAAAAACAAGCAAAGAAATTTAGTATAATCTCCTTGTATCCCGGGTAGTTAACGGAGCGAACACTCAGGCTCTGACCCCTTCAATAATACAAACTTGATACAAAAAACTGAATAAATCAGAGAAGTCTCTTGTGTTGCAGAATTGGACACTGATATAAAAGATATTAGATTTAGAATTTCCTGTTCATGCTCACAAAACCGACAATAATCAACCTTCTTATTACCCCATTTACTGGCTGGACCTCTTACATTACATTGACCCGCAATTACCACAATGAGAAAATGCAGGTCGGCCTTATCGAATCCAGCAGCAGTCATAAATCCCTAGGAATCTTGCAGTCTCACCCCATCAAAAAGGTAACTGATTTTGCGTCAAGACCGCATGTCATTCACTACCTATTCTGGCAAGACAGCCTGCTGCCTAGTTCGCTGCCCAGTTCGCTGGCCAGGAATCCAGCAATATCTCAGATGATACGATATCAAATCTCCTTTGGATTCATTAACATGTTTCGATTTGCAGGCGTTTGATTTGATTGCTTTAAGTGGAATTTTTTTGAATTACTACACCGGGTCAACACTATTCCCGTAAAATCGGACTACTCTATCCTCTACCTTCTACCAACGACAAATCTAAGGACTTCTATTACGGACAGGAATACCTGGGAAAAGTCACTGGAAGGGGACACCAGTAATATCAGATTTTTCACAGATGGATCAAAGTTGGAAGAGCAAGTAGGCTATGGGGTCCATTCACCGGACCTAAATATAACTATCTCCTTCAAGCTGCCTGATCACTGTAGTGTATTTCACGCGGAAATTACCGTCATACTGGAGGTTGCTGAACTACTGAAAAGTAGTGTCTCAACCCTCCGGAGAATATGTAGCTACACAGACAGCCAGGCTGCCATAAAATCCCTGGAAGCCATGTTTGCTACGTCCCTGACGGTGAAAGAATGCCACTCATCACTTAGGGTGATGGCAGAGTATTTTGACATCAGGCTCACCTGGGTACCGGGACACAGCGACATTCCAGGCAATTGCGTAGCGGATGCGTTAGCTAGACAGGGCACTACGGCACAGGTTCTTCCGGCAAAAGAAGGTGTTAGTATGCCAATCTCTACCTGCCATTTGCAGATCAGACAGTGGGCCGATAATATGTTCAGGGACAAGTGGAGACTTACTTCAACATGCAAACAAGCCAGGGTCCTCTGGCTACAAGTGGACAGGAAGAGGACTAGGCAACTACTTAACTTGCCGAGAGGCAGGTTATACACAATGATAGGAACACTTATGGGACATTGTCTTGTAGGAAAACATGCCCTTAGATTGGGACATATAAACTCCACTCTCTGTAGATGCTGTATGGAAGAGGACAAGGAAACGATGAAACACATTCTCTAGGATTGATCTGCTCTGGCAGGACAGAGAAGTAGGATATTCGGACCACATTTGGTTAGCACCGTAGCCCTACAGGATATTCCTGTAGGTCTTATAGACAAAATTTATTGAAAGGGAAAATTGGCTAGACGACTAGTCAGTAGTTGCTATAGAGGAAACTGCAGGTATCACAATGGGCTTGTTTGGCCTAAGTGTGCTAGACAGCGTGCTGTCTTTCAGCCTGTTCAACCAACCAACTGACCAAGTGCCATTTTACTGCCCACGAAGATAATAAAAATTGCCCTGTAGCAGATGAGCCCAACTCAAGCAGCTAATACGCAGACCTCATGATAGTCAAGATTTCAGCTGTGCAACGTGGCTTGTATTTGCTGATGGATGTAATGCTGAGATGGAGGCTGAGATTTCCGCAAATCTAAGTTGATTATAAATTATTTTATCTTTGTTAAATATGCAGTCTGTGTTTTTGCTAAAAAATCATGTTTATGTTTCACATGGTAGACACTTGAGCACCAACTCGCATCTAAATAAACTAAGATTAAACAAACAAAAGCCATACAAACCTCTCGGTGTTTGACCATTGCCTACAATTAATTTGTGATACCTCATTGGCTTCTTCACGCTGAAAACTAACGGCCTGTCTAACATATTTTCCCAAACATATTATGCAGGAACCATGTCTTCAAACATTCATATGTTTGCAAGTCCCAAACTTACTGGTATTTAAATGCAAACAGTAGTAGTAAACATGTTTGTCAGTAACATGTTTGTTTTTATGTTTCCACGTCGCGTTCTTCATTCCAAACATAACGACGAAAGGGGAAATTGTCAAAGAAGTCATGTATGAAGTTTTTCGTTGAAGCAACAACCAGATTGTCGGATATACGAAATTTTCCAAACTCGTGTAAAATCTGTAAACAGCGGAGCGAGTTTCACGTATTTAAGTACTCGAATTAACATAATTTTAAGAATATCTTCAAATTTTGAGATTATTACAGAGCATTTAGTATCTATTATATGATGTCCTGAACCCACACTGCCCACAACAGACTGGGTTTCAAGTATAAATAAGTGCCTTTTTAGTAGCACCATATTGTTTTTCCAATCCCTTCAATGAGCACCCCTACAAGTTTTCGGTTAAATAACTCTAATTAATTTTTGAACGATTGCTTCGCCAAGTAAACAGTTTCATAAAAACCTCGCTATTTTATCCTATCCACGTACAATTTTGTAAAGTTTCCTTAATTTATCCCTTGGAAAACAAATTGCTCAATTCAATTCTTTCCCAAGTTGATATGAAAGGAAATTATTTCTTAATTGTATCACGAAATTGTCCTTTTCCACCTACTTTTTATTTGTTTACTCCGAACTAATGAAACTTTCCTTATAGGCAATATTAAGGACATCACCGAAAGCCCACCAACTTATAGTTTCAGGTAATCAAGTGCCATTTTGTTATCTTAAGGAAAATTAATTTAGCCTGATCCGGTCTCTTTTAATAACCATAAGGAAAATATGAAATATCTTTGTGTATTACAAAAACAAAAAAAGAAGAAGAAGAAAAATGTAAAAGCCAACGGCGTTTGCTTTTGGCGTAATTAAAAGATTTGCCATGTACGACGAGGATTTTTTCTCTTTTTGCTTTCGGTTGTTGTTTGGTGGCAGCGGATAGAGAGAGGGAGAGGGATAACCGCATTAAATCGTTTATTATTAAGTTGTACTAAGTTGGCATGTTTTGAATATTTAAACAGTTTAAGCGCCATAAGAGAGAGCGAGGAATGGACGGACCGAGATAGAGATGGATATCAGTCTTTAGTTAAAATCACACACGAACACCACTTGTGCAGATACGATAGTGAAGAAGCAACCATATGAAAATAGTGGGATACTCTTTGTACCATCACGCTTTAAGCATATGCCTGCCAACCACTAAATGCTATAGAAATGACACTTTCCAAACACGTACACATTGACAATGCACACAAACTCACACGAACACGCAAACGCACACTTGCGCACACACTAATACATTTACCCAAAAAAAGGCTCACACGATACACGCCACGTTACCGTATGACGTTTAGCCACTAAAGCCCGATGGCATTAGTGAATGTGTCCATGTCCGTGTCCTTTACTGTGTAAGCGCAGATTCACCAATGATGGAAATTTACATTATCGTACTATTCTGGGTACAATTTGAGAATCAAATTTAAATAAAGGGTTTTTCAACAGAGACGCTACAAAAGTAAATCGATAGGGACAGCAAACGACGCCATATTTTTTCCCGCTCTTTTGACATTTCTCTTCAGTAAGGTTTGCCATTTCATCATGGAAAGATATACGAGCCAACAACGAGTCGAAATTTGGAGTCAGTGGCCTCAACTTTAAGAGCGCTACGTCCAATTTCATCATCTTCAGCGATGACGCTCATTTCTGGCTGAATGGCTTCGTCAGTAAGCAAAATATGCGTTATTGGTCAGACAGCAATCCACACGTAATCCATGAGTCATCATTGCATCCCGAAAAAATTACGGTTTGGTGCGGTTTATGGGCCGGCGGCGTCATTGGGCCGTACTTCTTCCGTGATGATCAAGACCGGCACATTACTGTGAATGCGAATCGCCACCGTTCAATGATAACCCAATATTTTTGGCCCCAATTGGATAATATGGACTTGGAGGACATGTGGTTCCAACAGGACGGCGCCACAAGCCACACAGCGAATGCCACAATCAATTTATTGGAAGCTGAGTTTGGTGATCGTGTTATCTCACGAAATGGCCCAGTCGATTGGCCGCCTCGGTCGTGCGATTTGACGCCGTTAGATTATTTCCTGTGGGGCTACGTCAAGTCTATGGTCTATGCCAGCAAGCCAGCGACGATTGATGAACTTCGTACGAATATCGAACGTGAAATTGCAGCAGTATCGGCCGATTTATGCTTGAAACCCGTCGAAAATTGGGTTCAGCGTCTGGACTTCTGCAAGCGTGCCCGTGCTGGTCGTGCAAAAGAAATCGAGTTCCATACATAATGGCATCGAACGTACTTTCAGAGGAATAAAGAATTTCATTGGTATCTAAAACCGGTTTTGTTTTATTTAAAAAACTTTTGTAGCGCTCTTATTGAAAACCCCGTTAAAAATCTTAAACCCGCGGCATTTACATTTTTTTCATTAACCGCACAAAATATGATCCGATAGCCTTAAGGGAATTACAACTTTAAACAAATCTGGTTGTTCAACTTGTAGAATGGTCGTTTACTTATGTACCATGTAGGTCAATGATCAACATGTAGAGAAACATTTCATTACGTCTCAACGGAATTTCAGATAAATGAACTTGAACATTAATGAACATCGACGAATAAAACGAACATTCGTTAAGTCAAGTCTACACACTGAAAAATATCGGCCCCAGCAGCATATTGCACGAACCATGTACATGTTTGCAAGCATTGTTTTCGTGAACTGAAGATCTTCTGCTTTTTGTGTCTCTATTGTTTGTCATGTTTTTGGTTTCATCAGTTTTCAACAAACAAAGTCACATTGGTGTCACAAATACATATGCTATAACCTATTAATCATTGTCTCCCAAACATGTTATATTGAATAGCAAACGCAATGTGTTTAGACACAAGTATATTATATTTGCGGCGGGCTACATAGACGTTATATTTGCATCCAAACAACGAAAAAATAAAATTTTTTCAGCGTGTAGACTTAATTTAAGAATTTTAATTTAATTTGCGAATTCAGTTTTGAAATTAAGGCAAGTCTATATTTAATTTGAATATCGTTACGAGAAGCGAAAACCGATTTGTAAGACTAAAAACTCAAAAAACAAACGTTCCAGAGAAAGGAAAAGCGTTGCCATTAACTGGTCTTTCGTTTACCGCAAACGTGTTATAAAGTGTGATTCAATTACCGGGTTTTTTCATTTGCTTTTTTATACTTCACGCGAGACTGGTGTCATACTGTCATCTTTATTTTTAATCAATATTATTTGACAATTCATCATGGAAAGACTCACACCGCAACAAGTTATTCCAATTATTCAGCTGTATGAAGGTTGCGATTTATATTTCGGGTCCTGGCAACACTGGAACTTCCATTTTAAAGTTTTACCTTTTTTCGCATAAATAAATCTAGTACGTTTCCACTTTCGGCATTATATGTTGTACTTCAGTGTGCTGAAAAATTCATCTCGGTGAAAAATTGAATTTACCCCTGAAAATTTTCGTGTGACGATTTTTTACGATTTTCGGCGTGGATTATCGACACAAGAGTGTCTCAATCAACTTGTTTCGACTTTTGGTGATGAATCACCATTAAAAAGAACTGTACATCGCCGGTACCAAGACTTCAGTCTCGGACGTCATTCGCTGCAGGACGAGTTTCGTGAAGGTCGTCCAACTATGGTAATTTTGACGGAAACTATTGCTGCTGTGCGTGAACTAATAAAGTAAGACCGACATGTAACACACCGCGATATTGAGGCATCCTTGGGCATTAGTACCACAATCATCAATAAGATATTGCATGTTCATTTGGTCGTGAAAACAGATTTGTTCTCTTTGGATCCCACATAATTTGACGAATGCTCAAAAAAGGCTCGTGACGATTGGAGCAAAGAAATGTCGAAAAAATAAAACCGCGGCAGCTCAAATACAGAAGTCGAATCATGGTGATGGATCATGGATTTATGCAAATTAATGCAAACAGCAATCGACCGTATGGGTCTTTCCAGACGAACCCAAACGCTGAGAATTTATTTATTTACGTTTACTTTTGAAACCGCAAAATGGATAACCCTTTATTTGTCGCAATATTCATTCAGTCAGTGTTTTAGAAATATTCTTGAATACATGCGAAGCTTGAAGATGAAGTGAGTAATAGAATTATCCACAAGGTAAACGCGTCAGGCCAGCTGATGCATGTTAGTCCAGACCACCATATTACACGCTGCAAATATACAGCCTCTGTAACGCATTCTCCCAAAAACATATTCTGCAGGAACTATGTGTATGTTTGGAACACACTTCAAACATTTATATGTTTGCAAGTCCCAAACTCAGGTGTATTTAAATGCAAACATTAGCATGTATACTGACAAATATCTATGCTTTTACTTGGAAACATATTCGTGCTTCATTCCAAACATTCATGTACTTACGTGGAAGAATTTGGGTGTTTCCCCCAAACTTACATATACTTACGTGGAAACATTGGCGTATTTTCTCCGAAACATAATATTTGAAAAGAATTATTTTTTCTTTCTTTATTTATTATAATTAATTTTAACAATTTATATCCACATTTACTTATATAAATATTTAATACAAGATTTAAATGATTTTGTACATTTACCTGCACGATTTTGCCTTCAGAGGGTTTTAACTATGCGTTGGTTATCACTATACGTTGGTACACAATATACTTATATACAAATCTACCCAGTTCGAAATTTTGTCTTGAAGACATTGTCAGCAGTATTTCCTTAGGACTATGTCAGTAGGTGATGGCAATTTATACGAGTGTAAGACATTTTCTTGACATGTCTCTCGTTTTGACGTACGTGACATAAATTGGGAAGTGGCTGACAATGTACGTAAGACAGTCCTATTGATTTGTATTGACTCTTATGAAGACCAATGCTGAATGTCGATTAAGGATGTCTTCTTCTTCAAATTTTCAAATTTTTCAAAAACTTCAACCAGAAAAATTTATATTTATTTGTATTTATGAAATATATGTTATACGTTTTCAGAATTTGTATCAAAATATTAAAATCGTTTCTCGCCTTGGTAGGACACATAAATTTATGCGAAACATTTATTTGAATTTGAGTTATATTGTCCGATGTTTGTTAGTTTTTGTTTAATGTCTGAGAAATTCATACTACAAGCTTACAAGTCATGAACATTTTTCTAATAGAAAAGTGGTTACTTTTTGTTGGAAATAATAGACAATTCAGTTCAACACACACTCACTGGCATGACTAGTTTCGAACTCCGTGACAAGTTCATCATCAGATGCCTAACTACTGTGCCTGAATTGATACCATCGCCTGATCATCAATCGTATTCTGCAATTCACATGTGCGAATTAATATCGATCGAAGATCTCTAAGTATCAACACCACTGAAAGGCCTCTAATTCCAACAACAAGAACAGACAGAATTTTTCCACCCACATACACAAAAACCAAAGCAACATCACAAACCATTAAACCGTCCGAGCGGTTGTTAATTCTTTTTTCACTGATCAAGCGCGTTTGATATCCTCTGTCCGACCATTGACGACTGAATACATGAAATTAAAACGCAATACATCAGCCAAAATAAGAAACACTGACTTCATCTGCAATTTACACGCGAATTCAGGAATATTTATGAATCAGGGAATAATGCAAGAATACAGATCCACACACTCGTTGCCCCTCTTTTATTCTCTTGCTCTCGAGAGAGCATAAAAAGTGCAACAAACACGGCTGTATTTGTATCACAAACACAGATATATTTGGGTCGTAAATACATATGTATGTTATAACATATTAATCATTGTGTCTCAAACATGTAATATTGAATAACAAACGGAATGCGTTTGGGCACAAGTATTTGCGACAAGCTCCAAACACATGTTTTATTTGTATCCAAACAAGAAAAACAAACAGATTTATCAGCGTGCAGTGTAGTATATGTGTGTGTTTGTATGCACTTGTTTTCTCTCAAAGAAGAGAGCAGCAATTCATAAGAGTGGTCACCTTTGAGTGTATGCATGTGTGTATACATACATATATTCGTTTATAATAAATGTTTTTGCTTTGTTTACCGCAGGAGCAAATTATTTTAATTTTTGGCGTGAAAGAAAGTTCGGTTACAACAAAATGTTTTTATTTGCTGGAAAAGTTTAAACTTTTGCTGCCAATTTTTAGGCTAAGTCGTAACCGAAATATTTTCGGGGCAAACGAAATATGTTTGCAGCAAACGAGCTCTAAACGTGTTTTTGGCATTGCGTGCTCAACATCAGAAATTCTTGTTAGGTAGCGGGTTGCCTAAACTTTTTCTTTAGCTTCACTCTGGAAAGTAACAAGCGTAATAATAAAATACATATTACAAATAAAAGTCCAAAAAGTAAATAAATTAACATTACATGAACGGTCAGGGGAGAGCTTTTCAGTATAAATGAGCTGCACACTTTTTTAGTTTTACATTCGCGAATTGGTATCTACAGTTTTTCACCGGTTCCGTAGGGTAATTTGGGAAGCGTTTTCATGGCGAAATACTCGGTAGTGTCGCCGTCACTAAGCGGAGTGACCGTTGTTGAATGAAATGTAATGTGGTCAGACCAGGAATCAAACACACATTCTCATAAGCAAGAGTCGCGCACACTAACCATTGCACCGCCGAAAGATATCTACCATACTCAAAATTTCTTCAAAATCTCTTCTACAAAAACAAGTTTGAATACACACTGCAGTGGCTTAGCGGTCTAGGCACTGCTAAAGATTATCCTTCACAAACATCGAAACGATCGCCGAGCGGAAGTGAGTTCGAATCCCACCCGCGGCATTTACATTTTTTCACTAACCGGAAAAACAAGATCTGTTACCCTAAAGTTAATTACAAATATAAAAGCCTGACTTTATTTCATAGAAACGTACAACCCTTAAACCCTGTCGCATATCACGTGGTATTAGGGTTAGGCACAGATCAATACAGATCAATTCGATGCCTCTTCATGACGACGAGGTAGTAGGCCATTTCATCGAGTTCGATTTTTTTTGGTAATAATAGGGAATGCGTATTTTCGTTCGATGCAAACGTAATTTAGCTGTCATTAGTATCAATCAAACACTTTTAAACTTAGTTTGCTGCATGGTCTATAATCTGTATGTCTTCCTTTCTCTCTCATTCTACATCATTTCCCAAGTGGCTTTTCGATCAGCTGTGCCATAGAAACCCCCTGGCTTAGGTATAACTTTAGGAGAACCGAGTTGCGTATGACTGTATAACTAAACAAGAATACAATTGCCACAGTGACAGCTGTCATAACAGGACACTGGACGATTTCTACACATGCTGTTATCATTGGAATACAACACAGGCGTTACTCTCGGTGTTGGGACGACGAACTTGTGACAAAAACCCTTGACCAGTATCACCTACAGTGCTCAGCTTTGTTAAACATAAGGTGGACAACTTTGGGAAAAGCCTTTTTTGACAGAATCCAGGAACTGGGAAGTATCGAACTCAGTCTACTTCTAAAATACAGTAACAGTACTAATTGGGTAGCCTGAATTTATTACTGGCAAGTTGTTCCTTTTTCAAAGTAACCATTCAAAACTGCATCACTTCTACTTGGATGAGCTTCCTTGGAAGGAACTCACAGTCACTCTAACCTAACCTAGTAGTCCTTAAATTTACAATTTTGTCCATCTCTGTTAAACTTTCCACTTATACACTTACTTTTATGTACATGTCTGTGTGTAAGTATGCAAGTGTGTTCCCTTTTGCATGGGGACAGGAAGAGTACAGCCAGGCAACAGCGAAATTGGTCCTATTTTGACGTCAGTCAGGACATTGAGCGACATATGATCAAAAAGTTTTGCTGAACAACCATCCAAAGTGTGTTACAAAGTTGCATGAGCGTGACAATGTGTAACAAAACGTGCACACACGTCCGTGTGTGACTCTGCAACGGCGACGTGTACAATGTGTGCGTTATATCCTTACCCACACACATACACGGTGTAAAGGCGAGAGCGGAAAGAGGCAAACGGCGTATAATATTCCAAATAATTGAGGAAAAAGATGGCACGATTCACAATTTAGCCCAGTTATCTATCATTGAATTGCACCGAAAAGGTGATTTACCAAATTTCCCAAAACGTTTGGGACAATTTAAAATGTTACTATGGGAAATATGTGCTGCGAACATTTAGAGAGATGCATGTGTGGGTTGCCTTTTCCTTGTAATGAACTCATAGTGCCTATTAAAGTCTTTCGCTAATATAAGTGAATGACACAAAACCCGTTGTTAATACGAAAGAAGTTTAGATCAGATTGGGTTACCTACTAAAGTGATACCCAGAAGTATACTGTCATCTGATTTTGGGATGTGTCCGACTTTGTAAACTTGGATATAGGGAGGACTTTAGTTATCCGGTATTGAACAATCTCGCAGAGTTAGGGACCTTACAAAATGAAGGTAACACATTTCGCCAACCAGTTCGACATTTTGGCCCATATCTTCAGTTGGTAATACCAATTCCACGTCAACCTGATCCCTCCAGTGGAGTTTTAGTATCCCTATTTTTCGTCTTCCTTCGAGTTTCGAAGGTTTCGAAAATCCTTTGCGCTGGTAAGTCTTCCTCCATTCTACTGACATTGCCATGATCTCCATGAAGATGTCAAAGAAATCCAACGATAGAGTGTCCCATTGCCTGAGGCCTCGCTTAGTTTCGAAAGTTTCTGTAAAATCCTTACCAACTTTCACTGCGGATTTCGTGTTCTTCATGGTCATCCACCAAAGGAGCAGTCGCATTATTTTGATCCGCGTAACTATGTCAATGTCTGGATAAAGCTCATACAGCTCATGGTCCATGCGTCGCCGATACTCTAAATTGTGAATTATTGCGCCTTAAATGTTTCGCAGTATTTTTCTCTCGAAGAGTACTAGAGATTTTTCGTCTGCTTGCGATAAAACCCAGGTTTCTGCGCCATAAAGCAAGACAGGTTGTATGAGAGTCTGGTATAGCTGGATTTTCGTCATTCGAGAGAGGGCTTGATCTCTAAAGTGCTTGCTCGGCCGAAAATAACATCTTTTCGCAAGAACAATTCTCCGCTTGATCTCAAGGCTGACGTTGTTGTTTTTGTTTACGGCAGATCCGGGGTATATAAATTCATCCATCACCTCGAAACTATAACGGTTGTCAACGTTCACACTTTGATCTACTGGCATGGAGGTCCTGCTCGTTGAAGCCATTAATTTTGTCTTGTCTTCATTTACTGTGAGACTAACTTTTACTGACTCTTTCTCAATTCTCGAAAAACCGTAGTAACTTCTCTAATTATGAGTTCAATATATCTGTATCATCAGAATACGCGAGCAGCATGTGACTTTTGCTGCTGCTGGTTTAATTCATGTTGACTGCACCCTTTCGCATAATGACCTACATTAAGATGTTAAAGAGATCGCACGATAGGGTGTCGCCTTGCCTGAGGCCTCGCTTAGTTTCGAAAGGTTCGGTAAGATCCTTGCCAACTTTCGCTGCGGATTTGGTGTTCGTCAAGGTTATCCTGCAAAGGCGGGTGAGTTTTGCAGGAATACCAAGCTCAGACATTGCTTCGTACAGTTTAACCCGAATCGGGCTATCGAAGGCAAATAGATGATAGGTGTCGATTGGTTTTTCGTGGGTCTTCTCCAGGATTTGGCGTAGCTTGAAAATCTGGCAGTTGTCGATTTTGCAGGTCTAAAGACACACTGGTATGGTCCCATCAGGTCAGCGATAATTGGTTTTAGTCTTTCGCACATTATACTTGATAGAACCTTATATGCTATGGATAAAAGGCTTATTCCACGGTAGTTGGCACAGAGACTCGGGTCACCCTTTTTTAAATATGATAGTACGCTGAGACTCCAATCGCCGGGCATGCATTCATCTAACCAAATTTTGCTAATGAGCTGATGCATGCACCTTATCAGCTCATCGTCGCCAGCCTTAACAGCTCCGCCGGTAATTCATCGGCTCCTGCGGCTTTGTTGTTCTTAAGCCGGGCAATAGCTGTCCAGACCTCGTCTTGGTTAGGAGGGGGCAATCGACGTTTTCGTCTAACTTGTGATCGATCGTATCATCGTCATTGGATGTCTCAGGTACCAGTAGCGCGGAGAAATAAAAATAAATAAGCGGTTTCCCATGATATCCCACGAAACGATTTTGGAAAGCTTCTCACAACCAGTGAGCTCTCTAGTTTTTCACTCACTGATTGGGACCTACAGTTTTTACATTGGTTCCGAACTGCCATTTGAGAAACTTTTTCATGTATAAGTACTCGATAGTGTCGCCATCACTAAGCAAGCGCGTAGTAATGATCTCTCCACATTCCCAAATTGCGCTGTACATCTGCAATGAGATTTCCGTCCTTGTCTTTACAGAAGGGTGGCCCTTTAGTCCATTAGTTCAGTTTTTGACTTTTTGGCAGAATTTTCGGGCTTCGTTCTGTCTCAATTTTCTCACTCTCGCGCTTTCTCCACTGCCGTTTCTTACACCTAAAGTGACGATTTACCTCCTTTCTTTTCTCCCTATACCGCTCAGTCGCAGCTCGCGTTGCAATTGGCTGAAGCATTGCCATACGTGCAGCGTTCTTTTCATCATGTGCAATGCGAGACTCTTCATCGTACCATGGTTTGTTGCGAAGCGGTTTTTCAAAACCAAGCACGGTTGTTGTGGCAGTTTTTATAGAGTCGGAAATGGGTTTCCACTGCGCATCAGGATCGATATCGGGAGGGGGTGGGTTGTGGGCCAAAAGTTGCGAGAGCTTCCTTGAATAGGCTGTGGCTACCTCTGGTAATCTGCGTCTGGTTTCGTACGATTTTCGCTCTACTTGATCTTGTACGAACCCTTGCTGCTACCAGGTAGTGATCAGAATCGATGTTAGCTCCTCTGATCACTAGTACGTCCATTACACTGGATGAGTGCCTTCCATCAAGTACCACGTGATCAATTTGGTTCTTCGTTCTTTGATCAGGGGATACCCAAGCAGCCTTGTGGATGTCTTTATGCTGGAATTTTGTACCACTAGTGACCATGTTTTTTGCCGCGTCAAAGTCAATTAATCTCATACCGTTGTCGGAACTGTCAGCATCTAGAATCCAATTGTCAATAGTTGGATTAAATACATTTTCCCTGCCTTCTTTGGCATTAAAATCTCCTAGTACAATCTTAATGTCATGGCCAGGGCAGCTGTCATACGTACGTTTCCTATAGGAGCTCATAGAATCTGTCTTTGGCATCATCATCTTTCTCTTCTGTCGGGGCATGCACACAAATTAGGGAAATATAAAAATATTTCGCTTTTATGCAGATGTGGCTATACGTTCACTCACAGGATTGAACCTAGGGACTAGATGTCGCAGTCTTTTGCCAACTACAAATCCGCGACCAAATTCATGTTTTTTTCATGGCAACTGTACTATATCGTCTGTCGCAGATTCTTTTTCTTATGCAGCCATGTCCTGTCCATCGCATTTCCTGGATAGCGGTAATGTCAGCCTTATAACTTTCGAGGACATCTGCTAGTTGGATACTTGCAGCGGATCTATATAGAGTTCTTACATTCCAAAATTCACTTCCATTATGAATGGTGGCGAGAGGCAAACCCAGTACACCGGGTTTTTGCATTTTACCTACTGCCAGGATATTTGATTGCAGCCGCCCATTATGGACCAGACGCTGACCATGTTGCAATATGTCGAACCTAGATTTTCTTCTTTCGGTTTCTCTCAGCCGGTGGCCCATATGTTTGCCACATCCGCTTTGTAAGGGCAAATGAATATGCCCGACATCTTGATGAACTTCAGTGACATCACCTGAGACGCATCAATGGTTGTATAGCCAATCAGGCGGCTCATCGGAAAGCTTTGGGTTCAACCGCTAGGAAAAAAATATTCTACTCTTTGCCGGGAACAACTATGTGGAGGAAAAAGTCATAGACACATGATTGAGAACAGAAGGTTCGCAAACTTTGTTAAAGGATTTTCTATCCGCTGTTAAACTTATATTTCAAATTTTCATTTTTGAATTGGTAAATCCTCATTATATTTGGAATTTGTCTCAATTCGAAATTGAAATCCCCAATTTTGTTTGGTAATTATTTATAAACTGGATATATGTAGAAATTTCCGAACTGCAAGTATTTCCTGGTTTTATGTAGTTCATAACACTTTTTCAAATTGAAAAGAAAATTCTGCATTTTATTATCAAGTAAATAAATGGTTTCCCATTACATCCCAAGAAGGAATCGGGGAGAGCTTCTCAAAACCAGAGAGCTGTGCGCTATCTAGCTTTATACTCATTGATTTTATTATCAAGTAGGAAATGAAAATTCACAATTCTTTCCCGTTTTGTTTTTAATCTAAAATCACGACTTTTTGTTAGAATTTTCTATCTTTATTTCAAAGTTTGTAGTTTAGTTCTAATTTTTCTCAATTTGAAATAGAAACCTTGATTGTTATTTACAATTTTCTTAATTTGAAATAAAAATTCGAATCTTGTTTGTGGTGTTGTTTCGGTTTTATTGTCTTTGGGCTTTTACTACAATATTTAGGTGACGGTCACCAAGTTCAGTCGCCAGGCCAAAAAGTTCTAACATCTGTATGTGAACTCCTTGTCTGGGGTTTTTTTTAAAGATGCTTGGATGCATTTTGAATTAATGGGTCCATGAATTTCTTGTCTGTTTTCCTCAGTTTTGTACTCCTTCATGATTGTTTTATACAAATCTCTTGTCCCAGTTGCCTGTAATTGTGGCGGAGGAAGAATCAAACCCCTCCACGAAACGAAATTCTTTGCAACTATAAAAAAGTTATAATTATAGAATGACTTTAATCCATTTTTGCTGGAGAGGATAGGAGCCTAATCCTGCAAACTTAAAGGCATATTAATTCATTGTAGAATTTGGATCAACAGTTTATATTTTTCTATAGATATTCCAGATTCGTTACTGAATCCTATCTCAACGCATTGCCTTGTTGTCCGAGTGTCAACTATTTCTGTGGTTAAGATTACATTTTGTAAAAAATATTAACATAATCATTTGTTAGTTGGCCGACAATCGTTTCCGGTTATCGTTAGCATTCGCGTGTCTCCTGTCAACATCCTGTTAGACTAAACGCTGTTGTTTAAATTAGCAATTAATACTGTTATGTTGTGATGAAAACTCGAACTTTCCATCTAATTAAATTTGCATTAATATCCCCTCTATGCCAACACTACCAAGATTCCGCTTTATAAATGATGAGGAATTAATGGCAAATCCCTCTGTTCACAATAACTTGGAAGAGAAAGATTGTGCGAAAGACGAATCTAATTGATGGTCACATACTTATCCCCATTTGCCGCAAATGCCTATACGATAAGACTGGGTATATTGATGCTATATCCTTGGCTTTTAGATATACTACTCGCGTTACACTGGAGCGCTTTCGTTTCGCAGGGATGAGCATTTGGCTTTTCTACAGCCGACTTATTGCTTGGTCACTTGCTTTGGATGTTATTATTAAAAGTAATTCAAGGTGGATGGATTGCTGTTTTTGTTTTCCTTATCACCCCACTACTGTAGTCCTTTTGCATGGCTTTAGAGATTGGACGCCTTAGTGGCTATACGGATGTGGTGGTCTATTGGCATTGTCGGATAAGTTGTGACCACTTTGCTTTTACTTTACGTTGCGTTACATTCTTTCTACTGCCTATTTTCTGTGGCACAGTAGGTTCTAATAGTATAAGGATCAAGAACACAGTGCAACACGAAAAATATAACCATATACGGACACCTCTGCGAGACCAAAAAAAAAAAACAAAGTCAAGCACATTTTTTTATGGGCCCCCAAAGATATAGGACCTCGGTCACATTTTTGCACAAAAGTAAACATTTTGTCGGGCTCATATCTTGCATTTCGTTCGGAATTATGATTTACTCTCTGAGGAAAAGTTGTAGCTTTTATCATAAAGAATGAAAATAGTGAACATATAAAATCAAAAAAACTTCCTATTCAAAGTCAAAATCGCAAAAAACTTTAAAAAATTCAATGTTTTTACCTCTCTTCCCCTGTTCAGGTCCATAGGTAGCAAACCGTTCAAGATTCAAGGAAACTATCAACTACAAAATTGTACCAAAGATATCAATAAACAACTTTCTAGAACATATGAACTTCCTATGTACCTGACCAGGGGAAAAAGGTAAACAAAAATCCAATTTTTTATTTTTTTTTTGCGATTTCGACCTTGAAGATGAAGGTTTTTTGATTTTATATGTTCACAATTATTGTTCTTTATGATACGAACTACAACTTTACCTCAGAGAGTAAATCAAAATTCCGAACTATTTGTAAGATATAAGCCTGAAAAAATTGTCACTTTTTTGCAAGAATGACACAGAGGCCCCAAATCTTTGGGGGCCCATAAAAAAAGTCCATGACTTTTGTGCACAACTGGGAGACACGGGTCTTCTTTTTGGTCTTTTATCACATAGTGGTGTTCGTATGTCGTCCGAGAAGATGATGTGGATCTCCGACCGACATTTCCAGCGCCACACTAGTGACCTCACTGCGTGGACCATGTACGTCCGGCTTCAATTCTTGCCTCAGCACAATCTTATATGGATGTAGGCCCAAATCCAACCGCAAAATAAGCCGGGTTGACTCTCTGGAGATCTCTAATTCAGCTGATCTTCGTTGAATCGCCATTTCTAGGTCTTCTTCAAAACTGATCATTACGGCGGCTGTTTTCTTCACTTCGCGAAAATCTCTGCCTGGTTAGTGGTACTTGTATACTTACGCTCACACTTGTTCACGGTGCGACGAATTGACTGCACACTGAAGCCAAGACGATGACAGACCTCACCACGAAACTCACATTGCAGATTTACAACTGAGCGCAATTTCGATTGTATTTTGTAATAATTTCCCCATGTTTAGCGTGCGTGAAAACAAGCATGATGAAATGACAAACTTTGCTGAACATTTTGACAGTTGGATATCATTGGTAACTTTGATTGCATCTGAAATATAACAACTGGAAAAACTGTTCACCCTTAATATTAGTTGGAATGTCCAACTGCAAATCGGAAGCTATTGGGGATCCCGGGTTTATCTGAATTAATTTAAACTTAATTTACTTCACCCAACGTTCATTCGCCCATATTATCATAGAATCCCACCACTTGGCGTATGATTAACATTCGAGTAGACATAAATATCATACGCCGTGGTGGATGACAACTTTCATATTAACACAATATTCAGTTGAAATTGAAATTAAATTCTGTATTCTCATAACAAATTAAAGAAAACTTACATGAAATTGAGAACTTCAATTATAAAATTAAACCCACTAATGGGCAGCATTGTGAGAAGCTCTCCCCAATCACTTCATGGGATGTTGTGGGACACTATATTTTTTTTTTAATGGGCGGCATTCGAGTAATCGAACAGTGCATTTTTCTATTTTACTTTTTTTCTTGTTCTCAGTAGATTTGCATGTTTTGTTCTATGTGAACTTTGTCTTAAAGTAAAATTTTGTATGACATGCCTTTGAATGCAAATAAAGCATAAGTCTTTAATGCGATATTTCTATCGTCTGGTATGAGAAGGTGCTCTAGAATGCCTTCTCAAAGAGGCCGTTAGCAATTTGGGGAATTTTTAATGGTTAAAGGTACTTCTGGTAATCCTTCTAAGCGGTGTTAGACAATAATGTGTGCATAGTCTATTTTATATACGAAAAATGCCTCCTGGAACGCATTTTTTAGTATTTGTTTATGGACGAAAAGATGGCCTACTTGAAAGTCTGCAAGACCTTGGCAATTTCCCCCTTGGAGGCAACAAAACTTTGGCTCCTCCACCAATGAATTTTACATATTTTTTTTAGTGCAGGATGTAATTCCCAACGTGGTTCATATTTTCAGGAGGGTTATAGGATGCAACTGTGGACTTTCCCCTTGGTTAATTGACTGGATATATGCCGATAACACTGTACACGCTGAAAAATAACGGTCTCTGTAACATATTCTCCCAAACATATTCTGCAGGAACCATGTATATGTTTGCACTACACTTCAAACATTCATAAGTCTCAAACTTACTTACTTTAAATGCAAACATCACAAACCATTTAACCGTTCGAGCCTTTGTTTATTTTTTTTCACTGATCAAACGCTTTTGATATCCTCTGTCCGACGAACCATTGGCGACTGATTACATGAAACTAAAACGGAATACATCAGCCAAAATAAGAAACGCCGACTTCATCAACACGCACATTCAGGAATACTTATGAATCACTGACTAAGAAAATAATGCAAAAATACAGATACACACTTACAAGATAGAATCTCTTGGTTGTCCCTCTTTTATTATCTTGCTCTCGAGAGAGCAATCATAGACACAGATAAATTTGGGTCGCTAATACATATACATATTATTATCAATTAATCATTGTGTCTCAAACATGTCATATTGAATAGCAAACACACTGTGTTTGGACACAAGTATATTATATTTGCGACAAGCTGCAAACACACGTTATATTTGTATCCAAACAAAAAAAATTCAGATTTTTCAGCGTGGTATGTGTGCAAAACGGACTACGCTTAAGAGAATAGTGCCATCAGGTTAAGTGAAATGTCACAATGTGCTATGTTCGAAGTGGGTCATGGAACTGTATTAGAAAGTGTTCCACTATTCCTGAATATGTTGCCTACGCGAACGCAAGTTCGATTAATGTGGAGAAGTTTTAATGGTTTAATACAAGGCCTTCTTAGCGAAGCGATATAAGATATATTTTATATATGGAAAATTCTCTCATTAATCCTTTTATGGAAGGCGTTGTGGATGTGGAAAATTGGTTTCTAAAGGTTGTTTTCTTAAGCGACATTGGAATTTGAAATTGCAAAACATAACACAAAATCTTAAATTTTAATCAAAAATTTTTTTTTATTCGAAACATCAATACATGGCGTTAATATTAGAAAATAATTTGGAGCATGTGACACCGCAGCTGGTCGCGACGTAGCTCATATTATACGTCCCATATTCGGGCAATTTTTTGGTCAATGCCGACAGTTTGTCATGAATAACAAGAACAATTGAGGCCTCCTCGGCGTCAATTGTTGCTGGTTTATCAGCATAAACCAGTGACTTCACGTAGCCCCACAGGAAATAATTATTAGGTGTCAAACAGCACGAACTTGGAGGCCAATTCTCGAAATCAACTTCTCGCCAAATTTTGTTTTCAATAAGTCGATGGTTTCGGTCGCCGTATGGCCCATAGCGCCATTCTGTTGAAACCACATCTCGCCCGGATCAATGCCATTGCAGCAACGATCTCCATTCACTGTAACGCGAGTTCCGGCTCCATATTTGGGGTCCGATGATGGTACTAGCGTGTAAACTGCACCAAAAGGTGCAATGGAGTCGGAAGGTTCTGTTGTGAATTGGTCTCACTCCATATGTGGCAACTTTGTTTATTAACAAACCCGTTAAGCCAAAAATGAGCCTCATCACTGAACACAATTTTGCCATGAAACATCGGGTTAGTTTCTAACTGGTCTAGAGCCCAATCGACGAAAGAACGACGAATATGATGGTGTCGTGGCTTTAGTTCTTGAATTAGCCGGATCTTGTTCGCATGTAGGCGCATAGTTTTCCACGTAGTGGACGAACAGAGCCCCAATTCCTGCGACCGACGACAAATCGCTAAATTTGGATCTTCTTCTACACTATCGTTTGCAGCGACGATATTCTATTCAGCACGCATATTCCTTTGACGTGTTACCCTGGGTAACCCATTCCCCATCATCGTGGGTAGCTTCCCATTATTTTCCCCATTTCCCTGAGGGTAATGGTAATCGTGATGGGTAACTCCCCAATGTTGTGGGTAGCCACCCATTATTTTCCCCATTACCCTGAGGGTAATGGGTACTCGTGATGGGTAATTCCCCATTTTCGTGGGTAGTTCTTTTCCCCATACCCTGAGGGTAATGGGTACTCGTTATGGGTAATTCCCCATTTTCGTGGGTAGTTCTTTTCCCCATACCCTGTGGGTAATGGGTAAACGTTCATTACACAATCCCCACGACGATGTGTATGGGTTACACATGGGGGGTAAATACGAACTCTGGGAATAAGGAGAGTATTGATTGTTGTCGTATTTTTGAGGATGAAGACGACATTGAGACTATCGAACACAGTTTTTGTTAGTGACCAATTGTGCAACATGAAGGATGACCTGTTTCGTTGGGTTTGTTGTCGGAGATTTGTATTCCCTTCGTGTTGTTGATACTGAGTTCGTGGGAGGACTAATATGTCTCAGAGGCTAACCCATCTGCCAACCCTTCCTCTTGATACATTTTAAATTTTAGTAAATAAACTATTTTTAGTTTTATTTTTTTAGCTACGACAGAAAGTACGCCCAAAAGTTCTTGTGTGTTTGTTTATTTCTCATTCTACTCCCTACCACACTCTTATACTTGGTAGATTAGAACGGAATATAGACATAGGAGATTCATGAAGTCCTCTACAGATGGTACAAAACTTGATGACAAAGTAGGCTTTGGTGTATTTTCTAAGGACGTAGGTTTAGCCATTGCAAATTTTGTGACTGAAGTCGAATTCAACATTTTCTTTGTGGTGCAATGTTTCGTGTATGCAGCTCTTGTACATGGGAACTAGGGTTCGATCCCTGCTCCCACCACCTTAGATTTCTTTCAACAACTGTCATATCGCTTAGTTATGTGACACTATCGAGTACTTAGCCTTGAAAAACTTTCTAAAAATACCTTTCGGAACCGGTGAAAAACTGTCGGTCCCAATCAGTGAGTGTAAAACTAGAAAACGCACAGCTCACTGGTTGTGAGAACCTATCCCCAAATCCCTTTATGAGCTGTAATGGAAAACAAATTTTTTTTGGTCAAGCTGTCATTAAGTCCCTGGGAACTATCTTGCTGCATTCGAGAATAGTTCTCGACTGCCTGCTAGATAAAGAGTAGGCAGAACAATTTAGTATTCACATTATTTCGGTGCCGAGTCACAGGGGTATACCATTGAACTGCAAAGCAGATGAACTTGCTAGACCGGGGACTATCTTACATGCTCCAGGGGAAGTAGAACATATGGGCATGTCTCTAGCAACTTGCAAGATCTTCGAGAGAAATTCTGCCCGTAAGTTAACTAAAAGTAGGTGGTTACTAGAAGGGAACAGTGTACATTGCTGGCTAACGTGGCCCCACCTTTGAATTTGAAACGCACTAATGTCTTGCTCTCGTTATCACGACCGGACTTTTCACTTATCGTGTCTGCCATGGACGGCATGCGGAGAGACTGAAAGTCTTGAGAAATGACTTGCAGAAGCTGTGGTGACGTGGAGTAGGTGTGGAGTCAATCAAATACATTTTGTGGTTGGGTCTCGCTCCTTCCAGAAGGCAGCGGGCCACACTGTGCTCACGTTTCTTTGGAGTGTAAGAAAATCTGGCATCCGCCAACTCTTAAGCTGGTTGAAGCTGTCAAACTGGTTCAACAGGAGGAAATAGAAAAATATAATTTTTCTCCTTTTGTTCCTGTGGTATCACAATGAACTATAATGTCTAAGTGAGCCTGGCAGGCAGTCTGCCACTCTAACCTAACCTAACTACTACTATTTCCTCCCATTATTTCACATATATATGTTCTGGGCTTCCATTCTCTTTTTCTTTGACTCTTCTTATCTCCTCTTCTCACGACAACCACAATGGGTAAATAGACCGCCCAGTGTGGTTAGTATCAGCTGTTGTATCATTGATTATCTTAACTGATATAAATCCTTAACCTAACCTAACGTGGTCAAAGATTTCTTTCAAAGAATGAGTCTGTAACAAATTCTCAAGTCTTGTTAGAACGAAATAAGGACCGGATCTCTGATTAAATGACTTTATTAAAGGACTTAATCCTTGTGATCCCACTGTCCAGCAAACACACAACAACTGTGCTGTGTTAGCATTTAATGTCGGTACTTTTGGTTTGGCACCATAATCTCATTTATGTTATGAAATTGTCCCTGAATGGGTAAGTGTGTGTTGGCGTGTGTACATGTATATGTGAGATTTAATACTTGTCCGTATGTGTGCGAGTAGCTAAATGTGCCATATTAATGACTTTAGTCATGTTAACAGCAAGTATGTTTGTATGTGACAATGGTGAAGTCATAAGAGAGTGTAAGACAGAGGGAGAGAAAGACAGAGAGAGAGAGAGTGAGAAAGATACAGAGTTTATTTCATACAAATCCGAGTAACTTAATTAGTCACATTAAATTGCACAAAGATTACTGGACATTGAGAACAAATGACTAGATTTTTTTTTTCTACACTAGATTCACTCTGTGTTCCTCCACACCCTCCCGCACTCATTCTATGTCTCTCTCTGTCGTATGCTTTAATAGTTTTTCTATTGGCTACCAGGGATTCAAGAGTTATCTCCAACATAAAGTGTACAGGTAAAATGTTAAGGAGATTAAGTGATACGACCGCAATAGTATTCAATGGAGATTTTGAGATAATCTGCATGAATGCAGGATGATGGTGACAATTGAATATTTCAACTAGTATATTAAATTTGTAAGGAAGAAATTTACTCCTTAGACCAATTTATCACCGAGATTCGACTAAATTTATGATGACTATAATGCAACTCATATTTGTCATACCTTCGACAAAGGAAACGTTTTCCAGAAACGATAGATATAGACAAATACAAATTCACAACACCCTAGAGGGGTTTCACATTCAAATACTTGTCACTCTTCGAAAGATTCCAGCGATTGTATCAGCAATTCTCGTTTCCTTTAGTTCCTCCAATTTAGGTGGTGAGGGAAAAAATAAAAAAATAACGCCGAATTGATGGCGGAGAATTGCAAATTTAAGACTGCTTTGCTGTCGCTATTCTAGCCCCAAAACAATTATGTTTGCTGCTATCGAGGTTTTTGGGTTTCCCAATTACCCCGTCGATGAAACCACATTTTGTCAGAGATTGAAATTTTCATAAGCAATTCAGGCAAGACTTCTCGCTTCCAATCTAACAGTAGGAAAGAGTATCACCATCATCAATTGCTTTGGATTCTTCTTCTTCTCTCTAAAAATACGTTTTAAACTTAAATGACAGACGAAAACAAAACAAAAAGCGAGTAAAAATGTATGTGGTATCTCCCACTTTGCCATTTGCAGCATCAGCCTTAGTCGTTGATGTTGGTTGCAAGTTTTGGTGTCGGTAATGGAGCCAGTACCAGCGCCAGGACTGATGCTATTGTCACAACAAATAACAATTCTGTCGAGTAACAGGTTTTTGTTTGTCGTCCCTAACAATTGGCATGAAAATCAAAAGAACAACTACAACAAATGCTTTAGGAAAAACAACAACATGAAAACCAAATAACGCCAAAAAGGACGCGTTGAAGCCTACCAACCGTTTGGTTACGAGGGGCTTCATAGACACGATGGGTGCAAAAAAGGAAATTGAAAAGAACACCTAAACCAGGAAAGCATAGCTTACCCATCGGTACTTATCGGGAGAGGGAAATGAAAATTTGACATCAGTGAATTGTACATGACATTGTCATAGAACGGAAGGACTTCAAATTTAACAGCATTTCAAAAAAATTTCAGCTGTAAATTAGTTCGATTCTAGTATTTCCGGCATGAGAAGGAAACTAATGGGAGTCTAGATATCGGCTTTAACTTTTGAAACATATTGTACTTTGTTCATTGTTTTTGTCGAGTTTTGGAAATTAGTTGTCAATACAAATGATACAATAAGCCAGGTAGACAGACGCACTGGAATAGCTGATTTTTACGGACTTGACTGTCAAGTTCCAACATACTTTGTTTTTGTACTTTCTTGTGAACTGTTATTGCTGGAATACATTTGTGGTGATTTTAACAACGAATATACCTAGTACTTTCATCAATGTTGGTACAATGCTTATCGCACTCACCGTAAGAAATCCACTGAACATACTCTCTCTATATTGACAGGTTTTTGGCAACTGACATTAATCCTTAATTTTAGCGTAAAAAGTTGTTGGCGTCCATTACTTATATCGGGGTTTTCAATAAGAACGCTACAAAAGTTTTTTTAAATAAAACAAAACCGGTTTTAGATACCAATGAAATTCTTTATTCCTGTGAAAGTACGTTCGATGCCAGTATGTATGGAACTCGATTTCTTTTGCATGGCCACCACGGGCACGCTTGCAGAAGTCCAGACGCTGAACGCAATTTTCGACGGTTTTCAAGCATAAATCGGGCGATACTGCTGCAATTTCACGTTCGATATTCGTACGAAGTTCATCAATCGTCGCTGGCTTGTTGGCATAGACCATAGACTTGACGTAGCCCCACAGGAAATAATCTAACGGCGGCCAATCGACAATCAATTTCGTGAGATATCACGTTCACCAAACTTGGTTTCCAATAAATTGATTGTGGCATTCGCTGTGTGGCTTGTGACGTCGTCCTGTTGGAAACACATGTCGTCCAAGTCCATATTATCCAATTGGGGCCAAAAATATTCGGTTATCATTGAACGGTGGCGATTCGCATTCACAGTAATGTGCCGGTCTTGATCATCACGGAAGAAGTACGGCCCAATGACGCCGCCGGCCCATAAACCGCACTAAACCGTAATTTTTTCGGGATGCAATGATGACTCATGGATTACGTGTGGATTGCTGTCTGACCAATAATGCATATTTTGCTTATTGACGAAGCCACTCAGCCAGAAATGAGCCTCATCGCTGATTGTCGAGGCCTCTTAAAGTTGGCCTCTTAAAGTTGAGGCCACTGACTCCAAATTTCGGTAGTAAATTTTAATAATTTCGACTCGTTGTTGGCTCGTATATCTTTCCACGTTGAAATGGCAAACCTTACTGAAGAGAAATGTCAAAAGAGCGGGAAAAAATATGGCGTCGTTTGCTGTCCCTATCGATTTACTTTTGTAGCGTCTCTGTTGAAACACCCTTTAAATATGGAATGGGGAGATATTGAAAACCGTATTGTCGTAATCATAGAGAAATACCAAAGAGAAGCTATGAGTGTTTCAGTTCCACCAAATTCCCGTTGAAAATCACTAGGCTAACGACAGTTTTGATACAGTTTAATTATGCCACATTTTTCTTCCAGAATTTGGATGTAATTATTGAAAATTGTTGTGTTGTTCAAATCAAAACTAATTTATTGCATATAAAGTTTTTTTAAAAGTCATAAATAAATAAATGGTTTGCCATTCATCCCATGAAGGGACTGGGGAGAACTTCTCACAATCACTGAGCTATGCGCTTTCCAGTTTTCACTCACTGATAAGGACCTACAGTTTTACACCGATTCCGAACGGTAATTTGAGAAGCTTTTTCATGGCTAGATACTCGATAGTGTCGCCGGCACTATGCGAGGTGACCGCCGCCGAAAGAATTTTTTTAAGGTGGTCAGAGCCGGGTTCGAATCCAGGATCTCATGTACAAGAGCCGCGCACACTAACCATTGCACCACCGACGGCCACATTTTAAAAGTCATAACTGCCAATAAAATCAAATTTAAAGTCAATTGTTTTAATTCGCCTATCGCCCACTCTCTTTTACATTATGTCCTGTGTCAAATTTGCAACTAGGAGGTCGACCAGTTGGAGCATCGAAACCCCCTGGTCGGAAGTGCCCTAAAAATTATGGAATGAAATTTATGGAACGCTGCAACCATTCGGATCCTTTCACTGAGCCGTCCGCGTAGTGTCCGAAATCCCAGAGCCGTCGAAGCTATAGAGAATCGAAGTCGTCGGAATCCACTCCCTCGCGTGCCATTTCCCGGACTTCGTCGGAGTCGAATATGGAAGTGGATTGGCCGCCAGGTCTGACCAGAGACCTTTTTCTGGTACCGTGTGCTATTTGGGAAGGTAACGAACTCGTGCCGTTTCAGTTTGTCTAGTGTGGCCCACGGGGGCATCATCGGGCGAAGCCTGAAGCTCGATTGCCGGTCGCTGTCATTGATCGCAAGAGGTGGAAACAATTTCGCTCCCACGGTAAAAAAAGCTACAGTTATTAGACCGATTACTGATGCAATTTGGCATTGAAATACCAATGTTGTCATCAGGTGGTTGATTATATTTTGTGTTAATGTTCTTTTTCTTGTATCGATCTTTGAAAGTTAAAGTTTTTCAATCATAATCCGGTTCAAGATCATTTTCTCCATTAAAAATAATTGTTAATAGAGACAGTTTATAAAAAGAAGAAGTGAAATTATTTTTAATGGAGAAAATGATCTTGAACCGGATTATGATTGAACAATTCTGTGTTAATTGTTCCACGATGATGCTTTTTCGACCGGCGATGACCAGTCCCTTACTTAGTATGAAGTAAAATGTGGGAGCAGCTTCACTGCGAAACTCAGATCAGAGAGTATGCCTACCTGGTAGCACGGGAGTGGTTGGCCCCTTGTGGGAGTATTGTGCTGGCTGTGGTTGTCATAATAGTCTCGGTAACATATTCTGCATGAACCATGTATTTGTTTGGAACACACTTCAAACATTCATATGTTTGCAAGTCTCAAACTCACTTGTATTTAAATGTACACAAAAGCATGTATACTGGCAAACATGTATGCTTTTACGTGTACGTATATGCGCACCCAAACATCCATATACTTACGTGGAAGCATTCGTGTGTTTCCCCCAAACCTCTATATACTTACGTGGAAACATATGTGTGTTTCCTTCTAAACATAATAATATTTAGAAACGAATTATTCTTTAATTTCAATATATATGTATTAATTATTATTATTAATTTCATCAATATAAATCCACATTTATAAATAATTAATACAAAATATTAAAAGATTTAAAACTGCCCCTTTAACATTTACTTGCATTGAATGCAGTATTTGTTATTTTTCATGAAATGAGAATATGCTGCTCTTTTGCTTCTTCTTTCTTCGTTGTCTCTCATTTCAACTATGCGCAATACATCAGCCAAAATAAGAAACACTGACTTCGTCTGCAATTTACACGCACATTCAGCAATATTTATGAATTACTGACTGAGAGAATAATGCAAAAATACAGATTCACACTCTCGTTGTCACTCTTTTATTCAATTGCTCTTGAGAGAGCATAAACAGTGCGAAAAACACAGCTGTATTTGTATCAGAAACACAGATATATTTTGGTCGCAAACACATATATTTTAACATATTAGTTATTGTGTTTCAAACATGTAATGAGTGAATAGCAAACAAAATGTGTTTGGGCACAAGTATATTATATTTGCGAAAAGCTTCAACAGAAGTTATATTTGCATCCAAACAACAAAAAACGATAGATTTTTCGCCGTGTATGCACGAAGTATGCTAGGCAGGTGAATATCCTCGAAATATGGGATCACGGAAGCGGTCTGGCTAGTATCTGTTCTTATCAGCTTAACATCTGATAGATCCTCCACCGGAGGACAACAAATGTTACACTGATTTTGGAAATAGGAGGAGTAACTCAGGAACAGAGAGTTGCTCAATTGGTAGCTCGTGACCGGAAGAAAGAAAAGAAATCGCATATGCGAATACGGGGCGTTCGTTCTGCCACGTAATCGTGTATACCAATGGTGTAAGGCTTCATATACCTGATGTCTAAGCTGCCCCTCAATGCGGTTTATCACAGATATCTTACGGACGCTCTAACAGTCGTATCAAACATGTTCTTGTTGGGGCGGGGCTCACCAGTGGTTAAGGACTTCACGTCGAGAACCACATTAAATCATGCGGACTCTGTCACGGGAGATGAATATATCGTAGGTAACCATTGCTCGCATCATTAAATATGAGTTGGGACTTGCAGCTTACAAAAGATATACGGGGCATCTACTTGAGGTGGCCACAGAAGAATCTGTTTACCGGTATCGTTCATCTCGATAAACAGCAGAACTGGTTCGTGGGGTTCAGAGAGCACAAAAACATAATCATGGATTAATATACCGCGGCTTTTAGGCAGATGGGCGCGTGAAAATGGACTACATCTAAATTCGTGCAAGCCCGAGCTAGACCCTTCTACTCGGGGGTTTACTTTACCCAATACTATCGCTTTGAATGAAGCTGAAATTAAGTTTGGACAAATACCTGGGTGTTATTTTAGGCCGTTGGTGGTGCAATGGTAGTGTGTGCGGCTATTGTACATGAATACGTGGGTTCGATCCCTGCTCACACCACCTTACATTTCGTTCGACGGCGGTCACCTCGCTCAGTGACGGCGACACTGTTGAGTATTTAGCCATGAAAAAATTCCTAAAATATAACGTCTGCCGTCAAGTTAAAGCAATTGTCAAATTGTACTCAAGTGTGAAAAGTGGAACAAATATTCAAACGGAAATATTACATTCTAATGCCGAAAAGCCATTCTGGTGAAGAGGGATATGTGAATTTCTACCCGGGTGGGTCTCCTGGACTATGGCACAGAATTTTTGAGATTAGGGAAATGACCGGTTTACAGAGAATAATAGTGCCGAAGCGTGGGCGGATGCAGTATTCCTGAACATTGGAACCAGTGTTCTTGAACACAGCAAAGAACTTCTCTTAGCGACATGATTCAGCAGTATTGTATTCACCTCATATGGGTCCCAAGGCCCAGAAACATTCCGGGGAACTGCAGAATGGCCACACTGCTGACAGCCTCGCAGGTAACATAGCGACTTATAAAAATATTCTACAAGAACGCTCCTATATGATGATAGAGGTGAAGTGGACGAAGGTCACGGATTGTGTACGCGCAAGACATATCTAAACTATAGTAAAGGGTGTCTCAGTAAGAATACACTTTTTCATTTTAAAATAAAAACATATATTTTTTTGAGATAGCTGTGATTTTTTTATTGGATTGTAAAGAAGACATGGTCCGATTAAGTACGGAATAAAATATCCGTCAAATGGCCCCCACGGCTCTGATGACAGGCTATTACTTTTTTCATGACATTTTGCATATCTTTTCTACAGAGATATGACTGTATCTCACCGATGACGCGTTGTATCTTGAATTTGAAGTCAGGAATAGTTTCTCGTTTATTCGCAAAAACCTGAGACTTCACAAAACCCCAAAGAAGAAACGCACGGCGTTAAATCGCATGATCTTGGTGGACAGTTGATATCAGATAATATGTTCTGGAAATCGTTGCTGCAATAAATCGATTGTTTGCCGTCCAGATCCATACTGTCCAGTTGAGGCCACAAGGACTCCGTTATCATGTTCCTCTAATGAATTCCGTTCACAGTCACTGCAATTTCGGCCTCATCTACAAAAAAGTAAGGCCCAATAACGCCGCCGGACCAAAATTAGCATCAGACAGTTGGTCGTTGTGGGTGCATGTGTTTCTCATGGATTGTATGAAGATTTTCTGAACCCCAAATCCTACGCTTCATCGGAGAAGATGAGTTTTTTTTTCGAAAAATTGGCATTGACTTCAATTTGCTCCATTACCCATTAAACGAATTGTCGGCGCTTTCCACGGTCTGCTGGTATGAGCTCCTAGGTAAGCTGAATTTTGTACCCATGAATGTAAATTCGCTGCGTAGTGCTTCGTGAATTTTGAAGTTGCTGAGAACGAAGCCGAATTGATGTTTTCGCTGTTTCGGCCATTACAGCAGAAACGTTTTCAAGAGATCGACCGGTGTTTTGATGCACAGGACTCTTACTGTCCATAGCCGACCCAGTTTCTTCAAATTTCTTGACCACTCTTCGAATGGTTGACACATTTTGTGCACTTTCTCGACTGAATATTCTCCGAAGAGTGCGAGCGGTCTCAGCGTAAGTTTTCGAATTTATGTTTTCAGTTTTCACGATTATATTACCCGTTTTTCTATCATAAAGCGCTTCATTTTTAATAAGCGGAATAAACATATGTGACAGCTGCCAAATTTCAGAGTTGCCACTTGCACAAAAAAATATTGACACTAAATTTAAAAAGTACAATCTTTCTGAGACATTTTAGATATCAGGTGATGCAGGAACCTTCTGTCTCTAGCTAGACTCAGGTTATCAATGCTTGTGGCATTTTTGATGTTGCACTCTCTGATTGTTAAGCAGTCGGCGAGACAAAACGCTGTAACCATGAGGGCATTGCTCAGCATACCAGCTCTCACCAATATGCTGAGAGCAAAAACCTACTGAACATCTTTTTTGGGGACGAGAGATAATTGCCGACAACGAACTTGCGACAATATGACCCTAGAAAGTTAGATCTTTGTAGAAATTCAGACGTCAAACCAAGAATCACAATGCAATTAAAATTTTCCACAGGCGTTCGCAACGCAAGCAATAGTTACTTCGAATTGCTTTATTATTTACAACAGGTGATACCAGTATTACAGCCTATACATTAAGGCAACAATAAAAGATATTTTGTTTTCGTGTCCATAAATGCATGTCAAAATAAAAGTCAGTAGAAAAAACAGAATACATGCAAATTTTATTATTCATGTAATGATCGACAAGAAAAAGAAATTGTCTAATTTGTTTTTATAACACAATCTCTAGTAGTTGAATCAAGAATCAAATGTACATTATGGTTTGTATTTGGAATATTAATTAAATATTAATGTGTATTATGTAGTTGCTACTAAATTATTCAACAGAAAAATTATGTTTTCTAATGCATCTTTTGAAATAGATTAAATTCTCATTGATGTTTTAAATTTGAAAATGAAATTCGACCTACAGCGCCATCTAGTGTTTAATAGTATATTATTTATTCGAACAAAATTGTGGCTGAGTGGAAGTTTGCCTACTTCTACGATACAGTTAAACAACATTTAAGCCGGAATCACAATACACGCGACATTTTTAATAGGCGTTCGCAATGTAAACAACGCATTACTTCGAATCGAGATGTTTTTATAACAGTATTTCGGCCAATATATCAAGACAACAATAAAATCTATTTAGTTTTCTTGTCCAGTTCAACTCAAATCAAGAATTAAAGTAAGCCAAAAATTACACAGTCCAAATATGAATGAATGAATTTGATTGTTCATGTAATGAACAGAATGAAAAGCAAATAATTTAAGTTGTTCGTATAACACAACCTCTATTAGCTGCATTATGATTCGAATGTTGCATCCAGCTTTGTATTTTGAATACTAAAAAATGTTAATGTATTTAAACACATTTACTATTAAAATACTCTACAGAAAAAATTACGTTTTATAATGCATCTTTTAACACAAATGGTTTTAATTTTCATTGTTGTTTTTATGTTTGGAAATGAAATTCGAGGTTTAGCGCCATCTACCGCTTAATTGTATACAGGGTAGTTCAGTCACGACTGAACAAATTTCACCAGCGTACTCCTTGGCTTATTTCATGAAATACAAAGGGCCGAAATGCGTACTAGGGACGGTACTAGGGTAAAATTGATAAGTACTGAGCCATTGGTCGGATTTTTTGTTTTTGGGCTTGTTGGAAAAATTAAAAAAAGCGAAATCGCCTAGATATGTCTTGGAAAAAGAGACATAAGAAAGTGCACATAACCTCAATTTTCTGATCCAGATGGCAGATAGCAACCACCCTGTATTATTTATTTGAACAAAATTTTATCTGGAGTAACTAAAGGGGGCGACCTGACGCGGAATTGTACGTTTCATATTTTTTCAATACACACCAACTCCCTTAAATGAAGTATTCTGGGACATTTTATCTCCGAGTAGGCAATTAACCCTGGAATGGATTTTCAGTGTTGACTTATTTTTGGCATTCAAGCTGAGTTTTGAGCTTTGGTGAATTAAGAATCTTACAGTAGAATTTTATGAGGAATATTTTTGTATTACATGTTAACCCGCTACAGCACAGTTTTAGGGGTGTTTTTTTACCCTTTTCCACAAAAAGAACAAAAAATACCCATATATTGAGGCGGTAGAGGGTTAAAGTATTCCACAAAAACTTTTCTCGTAAATTTCACAGTGACCACACGAAAAAATATAACCATATGGGTGATTCCTTGGAAATAACGTTTTCTTTGTCCATCACGTTTATTTCCATGTAATTAAGGGACGGCAAATAAATAATTGCGTAATTTCAATACTTTTCTGGTACACAAGATTTTCCACAACAATATTCTCACCTGCGTCGCGCTTATTCGATAGAAACATACAGAAACTAATGAAAATATCAGAACCGTGGCGTGTCCATTTCATAAAAATCAAGGTTTATACTACATTCACTCCCTCATTTCGCAGGATGGATTGATATTTTTTTATGGTCATTGAAATTGCCTAGATAGAGGATATTTTCATGTATTTACCGAGCGTAAATCTCCTATTTAGGCCCGACTAACACGATCTAAACTTTGTCCACGCATTTTTGCCTAATATCATATATTTTCGTTTTATCGCTGTGGCGCCATGTTGGATGGGTATAAAGGCGCCCTCGCTGTGAGAACTCGACCATTGTATATCAAATGTTATGTTTACATCAATGGCTGACAGACTTATCCACATTGAATCGATTGGAGTGAAGTGTTTTCTTTACGAAGGGTAAGTCACAAAATTAGCAGTCAATACCATGGTACCGCTTTTTTATTGCGCAATATAATACTCGCCCTCCTAGTGACGAAATTTGTTCGATATTTAGTCATCGAAATGTGATTTTCAAAGGAAATTATCTCACGTCAATTTGGCATAGAATGAAGTCAATTTAAATATGAAATGTCAATACCGTGGATGTCAGAATCGTGGCAATTCTGAAAATTATAGTATAAAATATATTGATAAATGTTTTAAATTGTTGTAGTACAATAGATGTTGGTATACACTATAGTAGTATATATAAACAAAAACTGTAAAAAAAAATCACATCCGAGGTATGGTAAAAACTAATAATTTCACCATCCGAAAAAACGTTATTTCCAAGGAATCACCCATATGCGGACACCACTACGTGATAAAAGAAAAAAAAAGACTCGTGTGCAAATTTAATTTTTTGAGGCTCATATCTTGCAAACCGTTCGGAATTTTGATTTATTCTCTGAGGGAAAGTTGTAGCTCTTATCATAGAGAACAACAACTTTGAACATATAAAATCAACAAAACTTCATGTCCAGGCTCAAAATCGTAAAAAAATCGATGTTTGTTAACCTTTTTCTCCTGTTCAGGTTCATAGGTACCAAACCGTTCAAAATTCAAGGCACAATCAACTACAAGAATGTACCTAAGATCTCAGTAAATAACTTTCGTGAACATATGAACTTCCTAGGAATGATTATTAACATCGTTTAGGTAGCGGTTAGGCGGTGTTTAGGTAGTCCCAAGAGTGAAAAATTTCCCGAAATTTTTTTAATTTCACTGTGTGTAATTTTTTAAATCATGGAAATATAACCATATACGGACACCACTACGTGATAAAAGACAAATAAAATATATGAAGCCTGTGTTAGATAACACGGGCGCATAGGTCAGACGTAGAATACGTTAGTCATTTTGCAATTAAAATATATGAATTAAATATAATTTTTGATAAATGATTTAAATCTATCAAATTTATCTTTAATTTTTATGTTAAAAATTTAGGATAGTTTTAACAAAATTTGGGTACACTTTATATCAATTCGATGCACTTTTGAAATCAAGTGTAAATACTGCACGTGGCAACACTGGTTCTGTAATGTTCACATAAAACATGCATTGTCATTATACTTCTTCTCTTTCTCACACTGGTTCTGTGATTAACACACAGATATTCGTACTGCTCTTACACATGATGTTATAATACATAAAATACAAAGCATATGAAAATTAATACAAAATTTAAAGGAGTTAAATTTTGATTTACTTATATAATCAAAAAAATTATATGTAGCAATATGATTATTTAAATACAAATCAAAAGAAGACATATTAAATATGTTACGACCATACTTGAATTTTCTTCAGTGCATGCATAAAGTATTAAAAACTTATAATGAAAGTGACAAACATTTTCTGAAAATTTTGTGCTCCAGATCAACACCCGTACCTTACCGTCCCAGGTACCTTACAGACCCATGTCTCCCCGTTGCAAAAAAGTTATCATTTTGTCAGGCTCATATCTTGCAATTCGTTCGGAACTTTGATTCACTCTCTGAGGAAAAGTTATAGCTCTTGTCATAAAGAACAATAATTGTGAAAAACCTTTATCTTCAAGGTCGAAATCGAAAAAAAAAAATTTTCAAAATTCGATTTTTGTTTAACTTTTTTCCCCTGTTAAGGTCCATAGATAGCAAACTGTTCAAAATTCAAGAAACCAGTCAACAACTAAAATTTACCTAAGATCTCAATAAACAACTTTCTTGAACATATGAACTTCCTAGGAATGATTCTAACACCGTTTACTTCATCATTGAGATACTATGCTATCACACCGACAGCAGCAGCACAGGGAAAGCAGTAAGCTCCGCACACGCAACAAGGGACGTAGCACACAATATAGGAATCATTCCTAGGAAGTTTATATGTTCTAGAAAGATGTTTACTGAGATCTTAGGTACATTCTTGTAGTTGATTGTTTCTTTGAATTTTGAACGGTTTGCTACCTATGGACCTAAACAGGGGAGAGAAGGTTAAAAAAAAACGAATTTTTTAAAGATTCTTGCGATTTTGACCTTGAAGATGAGGTTTTTAGATTTTATATGTTGGCAATTTTTATTCTTACAGCTACAACTTTCTCTCAGAGAGTATATCAAAGTTCCGAACGAATAGCATGATATGAGCCTGACAAAACGATCACTTTTTTGCAGAAATGACACCGAGGCCCCAAATTTTTGGGGGCCCATAAAAAAAGTGCATGACTTTGGGCAAAACTGGGAGACACTGGTCTTTTATCACGTAGTGGTGTCCGTATATGGTTATACATAGCTTAAAAAATTACACACAGTGTTTTTACATAATATTGCTGAACACATCCCATACCTAAATTGTAAGGATGACATGGTTGCCTATGCCGATTCATCATAAGAATGTGCAAAATGGGAAAAATTTCACACCCCCTTAAAAATATTCAGACGTAAACTTTCAAAATGCCGTTATATGTGTTTTTCTTGTTTACCCCCTCTTCCAGAATACGTTCCCAGAACCTTGTTGTTTTGGAAAAAGTTTCATTTTATTGTTTAATGCATTTATTGAAAATTGAAATATTGGACCGTTAGGTCAATATTTGAAATTCTTTTTTTTTCAATATTTCGCTACCCTTTGGGTAACATCGTCAGGAAAATAAACAGCAATTACTAATTAAAAATTAACAATAACTAATTAAATTTAGATTGCAAAATATCAGTTGGTCAACACTCTGCTTGCCTTATAATACCAGCTCGTTTTCTCTTTTGTTTTTTTTACAACCAACATAAGTAAATGGACCAGCCATCCCATCAAATGCCTAAAAAAACAGTAAAAATAAATGTCATTCAGCAAACAAAGAAAATTTCAGAAAAAACGTAACAACTGCAACATGTCCAATATAAAAAGTTGGCAATGTTGTGACAATAGTTTGCCTTCAACTGAACAAAATAAAAAACCGCGGGAAAACTGAGCCCCCAAAAAGTCAATAGGAAGAAATTATAGCTGTAGATATTTTTTGGCCAAAAATAACAAGTGAAATAAAAACAGCTAACAGTTTTCCGTGTTTGCGTAGCCACTAGAAGTTGTAGACCAAATAAAGGAAGCCAGTGGGAAGGAAACAACCATGTAATTGGTATCGAAAGTGGGATAGAAAACAACTCGTGCCCTTTATTAACCAACTCTGGTGTAACAGTTGCTAATATCACCCCCCAATCTTGTTCGCCTTCCAGGGAATGTGATTGTAGCAAATATTTTCGTTTTGACTTAAAAACAATGACATTCCAATCGCAGGACTTTACTGCTGTTGTTTATTTTGGTTTTTGTGTGTCCTTTTTTGTGTGTGTTTTGGCGACCATTTAATTTATAAACAACCTGTTGCCTTTTTATCGACGTCATCAAGGACACCATAAAAGTTTCAAAAACAAAAAGTTTTTCAAGGAAGGTATTATTATTGGGCTATTGTTGCTGGCTGCGGGATATTGCCATGTTTTTGTTGTTGTTGCCGTTGTTTGTACTTTAGTTCTTCATTGACTTTATTAAAGTCGAAGTTTCGTTGAAATTCCTGTCAACTTTTCTTAATAACTCGACGTGCGGCTTTGTCTGCAGCTTAATAAAAGTTTAAACTTTTGTTATATTCCTTGGCATCAGGTGAAGTGACTCGTCGTTGAAGTTTTCAACGGACATTATATTTTTGTTAGTAATTCTGTCAAAAAATTACCAAATTTATGTAAAGTACAAACTAAAGCGGAAATAAAACAAAATTCAAATAAAAAAAATTTGGGAAATTTGTTGTACGCTGTAGACTCAGTTGAAGAGACTACCATCGCTTTAAAAAAATTGAATATGTTTTAAATTTAATATTTGATTCAAATAATGTTGGTATCATTTTCAGCATAAGCTATTATCGGAAGGCTGGTACGAACTTCGTTGACACGCAAAATTTTGAGCGGCATCAATTTATTTCGTTGCAAAATTGGCCAGTGCAACGACCATCTTCTCGTTTTTTGAGAAAATGGAAGGAGAGTTGATTATTTCTTCCTTCAATTTGATTGGTCATTAATTTTTTCGTACAAATATGAAAACCTTGTTCAGCATATCTGTGCGTAAAAGGGATAAAGTACTTAAGAGGTCTTAGAACGAAGTTTAATCACGATAATCACCTTGAGTGAATGTATCACCTGCCAAATATAGGCTTTATTCGGCCGATTTTTCCGGAAGTTATAGCCAGGAGACTTTTGACTTATCTCCTAACAACATAAACACACGTAAAATTTAAAATTATTTAAAACCCCCAGTTGACCAATAACTTAAGTCCACATTAGTTGTTTCCCAAAATGATATATTATTCTTGTTTTTTTGACTTTTTCAACTGCCCTCGTAGTTAATTAATTAATAAATATAATGTGTTGTCGCAAATATAGTATACTTGTGTCCAACCACATTGTGTTTGTTATTACACGCTGAAAAAAAACAGCCTTTGTAACATTCTCCAAAACATATTCTGCAGGAATTATTTATATGTTTGGAACACACTTCAGACATTTATATGTTTGCAAGTCCTAAACTCAGGTGTATTTAAATGGAAACATTAGCATGTTTACTGTATGCTTTTACGTGGAAACATATGTGTGCTTCATCCCAAACATCCGTATACTTACGAGGAAGCATTCGCGTGTTTCCCCCAAACCTCCATATACTTACGTGGAAACATATGCGTATTTGCTCCCAACATAATAATATTTAGAATCGAATTATTCTTTCTTTCTTTATTTATTATAATCATTCTATCAATATATATCATTTACATATATAAATAATTAATGCAAAAAATTAGAAGATTTAAATGATTTTTACATTTACGTGCATTGAATATATCATTTGTTTTGTTTTGAATCTTCTGCTCTGTTGTTTCTCCTTTCTTTGTTGTCTCTAACGTTTTTGTCTTCAGAAGGTTTCAACAAATCCAATTCATGCAAGACAAGCGTGTATTAATTTCACAAATGGTCCGCCATTCCGATTTTGTCAGTAGAGGCTCGGGCAGAAAAAGGAATTCACGTTGTTTTCCTCTCCAGTTTCTTTCTTCAAAATCGATTCTCACTTTGGTAGCACACATAAATATATGCGAAACACATACACAGAAACAAAGTAACATCACAAACCATTTAACCGTCCTAGCGGTTGTTTATTCTTCTTTCACTGAGATCTACACACTCGTTGCCTCTCTTTGATTCTCTTGCTCTCGAGAGAGCATAAACAGTGCAACAAACATGGCTGTATTTGTATCACAATCACAGATATATTTGGGTCGCCAACACATATGTTATAACATATTAATCATTGTGTCTCAAACATGTAATATTGAATAGCAAACACATTGCATTTGGGCACAAGTATATTATATTTGCGACAAGCTCAAAACACATGTTATATTTGCATCCAAACAACAAAAACGTCAGTTTTTTCAGCGTGTACATGTTGGAGACACAATGATTAATATGATATAATATATGTTTTTGTAACCCAACTATAGCTTTGTTTGTTGAAAACTGTTGAAAAACAAAAACGTGAGAGAAAACAACGAGACAAAATTTACGTAAAAATTGCTTGCACGTAAATATATGGATTTTGCAAACATATACATGGTTCCTGCATACTGTTACAGGGGCCGTTTATGCAGCGTGTATATTAGTTTGGAAATAAAGTATACGTCTTAAATTATACGAATCACCTATTTTCCCCAAAAGTTACTTGACTGCAAAAGCTTAAACACAGAGTAAACTTTGGGCTCTGAAATTCTGAGAATTCCCTAAAAATTTGATAATTTTTCCTTCAAATTTTATTAATTTCGAAATCGCCTAAAATCTGCACCCATGGAAAAATTCAGTTGAGACAGCCGAATTAGCCGTTACCGAAGTCAACGTCGCCGTCGGCGGTGAAATGGTTAGCGTGCGCGCCTCTTGTACATAAGATCCTTGGTTCGAACCCTGCTCTGACCACCTTAAAGAAAAATTTCTTTCGGCGGCGGTCACTTCGCATAGTGACGGCGACACTATCCAGTTTATAGCCATGAAAAAGCTTCGCGAAATACCGTCCGGAATATATGTAAAACTGTAGGTCCCAATCAGTGAGTGACAACTGGAAAGCGCACAGCTCAGTGATTGTCAGAAGATTTCCCATGTCCCTTCATGGGATGTAATGGGAAACCATTTTTTTTTGAAGTCAACGAAATTAGGGATTGTCACTGCCGAGTTATATTGTTACGGTTAAGTCAAAGCTTTTACTTACTCCCTCCCAATGACCAAATTATCATAATGTAAATAACAGAGCGATTTATGCTACGCCTGAAAGTATACCCTCACCACAAGACATTTGACAGAACCGTTGCAAATGCGTTATGGTTTCAAAACTGGAATCGGGTAGAGCAATCTAGAAGCCGGTGGCGAGAAGCATAACTCTTATAAATAGCTGAGGTTTTTCATTATGTGCTAGTCTGGGAATAAACGCGGGAAATTGAGCAACGCGAAGTATTATTAAAAGGATTGAATATATAATTATTGTGAAGTGTTGACTTTAAAACTGTATAATTAAATTTAAAAAATACTGTTGTAACGGGTTTTTCAATAAGAGCGCTACAAAAGTTTTTCAAAAAAAAAACCGGTTTTAGATAGCAATGAAATTCTTTATTCATGTGAAAGTACGTTCGATGCCATTATGTATTGCCATTAATATGGCGTCGTTTGCTGTCCCTATCGATTTACTTTTGTAGCGTCTCTGTTGAAAAACCCTTTACTTATGGTAATTTAAAAACGAACCTTGTTTTTTAAGCGGGAATAAAACATTTCTAAAAGGACGATTAAGGGAATTCGTGACAATATGTTGGCACGACCAAACTATAAGTTGTTAAAACCGAATTAGAGATTGTTACAGCTAAATTAGAGAATGTCACATCGGAACTAGAGGTTGTCACAGCCGAGTTAGAGGTTGTCACAATCGAACTTAGGGGGTATCACAACCGAATATCAAACGGAAAATGCATTTAGTGAGAACTGTTTAATGTTTTTTTGATAATTTATTTTCCTGTACTCCTGTACAGAACGTAGAAATAATTATCTTTGAGGAAACAAATTTATTTTACATGCCACTTCCGGTAGTTGTTGAAGTGCCGGGATATCATGGGTTACCACACCAATTCTTGGTCCTCACCCTTACCGTTTTGGTCCTCAACCTTTCGACCGTTTTATATAAAGACGATGGAGGCGCAGCTCAAACGGCCAGCTTTGAAAAGCTTCAGAACTGTTGACATCTGTTTATACAGCACGCTGAGAAATGTGAACATTTTCTAGAAAATATGAAGTTTTACTGAAAAAACCATATTTAAAATAATTTTAGTTTCCTTTCTTGATATCCAGGAAAAACATGTTGATATCATCGCGGCAGCAACAATTGTACATTATTTAACTTTTGTAATATAATATTTATTTTTAAAATGTGAAACGTCAGATTTGGACATATATAGCATTATGTTGTGGCAACCGAATTGAAAATTAATTCGGTTCCACCAACAGAATACATGAGACAATTGGTCACAGCAACCGAATTAACGCCGAATTCGTTCGACTTAAGGGTAAAGACGGCTATTACGAGAGGAGTGGTATAAAAACACGGTAGTTGTAACCGAATTGATGCCAAATTCGATTGCAACAACCGTAATTATACAAGATTTTGTTCACAGAACGTGTATTATTGAATATTCAATTGTCACAATTGTTGTGGGGGCTAAATTCAGTCGTGACAACTTCAATTCGGTTTTGACAACCCAAATTCAGTGGCAATAGCCGAATTTATGATTGCTGAAACCTCTTTTCAAACAATTGGTTCTCTGAGTGTGGCCAAGTTGCAACTTACGTACTTACTTATCCGGTCTTGAACAACCCTGAGGTGCCAGGGACTACACAGAACGAATATTACACACATTTTTCGCCAACCAGTTCGATCTGTTGCATTATCTCTCCAGTTGGTAATACCAAGTGTACGCAGGGATTTGTCAACCTGATCCCTCCAACGGTATCTTAGTAATCCTATTTTTCGTCTTCCTTTGAGATCGGTTTCGAAAACCCTTCGTGCTGGTTTGCCTTCATCCATTCTACTGACATGGCCTAGCCAGCGCAATCGCATTATTTTGATCCGCTTAACTATGTCAATGTCGGGATATAACTCATACAGCTCATGGTTCATTCGACGCTGGTATTCGCCTTTGTGCAGTATAGGACCATACCTTTTTCAGAGTATTTTTCTCTCGGAGACTCCTAGAGATGTGTCGTCTGCTTGTTGTGATAAGACCCCGGATTCTGCGCCATAAGGCAAGGCAGGTTGTATGAGAGTATGCTATAGTTGGACGTTTCTTACTCGAGAGAGGGCCTTACCTCTAACGTGCTTACTTAGCCCAAAATAACTTATATTCGCAAGAACAATTCTCCGCTTTATCTCAAGGCTGATATTGTTGTTTTTGTTTATGGCAGATCCGAGGCATATAAATGCATCCACCACCTCGAAATTATAGCCGTTATCAACGTTCACGCTGTGGGCTAATCGCATGGAGGCCCTGCTCGTTGAAACCACTAATTTTCAGACCCTGCTCGTTGAAACCACTAATTTTCAGACCCACTGACTCCTTCTCAATTCTCCGTTCACGCGCCCAATGATTTTTATATCATCAGCATACGCGAGCAGCATGTGCCATTTGCTGCTGATGGTTTTATTTATTTCTCATAAAGATCTCCATTAAGATGTTAAAGAGATCGCACGATAGGGTGTCGCGTTGCCTCAGTTTCAAGAGGCTCGGTAAGATCCTTGCCAACTTTCACTACGGATTTGGTGTTCGTCAAGCTCATCCTGCAAAGGCGTGTGAGTTTTGCAGGAACACTAAACTCAGACATTGCTTCGTAGAGTTTCTTCCGCATCGGGCTTCGATAACCGCATTAGAATCTACAAATAGATGATAGGTGTCGATATTTGTTTTGTTGTTGGATTTGGCGTAGCCTGAAAATCTGGTCAGTTGTCGATTTTCCAGGCCTAAAGCCGCATTGGTATGGTCCAATCAGGCCAGACATAATTGGTTTTAGTCTTTCGCACATTATACTTGATAGAGCCCTATATGCTATGGATAAAAGGCTTATTCCATGGTAGATGGCACAGAGACTCGGGTCACCTTTTCCAAATATGGGACATAGTACGCTGACACTCCAATCTACGGGCATGCATTCACCTAACCAAATTTCAATTATTAGAAATGGAGCGCTCTACGAAATAACAGCGCGTTATAATTGTGAAAACTTATTACAAAAATTTGGAAAGTTATGCTGAAACTGCTCGCAAACATCGAACAATTTTCAGTCGAGAAAGTGCACCTAATGTGGCAACCATTCGAAGGATGTTCAAAATATTTGAAGAAACTGGGTCCGGCTATGGACAGCAAAACTCCTGTGCGTCAACGTACCGGTCGGTTTCTTGAAAACATTGCTGCTTTAAACGAGAGTGTCGCCGAAAACCCGAAAGCATCAATTCGGCATCGTTCTGAAAAATTTCAAAGTTCACGAAGCACTACGCAGCGGATTTTGACAAAAGACCTCCACCTTTATGCCCACAATATTCAGCTTACTCAGGAGCTCCAACCAGCAGACGATTGGAAGCGCCATCAATTCGTTCAATGGCTAGTGGAGCAAAGCAAAGTCAATGCCAATTGTTCAAACAAAAATCATCTTCTCCGATGAAGGGTATTTCCATCTGAATGGATTCGTGAATACACAAAATTTTCGAATTTGGGGCTCAGAAAATCCTCATACAATCCATGAGAAACAAATGTACCCACAACGAGCAACTGTGTGGTGCGGATTTTGGTTAGACGGCGTGATTCATTCAGCCTTACTTTCTTGAAGGTCAGGCCGCAATTCCAGCCATTTGACGGATATATTAATCCATTCTTAATCGGAACATGTCTTCTTTACAATCCAATAAAAAAAACTCAACTATCTTAACAAATACGTGTTTTTATTTTAAAATGAAAAAGTGCATTCTTACTGGGACACCCTTTATGTTTACTTACTTTAAATTATTGCCTTTTTATCTTTACTTCACCCTTCTTATTAATAATTCAATATTTGTATTTTTTCTGTCTTTTCAGGTAAGTGCTGCTACTCCTGTATAATTTCGATTAAAATTTACATGGTAAGAACAACCAACTTTACATCTTTCCATGTAAATTTCTCCTCATAGAAATCCATGTATAAATAATGAGTATCACATTTCCTATGTAAATACTTGTACATATGCGAAACATATCGCGGGTCCTTATTTCCTCCCATCACATTTATATTTCCACATTTTATAGGACCATTGGATTCCTTGTTAAGCATAATTCCTATGATTATTATTATCTGCGGCCTCAAGTTGTTATGGCTCGACACTCCATTTGCCTTTTTCTTCTACGTTCGCACAGAAAAAGACTTTAGTATCTGATAATACCAAAATATGGTTTGACACCACATAAACTTGGCCCTCCCCAACTCAGCTCCACTTTACTCCACTCTACTTGACTGACTGACTGACTGCCTTTGTTGTGGAAAAATGTAACATCACAACTGTGACAGCCAGCCAACGACTCTAGCGACATCCGCCGCCGCCAATTCAATTCAATGTGTTCAATGTGTAAATTACCGTATTTAAAATGTCAAGCATTGAAAAAAGAGGGATCCGTTGGGGCTTTAAAACGCACATCAAAAATCTTAAATTTGCCGCCGCACATTCACGCAAAACACCTTAGTACCCACCTCCCAAGCCCTCATGTTCTTTCTCTTTGCTGCATGTGACATATATGGGATTAAACATAAACTGTCATTCGCTTTAAAACTGTAAAATGTTGCTGTTTGTTGTGAATTACAAGGGGGGAGGACGTAATGGGACCAGTGGAAACAATTGAAAGCTGTACCACATCTACGTTACACTCGCTCGTATTCCCCTGTGAAGGTAACACCTTTTTGCTGTTTGTCCTCTACATACATTTAATACGCCTTTTACAAACGTTTTGCAAGTTGTTGATTTTTTTTAAGTGTAGTTTTTTTGCTCCAACAGTATGTTGACAAAAGGATATATTAAGTTCATCCAAATGTATGTAGGTGTTAGCCAGGTGTACTTAAGCAGCGATCTGTGTTATACCCACACGTAGTTTCACTTACTTTGAACGGAATTTTGAGTTGAAGTCATGAGATATTAGCAGATTTTATAGGTTATGTTACACTTTGCTCCAGATACTCAATTTGTTGGTCTCGGTTGTCGTATTTCATAAACTCCTTCTATTATGTCGTCCGTCATACATCTTCCACGCCGGGTTTTACGCATAAAGAAAAAAACGTTTGGAGTTCGTTTGCCCCCCAAAATGTGTCGCATGACTTCAACTCAAACGTAGAAATGTGTATTTTTATTATAAAAGTCGTTTGTATTGTCATAAACGAACTTTAATCCCGCCTATTATTTTTATTATTTACTTTTACGGCAAACGTAGAGAATGTTTGTGAACAAGTGTAAAATACATAAGTATATTCGCATACACATACACTCAAAAATGATCTCTCCATAGAGTAAGTATAGCAGGAGTAACAACTGCTCTCAGTAAATTTACGACATTAGGCTTGGTTGCATATGGACTCAGCGGTTGCATACGGATGTTGCATGTTGAAAATTATTGCTTTTATAATACCAGGTAGATGCCTTAGTTCGAAACAACCACCAAAAAGAAAACAACGGTAATTCGGTTTGTGTGTTAAAATTGTTATGTTAAATACAACACAAAAGAATACTAACAATAAAAGATAACAAAAAAGTCCAAAATTATTTAATTATTTATTTATAAAAATTTAATTTAAATTTCACGGGTCTCCACCAAAACGACATGACAAATTTAAGTCAACAGTTCCTGTAACTCCACCTGGTGTAACTCAATTTAAGTCGGTGATCTCTTTATCTCTATTGTCGATCATCTCTATATTATGGAAAGACTGTAGAGGGGTGTCTATATGCATGCCGAAACTCTATAGGTAAGGGCTGGGGACTCATTTCGAAGGTGGCATAGTGGCTGTATACTGCGATAGTTCGACCGATAACACTGTGCTAGTTTTTAGAAAACACAAGCGGACTCAACGGATTTTTCGGTCCTAATTCGGGTCCTACGAATTGAACTGTATCATTAGTTTTTTTTGGCCTATAGTGATGGTTTCACTCAGAATTATATTTTTTAATTTCTTACTCAGAGGCTGCGGCTTAGAGACAAGTTTATACTACATATGTCACCATTACTCGAGAACGTCTCATCCGATTTTGTTTAAACAAATTTAGAGACATTAACAATTACAAATGTGGCCCGTTCCCACGACAATCGGATCTATGCTCCGGAACGCCCCGAGTTTCACTCGGCCAAGGCCGTCGGTGGTGCAATGGTTAGTGTGCGCGCCTCTTGTACAGGAGATCCTGGATTCGATTCCTGCTCCGACCACCTTAAAATTTCTTTCGACGACGGTCACCTCGCTTAGTGACGGCGGCACTATCGAGTACTTAGCCATGAAAAAGCTTCTCAAAATATTGTTCGGAACCGGTGTAAGTAAAACTGTAGGTCCCAATCAGTGAGTATAAAACTATAAAGCGCACAGCTCACTGGATGTGAGAAGCTCTCCCTAATTCCTTCATGGGATGTAAAGGGAAACCATTTATTTATTTTATTTATAAGGATTGTCAACTCAGCAACAGCTGTATCACCCACCCGTTTTTTACCCAGGTGAGCAAATCATGTCAGCAGGTTTGCTCAAAATTTTATTAATTATTGCTGGCGTAGAACAGAACCCAGGCCCTCCCGAGGTCTCGATCTATTCTGTGTGTCACACCAGGATCTATCGGAACCTTACCCAGCTCCAATGCAATAGATGCCAGAACTGGTGTCATCTTAGAAGGTGCTCTGGCCTCGCTAGTCATAGAGACTGGTCGAGAAATTTCGTGGCGAGGTGTTGTGGTAACCTACAGCAATCGGGCAACACTACTCCTGTCCTAACACCCCCAACCAGTGATCGATTGACACCCTCAATTCACAATGCAGCGATGCCTTCCCAATGGCTTTGCTCAGTCTGCAACGGTGTTATTAATAGGAATATTACATCGGTTCAGTGTAATCGCTGTAGGAATTGGTGTCATATGAGGCGTTGCACTAGTCTTCGTTCGCACAGGAACTGGAACGGGGACGTTGTCGCTGCTTGTTGCACGGCTAATGCCGGGACAACTGTCGGCACTCCAGCGGGGAATGCGACTATTGCTCATGCGCCACCCCCCAGATTAGTGCAATTTTCCTCAATCACGCCTCGGCCACTACAACAATCCCCTCAGGCAACCAACCCATCTCAGTTGCCCCCGTCAAATTCTCAATTGCGTCCTGCAATTTCAAATGAGCTTCACGCTCAAACTCAGCTGCGCCCGTCAGCTACTCAGTTGTCATCGACAACACCCTTGATGCCCCCGTCAGCTACTCAATTACGTCCTGCAACTCTCAGGCACGCACCATTTCAGCCACAACCCGCGGCCACTCAGTTGCACATTGCAACCCCTTAGCTGACCATGTCAGCCATACAGTCTACTCAGACGTCAACTCAGCTGCGCCCGACAGCGCCTGAATTTTCACGGCTGAACTCGCCAGCCAATCAGTTGCACCCCGCAACCCCACAGCTGCCTCTATATTGCCCCCGGAAATACCCCAGCTGCGTCAGACAGCTCCCAACTCAACGCCACGGCACCTCCCTCGACGGCAACCGCATACAGTTGGTGATCCGCAATCGTTCAGGATCATGCAATTTAGTTGTAATGGCCTTAGGAACAAAATTGCTGAGATCACCAATTATATGCACACTCACAAGATCCTTATAGCCGCCGTTCAGGAGACTAAGCTCACCAGTGAGTGTAGACTTTCATCTCATGGGAACTAGGGAGAGAAATCACGATGGAGGGCTCGCTTTCATCATCGAGCGAAGCGTGAGCTTCAGACAGAACCACCCCCTCCCTCATAGCCCGATCAGTTCCTTGAGGCGATGAGCATAGCGATAGAGACTGGAGAAATCGCTATTGAAATCGTCAATGTATATATTTCGCCAGTTAATAGCATCGGTGCGGGCTATCATCCCACAATCGAACACCTACTCCGGGGTGATAGTACAATCATACTTGGCGACTTCAATGCTCATCATGAGATGTGGTTTTCTCAGCTGCTTGTAGACCAGCGTGGCATTAATATTGCAGACCAGATATACGACTCGGAATTCGCAGCTATAAATGAGGACTTCTCTACAAGATTAACGGCTAATTGCTCAAGCTCCCCTGACATCTCCATCGTCAGTGCGTCGCTACTGTCCAATACCACCTGTCAGACCCATATAGCCTTAAACTCTGATCATATTCCCATCCTGAGCACTGTAGAGAAGCCTAGCGACTTTGTGGAGTCGGATAAACGGACGTTCGTCAACTACAACAAAGCCAACTGGACTGGCTTTACGAACGCTATTGACGAATCCCTTCGTCATTTGCAGCTACCCTCTTGCGCCAGACAGGGTGAGATGATCCTCAGGGACACCATACTCAAAGCTGCAAAACGCTTTATCCCAGCTGGTAGAATTCCCAACTGTAGACCCAACTTCCCATCTGAGGCTGCGCGTCTTGCGGATCAGCGTGATCTCATATGCGCCAGCAACCCAGCCTATGAACGAATATTGCCCTTGATTAACGGAAAATTGCAATATTGGCTCGAAAAGGCTTTGGTCTACTATCAGAGCTCTATCTGGCAATGGAAACAATAAGGGTCACGTTGCTATCGCGTTTGATAATACGCATTACAGGGGTGCCAGGAAATGCGCTACCAAATTCAAGTTGTAGTTCGGAGAACTAAGAATCTCAAACGAGATCTAGTACCCTGCTCCTTCACACCCAGCGGAGTTGAAGCCATAATCTCCAAATCTAAACCCTCTAAAGCTCTCAGTCGTGATGTCATCTCTATAAAAATGCTGAAGAAACTCGGACTTATAGGGATTCGATTTCTCGCGCACACACTCACTCTTTCGGTGTGCCAACTGGTCATACCAGACGTGTGGAAAACTGCTCGAGTTATCCCGCTACTAAAACCTGATAAACCCGCTAACCAGGGAGAATCTTACCGCCCGATTTCCCTCTTATCACCCGTAGCAAAGGTTTTGGAGTCCCTACTCTTGCCGACCCTGAAAGAGCATTTTCAGCTCGCCAATCACCAACATGGCTTCAGGCAAGCGCATAGCACTTCGACGGTGTTAAACGAGATAACTACCCATATCACCAATGGCCTCAATCAGAGCAGACCCGCTGAACGTACAGTAGTCGCAGGTTTAGACCTGTCTAAAGCTTTTGACACTGTCGATCACTCGATCCTGCTACAGGACATCTTGAACTCGTCTCTCCCAAATACTACCAAGCGCTGGCTTGGCAGCTAACTCAATGGGAGGCAGGCATTTGTAGAGTTCAGGGGCCAGAACTCCCTTTATCGCAAGATAAAAATGGGTGTGCCACAAGGAGGAGTATTGTCACCTATACTCTTCAACATTTATCTTGCGAATCTTCCTGCACCTCCCCAAGGAGTTAGTATTGTGTCGTACGCCGATGATTGTACCATCATCTCCTCAGGCGTAAATGTAGACGACATATGTGCTAGGATTAACAGCTATTTAGCCACCCTTACTAGCTTACTGCAGGAACGGAATTTCCAGTTATCTCCGTCGAAGTCTTCTGTGACCCTTTTCACTTCTTGGACCAAAGAAGTAAGGAGAGAGCTCGACATCTCTGTCAATAGGGGGTATATACCCACAGTCCGTAACCCCAAAATACTCGGAGTTATTTTCGATAATCTCCTTACTTTCTCTAAACTTGCGGATTACATCAGAAGAAAAGTCCACACCCGCAACAAGGTCGTAAAGGCCGTTGCAGGGACAACTTGGGGCAAGGAGAAGAAGACAATTGTAGTGACCTATAAAGCTATAAGTCGCTCGATCTTCAACTATGCCGCCCCGGTGTGGTCATCTTTCTTAAGTGATACCCAGTGGAAAGGTTTGCAGAGGATCCAAAATAGTGCACTTCGAATCGCAACCGGATGCACACAAATGACGAACGTGGATCATCTACGTGAGGAGACCAAGTTACTGTCAGTGCAACAACATAATGTGTTGTTGACAAGACAGTTTCTTTTGGCTTGTCATCTGCCCAGTCACCCCAACCATCATATTCTGATGCAGGATCCACCCCCCCCCCCCCCCCCCCCCCGTCACATCCAGAAGGACATCAGGCGCTACTGTGCGGACATCCAAGACGTCATTCCATCGGACGTCAACAGACTGTCGATAGCAGCAGCACAGAAATTGTTGCATAACACGACGGTGTCAGAGGCCATAAATGGCTACTCTTGCAACAGGGTCCTTAATGAACACCCTCCCGCGATTTCGAATAATGAGAGGCTTCTGCCCAGGCACACCAGAACCATTCTGGCACAGCTTAGATCTGGTTCGAGTTCTATCCTGAACTCATACAGATCAAGGATAATCCCAGGCACCTTAGATCAGTGTCCACACTGCCTACAAAGCCCTCATGACACTATTCACATTTTCAACTGTCCTGATAGGCCTACTGACATGCGCCCAGTGGACCTATGGGACAGACCCTTGGAGGTGGCATAATTTCTCCAGCTCCCCACCGCTACCTCCAGTGACACATAGGGGAATTACACCAATTTTTGTTTTTTATATCTTCCAGGGAGGAACGAGTGGAAACAGAAAATCTGCTACAACAACAATTGTGGCCGTCGGTGGAGCAATGAGTAGTGTGCGCGCCTCTTGTTCTTGAGATCCTGGATTCGATCCCTGCTCTGACCACCTTAAAATTTCTTTCGACGGCGGTCACCTCATATAGTGACGGCGACACTATCGAGCATTTAGCCATGAAAATTTTCGCAAAAATACCGTTCGGAAGCGGTGTAAAACTGTAAGTCTTAATCAGTGAGTATAAAAATAGAAAGCGCACACCTCACTGGTTGTGAGAAGCTCTAATAATTTTTTCTTAAAAATTTAAAATTTTGTATGAAAATGTTTTCATAAAACCATCATTACAGGACAAAAAACTAATGATGCAGTTCGATTCGTTGGACCCGAGTTGGTGTAGATCCGTTTTTTCGACTTGAACAGTGTTACATACATATGAATGTCTGGTTTCGCACAAGACTGAGCAGAGCGAAAAACGTACGAAGGCAAGCACAGGAAAAGCTAGATATCGACAAGCTGCAAACAGCGGAGATATCTAGGGCTTATCATTAAAAGCCCACTCTCCTGCTAGAGCAGAATACTCTCCATCCTGAGGATCCAGGAGCGCAGTGGAAACACATCTCCCATTCGTTGGAAACTACTACAAGGACTGAACTTGAGTGTGTCGCATTGCAACTGATAAAAAAGAAGCTGCACGTATGGCAACGAAACAGTCAGTTACAACGCGTGCTGCGAATGAGCGGTACAAGAGGCTGAGAAGGGAGGAAAACCAACTATTTAGGCGGAAAAAATGGCAGTGGGAGCAGAGGGAGAGTGAGAAAGCCGAATTGTGCAGAATAAATAATGACTCCAGAAAAATTTTCCAGATGGTAAGAAAATCAATTGACGGTCCGAATAATGGGCTGGCCTCCTGCAAGGACGAGAATGGGGGGAAAAATGGTTTCCCCTTACATCCCATGAAGGGACACGGTAGAACTTCTCACAATCACTGAACTGTGCGCTTTCCAGTTATCACTCACTGATTAGGACCTACAGTTTTACACCGACTCCGAACGGTATTTTGAGAAGCTTGTTTTCATGGCTATATACTCGATAGTGTCGCCGTCAGTATGACCGCCGCCGAAAGAAATTTTAAGGTGGTCAGAGCAGGGTTCGAAGCCAAGATCTCATGTACAAGAGCCGCGCACACTAAAGAAAGAATGGGAAACTAAAGTGACAGAAAGCAGGGCGCTAATATGTAGAGCGACCACTTTTCGGCACTACTCCAGTCAGATACTTCCACTGTAGATCAGGAGATAATGATTGTAAAGACAGTTTATATTGTGACCCCCCCCCCCCCCAAGCCAAATCAGAACGGCAATCTGCCGGATTAAGAATAATAAAGCTGTGTGGATGCGCTACATGTTGAGCTTTTTAATGCCGGCGGCCAAGGACTGCTAGCCAGACATTCATCAACTTATTCAAAAAGGGTGATCTGCGAGTTTGTTCCAATTCAGTGTTTATTTCATCGCGTATAAGATATTGTCGAGCGTATTATGTGAGAGACTAAAGCCAATTGTTGGAAAACTTATTGGACTTTCTCAGTGTAAATTTAGACCAGGGACGTCCACGACTGGCCAAATATTCACGCTACGCCGAATCCTGGTAAAGACCCACGAAAAGCAAATCGATACGTACCATATTATTATTGATTACAAATCTGCTTTCGATATCCCCATACGGGGAAAATTGTACGAAGCTATGTCTGAACTAGGGATTCCGGCAAAACTGGCCCGTCTCTGTAGAAAGACGCTGGCCAACACCAAATCAGCAGTGAAGGTGGGGAAAGACCTCACCGAACTATTCTGAACCAAGCGAGGATTGAGATGTTGAATCTCTTCAACATCTTAATGGAGATAATATTTAGGAAAGCTGCAGTAAATACGAACAAGACCATTCACACGAAACGCCATATGTTGTTGGCGAATCCAGACGCGATAGACATCATTGGGCGAACTTTGCGATAGGTTACTGCAGTATTTTCAAGAATCGAAAAGGAATCAGCGAAGGTGGGTCTTGCTGTTAATGAGGGTAAGACAAAATTGATGGTGTTAACGCCTAGAGAAACCTCTCGACTTGGTCCGTACTTGAACGTTGACAACCGATTTAATTTTGAAGTGGCAGATGAATTTATCGACCTAGGATCCGCCGTGAACAAATACAACAACGTCAGCCTGGAGATAAATAGGAGAATTGTGCATGCAATTAGACGATATTTTGGACGCAACAGGCAGTTTAAGAACAAAGACCTCTCGTACGTACGACGTACAAAAGTCCAGATATACCCGGTTGTCATTTTGCCAGTCCTGCCATATGGTTCCGAAAATTGAGTCATATCGCAAGCGGATGAAATTCACCTGGGACTATTCGAGAGGAAAATTCTCCGTAAAATATATGGTTCTGTTAAAGAAAACAGCGAGGACTGACATTGTTGGAACCAGGAGCTATATAATTTGTATTCCGAGATGGACATAGGTAGGCGAATTAAATTGGGCGCATTGCGTTGGCTAAACCATGGTATCAGAATGGATGAAGATGAACCAGCGCGAAAGGTTTGCGATACCGTAACCGATAGAAGCATGAAAAGAGGACGACCAAGACTCCGCTGGAAAGACTAGGCCGTACGATCCCTCCGTGTCATTGGTGTTATTAACTGGCCGAAGAAAGTTGGAGTATAGAATCAGTTGGAGAAATATTTTAAAATTTGTTTAATTTATTTATTTATTTGTTTAAATAATATGTGTAAGGTGTCTGACCTCATGAGGTTGTAAAATAGGAGTAAAGTAAGTCTGGTTTGGTGGTAGGGCCTTGACAAGAGTATTCTACTGAAGATGCTCGGCAAGCTTCAGAGGATGGCTGCTACTGTGGCTAGAAAGAATACACCGTAAGGGGTTCTGAAAATGTTCTTGGGCCTTCCGCGCTTGGACTTATACGTCAAGGCTACTGCGGCCCGAGGGGTAATCAGATTGAGGAAAACTGGCGATTGACATCAGTCTGCGCATGGTGGTGCGCATATTCTTTAGCTTTTGGCTAGTGACGACTTTTGTTTTCTGCCTTCTCTGGCTGATTTCTTGACGAAACGTGTGGATTTCCCCAAACTGGACATCACAATTCCGGAAAAATCGGAATGCAAAAACGACGGGATCCCCTACGAGTTCTCTATTTCTATTTTTATGTAAGGATCGAAGATGGAGCATGTCACAGGCGACGGTATATACAGCAAGGACCTGCAGCTAAGTCATTCCTTTAGGCTACATAGTGAATGCAGTGTTTTTCAAACTGGGGTACTGGTCATTCGGATGGCTGCGGAGGCCTTTATGGGATGTGGAATCGATGCTAGCTGACGAATAACCTTCTGCGGGGATAGCCAGGCTGCGATAAAGGCGATCAATTCTAAATGGTGTGGATCAAAGTTGGTGGGTGATAAGGAGACGTTGGATCTTGTCTGAAATAGCAATACGGTCTTTTAGCAATCAGAAAGACGCATTACAATCCTATGTTAGGTTTTATAAAATCATAAAAATATAAAAATGTTTAAAAGGCCTTTGACCCCTCTGGGTTATTTGAGGCCAACTAGGTAAGTAAGTAAGTAATTTTGCATAATAGTGATTAATGGATAATATGATTGCAAACCAGATTATGAATTAATCACATGTGTTGTCGATATTTAACAGACCCTTCTCATTTGCAATTGGCGGTGGAAAAGTACTGTGTGTGGAAAGTCGTTGTAACAGCATCACAATTAATTTCACTAGTCATGTTTGACACAGAAATGTCATCGCATTTCCTCGATTTTATTTTTCTGCAAACTACTCTTTCCTTTACTTTCCCCCTCTCCCACTTAAATGACTTTAAAACATCAGCTGAAATATAATTTAAATTCGCAATTCACACATATATTTTTAAATATTTAAACTGAATTGCAAATTCATTCACACTCGAACCGGCAACATCTCAATGAGGTACAATTTTTTATTAGCTCAATATAAAAAATGCACACGAGTCGAAACTAAATATTTTCCATTTGTATTCGTAACAGCAAACAACAAACCAAAGAAGAAAAAAACCAAAACCGGTAGAAAACAACAAACGGTAACCGCACCACAAAAACCTACATAACCGTATAGAAAACTTGGTAGAAAAAAACACAATCGACGGCAAGGGGAAGGAGCGCTGTGTTGTCCCTGTTGACGGGAGCAAAAGTATCAAAAACAGCGGCAAAAGCCCAATAACAACACCAGCCCGAGCAATTGAATTTTTCACTTTATCTGTCAGGATGAGGACGAATGGAACAGAACGCAGCAGCACCGAACAGCATTATGTCGAAACATGCGGCAACAAGAAGGCACAAACAGGCATTCGTAGACCCAATTCCCTAATGATTTGGACCAGAAAACATTTTGCTACGCTCAATGTACAGAGTGGCGGGAGCTGTAGCAGTGGCAGTGCCGCCAAGGGTACCACTGGAACAAGCAGCTCTCAACATGTATAAATATGTCGTTTTTATATTTGCTACATACACAGTTTTTCCTCGGGCTTCTCTCTCTTTTTGCCAGTCAGTCAGAGTCCCCCTTGTTTGTTTTTTATTTAAACATATTATGTATATTATACATTATATACTATACAATTTTTCAATATCCAGCATAATGTTGTTTGTGTTACTTTTTGTGGTTTATTGTGTTAAATATAACAACAAGTATTGGCCATATATGGCACTTCAGCACTTATGCCATCCGGATAAAATGGACAAAATGGAAGCAAACACACAAAGAGAAAACAAAAATCGAACAGTCAATTGAATTTATTATTTATGGCTCATCAATGAGATAAGTTAAATCCCTAAACTTGTGTTAACTTGATAAGGGAGTAGTTGATTCAATTGACAACGAAATATAATTTTGGAGTCGCACTGCGATGGGATGAGAAAAGGTGAGATTAAGGCGTTACGACGCGATAGTTGCTGCTGCGTCACATTGATTTTCGGTTACATAGATTTCCCATTTTGATTGGAAATTGATAAAGTTCTAACTAATAGTGATAATGTTGCCGCCATCCAGGAAATGCGACATCCAGGAAATACTGACAAACTACAGGTGTCTGTATATACAGAGAAGAGATTCGTTGTCATAACTATAGTTACAGCGAACAAAAATGTTGATAGTCCAATCACATTATTCAGTTGTGATTACCAATAATTGCGTTCCGTATCACCAAATGTTGTGGATATCAATTGATTTGTAATTCGATTTTGGTTGCAAGAACTGAAATATTTAGTTGAATCCACAGCAACAAAAAATAAACGCGATCTGTCAATCGAGTTTTAGTTCTGCACGCTGAAAAATCTGTCTCTTTTTGTTGTTTGGATGCACATATAAAGTGTGTTTGGAGCTTGTCGCAAAAACATATTGTGTTTGCTATTCAATATTACATGTTTGAGACACAATGAGTAATATGTTAGAATACATGTGTTTCGACCCACATATTAAGGGGTTTTCAACAGAGACGCTACAAAAGTAAATCGATAGGGACAGCAAACGACGCCATATTTTTTCCCGCTCTTATGACATTTCTCTTCAGTAAGGTTTGCCATTTCATCATGGAAAGATATAGGAGCCAACAACGAGTCGAAATTATTAAAATTTACTACCGAAATTTGGAGTCAGTGGCCTCAACTTTAAGAGCGCTACATCCAATTTATGGTCGTCATAATCGTCCTACCAGATCAACAATTGGGCGTCTAGTGGAAAAAATTTGAATCCACAGGCACAGTACAAAATTTTCCCGTGCCAGTGAGACAAAAAAGTGCCCGTAGTGTCGAGAATATTGCTGCCGCTGAGGCTTCAGTACAAGAAAGCCCAAATGTGTCTCTCACACGTCGTTCTCAAGCGTTGGGCATCTCTGTGACGTCGTTGTGGCGAATTTTGCGAAAAGATCTTGGCCTACATCCTTACAAGATCAAATTGACGCAAGAACTGAAGCCGCTTGACCACCATAAGCGTCGTATGTTCGTGAATTGGGCTGAGCAACAACTTGAAAATGATTCGGATTTTCATCGGAAAATCATCTTGAGCGATGAGGCTCATTTCTGGCTGAATGGCTTTGTCAATAAGCAAAATATGCGTTATTGGTCAGACAGCAATCCACACGTAATCCATGAGTCATCATTAAATCCCGAAAAAATTACGGTTTGGTGCGGTTTATGGGCCAGCGGCGTCATTGGGCCGTACTTCTTCCGTGATGATCAAGACCGGCACATTACTGTGAATGCGAATGGCTACCGTTCCATGATAACCGAATATTTTTGGCCCCAATTGGATAATATGGACTTGGAGGACATGTGGTTGCAACAGGACGGCGCCACAAGCCACACAGCGAATGCCACAATCAATTTATTGGAAACCAAGTTTGGTGAACGTGATATCTCACGAAATGGCCCAGTCGATTGGCCGCCTCGGTCGTGCGATTTGACGCCGTTAGATTATTTCCTGTGGGGCTACGTCAAGTCTATGGTCTATGCAGTTCCATACATAATGGCATCGAACGTACTTTCACAGGAATAAAGAATTTCATTGGTATCTAAAACCGCTATTGTTTTATTTAAAAAAACTTTTGTAGCGCTCTTATTGAAAAACGCGATATTTATGTTTGTTATACAAAAACAGCTGTGTTTGTTGCACTGTCCCTCGAGAGAAAGAGAATAAAAGAGGGACAACCAAGCGATTCTATCTTGTAAGTGTGTATACGTATTTTTGCATTATTCTCTCAGTCAGTGAGTCATAATTGCAGATGAAGTCAGTGTTTTTTATTTTGGCTGATGTTTTAGTTTCATGTATTCAGTCGTCAATGGTTGGATCATCGGAGAGGATATAAAAATCGCGTGACTAGTGAAAAAAGAATAAACGAAGGCTCGGACGCTTAAGTGGTTTGTGATGTTACTTTGGTTTTTGTGTGTGTTTCGTGTATGTATATGAAAGTGTGTTCCACCACAGTGAGAAACGATTTTGAGGAAAGAAACTGAAAAGGGCATGTTTGCCAGTAAACATGATGCTGTTTACATTTAAACACAAATGAGTTTGGGACTTGCAAACATATTAATGTTTGAAGTGTGTTCCAAACATATACATGTTTCCTGCTGAATATGTTTGGGAGAATATGTTAGAGAGGCCGTTATTTTTCAGCGTGTACCAATCAAATTATTCTGTAGTGGCGATTATTTTATTTGCTGGATCAACGAAAAATGTAAACATATTAGTATGCTCAACTAATTACTTCAACTAATAAATGGCTGTGGCAACCATTTGTTGGTGCTTTTTAATAGAAAAAGGTGCAGTTTTATAGAAAAAAAAGCAACACAAATTTTTTGTATTAAAATTGTGTATTTTACATTTAAATACTTATATAAAAAAATTGGTATTACTTGTAAACAGGGTTCGTATTTCATGGGTAATGGGTTCCCTTTCCATCCCCATTTTTTTTTAACGAAAAAATTTATATATCTCGGAAACAGAGCGCCGCATCGACAAACAAATTTTTGCGGGTTTCTAAGGGATTTACATAAAGCTTATTTTTTTTAATAATCGCCAAAATACGAAAATCTCTAAAATAAAAAATTACTATAACTCGAAGACGGTGCGTCCAATCTCAAAAATAATAAATATTTTACCTCCAGTGGGGGCTGTAGCCAATGTACATATGTCTGTAATACGGTATCACATTTTTTTTAAACTAAACTTTTACTGTGCTATTTTAGAATTGATGACAACCGTCATTGACGAGTTTCTTGTCATTCAATTTTTGCCATTGGCATTTCAATTACCTATTCTGGAATTGCTGTGACAAGATTAAAGGTTACCAAAACTAAAAAATGACAAGGCTGAAGACTTGGTAAAAACAACGAAATTAAAGAAAAATAAAGAACAATACAAATTATTGTTATTGTTGGTCGGATATATGAAGCTCACCGAGTCTAAAATACGGGTCCATTTAGGCGCGGCTAAAAACAGGCAAGTGCGGTTACTGAAATGAAAGGCATTATTTTCACAAATTTAATGATGCCTTTATTTTTGGGGACTTACATGCGGACCGAAATAACCATAATTTACCACGATATAGGGAGTCTTGAGATTGGGAAACCTCCAAACACTTAGTGTGGGTAAAACTTAACCTGAGTGAATAAACCTATTTCAATGTTGCAAATACTGCGGATTTTAAAAAAGATTAAAAACTCGCGCGTGATGTTTGCATTTTGCATATTACAGGTCCGCCAATTAACTTTTTTTTTTGAAAATGCTATAAAAAAAAAACTAATGAATATTTTCTCTAATTTCTTTTTTTATTTGAAAGTGCAATCCTTCCGGTTAATAATGGAAAATAATTTCATTAAAATGGCTGCCTCGGTTGGCCATGCAGTAGCCTACACGATCGGTCCAATTTTTAAGCACATTATCGATTGTGTGCAGCTGTATTTCACCAATGGCTTCACGAATATTGTCCTTTAAAGCGTCAATTGTCTCTGGCTTGTCGGCGTAACACTTATCCACAAATAATAGTCCAACGGTGTCAAATTGCAGCTCTGAGGTGGCCAAACGACATCAGCTCTGCGGCTGATAATGCGATTTTCAAAAACAGGCCGCAAAACATCGAGTGTAGCTTCGGCTGTGTGAAACCAAATGTTGCCAATATCCTCCTCTTCAATTTGTGTGAACAAAAATTCGTTCAACATAGCTCGATAACGATCGCCGTTGACTGTAACGGCCACTCCTTGCTCATTTTCGAAGAAAAATGGCCCAATTATGCCTCTGGACCAAAATCCGCACCAAACAGTGACTCGTTTTGGGTGCATCGGCTTTTCAATGTATGCGTGCGGGTTTTCTGTGCCCCAAATGCGACAATTTTGCTTGTTTACATACCCGCCAAGATCAAAATGAGCTTCATCTGAAAAGATAATTTTTTTTGCAAAATCGGCATCTTCTGTAGGTCGATCGTAGGCCCACTTAGCGCAATATTTCCCAGCGTTGTTCAAGCGTATACACAACCATATTCGTTCAGCGGAAGGATAAAACTAATTATCTGTCAAATCAGACATGAACATGAGTGTTACCAGTCACGAAATAAGCACTAGTTGAAAAAAAAACGTTAGACGGCGGACCCTTTATATTTTAAATCATTATTACACAAATGATTTATTAAAAAGGAGCGAAGCCGACGTTGGATTCTTCTCATGGGAGAAAAGACCTTAAAACGCCGCCCAGGAAGACTTATTACAGAAGCCCCCTATTGGACGCACCGTTTCGAGTTATAGACATTTTTTATTTTAGCGATTTTCCTATTTTGACGATTTTTTGCAAAAAAAAACATTTTTCAAGATTGGACGGACCATTTTATGAAACACCCTTAGAAGCTCGAAAAATTAGCCATTTTTTCGATTGGACGCACCGTTTCGACGATATTGGCAAAAGGGCGTTTTAGCGATTGTTGACGCCAGATCCTCTAGATTAGAATCTGGAGTACTTAAGATATTTTTATTAAAATTAATTAGTCTTTATAGTCGTTTACATTATTCGATCTTTTAGTTGTTATGTTTTCAATAATTGTCCGGTTCAAGATCAAATATAAGTGGAAGATGAATTTGTCTACCTTGGATCCGCCCTGAAGACAGACAGGAGAATTGCGCTTGCAAATAGATGCTATTTTGGGCTCAGCAAGCAGTTTAGGAACAAAGCCCTCTCTCGCCGGACAAAAGTCCAGCTATATCAGACTCTCATTTTACCTGCCTTGATATATGGCTGGGAAACTTGCATCATATCGCAAGCGGAAGAAAACCACCTGGGAGTTTTCGAGAGAAAAATTCTCCGTGGAATATATAATCTAATCTATATTCTGATGTATATATAATATGTATGTGTAAGACTTCTGGCCTCAGGAGGTTGTAAAATAGTCAATAAAAGTAAAAAAGAAAAGTCTTTATGACTTGAGCTCCTGTTGCTAATTGACATTACAAATTGTTGAATGGGTAAAATGAAACTTAACTGAATATGTATAATAGAATAACAGTACATTGTTGTACAATAATAATTTTCCAGCAGCAACACTTCTTGGGCTGTGGTGGTTTAAGTATGGTATCAATAGCCGCAATGTCCTGATGGATCCTTTCGCCATGCTCATCTCTACAAGCTCCTAAATCATCAGGGAAAAAATCTAAATGATTGTGAAGAAAATGGATCTTTAACGACATTAATATGCCCATTTCGCCATATGCCGAAACCATTTCTGCTACAATATTTCTATAATTGGCAGCTCGTTTGTTGCCAAGAAACTGCTCAATAACGGCAACTGTACCTTTCCATGCACTTTGTTCGATAGCATTTAATTTTGATGAAAATTCAGAACTTGCAATTATTTTTTTTAGCTGCGGACCATTGAAAATACCTTAAATCAAAAAATTCACTAAAAAACATAAAGTTACTGAATGACTTCTTAAAAAAAAAATACCTGCATGAATCTTTGCGCCGCTCAATTTCGGAAAAATTTTGCGCAAAGTTGCAATGGCCTCGCCATCACGATCCAGTTTTTTAACAAAATTTGATACGAGACCGAGCTTAATGTGTAGTGGAGGCAAAATGATTTGAGACGGCTGCACCAATGGTAGATTCTCTATACTTTCTACGCCTACTTTGTAGCATGTTCGCGGCTTCCGCTTAAATTCAGTGTAATGCTCATCTCTTTTTCGACCTTCCCATGTACACAAAAAGCACTGGTGGGTTGGAAATCCACGCTTAACACCCATGAGTAAACCGACCACTTTCAGATCGCAGCATATTTTCCAATTATGCTCTTTGTACTTTATCAGCTGTAATATTAATTCCATGCCTTCGTATGTTTTCTTGAGGTTTGTGGCATATGCGATCGGTACAGATGGATGTATGTTACCGATATGAAGCAGCACGACTTTAAGGCTGTTGACCGATGCATCGATGAAAAGTCGCCACTCCTCTGAAATATGAGGGTAACCAATTTTTGCAAACATCAAATCAATATCATAACAATAAGCTAGGTTTTTTCCCGATCTTCGTGCAATTTAAAAAATTCGTCATATGGAATAGTGGTACCTCGACCACGAGCGGCTGTTATTTTAAAATCAGCCGCCACTATATTCCACTGCTTAAAGCGTGATGCAAAGAGTTCTGCTGTTCTCCTCGACAAATTTCCGTCTCGTACGAGGTCATTGAAGTCGGCTTGCGTTATTAAATGCGGCATTGCAGTCCCAATTTCACTGGGTGTTGCCACAAATTCCGATACTTGTGGACTCTCGCATCTCGCATTCGATGCAAGAAAAGTTGATAGCAGTGTTGGTACAACTGTTGATTCTGCATCGCGTATTTCGGGAACATTATCAAAAACCTCCACTGAAGCCGCTACATGCTCTTCTGGTGAGTATAGAACTGCTGGAATTACCGATTCTACATTAGCGTAGCGAATTTTGTTGCGGTGAATGTATTGGTACCCCCTTTTGTTTGAGCAAAAGTTACACAAAAGTAGCACAATTCATTGCAGTGCTCCGTGCGTGGTAGCCAAATTGTTGGTACAGCGTATTTTAGTGTGAACCTTCCATCAGTAAACTTGCACAAATTTCTATAGCAATAGTCGCACACGACTTCCGGAGTATACCACAAGTAAGGAATATAAGCAGTCTTAAATATTTTCTGTAACGAATTCACCACTGTTTTAGTAATATTTTTCAAATTTTTACTTGGTGCGAATAAGCCACCAACGTAACAAAAGTTATTTCGCGTCGCACACTGCATTTTTTTCAGATGAAATATATACAAATACGTTTTCGCACAACAGAACTTAAAACAATTTTGCAATTCCTTATTTCATCTGTCAGACCGGTTGCAAGTGTTGTAAAAGTCAAAAACTGTTTAGTGTTAGAAGGTTACTATTGATTAACTACAACTATATCGAGTAGGATGGGTCAAAAAACATTTTTTTTTTCGTAACGCGTAAGTAGTTTAAAAATTTGGAGTCCCTTCAAGTTATGCTAAGAAAAGTGAAAAAAATATTTTTTTTCAAAAATAATAAAAATTGGGGAAAATCTGAGAATTGATAAAAATTGTTTTTAAAAAATTTGACGTGATACAGTCATTTCCACGAGTCTGCCTGCAAAAAATCGCAAAGCTCGATTGAATCACTGAAAAAGGGTTAAAAATCGGTCCAAAGGCTTTCACACAGGCCACTACGAGCTTTATACTTCAAACTTAAAAAAACAAAAATTCTGACGTGTACATGAAAATCGACGATACACGTGTATTTTTCTTTTTTCCCCTCATTCCGAATATGTGTATTTGGTTCATAGGACAGAAAAAAATCTATTTTTTTTTCAATAACGTACATACCTGGAATAACAGATAGATTGGCGAAGTCAAAAATATTTGACGACAAGTATTATAGGATAGCACACAAAACATATAACACCACAATAGGCAGAATATTTAGTAAAACAAAGGATAGTTTGGACAAATTTGATATGAGTAATATAGTATATAAAATACCATGTAAAGGAAATGACAACGAGGTTTGTAACAAAGTATATGTAGGGACTACAAAAAATAAACTAAAGACACGAATTGCAGGACACAAATCATATCAGAAATATAGGCACATTTCTACACAGAAAACAGCATTAACATCCCATTGTGCTAGTTTAAATCATTACCCAAACTTTCAGGATACAGCGGTTTTAAATAAGGAAAACAATTATAAACGTCGTTATATGTTAGAAATGCTACAGGTAATTACTACACCCACATTGAAAAGAATTAACTATAAAACAGATACAGATAATGTAGCCCACATTTACAGACATTTAATTAGTAAAAAGTAGAACCATTTAAGCAAGAATTGTTTATCATATCAATCTAATATTTTTCTTTGGGTTAATTTATATGAACTTTTTACGAACATTATTTTTGTTTGTGTAACTTCAGAAAATTTTGAAAAAAGGCGGGAAAATTTGTTTGAACATTTTTGAATTGACATAATTTTTTCACAATTGTTAATTTTGTTTTGTTTTAATTGTTGAATATTGTTTATATCTCCTGATGATGCTACACAAAGGAGTAGCGAAATATCGAGCAAAATAAATATAACTACAGCAAATCTGACCTCAAGCTCGAAGAATATTGATTATTTATTGATAAGGAAAAGGTCGAACAACAGAATAAAAATTATAAAGTTATAATTTAAAAATATCATATGTTCACGTGTTTAATTTAATTTGTATCATCCACAATAATAGTTCCTCCAGACAATTGTTTGCATATTTTTGTGAAGGATTCAATAGTGGCGTCAGATTCGACGACTGTATTTAAAAGTTTCACTTCACCTCAATTTATGGTAATAGTAGTAAAATAAAAAATGCACGCGTGGTAAGATATCTCAACTGGGCATATTCGTCTCAATAACAGTCAAATATACATGGACATAAATGGTCTTCTTTGGATTTCGTATAGAAAGAATATATGTCATCCGTTGTTTTTGTCCAAATCATAAAAAATTCTGGGTCTATCTGGCATAAAATGTGAATACATACATATGCATACTTACCATATTCTTCGGTTACTGATATCTATACACTTTATTGTTTTTTCACAACTTTGTTTGTCCCCGTATAACATTCAAATATTTACATATGTATATGTAGTTTCTCTTTAACAGCAAAGCCTCTTGTGAAAAATCGAATACATAACTTTGTAACAAATGGTTTTGTTACAGAAACTAAATTCTGATTATAGTGACTAATATTTGAACACGAGTTCCAATATTGTACTTTTTATTAGTTGTATCTTCCATTTCAGATGAATGAGGCTTTTAAAATATTCAAATTGGTTAATACAACTTAATTTCTGTTGTAACAACTTGAATTTAGTAAGACCTAATTTTAATCTATCAATACCATCGACAAATAATTCTGATGTATGATAATTGTGAATTCTAAACAAAATATGGACTTTCTCATGGAATTTCCAATACCTGAATTAATTTCCAACTAATCTTTTCCCTGTGTGTAGTTTGGCGCAATATAGTCTAATTCGAAATTGCATTGTGTCGTATTTTACCAGAGTTATCGCGTCGAATAGCCGACCGCCCCACATTGAGTATGTGAGGTACCAAAATGGACGTGTCAAAAGTTGCCCATTTTCCCCAGTTAAGTTAAAGGCTTAAATTAATTAGGATCAAGACTGAAGTATGAATGGATTTGAAGTAGAAAAATGACTACAAGGAACAAAAATGTCCATATACTACGAATTCTTTCAATCAGTTTCAGACAACAAATCAATTCATTGGATTGATGTCACTAATTCAAAGATTCTATGCTATGTAAACCTATAGTTTCATAGCTTGTATGAAACCCGTCATATAATTATGGAAATAAAGTCATTCTTGTTTGAAAGTTCAACAATCCCCTATTATTCTCTTTCCATTCCTTATTAACAATGGAATATCTGCACTGGTCTTGAGTAGGTGCTCTTTGACGCTGCCGCGACCACTGCGCAACTTTGTCAAACTTGCATACCATGCGGAAGTCTTTCCGCCGCGTTGGAAGGTTGTTAATGTCCAGCCAATCATTAAAAGGGGTGATGAAAGTAACCCTGCAAATTTCCGGCCAATTGCAATTTGTTCTTCGCTCTCGGAGGTTATGGAGAGCATGGTTAAACATCATATTGTGATATATGTTGAGTCCAATGACCATCTTAATGATCGGTGGTATGGCTTTAGTGGAATGAGATCTACTGGATACCTGATGGCGTTGGGAACAGTGGAGTCGATCCATCTATCGGCATGGCGATAGTAAGGTAGAGGCTCTTGATATTTCCAAAACCTTTGACATAGCGTGGCACGATGCACTCTAGTCAAAGATCGTTTCTCGCAGTGGAGAGAGTGTGAGAGTGAACAAATTTAAACTCCAGAGGGACGAAGTTCGAAAAACCCCAAAATGCTACCAAAAGTAAAAAGTCAAAATAATGGCCATATCTAATGGACTTCTTTCTGTAAACATGAGGACGGAAACCTAGTCTCAAATTATCCGGAGTAGGTTGGAGTTATGGAGACATTGTCTGCTTTATTTATTCCATGAGAGTCCAAATGCCCCCTCCTTATAAAGATTAGGTCAGAACAGCAATTTGTAAATATAACGTGTGTTTGGAGCTTGTCGCAAATATAGTATAATTGTGTCCAAACACATTGTGTTTGCTATTCAATATGTTTAAGGCACAATGAATAGTATGCTATAATATATGTGTTTCTGATCCAAATACAGATATTTTTGTGATAGAAACACAGCTGGCTTTGGTGCACTGTTTACTTAATTTTTTTTAGTCGCTATACTGTGACGAGTGCAGATTAATAAAAGAGGGACAAAGAGAGATTGTTCTCAGTGATTCATAAATATCCCTGAATGCGGGTGAAAATGAATAGAGTGTTTCTTATGTTGACTGACCTGTTGCTTTTTAATTCCATGCATTCAATCGTTAATCGTTCGTTTCGAAGGAACGCCCGAATGCTTGGACGTAAGTGAATGCATGTCTGGGGTGAAACACACGTCTTGCTGCACGTAAAAGTTTGCGTCTTTGGAAGTAAACATACTAATGTTTGCATTAACATATTAGTGAGTTTAGGACTTGCAAATTTATGAATATTTGAAGTATCTTCCAAACATGTAAATGGTTCCTGCAGAGTGTGTTTAGGAGGATATGTTACAGACGACCTGGGGTTTCAGCATGTTGACATACCGCGATTTCAAAGTTATTGAAAAGTAATGATTTCGTGCTGCTCTTTGTGACGAAGCGCATTCTGGACGTCCAATTTTGGGTAACATATTCGGTAATTTCTGGCAGTATATCACGAATAACATGAACATTTGTGGCTTTTAAGGCGTCAATTGTTGCTGGTTTCCCGGCATAAACCAGTGACTTCACTTAGGTCCACCGGAAATAATCGAGTTGTGTCAAATCGCACAACCTTGGAGTCCAATTGACAGGCTCATTTTTCGAAATCAACTTATCACCCAATTTTGATTTCAACAAATCGATGGTTGCGGTCGCCGTATCGCCATCCTGTTGAAACCACATCTCGCCCGGATCAATTTTGAAACAAAAATTATAGATATTGTTGCGGTAACGATCTTTATTGACCGTAGCGAGAGCTCCGGCTTCAGTTTTGAAGAAATACGGTCCAATGATGCCAAAAACGTGTAAACCGCAGCAAGCGGTTTCTTCTTTTGGATGTAATGGGGTCTGTTAGATCTATCGTGGATTGGTCTCACTCCACATGCTGCAATTTTGTTTATTAACAAACCCATTAAGCCAAAAATCAGTTTCCAATTCGGCTAGAGCACAATTGGCGAGAGAACGACGCATATAATGGTCTCGTGGCGTTAATTCCTGCACCAGCTGGATACTGGTGTACGCCAAGATATTACAGGAAAATTTTCCATGTAGTGGACGGACTGAGCTTCAATTCCAGCGACCGACGACGAATCGAAAAATTTGGATCTTCTTCCACACTTTCCATAACAGCGGGGATATTCTCTTCAGTACCCACATTCCTTAGACGTGTTGGTGTTATTGCATCATTGAGGTAGTATGTGGTATCATCGATCCACAGTTCGGCGGATGGCTTGCTCAGGTGGACGTTTACTTGCGCCGTTACTATCACGAAGTTGTCTATAAGTTGCGCGAATCGGTGACGGATTTTCAAAGTAGATTTGGAGAATTTGGTAGCGTTGATCAAGCGTGAATCTATTCATGATGATTTGCCGGAGTATATTGATCATAATTGCCTAAAAGTGAGCGCAGTATGACAGTTCGTTTGCCAATTAACCCTTTCGTATGTTATATCTAAGCCAAAGAATACCCTTTACATCTGCAAACAGATGAATGAGAGTATGGTAGGTAAGCAGTCCACCAATGTTATACTTAGCCGCCGATCCGCGGATGACTGTGGTTAATGTCTGCGGGAGGTAGGCGAGTTTAGTAGTAAGCAGAGTTCTGAATCGTACATAGTAAGACGCCTCAATTTCGGGGCTCAATCTAAAAAATATTTAGATATCCAATCACTCACTGTACAAGACGAACGGCAATGATTGAACTATGCAGTAAACGGAGAAAACGAGAGACTGACATAACCAGTAGTAAACACACATCTACGGTGACCGCAAGAAATTCAATAAACCCAAGTCTATACAAATGTTTCAGTCACCGAACAAAAAAATTATGCAACCAGATGTTTCACTTCTGTCGCTCGTCTTCATGACATATATATTTTCTGTACGCCCTTGATTGTTTAGACATGTGTTAATGATATTCCACATGGCATCCTCATTTTGTAGGGCCCTTGACACCTCTGGGTTATTTGAGGTCACCTAACTAAGTAGCTTATTGATATTCTAGGACGACAATTTAAAATGAAGCCTTGCAGAAGCTTGACGAATTTTATTGGGCTTTGTTCTAAGGTTTTAGCCAGAACATCAATTAACTTTTCTACCTAGTACTTCTTTACACTCCAACACAATCTTCTATCAAATGTTTGGTGACGCTTTGTATTACAATGAGACGCATTCATCCTCCTGAAAAAGGCTCGCTGATTGCCCTAGAAACTTTTGTAAAATGACTTGAACAAACATCAAAACCAAATTCAAATTTCAAATTTATTTGCTAATGTTGGTGTCTAAAAGAATTCAACCAAATAAAATTCATGTGAAATATGTTTAATTATTTTTATATTTGCTGTTATTTATTTATTCAATGTTCTTGTTTTTTTTGTTATCAAAAACTTCGCCAGACGCATTAATTGTGCCACCATTCTTGCTTTAGACGCTGTCGTTATGGAATTTAAACAGCGCATCATATTTAATAAAGTCTTTTTGCTATCGTCCTGGCGACTAGGAAGGGAGGATCTGCTCTGATATTTGTTAACGTTTAAATGTACCATATTGTGTTGTTGCTGCTAAGGGTTTCAGTTTATTCACAGTGGAAAAATCGCTGATGTCGCTCCTGCTGCTGCCTGTGTGTTGCTGTTGCGAATGATGATGTTGATGTTGACGATGATTGCAATTAATTATAATTTTATGCTTATGATTTTCTATACATTTCGCATCAGCCAGAGCAAAAGAATGAGCAAGTGCGTTTGGACTTTTTTCACTCGCATGCATGTACATGTGGCACAGGCACAGTAGGGGAACATAATCAAAAGGATATACTAATGCAAATATATATACAGATGTTCAATATAGAGGTGTTTTTCGTCCTAATATTAAATTCAACTTATTTTTTAGGCCGTGAAGTTGAGTTTCTGAGCCATTGATTGTCCTTTTTTAAGTGAATTTGAATATAGTTAGTATCATCAGTCATCTTCGAGTAAAGCAGTTGCTCACAAAGAGACAGAGTCAATTCCAAGGGTGAGTATAACACGTCAAAGCTATATAGGCTGGCCAACCCACATTCCCATCTTCTTTCCTAATTACTAACGCAAGTCGTCCTCTTTTACATTGTACAGAGGGCGACCTATGTTAGCAATGGCGAGTGTTGATTAGATTAGATTAGGTTTCTCTAGATTAGGTTTTGGTATACGCAACTTCGACGCAGTTGCATTACATTTTCAAACACCTATTAATTGGTTGAGTTTGCTTCCCTCACCTTTCGCTATTTCACCCACTGTGCGGTTGTTTAAACTAACGCGTATTTTTTTTGTCCCCGTGACATGTCTGCCTTTTGCATTAAAATGTGTTTCGAATATTTTGAGGGCATTTCGAAATGTAAATAGTTTTTGGATAATGGCATTTTCATATCGAAATACAAACACAAACGGAGGCAAAAGAAAAAATGAATATAAATAACCGAGTTTATACAAATTTATGCCACTAATTACTTAAATGACTTTTAGAAATTTTTATGAAATCCAGCGAAGCGTAATGAATTATTTAAAAACTATTAATTAATTTAAAAACAATTGTGATGCACAAAATAGGAATGTGTAAAATTAAATTCGATAGAAAATATTTAAACAAAATAACTGTGGATGGGTAGAGTTGGTGCGATAGTGCGTATACTTTATAATTAAGGGAAATATTTAATAAAAAGCCAATACTCTTTACAAGCTAAAGTATTACGATAAATACACAACAAAGGAAACAACAAAATTTTTAAGAGGACAATAATATGTACAATTAACATATTATATATTTTTATATTAATTATACGTTTAGGGGGTTCAAATATACATACCTTATACTACACGTAGGTCAGAAATGCCAAAATGAGGAAAACGCGTGTAAAAGTGACAAGATGACAAAGTTTACGTGCGACACACGTTTCGAGGCGACAAATTTTCGTTGTTGTACAATTCAAAAAAAAAAACCCCACTAAAAACAAATCGGCACTTTCCACCTCTTTGTAGATTATGAGGCTGCCTTCGATAGTCCGTGTAACGTGGTTTTGTCTAGGGCTGAGGTAAGCTCAGCCATGTCCAGAGTCTTTCGTTAGGATCCACCAAACCTTTCGAAATAAGAACAGAATAGTTTACCCTTTTTGGGGGGTTCGAATTCAGAGTCTTTATTTATATTTAATTTACAAAGTAATTTGATTTACAGGAATAGCATCAACTGCTTCACTCGGTGGGAACACTCCTCTTAGCTAGAAATCACTCGTCTTGATTGATAACAGTCTTCCGGGGGCACTTATCTCGGCTTAACAGTCTTCTGGGGGGAGCTTATCTTGGCTTAGCACTCTTCTGGGGCAGGCTGGTTGATTCGGGATGATCGGGCACTTAGGGCCTCGCACCTACGACTTTTCGGATTCACTGCGTAGATCGGTATCGGATATGCGGGATGCTGTCTCGGTATGTGCTTTACATGTCCGGTTAGAACGGTTCGGTATCGGTTATCATCGGGTGAGTTATATAGGAACAGTGAGCCGAAGCCCCTGTGTAGGAACAGTGAGCCAAAGCCCCTGTATAGGAACAGTGAGCCGAAGCACCTGTGTAGGAACAGTGAGCCGAAACTCCTGTGTAGGAACAGTGAGCCGAAACTCCTGTGTAGCAAATGTATTTACACCGTCTTTACTAAAGAACGGATCCCAAAATTTGCTCCTATCCTTTGCAGAACTAGAGCCCCAGGCAAAATGCTATAATATTGTCTGGTTGTTCGCTCGGAGGCGTCTGATGGATGTTGTGTATGCTTAGGTGACGGGTAGACCAGGGACGTATGCGGGTGGGAATGGCGGTGAGTGTTTGTTATTATGTACGGACAGATCATGACGTCACGTTACACCCGATACGGCGAAAACTGTACCAAGCTGTGGTGGTGCTTGCTATTCCTGGTAAGCTGACACGCCTTTGTAGAACGACACTGACAGGCACAAAATTTTCGGTAAATATTGGCAAAGATCTCACCGAACAATTTATTACGAGGCGAAGCCTCAGGCAGAATAACATCCTATGATGCGATCTCTTCAACGTACTGATTGCGATTATTGTGAGTCAACCGGAATAAAACTATCAGCAGCAAAAGTCACATGCTGCTCTCGTATGCTGATGATTTAGACATTATTGGGTGAAATCTACGATAAGATACTGCAGTATTTTCGAGAATTGAGAAGGAATCACCAAAAGTGGGTTTGGCAGTAAACGAGGACAAGACAAAATTAATGGTTTCGATAAGCAGTACATCCGCCCGAAAGCATGAACGGAGGAACGTTGATAATCCTTATAATTTGGAGGTACTGGACGATTTTATTGACCTCTGATCTGCCATGAACATGTCCGATAATGGACCAAACGGGGAATTGTGCTTGAGAACAGGTGCTATTTCCAAAATAAGACCTCCTCTCGAGAAACGAAGATCGAACCGTACCAGACTCACATGCAACCTGTTGTGCCAGAAGCCTGGGTAATATCGCAGTGTCTCATAGTGTTATTTATTATATTTTTTATTAGGGGCGCACCAAATGTGCTACAATAAGAAATTCAAATATCTTTTTTTTAATCAGTGTATTTCAATTATCTTTTTTTATTGTATAGAAAATTCATTTTTATTTTATATAACTCACTGGGGTTTGAAGATGATAGACCGATCCTAAGTGACCTCCATGCTCATGCACTCATGTGCAACACCTCATCAGAAAATTATTCATTGCGGCCTGAAGGGTTGAAGTCAGGATCGCCTTAATTATTGTTTTAATGAACTGCTTCAATTCAGTCAAATTCCTTGGTTTCGTTTTGTACACCTCTTGATTGATACGACACTATATAAAAAAGTCTGGTACAGTCATGTCAGGTGACTTTGGGGGCCAACGAAAAGTGGAGTTTCTGGATATGGATTTGTTTGGGAATTTTCATTGGAGGTCCGCCATACCCTGTCTGGCTGTCTGTGTAATTGCTTCATCTTTCTGGCATAGAATGCTGTTGAAACGGAGACGTCTTTGGCACAGTTCTAGGTAGAAAAATCTCCTTCAACATCTTTAAATAACAGTCCCCATTGACAGTAACTGTTACACCGTTTTCTTCAAAGAAGTATGGCCCCACAATACAGCTTGATGAGACTGCGCACCACACAATGACTTGTTCTGAGTGCAGTTCCGTCTAATGGATTATATCTGGATTAGATCCACTCCATATGCGACATTTGTGTTTGTTTATAATTGCGTTTAGATCAAAATGGGCCTCATCAGACATAAACAAGCAATTTATCAAGTTGTTGTCTTCTTCGGCCAATCCGGAGGGTTTAACTTGCTTGTAATTAGAGCTTTGTTACTGAAACAAACTTAAGTAATCATGAATTGTCCGTAGTAATGACCGTCTGCTAACTCCAATTTGCGCCGATCAGTTTCGAGTCGAATCGCTTGGAGTTGCCTGAATTGATGGTGCTGCAACCGCGATTGTATCATGAGCTCTAACATAGGGATCTCGATGGTACGGGTTTCATGCGATGCTTCCAGATTCGCCCACCTCATAATGGTCCATTGACTCGGGGGACTGCAGCCAAACTCCCGCCTAATTTCTCTTTGGACGGAAATGAAAGACTGCAAAACATGGTACCACTGCACTATCCAAATCTTATTTTCGGTATCCCAATCATTAATTTTAATAAATCTAAATAGTAACCTGGAATACAAAAAATAAGCCGATTACTCATACAGAAAAAAGTTATTACGTTTTGTTTTTGTAGCACGATTCGCGCGCCAAACTGTACATTGAATTTCTGCACTAGATTTATATTATCATTCTCTCTATTAAAAAAAATAAATGATTTCCCATTACATCCCATGACGGGACTGGGGAGAACTTCTCACAATCACTGAGGTGTGGGCTTTCCAGTTTTCACTCACTGATTGGGATCTACAGTTTTACACCGATTCCGAACGGTAATTTGAGAAGTTTTTTTCATGGCTAGATACTCGATAGTGTCGCCGTCACTATGCGAGGTGACCGCCGCCGAAAGAATTTTTTTTTTTGAAGGTGGTCAGAGCCGGGTTCGAACCCAGGATCTCATGTAGAAGAGCCGCGCACACTAACCATTGCACCACCATTGCACCACTAACCATCTCTCTATTATATATGCGTTTTTAGTTCTTAGTTTCTGCAAGTTATTATGTTTATACTTTCGCTCCACCATATTCTGAATTGCAATCCTTAGCAAAATCCTTAAAGCTGTACGTTAGGGACTGCCACAAATGCTCTGTGTGGTACCGGTATCCTGCACGAATGGATCAACTAAGTATAAGTTGGTTTTCCTATGCTATTTAATATTACTTATACGCTCAGATTTGGACTACCTTCAGTTTGTCTGAATTCGTAGCTAAACCTAAAGACGTCACCTTGGAGTGTTTTCCGATTTTTTATATGATAAGGGCAGTAGGTTCCTTGTGCTTCTTCGTGGACTTGCTTATATTTCTCCCAGTGCCATTTAATATTACTTATGCGTTTGGGTGTCACAATACCAGCAAGTTGCATTTCACTTCACTTTATATTTCGACACAATGAATGGGTTTATTTGATTGAAATTGCCAACCAGAGCTTTAGGTGGCTTCGTAATTTAGTACCTAGGATCTAAACAATCAAATTTGGTGCACTGGTTCCTTAAACAATTCGACTCCCTAAATTTGATCTCGTCTTTTATTTAATATTACTTATGCGCTTAGGATTGCCATTTCTACTCGTTAATTTTGAGTAACCAAACTCATATTATCCAACAAAAAAGCGCAACTCATTAATCAACACAAAATGTGCTAAATTGAAATTGTATTTATGTTCCCATTCGAGAAAACCGCTATATTTAAACAATAATGGTAAATGAAAAAAATCGTAATTTTACCGTAAATTATAATGCATTCTTGTCCTGTCCCTCTCATTTCGACTTCATTATGGAACATTTATAAAATTAAATTTTCATTTAAACGCACAGCTACCACCACCACGACCACCATCACCAAACCACTGGGACCCACTGTCATATCAACAGCCATAAAGCCAGAGCAATCATTGACTCAATCGTTCGCTCTGGCGGTATGTTGGTATGTCGGTCAATTATTCTTTGGTGTGGAGTCCACAAAATAATTTGTCCTTTAGCGACGCGTCATTAAATTAATTATGAAATCGCCAAAATGCCAATTGCATCCAAGCATCGGTTATCGTCAGCCACCCGCCCCGTTTACACCCCTTCAAACCACATAAATCAACAAATGACCCAAATTTCAAGGCAGCTGAACTACAGATGTAACAATGCACATGTATTCCAGTATGCCCAGAGATATAGCGGCAGATATCGCCTCGTTGCCTATTGCAATCCTCTGCGAACAATATGTTTTGTTGTAACAGTATCGACTTAAAAATTATTACCTTTAAATGTTAATATCTCCCTTGGCCAATACTCTTCCTTGTTCATTATGTGTCTATGTTACGGCAAAAGCTGCTACTGCCTAGTGTCCTTATCCTTTGGTTGTGTGGCAGCGAAATTGGAGTCACCATTAACCACGAAAATCCCAGCAATGTAATTGTTTTTCAGCCCACTCTTAAAATGTATTGCAATAGCATTACGAGAGGTTAAAACTGGTAGACAATGTAACAACAGTTCTTTCTTGGCGACTATTTCTCATTATGCCCTACACAGAGAGAGGCTTTAATTAGGTGATTGCAATGCAGAATAAGACCGATTAAAAAGGTTTTAAACCAGCAACTGCAGTCTATAACTTTAAATTGTTGTGCATCAGTGTGGAATGGTTGTAAATACTGTTTGGTGAACAGCCTATAGGTCAGGAGTTTCGACATAACGTTTTGTTGGCTGGAGTCCTACTTCGTCAGGAGTAACTTCCCATTCAAAATCCTAGACAAAAAAAAAATATTGGAATTTATTTATTTATTTGTGTCACCTACGCACAAGACTTTGTCTTATATTAAGCATAGGGATATACTTAATTATAAAATGTAAAAATATCTATATTTAGGGTGTCTCAGTAAGAATGCACTTTTTAATTTAAAAATCGAAACCCATATTTTTGAGACAGGAGTGAATTCTAAAGAAGACATATTTCGATTAAGTATGGAATATCATACCTATCAAATGGCCCCCACGGCGCTGGTGACAGACCATTACTCTTTTCATGAATTTTTCACAGAGATGTGGCTGTATCTCACCGAAGTTTGCGAGTGGTCTCAGCATAACTTTCCAAATTTTTGTAATAAGTTTTCACAATTATAACGCGTTGTTCTTTCGTAGAGCGCTCTACTTTTAATAATTGGAATAAACATATGTTACAGCTGCCAAATTTCAGAGTTGCCACTTGTAGAAAAATTAATGACACTAAATTTAAAAAGTCCAATATTACTGAGACACCTTCTCGTATGATCTTCTCATACATTAACTAGAACTAACAAACTCGGTCACAAAATTCAAAAACTCAAAAAAAAAAAAGTTTCTTGGTCTGTATTTTAGTATTATATTACAAATATTATCGGGCGTAAACCGCCTAGAAAAGAAATATTTAAATAAAGAAAAAATTGTGAGAATTTCTTTACTTTGTGTTCCCAAAATATATTAAGAACTACTGTGGTAGCTGAACGGAAAGCACCATATGTTTTTTCTATAAAGTATGACATTATACGCGTTCATTTGTTTTGTCTTTTGAGGCAGGAGGTGAGACACGATTTGCAATTCAGGTACAGGACTTATAATCGGTAAATGAATTTCAAAGTTTTAAAAATCTGGTGTGAAGTATACGTCCCCTGGACCACTATGAATTTTAATCTTCTTGTATATCTTTCCATTTTAAAATTCTCAATTTAAAATTGTTTAAAGTACACGGTTGGTTGGTTGGTTGGTTCATGTGCTTGCTAAAGATCTGGAGACACGGTTTTACATACCACATCACTCCGTACAGTCTAATGTACTGTGTCTATATCCAACCTGCTAATCGGAGATACCTCATTAGAACCCCTAGATCTATCTCGTGTATCGCAGTGAGGTTGTGTAGGAAGGGACGACCTAAAGCCTTTTGGCGTCTATTCGTTAAAGCCGTACAACTACAGAGGAGATTTTCCACCGTCACCTTCTATTCTGCGTCTTCGAAGGCACGGCAGTGGTCATTATATGGAAGATTCAGCCGTCTCGCGTGATTACCAGTTGGCCAGTCGGTGAGCACAGCAATTTGCGTTGGTATGTTCCCCAGTTTTTGGCCAATCAGGGTGAATGTTATATTCTGGCCATGTATTTCTGGATATGCGGCACGTTTCCGTCCTATCCCATCTGGTCTTCGCTAGTTCAAGGTAATGCAGGAAAATACCGCTTTTGAACAACTCTATAGGCATTGCGACTGACACCATATGGAGTTCGGTGGAAGAGGATCCTGCCCTAACTAGTTCGTCTGTCTTTTCATTCCCTAGGAGACCCTTGTGGCCTGGTATCCAAGCCATAACCACATTGACCAGTGGACCTAGCTCGTCAAGTTTTTCCCTACATTCACTAAGGAGTTTGGATGCAGTGTTGTAAGATTTAAGCGATAGGAGAGCTGCATGGCTGTCTACAAATATTCCAATGCGCTCTGTTTTTCGTTGTAGAATTAGTTTGTTGCAGGCTTTCTTGATAGCCAGTACCTCCGCTTGGAAAACGTTGTACGTGTCTTGGAGTTTGAATGATAAATTGAGGCTTGCCACTTCGGAGAAGACACCCTACAAATATTCCAATGCGCTCTGTTTTCCGTAGAATTAGTTCGTTGCAGGCTTTCTTGATAGCCAGTACCTCCGCTTGGAAAACGTTGTACGTGTCTTGGAGTTTGAATGATAAATTGAGGCTTGCCACTTCGGAGAAGACACCCGAGCCGGTTCCACATTCCATTTAGATCTGTCCGTAAATACTTTGGCATCAAAACCTGTCGGTGGTTCCTCTTTATCCCACTCTGGCGTTCCTGACATAGAATAGGTTATCGAACATCAATCAGGTGATACTTTAATCGATGGTTATATTGAGTTCTCTTGGGATTGTCTGTAGTATTCTCGCATGTCCATATGCGTTGCTCTTCCAGATTCCAAGAGCATTTAGTCGGGTAGCACTCCAGGCCACACTAGCTATTATGTGAAGGTCAATTGGTACAATATGAAGCATTACATTAAGGGCTTCATTGCCATTGTTATGTCGATGCAAGCTGATCTATGTACTCTATACAACAGTTCCATGGTGGGCGTCTTCCAAGCGACAGACCACCATACCATTGCTCCGTAGGAGAGTATAGGTCTGATTATACTGGTGTACATCCATAGCAGCATTTTCGGTCGGAGACCCCATCGGCTTCCGAGTATTTTCCGACAAGCGTAGTAAAGTACATACGTAACATGTATCAGTTTGAACTTGAACCCCCCTTGTTTCGAAGCAGATGGCCAATTTAACATTTATGATGTGGCAGAGTACACTGTGCAACAAAATTAAACTTTTTCGAAAATAACAAGGTTCTGACAACGGATTAAAAATAATATACGTGTGTCGGCGTTTTTAAACTTTACGTCTGATTTTTTTTACGAGTGGTGAAATTTTCCCCCATTTTCACATTCTTATGATGAATCGGTATAGGAAACCATGGTATCCTTACATTTTAGGTGTAGGATATGTTAAGCAATTTTATGTAAAAATTTACGAGAAACATTTTTGTGGAATACTTTAACCCTCTAGCGCCTCAATATATAGGTATTTTTTGCTCTTTTTGTGGAAAAGTGTAAACAACACCCCTTAAACAGGTGCGTAATGGGTTAAAATGTACTACAAAAATATTCCTCATTAAATTCTACTATAAGTTTCTTAACACACTAAAGCTCAAAGCGCAACTTGAAAGACAAAAATAAGTAAAAACTGAAAAATCATTTAAGGGTTAATATCGCACTTATTCCGAGTTGGCGCTAAAATGTCCCACAAAACTGCATTTTAGGGGATTGGTGTGTATTGAAGAAATATTCTACGTGAAATTTCACTATAAGTCACTGAACAAAAGAAAACTGTAGGTGTAACATCTATAAATAAAAAATCAGTACAATGGATCGATTATAGATAGCAACCGAACCCCAGTTGCGTTATCAACTGACAAGGCCACAATACATCTAAAGTGTATGAGAAATAAACGCGTCTTTAGGAAGAAAAGAAGAAACTTTTTAATAATAATGAATTATTCAGTAGAATTATTTTTTGACGAGGAGGACAATGTACAAAACGTGGCATCTATTAGTAGACACTTAAGAGACAACTCTAATCCTTTGGAATTGCCGGCTACACTCAGTGAATGTTATTGCTGAGAATAATTGTTAATAAACAATTCCGTTTTAGCGTCAAGGCATATTTTCGCCTTCTAAAAGAAGGCATAGTTTACTTAGTGGATATTTTGGAAAAATGACTTCAAACGAAGACATCGTACGACAGCACCCGTTCCAACTATGTTGTCGGTTGTTTTGAAGGAAGTTGTGCATCTAATAGAAAAAAACGTTTGTAAAATGTTGATTACTTCAAAAATGACGGATGTAAAATAGACTCAAAATAAAATCCAGCTTTACTAGAAAACGAAATTTCCTGGTGTTGTCGGATATATGTATAGATGAGGATAATTAGCGATGTTAATCGAAATATTAGGAAAATTTAATAAATGTTGAAAAAGTCTTGAAAGCTGGTATTTTCAAGCCAAACTAATTAAACAGCGACATCAAAAATATATTTTTCATCTTCTTATATTTTTTTTAATTTTGTTTTTCATAAGTTTTGAGGTGTCCGAGCTCCGACAATTTTACCACTACTAGGTTCTATTTTATATAAATAATATTGTATTTATTATGCACAAATTTTTATAAACATTACAATTTAACAACAAAAAATTAGGATTTTCTTTGGAAAAACAGCTTTTGACTCCTTAGCGTTCACCTGAACGTTTTGTTTTGTTTCAAAAACTTTACAGCAATTGTTGCTAGCTAGCTGTTAGTTGCCAGTTGCCATATGTAATAACTTTTCGGCAACTGTCAACGCAACTGAGGTTCGGTTGCTGTCGATAATCGACCCACAAATTTGAGTATTTAAGCAAGAATTTATATATTAAATTTTTCTTTTAGCTCTTTCTTTATCAAACAATGTCTGTCGTTATCAAACAATGTCCAGCATACATGTGACAACTATATGTAGCAATATGTCAAAAACGACTATTTGCGAAAAATAACTTTTTTATTGTTGAATATGAATCTTTGGGGACTCAGAAACAATATTTATTCCACGAGTTTTTTTTTAAAAATTAGTTGTATTTCAAAATATAACACAGTTTAACCATTTTCGTGGGCTTAAAAATTAAAAAATTAAATTAAAAAAAAAAAACTGGTATTTTTTAATTTTTTACAATAAACTGGGTTAGTAGCCTTTCATTTAAGATGAATATTTCATTCGTACACTGAGAGAAAAAAAATTATTATAATAATAAGTGGTAAAGGTAGATTTACGACTTTTTCATTTAAAATGGCACAAAAACGGCTAAAGATTTTTGGCCAACATTTTCTATTTCTCGTTTAGAACCTTAAAATCTAAAATTCCACCAAGGCGCTATAATTTGGTACGAATGAAATATTCATCTTAAATGAAAGGCTACTAACCCAGTTTATTGTAAAAAATTAAAAAATTCCAGTTTTTCGGATATTAATAAAATTACAGGAAAAAATTCGTAATCAGTTGAAAAATCAATGACAACAAGAACACCCTATAATTCACATATCATGTAATTGAGGGCCACCCTAATGAGCATTTCAGATAGCCGAATGTATCCCCAAATCAGTACATATAATTTGGTACATATATCTTTAAATTGGAAAAACCACTTTTTTTGACATATTGCTAACTATATGACAATGATAAGTCTTCCTTTTATAGCGTTCTTCAATAGGTGCTCCAGTTTGATGAAATCGTTCACCATGTTTCTTCCAAAGTTCTGAGTCTTCCACTCAAAGTTTAAGAAATCTGCGAAATAAACACGATAGAAAGAGAGAGCCATCAATGTTGTTTGTGAATCAAGTTGTGAAGAGAGTTCGCCAATTCGGGTCCTTATTGGGCATTAGAAACGGGAAGTGTTCTCGAACAGCCTTCAACCTCAACTCGCCACTATTGGCAGCGATTAAACATTTCTCGCGCTTCTTTGCAGAGTTGAGGGCTTATAAAGTCTAATTAGTCCAAGAACTGAGGTCTCTTGACCATCCGATGCGTTTTCAGCTCGCTGAAGGAGCTGAAAATCGCTTGATCGAAGGTGAGAATTTTTACAGAAAAATCATATTTTCCGATGAATCTCATTTTCACCTCGGATGCTGCGTTAACAAACAAAATTGTCGCATTTGAGGTTCGGAAAATCCACACGTCATCGAGGAGAGGACAATTCATCTACAACGAGTGACTATTTGGTGCGGTTTATGGCATGGCGGCATCAAATACTTTCGGGGTTTCCAATAAGGATATAACAATTTTGAGGTTTAATACAACCACAGCCTTAAACTTTATCTATGACATGACAATGTTAAAATGTCTCACAATATTTAAATTTTTATCGTCCTGAAGTTTATTAAGGAAACTCGGAAATTATTAAGAATTTCTATCGAAATTGTGAGCCGGTGGTCGCAGCTATAAGTGCCTGATTTTAATCATAAAATCGGCGACCGGTCATAACGCCCAAATCGCGCGATTTTTTTAAATTCTCCTCATCACCAGCTCCATAATTTCTTCCTTTTCCAAATTCCATTCCCCATTCACTTTGGAATAGTAACGACAATTTTTGTGTATTTAGGGTTTTCCTTTCGCATTTTTCTTGATGTCCAATAAATCTCAAAAGGCATATGGACACATTCTGCAGTTTATTAATGTCAACATTTTTCAACTTAAGCCTACGACTTTTACTAGCGCCTTCGAAAAAGCGCCTCGAAATGCTATTTTAAAAGTTTTTCCAAAAGTGCACCTGAAGGGATGGATGCTGGTTTCATTACTGCCAGGCACTGAGACGGAAATTGGCAAAAATGAGTGAACTAGCGTGAGCTGTAAAATCAACCGCGGACGTAAGGCGAATATTTAAAATATTAGATTTACTAATCCTTCCTCAGAGCGGTCATGAGGCCCAAAAAAAAAAATTTGGGCGTTGTGACCATTGCGCGTTATGACCGGTCGCCCATAAAATCATCTTCAGCGATGAGGCTAATTTTTGGCCTACTGGCTTTGTCAATAAGCAGAATATTCGTTATGGGACAGCTACAAACCCACACAAGCTTTAAGAAACTCCATTTGATCTACAAGAAGTGGCCGTGTCAAGTGTATTCCATAAAGGAGTTTTGATTGGACCATGTTTTTGGTCGATGAAGATGATGACACCATTACAGTCAAGTACGTTCTGTATCATGCCATGTTGGAAGCATATTTTTAGCCAGAATTGGATGGAATTTACACAAGTGATATGTGGTTCCAACAAGATGGTGCCACATGCTGTACACCTAGCCCCACAATCGATCAAGTTAAAGGGAAGTTTCGTGAGAAGTTGATCGACAAAATGGCCATCCGCTCATTCCATTTAACGCCGATAGATTTCATTTTACGGGATAACGTTAAGTGGTTGATTTACTCCAACAAGCCATCAACGCTAGAAGAACTCAGGAGCAATACCGAATGCGAAAATGCCAGTGTTCCAGCCGAAGAGTGAAAGAAAATTGCCTTCAAAGAATCAATTATGTTATGCCCACTGCTGCGTATTAGTATTGTGAAATTCTAAATCTAATGTGAAGTATGCGACGTACAGCACAAGTCACAATTGGGTTGGTAAAATTCCTCTCGATTTTAGCTCCATTATCTTGTTATAGCTCATACAATTCATGGTCGATACTCCAACCAGTTTGACAATTTTCCCAATCACCCACTTGACTCTTCAGCTCTGATCTGTTCGTTCTATTCGTGTCTTTCTTCGAGTTCAACGTGGAATATTGATGAATATTTCCGAACTCTTTTTGGACCATCAGAATGATTTTCAATGCCATTCTTCGAGTTCAACGTGGAATATTGATAAATATTTCTAACTCCTTTTGGACCATCAGAATGATTTTCAATGTAATTGCAAAGTCTGCTTCAAAATTTGGGCCCTTGTCTCTCAGGATCGTTCACGATCCTTCTCTTCTCTCTACAAGGCTACAATCATAGTGCGCGCCGTGCCGAAGCTGATGCCGATGAGAAAGCTGAAGACGAAAAACTGTGCATAAGAATTCGCACGTAAGTGATTATAGTGTATGCGAAGACGAAACACAAACGATTTGCTTCAAACTGTGCGTACTGTTTTTGAAGCTGCATCGTTTGCGTTCAGTGGTGTTTTTGTTGTAATTTTGGTTTGTTTACATTTTATTCATCATATATGTGATGAAATTCACCAAAGATTTTGCGAGACAAATTTATTGAGTGTATTCCATATGTAATTTGTTTTTTAAACTTTAGAAACGAATTTTCCTGCAATAGCAGCTCTTCATCTGATGACAAATCCATTGCAAATGCGAAAATCGCAACAAATTCGTCTTCCACTATGAACACTTTTTTTTTTTTAAGTGTTTGTTTTATTCAATTCATATATTCAATTAGCATAAACAAAAAGATACAATATAATATGTGACCTGGTCTACGGAAAGGGGGCTTAGGTGTCAAAAAATCAATTTTCACTTTTTGGTTGATTCGGATGGAAGATGAGATGCTTTTTCACGTGGTGAAAAGCAGAAAATCCTAACTTGCTTAGAAGTGTACTAAAAGTGTAGAGAAAGAAGAGTAAAAATACGACAAAATATAATTTATTGGTAATGAACAAAATACATTGAATTATAAGCTATAAAGACATGATTATACAGTAGAAAAACGTATTATGGGCCAAAAATAATAATGCTGAGTAGTTTAAGTATTTTTCTTTGTTGTCGTTTTCCTTGAGATCTTTTTACGTGTTGATCCTGAGGAAGATGGACCTGGTTCCTCGTATGGTTTGAGAATATCTTCACTAGTTTTTGCCTTCCGTTTCTTCGATGGCAAATCTTTCGGAAATGGAGCCACAATATCTACTTTAGATATATCCGAAACTAAGCTGCGACGAAAACTGCAATTACTCATCTTCAATTCGTCATCACTGAGTGAAGAAATGTATTTTCGATAAATTGAAGACTTCGTCTCGCTGGATGGCAGTTTCATTATCCACAAATCCTTAAATTTTGGGAGTCGTCCGGGCAGTGGAAGAGCCATTAAATCGGCTATAGACTCCATGAATTTAACAGCTTTTTCGATGTCAGCCCCGGTTTAAATGACTTTGGATGTGTACTCGGTTTATTTGCCAGTCCGTGTTGGCGCACTGTTACACCCTGTGCGTGAAACGTACTAAACGTACTAAATTTTCGTAACGCTTCGTCGTACAGGCATGTACAAAAAGGAAAAACGAACGACAAACAGGTACTCTGTAGAAGGTAAATTGAATTCTATGCCTCATAACTTCTGTATCCTGTCTCTGTCCATATTTCTTCCGCCCAGCAAGCTTTGCGTATACACTTTCTAGCTTTTCGTTACTCATAATTCCAGCTTCGATGTGACTTAGTATCACTAAATCAAGTTCATTTTTCCACATCTCTAAACAATTGTTCCGCGTACTCTCGATCATTTCCCGTAGTATCAGTGTATGGCATTCATTATTACAACAATCTTTTAACAGAAATTTTGTTACCAGCTCCTCCTTCTTTACATCAACAACATACAGGTCCATGTTAACAAAAGTTTGTTCGGTATCATCCTCTTCCTGAGATACACATACTTCGTCTTCATCATCATCGCTCTCTTCATAGTTTTCATCATCGTTTTCATCATCCTTTTCACGGAAATATTGTCCGTATACGGCACTGAACTCCTCATCAACACTCATGTTTCATTTCATGCGAAATGCGAAGACGATAATCAACAGAAACAGTAAACGTCACTTCTTCAGTGTTACTTTTTTAAATGTTCCACACTAGCAACTTACACGATCAACTATAATAATATTCCGACCAACAACAACACTTACTGGACCAACAACAACACTTACTGGACGTCCGGCGCGGAGAACAATTAACGAGATAATGAGAAACTGACGAAACGGGTTGCTTACTTTTAACCGCTTTTTCACAGAAAACTAGTTTTCGCACGTAAGCTCCCTTTTCGTAGACCAGGTCACATACACGGTGTCCCCTAAACTTTTGTCTAAACTTAAACACGTGATAGCAGAGAACAAAAGCTACAATGTTTGTTCTTACGCCAATTGCCTAGGTGGCTTCGTTTTCGAGATATTCGTGTTTAAAATAATTGCATTTTTGAATGCATTTTCAATAAATGCATAATCTACTTTTTAAATGAAAAAGAAATATCATTGAAAATTGCTTCAAAATTGATTTTAAATCAAATGCGACAGGAAATGAATATTAATACTACTACAAGTGAAATAAGAGACCGCTTATCTAAGTGCATAACGCAACAAGGCTCTCATTTTGAAAATTTTCGTTAATTGAAAACATTTTAAAACAAAATTCGTTTTCATTTCAAACGAAAAAATAAATTATTTAAAATCAATTTTGAAGCAATTTTCAATGATATTTCTTTTTCATTTAAAAAGTAGATTATGCATTTATTGAAAATGCATTCAAGAATGCAATTATTTTAAACACGAATATCTCGAAAACGAAGCCACCTAGGCAATTGGCGTAAGAACAAACATTGTAGTTTTTGTTCTCAGCTATCACGTGTTTAAGTTTAGACAAAAGTTTAGGTGACACCCTGTATATAATATTTGAAATAAAAAAAAAGTTCAATATCAAAGGTATTCAATATCCACGAAAAGGGACCTCTGCGCCGAAAATTTTTTCTTTACTTTTTGAGTGATTCTTATAGGAAAAAAAACCCTCTTTCAAATGCCGTAAACCGCAGGTTTCTATGTCTTTTAGTTTTTTTACAAATCACCTGTAAAGATGAACATAATTAATGAAAAAATTGAAAAATGTGAAATAAACAGATAATATATATAATATTTGAAATTTAAAAAAAGTTCAATATCAAAGGTGCAAAATTACACATCATGGCGAGCGAAATGTGCGAGTAAACTCTTATACCTCTTCAGTCCACAAACGTGTAGAAATAGCAACATTTTGCGGCAGATGGGAATACAAATTTAATATAAAAACTTTCCTGAAGAAGATTTCCAAAGGAAATCGAAATATCGAAAAGAACAAAAAAGTTTTATGAAATCGGAAGAGACCTAAAGCTGGAACAATTAGTCGAGAATAATTAATCAAATAAAGGTAGAAAAAATAGAAACAAATTATTAAAAGAATAGCTGAGCACTATGAATTATTATAAGGACTTCAAGAGATGCGTTGGGAATACAAATTTAATATAAAAACTTTCCTGAAGAAGATTTCCAAAGGAAATCGAAATATCGAAAAGAACAAAAAAGTTTTGATGAAATCGGAAGAGACCTAAAGCTGGAACAATTAGTCGAGAATAAGCAACTGATGAAAGTAAAAACGTACGTGACCTTTTGAGCTGTCTTGAGTTGACTTACGTCCATACTTGATTTTCGCCAATATACCTTTATAGGCGTCATTGAAATCGTCATGCCCTTTACAAGACTGAATTTGGCTTTCTGTAATTCCAAAAAGTTATTTCTTGTCAAAACAATTCGTTCTTCCGCAATTAAAGTAGTGCATCCATTCGTACAGGAAGGTTTATCTAAAAACTGCGATAAAGTTTGCTCTTCCTCAATATCTTGAAGAGATAATTGCAGCGCTTCTGAAACTTCGGGCGATGAAAATGCATCCGACTCATCACTGACTATAGGTAAACATTCTTCCAAACAATCGCTGAAGCATTGTTCTTCAACCTTCTTAAATTTGTCGTCCAGACACGTTTTCTTACGTTAATTAAGATTTATTTTAACCTGAAATTAATTAAATAATAGATAAATTAAATAATAATAAATAATGGATTCAATTCTATCGGCTTAAAGCCAAAACATTGATAATTTGATAAGGAATAAAACAGCTCTAGTAATTTTGAAAACAAAATTAGCAAAAACAGGTTTTTAACTGTTACAAATATTTTTCATAGAGGCAACACTGCATAGTGAACATCGTACAAAGTACCAGAGAGTCGAAATAAATCGCCAGATGATCAGGTTGAAGGAAGAGTTGCATAACCATGCGCAAAACACGGCAAAAACGAAGCGCTTTTTTTAAACGCGTTTTTCTCAATAACTTCTTTTCGGCGCAGAGGTCCCTTTTCGTGGAGCCAGTCACATGTATAGATCGCTTGTGTAGTGTAGGAGCCATGATTAGATTATTTGACACACATTGTGTAGTTTTAACAATGTTTTTTCTTATTAATTTAATTATGAAATTGTCGCATCTGTTTATCTCAGCTTTGTTGTATAGTCTTTTGCTGGAAATATATTTTGTGAAATTGCTGTTTCTAGATCTATACAAAGATGTACAGGCGCGGAGGCATTTTCTTTCGAATTTACGTATACGTTCCATATAAGACGGGGAAATATTGAACCATATCGGACATCCATATGTTATGATAGGGCGTATTAAAGCCTGATACAAAAGTATTTGTACTTTCTGTTTGACATGTTTAGACAAGAAAAGAGTTTTGTATCTGAAAAAAGCATGTCTAGCCTTTGTTATTTGTGTGTTAACATGAGTATTGAAGTAGAGAAATTTATCTAGATAAATACCTAAGTATTTTACTACCTCTTTATTTGGTATCTTTATACCAAACGTTATATACCAAACGTTTTCCAATATTTTCTGATATTATAATTGCATTTGTCTACTGGGGGACGAAAGAGAATGGTCTCACATTTATTATAATTTATGTTCATATTCCAAGCCTTCGCATATTTGACGACCTTATTAAACTTTTCCTGTAATTTTATCTACTCTATTATCGGCGTGATATACAATTAGGTCATCTGCGATTCCAATAGATTCAGGTAGAAGATTTAATAACTCGTATATGTATAAATTAAATAAAATCGGTGCATTGACTGTGCCCTGTTGGAGGTGACGCGTGATAACGCCCATGGGCGTTATGTCACACCTAAAATGGACATGAAGTCCATGACTGGTGTGACATAAAGCCCGTGGGCGTTATGACCATTCTAGGTTTCACTACTGCCAGGCCTTGCGGCGAAATTCCGTAAAAGGCCATAAAGTCCGTGGACGTTATGTCACACCTAAGATGGACATAACGTCCATGACCGGTGTGGACGTTATGTCCATGGGCGTTATGACGCGTCACCCCTGTTGCAGGCCATTCATAATGTAGAATTGTTGGGAACTTACAGTACCGCGGCTACTTACAACGAAATGTCTCTCATTGATCATATTGTAAAGTAGTATTATAAATCTAAGGGGGAACTTATGATTCAACATTTTGAAGATTAATCCTTGAATCCAGATATTATCGAAGGCTTTTTGGAAATCTATCAAACATGCCCCTGTATATAATTTCCTATTCCAATTCCAGTTAATATTTGACACCAAAAAGTTGGTCGCGTGGATTGTAGAGTGCTTATATGTAAACCCAAATTGGTTTTCATTTATTAAGTTGTGGCTATTCAGTATACGAATTATTCTCGAGTTAATGCAACTCTGGAATATTTTAGTTATATTAGGAAGCAATGTTATGGCTCTAAGGTTTTCGGGATGACTTAGGTCTTTATTTTTCTGAGGGAGTGTAACAACTTTACCTAGTTTCCACGACGAGGGAAAGTAAGAGTTATGGAACATATTATTAAATAAGGTACAATACTGCAGAATTAGCTTTGGTGGAGCCTTTTTAAGCGCTATATTGGGAATGTTGTCCACGCCAGATGAAAATTTTCCCGTGAGATTTTTGAAAATGTACATAATCTTTTCCTGAGTAACAAAATCTTCGAATTCTGCAGAATTTGTTATTTCATCAGCCCTAATTGTATTCGAAAAGTTTATTATTTGGGTAGGGTTCTCATCAAATCCGGATATTTCTTCTAAAAATCTGGTGAACCCATTATTTACTTCCTGGTGTAGGTTATTACTAATGTCGATTTCTTTTGAGCCATAAACTGTTTCCAGGTACGCGCCAACTAATAATTGTATTTTGTCTTTTATTACAAATTTTCCCCAATTGGTGTCAATTAAAAGTGTATCGGGATCGATATTAGCTCTTCTGAGCACAAATTCTTCATTGTTTCCGATTTTTACTGTTTCAAAAACAGTTGAGTCGTAGCTTCTGTATTGCTTTCTGGCTTCTGCATACATACCTAAAGCATCCTTTGGACTCAAATGAGATAATTTATCTTTATGATGTTTGTTGAAGGAGAATATTAAGTTTTCCTGAATTAGTTGTCTTAGTAGTTTCAGTTTAGCTTTAAAGAATGATAACTGACTTACAGAGAGAAGACGTTGTAATCTGTTGTGTCTTTTAATATAAGTGAGTGTTGTATTTTTCTCTGCTTGCAATTTTCTTATAATTGGTGTTATCAATATTTCCATTTGATCTCTATTTTGACAAAAAAAAAGGACTGAATGCTCAATAGCATTAATAATAATGTTGTTTAGCTTTTCTAAATGAGTCCAATGAAATCTTCTGCCCCTCCTACTTTTGCTGAAGTCGTTTCTGTAGTTACTATAGCTTCCACGGACAGCGATAAGTCGTCTCCTCCGGGTGGTAATCCCGCCCCGGTGCCAGGACCGGGACCAAGAACGTTGACTAAAAAATTGGTGGTGGTGTTTTAATCTCAATTGAGAATTCTTTATCTTCTGAGTTGGTTACAGTTGATGACATTGGCGATCTTGAGTTTATTGTGGTGTCCATTAATTTAGGCGATTTGAAATTGTTTGTCACGTGTTCTTATATTCCGCCATCTTCATGCTTTGAGGTATATCAAGTGCATATTGACGCTATTGCAAAAGTTATTGCGTTAGCCAGTAGAAAGGACCGTATTTTAGTATTGGGTGACTTTAACTTGCCGTCTGTGACATGGGTGTCTTTACCCGATACTAATTCTCTGACTCCATTGACACCATGTGATTGGTCATCTGATTTTGTTACGCATATTTCCGAACTTGGGTTGATTCAATTGAACGACATTCCCAATTCTATGAATCGAGTCCTTGATCTAGGTTTAGTGGATGATTCTAACAACTTTGATATTTCTCGAATTGATCCGTTAATTTCTCCTGAGGATAGTTACCATCCAACGCTGGGAATTAATTATACATATGATACCATGCAGGTTGGTTGCAATCGCTCTTCGTCCTATGTTGGCCTATGCTTTTCGCGTGTGAACTTTATACTTTTGAATAATCTTATCTTTGATACCGACTGGCATAGTATATGTCAGTGTGATAATGCTGTTGAATTTGGAATCACCCTGGATGGTTTCTATAATATTATTAATGGCTATATTTCTAAGTCTGTACCCAAGAGGGCTATAATGGGTAATACTGGTCCCCCATGGTCCTCAAGGGCTCTAAATAGTCTCAAGAATGTAAGGAATAGATGTTCGAAAAAGTATAAAAAATCTGGACTGCTAGCAGACTATGCTAGGTATATTGTTGCTAGGAGTAGATACAACTCTAAATCGTGTGAGAGTTACAGATTATATTTGAATAAGTTGAAGGCTAATTTTAAACGGAACCCCAAATCATTCTTTAGATTTGTTAACTTGAAGCGTAATTCGTCTTCCACACCTTGTAGGATCAAAATGAACGGTATTGAATATTCAGATGAAGAGTCTATTGCTAATTGTTTCGCCGATTTTATCGCATCTATTTATTCCACCCGAGCCTATGATGTTTCCAAATCATACCCGTACACTGTCCGCTCTACCATTCCGTTTGATGCACCTGTCGTAAATTCTTCGTGGTTGCTAGATAACTTAATCAGCTTGAAAGCCTCGAATAAAGCTGGTCCTGATGGTATCCCGGACTCTATGTTGAAATACTGCTCGAATTCTCTCAGCTTACCGTTGACTCTCTTATTTAACGCTTCGTTGAAGTTCGGTCATTTTCCTGCACAGTGGAAGAGCTCTTATATAATCCCTCTCCACAAATTTGGTAGTTTAGTAAATGTTGCAAATTATAGGGGAATTGCAAAATTGAGTGCCATTCCTAAACTTTTTGAGAAGTTAGTCACAGAGGTAATTTCTCATCAGGTTTCCTCTATTCTAGATCCATGTCAACATGGCTTTCGGAAGGGTCGTTCCACCGTGACTAATTTGCTTCAGATTTCCGCTTCTATTATTGACGGCTTTATTAATGGAGATCAAACTTATGTGATTTTTACCGATTTTAGTAAGGCTTTTGATAAAGTTAACCACAATTTGTTATTATATAAACTCGGGGCAATGGTTTTCAAATGTAACATGCTGAATTGGATTAGTTCTTATTTAATGAACAGAGAACAGATGGTGTCATTTGGTCGATCATTCTCAAGATCTATTTTTGTGTCATCAGGGGTGCCTCAGGGCAGTCATCTTGGGCCGGTTCTATTTTTGTTATTCATTAACGACTTACCCGCCTCCATAATGCACTCTAAATTGTTAATGTACGCTGATGACGTGAAGATCTATTTTTCTTACAAGGATCCTTGTCAATATTCTTTACTTCAGAGGGATTTGTCTACTTCATTATTCTCTAGGTCATCATTATTTTCGGCAAAATACACTTTAGGTGGCAATGTTCTTGAACCGGTGGATTCATTTGTTGATCTTGGTTTTCTCTTGGACAGAAAATTAAATTTCAACTCCCACATAATTACGATGGTGAACAAGGCTTATGGCGTTCTGAACTTTATTAAACGTTGGGCAAAGGAATTTTCAGATCCCTACGTTACGAAAAATCTTTTTACTTCACTAGTCCGCCCTATTCTCGAATATGGATCAGTTGTTTGGGACCCCCAGTACAATTTGTATGTTAATATGATTGAATCGGTCCAGAAACAGTTTCTCATTTTTTGTCTGAGAAATCTTCAATGGAACCCGAACCATAATCTTCCTTCGTATAGCAGTAGACTAGCATTGATCAGATTGCCGACTCTTAGTAGTAGACGTACCATGATAAACTCTATTACAGTTTTGAAGATAATTGATGGATGTATATGTTCTGAATTTCTGTTATCTAAGATTTTCATAAATGTCCCATTGAGACCCACGAGGCACTAACTATAAACTCATTCACATCGAGTTTCAGCGTTCGAATTATGCGTCCTTTGATCCAGTTGGGAGAATGTGTCGTGACTTTAATGAGCTATATCAGTTTATTGATTTCACAGGTAGTTGGGAAACGACAAAGTCTAGCATAATTTGTCATTTGAACCGATTGCATTAGTGCTGTATATTCGTTAACGTACATATGTAAATTTAATTTACTTTATCCTTACTATCTGGTCTGATTTATAATTTGGTTTTCGTTTTGCTCGTAATTATTATATATTATGAAGTCTGTTATGTTAATATCTCGTGATGTGCTTTTATACTTATTTATGTTAGTGTAATACCAACTGGTGAAGAATTTCTGTAGTTGGTTGTAACGTGTGAATTTATGATCCTTGCTGTCCCGTTATAGACCGGTCTATAATGTGTACGCTGTCCTCACGTTATGGGGACGTGGCCCTCTCGGTCGGTAGGGGCGGGTAAGAGTGGCGGCGATGGGTTCGCTCGATTAAAAAAAAAAAAAAGAGTCAATTTCAGAATTTGAGAGATTTGTATTAGTGGGGATAGAATCATACATATCTAGTGAATTTATGATCTTGTTCTGAAATTTTTTCCAGTTTGCTTTCTTATAATTGAAATTCAAATTTTCCTCACGTTTTTCGATGAGAAATGGTGCTTTGTTTATGTCCCTAGAAGCTACTATTTTTATCACATTATGATCACTATCATATGATAAAGTTTCTAGACAATTTAAACTGGCATTTGTTCTTTGAATATGTATACGGTGGTCTGCTAAGCATATATCTAAGTAAGAGTTACATCGAGGGTAGGATGGAGAAGCGGATGCATAAAAGTTACATCTGAACCTAATTTCAGTGTTCCATAACCAATCTTTAATTAAGTTTCCCTTGTGGTTATTTGCCATATTTCCCCAATCTGTATGTTTACAGTTTAGATCTCCTGCTAATATGTAAAAGTGCTCTGGATTATCCAACTTTAAAGATTGAAAAAGATTGTGTAATTCATCTTTAAAATAGGTATCATTATTACCTGATGGATAATAAGCCGATATTATATAGAGTATATTATTTGTATCTATTGGTATTGTGACAATGCATGTTTCTAGATACTTAAAGGATTCTATTGTACGATTAGGGAATGTTTTGTATTTGATTCCATTTTTGATTAGTATACCTGTACCACATCCGCACCTGGCCTGGACTCTGTCTTTTCTAACAATTTCATAATTTTCAAACACGAGTTTGTGTTTAGGATTAAGTTTAGTTTCATTCAGATTCTTAATAAGATGATTAATTCGTATCTTCTATTTAGTTTTACTAGAGAATTAACGTTAATGTGTATAATATTTAATATTTTAGAAATTGTATTTGATGGATTATAAACTTGATCCATTACACGTCCCTAAATGAGGATAGAGTATCAATTCTGGAAGATTGCAGTTGCAGTTGTTTTTGTAAATTAATCATTTGGTTTGATAAGCTTGTGAACATATTTTTAAGATCTACAAAAAAGTTATTTGGTAGGTTAGTATTATTAAGGCGGTTGTTATTCAGAATAAATGGATTTTCAGATTTTAATGTGTTGTCATAACTTATATTGGGATTTATATTAGATGGGCTAATGTTCGCATTTTGTTTTAATACGATTCTTCTAGATCTGACTTTCTTTTGAAGTTCACGGTATTTTTCGCAGCCTTTGTAAGACGCTGGGTGACCATATTTGTTACAGACTACACAGTATAGCTTGTCACGTTCGTTTGTATCAACTGTAGAATCAGCACACTTTCCACTGTCATGGGATTGATTACATTTTTCGCATCTCGGGGGTAAGAAGCAGTTTGCTGCACTGTGGAAGAAACCCTGGCAGTTTTTTTCATTGTTGAATTTCGGGTTTTTTGAGCGGCTCCCATTATATCCGGTGATGTAGAATACCTGTTATATTCTTTAATTCAATGGTGTCACTCTCTGGGCTTAATTGTGCGAGGAACGACGGAAGACAGTATTTTTCTTTTTTAGATTTATTTGTGTAGAATTGAGCAATCTTCACAAATTTTAAATTTTCATTTTCGTATGTGCGAAGTTCTTCTAGAATTAATTCGGTATCAGTTGTGCCACTAAGAACTTTAAGTAACATCGTCTTATTTTTGATACATTTGGGAGTAAATGTATAAAAGTTCCACTATGAACACTTACTAGCTAGCTCGCACCGCAAGCTATTCGTCTTCAGATTCGTCTTCGGCACCGCGTGCACTATGATTGTAGCCTAATGGTCCATTGCATAATTTAATATTCAGTATGTGGCGTCTACTTTACATTAGATTTATAATTTCATATTACTAATGATGAATTTCATGTAAAAATCGAGATGCATTGAACCCGACCCCCTCAGATATCGATGAAATTTTGTTTATAGCTAAATTTGATCAATACAAACAAACCCTCATTTTTAGAAATGACTGTTTTGCGATTTTTTGGGCGTGGCACAGTGGGAAAGTTTTCGAAAAAACGCGAAAATGGTCGAAAAGAGCTCCATTTGAACTACAATAACTCAGAATCGGCTGAACCGATTTCCATGATCTTGGTATCATTAAAAAGATATTTTAACAGGCTTTATGACACGTTTAAAAAAAAAAATACACTGTAAAAAATTTTATAACAAAAAAAAATTTTAACTAACGAAAAAACCAAAAAGATCAAGGGTTTTTTTTACAGTGTATTATTTTTTTAGAAAGGTTTATCCTTCACCTATACCATATCAAAGAATAAAAATGGGTTCTTTTTTAGTTTTTTTTATATAATTTTTTAAGTAGTGTCACTTCTAGTAATTGCCCTTATATTTTATATTTACAGGTAAAATAAATAAACATTGTCCCAGGAAAATTATGAATATGTTTTAACCCCAAAAAGTTCTTGCTTGCCTTAAAAAGTTTAAATGGAGCAAAATGAATTTTCCTGGGACAATGTTTATTTATTTTACCTGTAAATATGAAATATAAGGGCAATTACTAGAAGTGACACTACTTAAAAAATTTTATAAAAAAAACTAAAAAAGAACCCATTTTTATTTTTTGATATGGTATAGGTGAAGGATAAACCTTTCTAAAAAAATAATACACTGTCAAAAGCCTGTTAAAATATCTTTTAAATGATACCAAGATCATGGAAATCGGTTCAGCCGATTCTGAGTTATTGTAGTTTAAATGGAGCTCTTTTCAACCATTTTCGCGTTTTTCCGAAAACTTTCCCACTGTGCCACGCCCAAAAAATCCCAAAACAGTCATTTCTAAAAATGAGAGTTTGTTTGTATTGATCAAATTTAGCTATGAACAACATTTCATCGATATCTGAGATGGTCGGGTTCAAAAATTCAGTTTTATCTCGATTTTTAAATGAAATTCATTTAGTACGCATTAGTGGGCATAATACATATAATCGATGTTTTGAAGCCGATTTTCTCGCAGTCTTCGGCACATGCCGGCCGTAACACTGTCATTTTCGCATTTGGTATTACTCTTGAGCTCCTCTAGCGTTGTTGGCTTGTTGGAATATATCTGTATACTTGTTTACCATATTCGCGGCCTATCAAATTGTAGAGCAACATTTTGGGCAGGATAGAATATCGTCACCTAAAATTCAAAAAGACGTAACAACATTTTCATCACTTTACAGGAGAGGAAAAATATAGATAAATATAGAAACGGAATTTTGTGAATATAATTGCCATTTTGGGTCGTAGGTGTCTAAAAGTTTGTGGGGATATGTAGTTTAGTCAATTGTCTGTAACTATATCGGCATCGAAATTTTATATAAAATTACAGTTCAAAGGAAAAATGTGGATTTGTCAAAAACTTCATTTAGTGAATCTTTTTAATAAAATCGTTGATTTTGAACTTAGCTTTGTCAAATCGTGTATTTTAGCGAAACATATCGTAATCAATCAGAAAGACAATTTTGGAATTTTGCTGTTACGTCATTTTGAATTTTAGGTGACGATATACCGTCAACAATATCAAATAACTGGGTTAAATTTCCCGACGTGGCCTGTGGTACCATTATGGAATTGTGGCTGGGACACGACAATTACCGCAAAATGAAATTGTTAACAAACTTCACATAATTAAATTTGTCTCTTAATTCTAATAATGTTGCCCCAGTTCTGGTTTCTTAAATGGTTTCCCATGACATCCCATGAAGGGATGCGCTGCTGCTGCACGCGGTCTAGTTTTTTACAGTTACTGATTGGGACCTACAGTTTTACACCCATTCGGAACTGAATTTTGAGAAGCGTTTTCATGGCTAAGTACTCGACAGTGTCACCGTCACTAAGCTAAGTGATCGTTGTCGAAAGAAATATAGGGTTAGGGATGTAGCAGGGATCTAACCCACTTTCTCATTCATAAGAGCCGCAAACACTAACCATTGCACCACCAACGGCATGGATTAATTATCTTCAGTAATTCCGATGGTATAGCCTGCGCTTAGTGTATTGAAAAAACCGGGTTTTCAGAAATGTCGGGTTTCGGTTTCTTCGAATATTCCAATTTTGGCAAACCCGGTTTTCGGTTAAACCGAGGTATAAACGGTTTCGGGTTTTACGACAAAATGAAAAACTATGGTGTTAAACATCGTTTATTTTTAATTCAGTTTTTTGGAATTTTGTGATCGACTGCCCAGTACATAGCCATGAGAAAGCTTGCCATAATACCGTTCGAAACCGGTGTAAAACTGCAGGTCCCTATCACATTATGTAAGCCTATGCCGTCACGGGATGTAACGCTAAACTAAAGTGTGGGCCATATAAAATTTGGAGTTTAATTTTGCTTTAAAAAAATACTAATATAGGCACAGTACCTAATGCGATCAACCAAATTTTTCAGCAAATTTTCGATTGTTTGAGGGTCTATTTCGAGTTTTACTCCTCAATGGAAACGGGATTATTTGCATAACACTTTTCTTTCACGAAGCTCCAAAAATAATAGTCTAATGGGTTCAAATCGCGGCTGTGAGACGGCCAAAGTGCATCCTAGTTTCGACTCATTAAGCAGTTTTTGAGTGCAATGCGCAAAAGATCCATTGGAACGTTGTCTGTGTGGCACGTAGCGCTGTCCTGTTGAAACCACATGTCGTCCGTGCCATCCTCTTCAATGGTTGGGAACAAAAAGTCGCTATGCCAAAAACCGCACCAAACAGTCACTCGTTGTAGATACATCGACTTTTCTCCTTAACGACGTGTGGCTTCTCCGAGCCCCAAATTCAACAATTTTGTTTGTTAACGTAGCGCCCGAGGTGAAAACGAGCTTTATCGGAAAATATGGAGTTTCGGTAAAAATGCTCATCTTCAGCCAAGCGATCCTCATCCCATTCAGCTAACCGAAAACGCACGCATCGGATGGTAACCAGGCTTCAGTTCTTTGACCAATTGTACTTTTTAAACCTTCGTAACGACGCCTTTATGTAAAATTATGCACAAAGATATGCGAGATGCTCAATGGCTACGATCGGAGGCGAGTTGATTTTGATGACCGTTCGAGCATACTTTCAGCTACAGCAGCAATATTTTCCACGGATCGCAGTGGACGAGCACTTTTGTTCAAGAAGCACCCGGACTGACAAACTCGCATCGCAAATTGACCCACAAACTGCGTTGATGGCAATCCGTTTCTCTCGAATTTATTTTTTAGATTTCTAACAATTTGAGTTGAAGTCTCAAAACTTTGGAAGAAGGTTTTTAATATTTCCTAATTGTCCAGTTCAATTAGTTCTGGAGCTTACATCTAAATCAGAGTTGGCAGATATGACTTCTGTTGCATTGGACAACTTATTTCAGCAAATTATTGGTGAAATAATTCTTTGGCACAAAATTTTGGTGTCTGTCTGATGGAAACATATTAAAACATATTTAGGTTTGTAATTCTGCGTTTTTGTATCATTTGTTCAAAAACCGAAAAACCCGGTTAATCGACTTGAAATAACCGGTGAAACCGGTTCTTCGAAAATAGCAATTTTTATAAAACCGGCGTACGGTTAACCGACCAGAATTCGATTAACCGGTTAACCGGTTTCAGCTTTGAATACACTACCTACGCCCCATAAAAAGATACTGAGTTTCGTGTAGAAGACTTAACCCTCGGAAATTATTCAAATCGAATTGTTTTCTTTCTATGTCTTCCAACGATTTCAGAGGAGGTGTGGCTCTGCTTAGAATATGCAAAAATCCTGCTCGCAAAATGCATACTTTTGGTAAAATATATCTGGAATCTAAGGAGATTTCTTGTTTTTAATCATCGTAATGTCTTTCTGAATTCGGATACTGCAGCCGTATCTTCCTATAGGTTTTACGAAAGGGCACGCACATATTTTGAAGTCCTACACGCGAGCAGCTTTAACTTAAGTAGGTATCAGTCGCAATCAAGTATGAGTTTCTTAGTATTGTCTCCAATGACATGTTGAAGTTAATGCAAGATATCTTATAACCTTTTTCACCATCTCACTAAGGTAATGACCAGTTTCGAGCTAGCATTGTTGTTTAGCATATGGAATTCTCCAACTACTAATCAGACACATATGAATCTCTAATATCTAATATCTCTAACAACAATTCATAAACCCTGCCCCCCGTCAATTTTGGTTCTGGCGTAGCAGAAATTATACCCTCTGCTGTGTATTTACCAATCTATCAGGCAATTTAAGCCAAATTAGGGTATCACAAAATCAATATTTCCTTACATCTACCACTGAACGATTATCATCTCGAATGTAACAGTATCCAAACACGATGATGACGGACAAATGATACAACATTGCCACAGATTACATATTGTTGCAATTGATGCTGCTGCTGCTTGTGATATTGGCTATGTTGCTGCCACCACCAACACCATCACATAATGCAGCAATAAGTTTGTGTTGCAAGTGTTGCGCTGCAGTAATTACAATTGCTGCAGCGTAAGGTTTCCTGCTGGGTACTAATAACGTTTTGTTCATTGTTTTTGTTATTGGCACAAGAGCAGAAACTACTCCTATCGCTGGTTGTCGGTATTGTCGTTGTTTCACTTCGCATGATTGGCAATTGGCTGGAGAGCGTGTTGGAGAGTATCAAACAGTTCTTAACAGTTTTAGGTTAAACTCATAATTTATGATTGTAATTAAGGAAAATGGAAAACGAAGAAAACATTTCTGTATTGGAAATGCTTAAATTTTTTTTTAAAGAAATATCAAGGAAATATTGAGGTTCATTTAAACCGCCTGAAGATTAAATTATGCAATGGAGCATTATAGGGAGAAGAATAGGATCGAGAACGATCCTGAGAGACAAGAAGGTCCCAAAAATTGAAGCAGGCTTTTGATTTATATTGACCATCATTCTGATGGTCCAATAGGAGTACGAAATATTCATCAATATTCCAAGATCCTGAGAGATAAGAAGGACCTAAAAATTGAAGCAGGCTATTCACTAATATTGACAATCTTTCTGATGGGCCAATAGGAGTTTGAAATATTCATCAATATTAAACGTTGCTCTCGAAGAAAGGCATGAAAGGAACGAACAGGTCAGAGCTGAAGGGTCAGGTAGATGAATCCATGCCATAGCATAGGGAAAATATCGAACAGTTAAAGTATCGACAATGAGTTGTAGGAGCTATACCCTGGAAGTGAATGGCATATATGTCAAGTCTATATTATTCTGGTGGAGGTTGTCTGGTCAGAACCGGTTCATTACAAGAATCGACTTTACCGGTGCTTGCAAGAACAGAAGTAGGGTTCCAAAAGAACCGAAGCCGGTTTCAAACGAACCGAAAGACGGACCCAAATGAACCGAAAACAGTTCTTAAAGAACCTAAAGATGTTCTAGAAGGACCGAAAAACGAATAGGAAGCGAAACAGAAAAACGATTCTAAAAGAGCGGATTGAAAAGAACCGGAAATCGGTTACAGTATAAGAGGCCTCGGTTCAAAACGAACCAAAAGTGTTAAACTTTGGATGAGGGTATGACGATGTATGTTTTTTTTAATCAAATTTTATATTCTTATAATCACTTAAGCACTTAAGAATCTGGGTTGCACCAATTTTCTGAGAACCGGAAGCGGCCCAAACACCCGGTTCTTCTCGGAACCGGACTCGATAGTACCGGTTCTTCTAATACGTGGAACCGCACATCACTACTGGCCAAATCATTCAGTATTGGAGCTAAAATCGATAGAAGTTGTGTCAATCCTATTGTGGCTTGTGATTTGGTTTTCACATTTGCAATATTGACGGCAAGATGATATTTCAGCTGAATGCTGCTCGCGCTTAATACTCAGATTCCAAAGACATCATCTATGACAACAACATATACTTAACTCGAAGTAGATGAAACAGAACAGACTATATTTTGCTTTCGCCGAAAGCTTCAATTTGTACTCCTTGCCAGAGTTGAAAGTCATTCTGGCAAAAACTTCGCTTCTTAGTTGTTATTTTCTCCGACTTAGTTTCCTCTACATTTTCCGACTTAACTCCCTGGAAAACTGTAACTCGGGCTCACGACTCTCAATTAAGAGTTGGAATTGAGGAGTCTGGTATTGTCAAAAGGTTCTTGACGGAATTTATTGCCAAAAAATTCTCTGACTCGTAGAATCATAGTCGTGCAAAAACTGGGGTTACTAACAAAAGTTAGAGAGCATCGATAACTGCAAATACAGAGTCAAGAGCTTAGAATCTAATCGTGTATATATTTCAATTTGTCGTTGGAGGTAATGATCTTTTTGTCACCGCTCCACCAAAAAATCCTACTCCGGCAGAGAAATGCAAATTCGTATATAAACTCGTTCCTGCCAGCAAGGTGAGAAACAACTACGAGGGTTGCCATTTATATATCTGTCATAGACCAGGTGCAATTTGGCAACACCATTGTTACAGCTGTTACAGCTTATAGCTTGGCGGCGCTCAGGATCCGTTGACGTCTGACCATTATTTCTGGGGGTTTCAGTGACTCGAAGACTTCATCTCGGTCAAAATGGAATTAACTCGAGAAATAAATAGTTTCCAATCAGTGAGCTGTGCGCTTTATAGTTTTACACTCACTGATTGGGGCCGGTTCCGAACGGTATTTTGAGAAGCTTTTTAGGACTAAGTACTCGATAGTATCGCCATAACTAAGCGAGATGACCGTCGTCGAAAGAAAATGTAAGATGGTCAGAGCAGGGATCAAACCTACGTTCTCATGTACAAGAGTCGCGCACACTAACCATTGCACCACCGTTGGGCACGGTGGTATAATGAATTAATTTCGCTTCAAGACGCATTTCGTGCAGGTCGTCCAAGATCGACTGTTGTGCCAGAAAGTATCGATGCTGTGCATGAACTGGTATCCCAAGAAAGTCCTGTGACATACCGTGAGATCAAAAAAGTCACGTGTCGACCGGTGCAAGGAAATGTTAAAAAGACGTCTATAAATTCACGACAGTTGAAGAATCATGGGTTTATGCCTATGCACCCGAGACTAGACAGCAATCCCTTGTATGGATCTTCCAAGATGAGTCAAATCCAAGGAAAGTTGTTAGCGTAAGAAGCACTTCAAAGCAAATGATTGCCTGCTTCTTCGGCATAAGTGGTCATGTGACAACAGTTCCGTTAGATCACCCTTCGACGGACAATTCGGAACGATACACAGCGATTTGTTTGTTAGAAGTTTTTGGCGAATTAAGAACAACGAACCCTCAAAGCGGAATTATTCTCCGTCACGACACTGCTAGCTCTGACAGATCCACTGATACAGATATGTATTTGACCAGCAAAAACATTGATTTGGTGGCTCATTCGACTTTAGAGTTATTTTGTGGTAACCGAATTGATAATGAATTCGGTTGCATCAACAGAATTTAAGAGAATTTCGGTTGCTGCAAACTCATTTTTCATAAACACGGTGGCCGCAACCGAATTAACGCAAAAATTCAGTTGTCACAACCGAATCATCTACGTTATCTTACTTTTAGCCCTGAGTTGGAACCTAATGATTTCTTTTCATTCCCGGACATTAAAGCAAAAATGCCGTGGACAAGGTTTTTGGATGAATGAAGGAGCGGTTAATGCTTCCCAAACGCATTTTTTGGAGCTACCTCGTTTGGAGTGACAGATGTGTTGCGGAAATTGGCGCAAACACATGTAAAGGTATAGTGGTCTTCAAGGAGAATATTTTGAAAAACAATACAACCAATTTCGATCATAAGTATTTGATTTTTCATTATTAGGTTAGATATATAAACAACCGTCTTCGTACGACAGTAAACACATATTGTTCAGGTTCGACTCGGAAATTGTTTTATGTTGGAAAAACTCATTGTCATCGTCACTCAGGACCTATGTAAAACCTCCTAGATTTGTGATTGTGACAACGAATATCCAGCTACTTTTAAGATAGACTGGGAAATAATATACTGCCGTAGAGGAAAACCCCCTATGTAGAAAGTACGAACTACACTCCGGTTCACTTATTTAAAGGCACTAAAAATTCCATATTCAGCAGCCTGTATCTTTTGCAATTTGTAACCGATTGCAGAATTTTAAAATGGAAATGGAAGCTAGACATTTTGAGATATAAAAAATTTTTGACAATAGTGGTTTCTTAACTTAAGAACTTTTTTTGAGCAATTTATAAAAAAATTCCAAAAATGTGCTATTTTTTGTGGTCCACTTGAATAAAGGCACTTTATTAGTTTTAAAGTAAGCGATGATTTTTTGTAGGGAGCATTTGTATATTACCATTTATTACATCTTAAACATTTTACGAGTCAAAATGTCAAAACAAAAATTTTAAATCTATCGGAAAAAACTAAAATCGATGTTTACCGTTCTGAAGGATATCCTAACCGCGCAATAGCTACAAAAAATTGGACGGAGCCCAACAGTTGTCGACAATTAGATCAAGGACCCCGAGAGGTATGGCAAAAATTTTAAAGGAAGGGTTTCATTGTCTTTATCTACGTATAAGAAAAGAAAAATCATCAGAATTGCTTATAATTCTGCCTTATCCTTTCCAAAAATAAGGGCTCAAGCTGGAGTGGAAGCGAGCAAGTCATCAGTACGCAGAGTAATTAACAGCTGTGAGTATCTTAAATACCTGAAATTACAAAAAAAGCCGCCACTTAATGCTCCTCGTAAGGAAAAGCGGCTTCAATTCGCAAGAGACTAAATGGTATGGGATGTGCAGCTAAGAGGTCATGTAAATGACTGGAGAACCGTTGTATTTTCGGATGAGAAGAAGTTTAATTTGGATGGGCCCGATTGCTACAACTATTATTTCTATGGGTGCTATTACGTACTATGGAAGCAAAGTGCAAACATGACTGGTGCAAGTTATAAAACGTTATTGAAATCGGCTTTTCCGAAGTTCAGTGAACTCTTTGGTCCCTTATCTTGGATATTGCAACACAACGCCAGAGTAGTAAAGGAGTTCATTGCAATCCAAAATGTTAATATTCTTGACTGGCTACCCTATTCGCCAGATCTAAACGTTATCGAAAATGTCTGGGGTTGGTTATCTCGTAAGGTCTATGAAGGAGGTAGACAACTTGATGACAAGCAGACACTAATTCAGACCATTAAGGTTGCTTGGAATCAAATTGGATTTACATAAATTGGATTACATAAATTCTCTTTATCTCTCAATGAAAACCCATATATTTGAAGTTATTAAAACCAAAGGGGGTTGTCCCCTTAACAAATAGGTCTTAAACAAAGTAAAATAAATTAAAAAAAGAAGAAAAACTGTTTTTCACTAAAAATAGTTAAAGTGCCTTTATTCAAGTGAACCAAAAAAAAATAGCACAATTTTTGACTTTTTTTTATAAATTGCTCAAAAAAGTTATTTAGTTAAGAAAACATTCTGCAATTGGTTACAAATTGCAAAAGATACAGGCTGCTGAATATGGAATTTTTAGTGCCTTTAAATAGGTGAACCGGAGTGTATATATATTGACAAAATTTCGTATTGTGACAATATTTTCAATTGTTCTGCAATACTTATTACCCACCGAGAGGTATGAGTAATATTGATTTCCACGACGTATATGAAATGCTATGCAGTGTTTATTAGCCACCGAAAGGCGTATGTAATATTGAAATTGAAGTATATTATAAAGTATACGACGCATTCAAATTCATTAACCTCGACTTGTAAACTCTTCCTAAATGTCACTGCCGTAGATTATGTATTAAATTTATTATCTAGATTATCGCAATCACGTATCAAGGAATAGATGATTTATTAAATTGTAATTTAATTGCAGAAATCTTCAAGTTCACCAACTATGACCAGTCGCAGTAAAATAAGCTAATTAAAAAAAATCTAGATTAGACGTGCTCTTTACTCCAGGACATGGAATTGGAAATACTTATTGGAACATTATTTTGGGTCAGTGTGTAGTTTAGGTTACCCGGAACGTATGAGTTATTTTTATTTAAAAACGAACTGTGAAGTAGACGGCGTATATACCTGATTCCTATTCCTCTCTTTGCTTTCAAAGACTAAATAGAGCCTCAACAACTGTTTACTTTGAATTATCGTCAATCGAGGGCAGAGAATCTGTATAACTATTTGGGTTAAAGAGAAACCAGCTTGCGACCCATTTACAAGATATAATTTTGAGATTAACTTGACCGGCTATAATTCAATCCTGGGTATTCAACGTCTACACTAGAGTCGAAGGAGGACGATCTAACTGCTGGAAAGTTTCCGTGATCAATGTACTACCCCAGTCGTAGAAAATAAATTGTTATTATGACACACGAATAGGTTTAGTCTGCAGCATGAACTTTGATTATGGCTTACAGCCTCCCACGCTGAGTCATAGGGGTATAAACTTACTCGGGAAAAATCTGCGTCTACTCCAAACTTGATATTATTTTCGGGTATAAAAGTGCAAGTACAATTATTTGCATGGGTAGTGCATTGTATAGCTTGGACACCTTTTGTTTATAATAACGCGCACTTTATCCCGTCCGGGACTACCTTCCATTTCCTTCGTCAAGGGTCACCTCGCTGAGCGATTGTGGCCATACCAAAGTTATTCAAAGCAGAAGCTTTGAAATCCATTGCAGGAGGTTAGACGCTGTTCGGTAAGTAGTTAACTGGAAAGCATACTCCTTTTTTGATTGAGAAATTCTTTCCAATCTCTCCATGGACTTCAATGGAAAACTATGGTTAAGTAAGACAACAGGTTGCAGTCATATATATGTGGATCGTTTCGGCAGGAAAGGTGTATTTCTGTATATATAATATCTTCAGCTCTTGGCCTGGCCAAGTTGGAATTGTATTATTATTATCTGATAACTCCTCGCAATAAATCACCAGCCCATATGGTCATGGGACGATTATAAGTGATGTGCGGCAATCCACAATACAAGTCGACTACATGATAACCACTTCTATATTTGAGCGAAACTTCTCTACTCAATTACCGGACAGGCGGGATTGGAAGGGTTGCTTACCATATTCTAGAAGGTATTAAGGGTCACACACTGATGGCTGCAAACTATATGGCAGTGTAGGGATTGGAGTCCATTCTATAGAGCTGGGTCTAGACCTGGTACAAAGGCTACCAGACCAATGTAGTATCTTTCACGCAAAAGTCATGGAATTCGGGAGGTTGCCAATTTGGCTGGGATGCAATTTTGGCAGTCATCACCGCCTGGGGTATCAACATCTACTCTAACAGCTCTGGCCGTCGGCGGTGCAAGAGTAGTGTGCGGGGCTCTTTAGCATGAGAACGTGGGTTCGATCCCAGCTCCGACCACCTTCAATTTCTTTTGACTGCGGTCACCTCGCTTGGTGACAGCGACACTATCGAGTATTTAACCAAAAAAAGCTTCTTAAAATACCGTTTGGAACTGGCGTAAAACTTTAGGTCCCATTCAGTGAGTGTAAAACTAGAACGCGCACAGCTAACTGGTTTGTGAGAAGATATTCCTAATCCCTTCATGGGATGTAACGGCAAACTCTGACAGTCAGGCTGCTATAGAATTTATAAACTGTATTCCTCAATCCTAAAACTGCACACAGTTGTCACGCATCCCTAAATGAGTTTGACAAGCAGCTCAATATTCTCCTTCTATGAGGGCCGGGGCTCAGAAACATTCCAGGAAACCGCACAGGAGATGAGCTGGTGAGATTAGGAAGTACCTTACCTGTTCCACTAAATACCCACATATGCCCATTTCTGCGTGCTTGCTCTTACTTAAACCCAAAACTGTCAGACATGCGAATTATAGATGTTCTAGTGGCACAAAATGCAGGATCATCAGACAAGGACACTGTTTAATAGGCTGGCATGCGTCTAGACTTGGAATCTCAGATCATGATTACTGCTGAAGCTGTGGGGAAGAAGAGGAAGACGAGAGCGTCGTACATATCACATGCTACGGCCTGATATTCTGTATGAAAAGGAAACAGTATCTACGATCTTACTTCCTGTTGGATCTAACAGACATTCAGGAAGTCAACCTGAATGAGTGTAGGATCTTTGTTCAGAGTACAAATAGGTTCGCCAGAGACTAAAGTACGTTTCTTTTTTAGCGACATTCTGGAATATTGGATCGGGTATCATATGGCTTGAATGCCCCTCAAAAATAACAGGTAGATTTGCAGGTTCAACGATGGAAATATGATGTCCCGTGGTAACACAACGTACTTTATTGGACTAAGTGTGACAATAGTGTCAGCCGCTTCTACCAAACCTAAACTAACATCATTAACTAACAAATGTATTATCTTTTTAGAACATTATATTATTAGTAATCGATTAAAAAATGCTGCAACACAGTTGTCTTTTCCCATAATTCTGTGTTTTGTTTGTGTTATGAGAAAAGCACCGTCTGGTATCTTAAGAGCCTATAAATTTAATGTTTCCTTTGGCATTAAAAGTGTGTCACAAAATCTCTTGGCTTCTCTCGTGTACGCCAGCTGTTGATATCAATTTCCCAACATTAAACTTTACCCAAGTCCCCGTTTTCCCTCTCATCCTGCTCAATCAAAATTTAAACTCAATTTTCAGTGATATTAAAACACAACAGGAGGAGTTTCGTCGGCCGGTGCATTTATACTTTCACTTTGTGAGTTTGTCCGTGTGTGAGGATTTTAAACTCGATTCCACCAGAAGTTGAATTGTATTGTTGCACTCTAGTCCAGGATATCATTTTATCCTTTTCTCTTTTTTTGGAGTTATGCCATTAAACGGAACTGAAAGGGGTTTTTATAGTTGCTGTTGTCGGATGTGTATGGTTTTCATTCAATTTCTTGTCCACGGCCCACCTTCAAACACTCTTCATCACCCTAACCCCATCTCGCACTGATAACCTTACATTACTCGTTGTGCAGTTTGGCTTATTTTTCTATCAAAAACTTTGGGTTCTGTCTCGCATAGTTCTCCTCTCTTCCACTACCTTTTCCTTTTCCTTGGTATGAAGTCAAAATCCATTGTTTCTGTTGTTGCTGTTGGTGTCCCTTTTATAATTGTTTGCAGTTCGAAATGGGTCAATAGCCTTTAGGGGCCGAAACAACTGGTGTCTCTCTCATATATTGTTTTCATGCACTCGTCGTGTTGTGTTTGTGTACATATGACGACAACATTTTGTTGTCCTCCCACAGCCGGACAGGATGTCTGAACGTCGAGCTCAGTTCAATTCTACTGACTGCCTGCCAGCCTGTATTTACATGCAATTTGTTAGTTTATAGTGCCTTCCTGCGTCTTCTTTCTGGTTCTGTTCGGCGAAATTTCTTAAATAAGTAAGTCTGAGTTGTCATTGCAGTTGTTGCTGTTTTAGGTTATTATGGCATTGTCTTCGCTTGCATAATGTAGCAAAAGGCCCACCGTCCCCCCGAGGACAACACACCTGCCCATCATGGCCATATATTGAAGAGGGTGGGAATATCGGTTGGGTTAAACATCTAAGTGCTTTTATGCATGAGATAGTGTGTAAAAACAACGAAGGAAAATTTGTCTACTGCAGTTAGATTCTAAAGGCTACAAACATCTGAATGCACTCGAGAGACCGTTAGAGATAACAGATTTTTAAGCTTACATTTTGTTGTGCTAGGAAATCAAAGATCGCTACATTTTTTCGTGTCAATACCGGCTAAAGTGGAGGATGACAGGTATAGACCAACGGGTCTATTTACATAACTACCTCCAAGCTGACCTTTATAGATAAGACTTCAATCAGGGCACCAGTTTAGGTTAGACGAGGTTTTGGTGACAGTCGACGAATGGCTCCTATACACGCTGAAAAATCTGTCGTTGTTTATTTTTTGGATGCATATATAACGTGTTTGTAGGTTGTCCCAAATATATTATGCTTGTGCCCAAACACATTGTCTTTGCTACTCAATATAACATGTTTGAGACACAATCATTAATAGGCTATAATATATGTTTTTGAGGCCCAAATCTGGCTTTTTTATTGAAACCCGCTAAAAACAAAAACGAGATAGACAACAAAGAAACAAATAAGTAGCAGATCTTCAATTCATGAAAACAGTGCTTGCAAACATGTATGTACATGTCTCCTGCAAAATGTGTGTGGGCCAGTTATTTTTCAGCGTGTAGGCATTTTAATTTATTGTGATAACATAGGCTACATAGAGTAAGCTCTATTCCCAACGGAGACTCATTTGGTTTACTCCAGGAAGCTCAAGATCCTATCATGGCCTATTTGATATAATCTTTTGATCCTTCAGTAAATAGGATTCAATATTCCAGCCGGATAGTGCCGAGAAGGTGCTCAGTGGATTTTCCATATTCTTCATCGTAACATCTTCTAGAGAAGTAATTTTCCCCATGTCCCGTCACCATTGGACCTCGTTAGTGCCAGATATTCTTGATCTAGACTTCAAAATGGTGTCGTGCAAAATATGGTCTGCCAAAATTTTTAAAATATATTTTTCTAGTTGTGCTCATCCTGTCAGGGCCTATATTGACTAAATACACAAGGAATCGAAATTTCAACGGCCGGTAGGCGACAATAAGTACCGTCGTATAAAAAAGGTGGACGTTCCCCACACTGTGGAACAAAATTAAACTTATTTGAAATTATCTAGGTTCTGACAACTTATTTTGGTAGAGGGGGTAAAGGAGAGATATACATACGAGTATCGGCGTTTTGAAAGTACGTCTGAATTTTGTTTTAAGGGAGGTGAAATTCTCCCCTTTTTGCAGATTCATATTATGAATAGGCATAGGAAACCATGTTATCCTTAGATTTTAGGTATAGGATGTGTTCAGCAATTTTATGTAGAAATTTACGAGAAACATTTTCGTGTAATACTTTAACCCCCTACCGCATCAATATATGAGTCTTTTTTGTTCTTTTTGTGGAAAAGGGTAAAAAACACCCCTAAAACAGGGGTGTATCGTATTAAACTGTACCACAAAAATATTCCTCATAAAATTCTACTATCAGCTTCTTAACACACCCAAGCTCAGAACTCAACTTGAATGCTATTTTCATGGATTTAAATGGATTTCAAAACTGAAAATCCATTTAAGGGTTAATATTATTCCGAGTTGGCGCTAAAATCACCCACAAAACTGCATTTTAGGGGGTTGGTGTGTATTGAAAAAATATTGTAGGTAAAATTTCACTATACGTCACCGAACAAAAGAAAGCTGAAGATATATAATCTATAAATAAGAGATCACTATAAATTTGGGTATTTGAGCAAGAATTTATTTATTACATTTTTCTTTTAGCTCTTGGTAGTTCTATGGCGTTATCAAACAAAAAAAAAAATTTCTTTCGGCGGCGGTCACCTCGCATAGTGACGGCGACACTATCGAGTATATAGCCATGAAAAAGCTTCTCAAAAATGCCGTTCAGAATCGGTGTAAAACTGTAGGTCCCAATCAGTGAGTTAAAACTGGAAAGCGCACAGCTCAGTGATTGTGAGAAGTTCTCCCCGGTCCCTTCATGGGATGTAATGGGAAACCATTTATTTTATTTTGCCAAACAATGTCCAACATATTTCAGCTATAAGAGAATGAATACTCTTGCCTTTATAGCGTTCTTCAATGAGTGCACAAGTTGGATGTAATCGTTCACCAAATTCATCGGACTCTGTTTCCAACTGATGCTCAAAATAATCCATATGAGAATTCAATAATTGAACCTAGTTTCTCAAAAGCACTTAGCATGGTGTCGACGTATATTCGAGGATAGCAGTAAGACCCATATATTGAAGAGATAGAACGACCATATATACAAAAATGTTTCTAGTAAATTTCTACATAAATTTGCTGAACACGTCCTATATATAAAATGTAAGGATAACATGGTTTCCTATGCCGATTCATCATAAGAATGTACAAAAGGGGAAAAATTGCACCGCCACTAAAAAAATTCAGACGTTAAGTTTCAAAACACCGACATACGTATATTGTTTTTGGAACAAACTTCCTTAAGCACGGTGCGGCAAAACTAAAAAAAATTAAACAATTTTTTTTTAACACTATTATGCCCCAACCCAGTATTATCAACTATAGTGGGTACTTTTGCTTTTGTTTGGGTCTAGACTAACATATGTTGGCAAATTTCTTGTTTAATGGGATGTTTTCTAGGACGTGCCTGTAAGCAATATTTAGTATATATTGTAGTTTTGAACCCAACGAAGAGTAAATTTAGAAAAGTAATTTTTCTCGAAAAAATACCTATTCATATTCTTAAACAAAGTAACTTTTCTTTAAAAAAATTGGAGAATAAAAGGACGAAAGGGAGATTCTTCGAAAAAATGCTTTCCCGGCCAGAACAGTAAATGGTCCACTGGATCGGAATGGACACACAGAACAATTTATGGAACGAGAACAACATCAACCAGACGCAACCCCACCGAAAATTTACAAATCCCTGACATATATACCTGGTTATTCAGAGAGACTGAAGCATTCCGATATCTATGACCAAGGGTCATATGAATTGGCGTTGAAATCACACAAATTATGTAGCCAGACAAAGTCCAAAGTGACACAAAAGGATAAGTCTAATATTGTATATCGAATAAATTGCAATGGGGACAAGACTGACGAATGCCAAAAGGTATACGTTGGCACCACGATGACGAAATTGAAGACAATCAGATTTTAGGGCCACCTATATACCTATGGAACAGAAAACGGCATTAGCGGCCCACTGTGCTATAACGGGTCATAATCCTAACTTTGACGACGTTGACATTTTTGCGGAGGAGATCAATTACTCAAGACGACTCACTCTCGAAATGTTGCACATAATTAACGTTCCCTCATAGAAAATACTCAATTACAAGACCGACGCTGACCGATGCACTCAAAAATATCGACACACAATAAGCAAACACAGGGAAAACAGACAACAGTTGACGAAAGCTTGCACACTGCGTACGAGTATCTGATTGGACAGATAATTAGTTTTATCCTTCCGCTGAACGAATATGGTTGTGTATACGCTTGAACAACGCTGGGAAATATTGTGACATTACTTTGAAAATCATGGTAATGTTGCAGAATGTGTGCGAAAATTGCGTACGGATTTTGGAAGAAGAGAAGCACCGTCAGCTCCGTATGTTCGTTATCTTGTAAAAAAAGTGAAAGAAACTGGCATCCTCATCGATAAACCAAAGCGTGAAAAGCCAAAAATAGTGCGTACAGCCGAGAATATTGCTGCTGTGGCGGAAAGTGTGCGTGAAGCGCCATCAACATCCATTCACCGTTGTTCTCAACAATTGAACATTTCGGAGACATCATTGAGACGAATTTTGCATAAAGACCTTGGTATGACCCCATACAAAGTCCAATTGGTTCAGGACTTGCAGCCAACTGACCATCCAATGCGTTTTCGCTTCGCTAAGTGGGCCTGCGATCGACTTACAGAAGATGCCGATTTTGCCAAAAAAATCATCTTTTCAGATGAAGCTCATTTTGATCTTGGCGGGTATGTAAACAAGCAAAATTGTCGCATTTGGGGCACAGAAAACCCGCACGCATACATTGAAAAGCCGATGCACCCAAAACAAGTCACTGTTTGGTGCGGATTTTGGTCCAGAGGCATAATTGGGCCATTTTTCTTCGAAAATGAGCAAGGAGTGGCCGTTACAGTCAACGGCGATCGTTATCGGGCCATGTTGAACAAATTTTTGTTCACAAAAATTGAAGAGGAGGATATTGGCAACATTTGGTTTCAACAGGACGGCGCTACGTGCCACACAGCCGAAGCTACATGCCATGTTTTGCGCCCTGTTTTTGAAGATCGCATTATCAGCCGCAGAGCTGATGTCGTTTGGCCACCTTGGAGCTGCCATTTGACACCGTTGGACTATTATTTGTGGGGTGCCCTCAAAGATAAGTGTTACGCCGACAAGCCAGAGACAATTGACGCTTTAAAGGACAATATTCGTGAAGCCATTGGTGAAATACAGCTGCATACAATCGATAATGTGCTTAAAAATTGGACCGATCGTGTAGGCTACTGCATGGCCAGCCGAGCCAGCCATTTGAATGAAATTATTTTCCATTATTAACTGGAAGGATTGTACTTTCAAATAAAAAAAGAAATTTGAGAAAATATTAAGTAGTTTTTTTTATAGCATTTTCAAAAAAAAAGTTATTTGGCGGACCCGTTACATGTAAATATTGTAGTAACCGTACGCTTTCTTTTATAACAAATGAAACGCACACCTTGTATATTATATTACTTTATTTGCCTAATCCAGTCAACTTTGACGCGGGGACGACAGTCCGTGATATTACCACACTGATACCGTATACAATCTAGACTGACATTTCTCTTTTTTGTCGCGAGTTTTCGAAAACACGTCACAGCGGCAACATGCACAACATAAACAAGAACTGTCATTCTCCGCACATACAATGCTATTCTTATATTCTACTGTTGATCATCTTTGTTTTAGTATCTTAAACATGTGTACATAAATGCTTATAGACTAGTTGACATACTATAATTCGGCCGTCCTGACAAAAAGGATCACCCGATCCTTCGTATGCAATAAGTGGAAAAATATTTAATTTTTTTTTGTTTTTGTGATGTTTTTTTTTTTTTTTTTAAATATTTTTTTCGTTACCTTAGACATGGGGTATTTGTCCGTGGAACCAGGGTTTGATAGCTTTGTTGAGAACAAGACTCTCAACATGTTGTCAGTGAGTTTGTATGTGTTTTGTATATCACGCAGCTGCATAACCCAAAATTTGGCGTCTGTTTTGCCATCGTAGTTCGCAACAAAGTTGCTTACTAACTATAGCGAAACTCCGGTAGCAGCTGGCTGCTCAGTCGTGCAGTCAACTGACGTCAACATTTCGTTTTGTTTCTTAAGCATTTCTTGTTCTTGTTTTAACAGCGTATTCTCTCGTTTTAACAGCTCGATCTCTTTATCTCTTAGTGACGCTGCTAACTCGTAGTAATTCTTCGCGTTTTGGTTGTTGTTGGGCTCTAAATTGTTGTCTCTAGTTTGTGGTGTTGGCTGTAAATTTTGTGCTCCATTTATTTCTACTTGTCCTTTGTCACAATTCATAATTTCGTTTTGGCTGTTTGTCGGTACTTCTTTTGAGTTCGTAACGTTGTTGGTCTCTACATTTTCATTGTTTGTCTCCACACTGTTGATATTTTTTGCATTTAAGCCTGACTGCGCTTTGTCACTTTCTGGGTATTGTTGCATTAACTCTAGATTAACGGTACTTTATTCTTCTTGTTCTAATTCATGTTGTAGTGTTTGTTGAAGGTCTTCTTTTGGCACATTTTTTAAACGTAAAATTAAGTGCCGTTTTGTATCATCATGTGACAAACATAAACTTGTGCATACACTTTGTAGGGTCGCCAATGAAACCTCTTCCATGAACTCCATGTTAAACTCCATTCAGTCTATTCAATTTGGGCGTAGCCGGTGTAAGTTCTTTCTGTGTTTTTTTTTTTTGAAGGCCCACTTCTGATTAGTAGTAACCGTACGCCTTCTTTTATAACAAATGAAACGCACACCTTGTATATTTTATTACTTTGTTTGCCTAATCCAGTCAACTTTGACGCGGGGACGACAGTCCGTGTTATTACCACGCTGATACCGTATACAATCTAGACTGACATTTCTCTTTTTTGTCGCGAGTTTTCGAAAACACTTCACAGCGGCAACATGCATAACATAAACAAGAACTGTCATTCTCCGCACATACAATGCTATTCTTATATTCTACTGTTGGTCATCTTTGTTTTAGTATCTTAAACATGTGTACATAAATGCTTATAGACTAGTTTACATACTATAATATTGGCAATCGTTTTGTGATCAATATGTTATTAATGTTAAATATTTATGTGTATAGAACCCTGAGGATGATTAGCGATGATAATCGAAATATTAGGAAAATTTAATAAATCTTGAAAAAACAGTCGAACCCGCTGGTATTTTCATTTTACGACCTCAAGCCAAACTAATTGTGCAAAGTTAAAAAAACACCTTATCTCAAAGAAGTACCTTTGCTGAAAAAAAGTAAATTTTTTTACAAAAAGTACATTTTCTTACAAAACTATTTTTTTAAAAGAAGTACCTTTTCTTCAAAAAGTACAATTTCTTACAACAAATTGCCGTTTCTTAAAACTCTTAATTTTCTTTAAAGAATACATTTTTTATGAAACAAAATAGCTTTTCTTGAGATAAGTACCTGCCCTTAAAAATGTACCTATTCTTAAAAAAAGGACCAATTCTAAAAAAAATTTCTTCAACAAATACCTTTTCTTAAAAATTTACAAATTCTTGAAGAAAATACCAATTCTAAGCCATATATCCATTTCTTAAAAATAACCCTTTTCTTCAAAAAAATACCTTTTCTTAAAAAAATACTTTCTCTTGCAAAAATTCTGTTCTTAAAAGTACCTTTTCTTAAAAATAAAATAATACCTTTTCTTTAATTTTCTTGAGATAACTGCCTTTCCAAAAATAGGAAAAATTTCCCAAAAATAATAACCTTTTCCTAAATAGAGTACCACTTCCTTAAAAAGTACCTGTTCTTAAAAAAGTACTTCTTTGTAAAAATATTCATACCCTTATGGCTTTTTCATACAGAAAGTACTTCTTCTTAAAAATAGTACGTTTTCTAAAAACATAACATTATCTTTTGATAAAAGAAGCTCCTGTTTAAAAAGGGACCTTTCGGGATAATATAATAATGGGTTTTTCAATAAGAGCGCTACAAAAGTTTTTTTTAAATAAAACAAAACCGGTTTTAGATACCAATGAAATTCTTTATTCCTGTGAAAGTACGTTCGATGCCATTATGTATGGAACTCGATTTCTTTTGCATGGCCACCACGGCACTCTTGCAGAAGTCCAGACGCTGAACCCAATTTTCGTCGGTTTTAAAGCATAAATCGGCCGATACTGCTGCAATTTCCCGTTCGATATTCGTACGAAGTTCATCAATCGTCGCTGGCTTGTTGGCATAGACCATAGACTTGACGGAGCCCCACAGGAAATAATATAACGGCGTCAAATCGCACGACCGAGGCGGCCAATCGACTGGGCCATTTCGTGAGATAACACGTTCACCAAACTTGGTTTCCAATAAATTGATTGTGGCATTCGTTGTGTGGCTTGTGGCGCCGTCCTGTTGGAACCACATGTCCCCCAAGTCCATATTATCCAATTGGGGCCAAAAATATTCGGTTATCATTGAAAGGTAGCGATTCGCATTCACAGTAATGTGTCGGTCTTGATCATCACGGAAGAACAACGGACCAATGACGCCGCGGGCCCATAAACCGCACCAAACCGTAATTTTTTCGGAATGCAATGATGACTCATGGACTACGTGTGGATTGCTGTCTGACCAATAACGCATATTTTGCTTATTGACGAAGCCATTCAGCCAGAAATGAGCCTCATCGCTGAAGATGATGTTCCGATGAAAATCCGAATCATTTTCAAGTTGTTGCTCAGCCAAATTCACGAACATACGACGCTTATGGTGGTCAAGCGGCTTCAGTTCTTGCGTCAATTTGATCTTGTAAGGATGTAGGCCAAGATCTTTTCGCAAAATTCGCCACAACGACGTCACAGAGATGGCTAATGCTTGAGAACGACGTGTGAGAGACAAATTTGGGCTTTCTTCAACTGAAGCCTCAGCGGCAGCAATATTCTCGACACTACGGGCACTTCTTTGTCTCACTGGCACGGGAACATTTTGTACTGTGCCATGTGGATTCAAATTTTTCCACTAGACGCTTAATTGTTGATCTGGTAGGACGATTATGACGACCATAAATTGGACGTAGTGCTCTTAAAGTTAAGGCCACTGACTCCAAATTTCGGTAGTAAATTTTAATAATTTCGACTCGTTGTTGGCTCGTATATCTCTCCATGATGAAATGGCAAACCTTACTGAAGAGAAATGTCAAAAGAGCGGGAAAAAATATTGCGTCGTTTGCTGTCCCTATCGATTTACTTTTGTAGCGCCTCTGTTGAAAAACCCTTTACATATTCTTACAAAAGGGACCTAAAAATATACTTAAAAAAATACATTGTATAAAAAAAAATTTTCGAAAAAAAGTTCATCATTTTACAAAAAAGTATCTTTTCTTAACGATCCATTTAAATTATCGTAATTTTCAACAGGCGCTTTAGACGTGTTAGTGGATCTAACCAATACAAAGTATAAAGCGAAGAGAACTTCCCTGATACCTCATGTAATTTTTAACCCCTCTACCAGAATTTGTTCTCAGAACCTTGTAAATTTTTTGTGTTCCAGCTCTTCTATACACATCTTTTGTAATAATCGTCTTTTGTGGAATCAGCTCTTCTATACACATCTTTTGAGATCTTCCCAATAATTGAGACTCAGTTCACCCTAGTTCTCACGCGCTGAAAATTCTGTCGTTGTTTGTTGTTTGGATACAAATATATCGTGTGTTTGGAGCTTGTCACAAAGATAATATTCTTGTGTGCAAGCGTATTGTGTTTGCTATTCAATATTACATATTTGAGACACAATGATTAATATTTTATAATATATGTGTTTGCGACCCAAATATATATGTCCTTGTGATACAAATTCAGATGTGTTTGTTGCACTGTTTATACTCTCTCGAGAGCAAGAGAATAAAAGAGGGACAACGAGAGAGTCTATCTTGGAAATGTGTATCTGAATTTTAGTATTATTCTCTCAGTGAGTAATTCATAAATATTCCTGAATGTGCGTGATTTATTTCATTTTAATTTCATGTATTCAGTCGTCAATGGTTCATCGGACAGAGGATATCGGAAGCGCTTGATCAGTGAAAAAAGAAAGGCTCAGACGTTTAAATGGTTTGTGATATTGCTTTGGTTTTTGTGTATGTGTTTAGTATATATGTATGCATGTGTGCTACCAAAGTGAGAAATGAAACTGGAAAGAGCCCTTTGTCTGCCCGAGCCTTTACTGAGAAAATCGGAATGGCGGACCATTTGTGAGATATAATCGAAAAAACACGAGCAATTAATACATGCTTGCCTTGCACAAACCGGATTTGTATATAAGTATCTTGTGTGTATACAAACGCATAGTGATAGCCAACGCATATTTGAAACCTTCTGAAAACAAAGACGTGAGACAAAACAAAGGAAGGAGAAGTAAAAGAGTAGCAGAATCTCATTTGATTAATAAAAAGTTTACGTTTTAAATCTTTTAATTTTTTGTATTAATTATTTATACATGTGAATTTATATTAATAAAATTAATTATAAAAATTATAATTTAAAGAATATTTCGTTGCTAAATATTATTATGTTTGGGAGGAAATATGCATATGTTTCCACGTTAAATCATACATGTTTGCCTGTAAACATGCTACTTTTCACGTTTAAATACAAGTGAGTTTGAGACTTGCAAACATATGCATGTTTGAAGTTTGAAGTGTGTTCCAAACATGTACATGGTTCCTGCAGATTATGTTTGGGAGAATATGTTACAGATGCCGTTTTTTTTCAGCGCGCAATGCCAACAAGAGTATATAAACTATTTATCCATTCACATGAACTAATGATTATGAGTTCTATAGCAATGGGAATGATGCCCGAGGAGGCTGTCAAAGCCAGAAACAAAAATTTCAGAAGATTCAGAAGAAATAACATAAGAAGAAAGCACGATGGGAGGCTTATTAAATGCCCACCTTTGTTCATTTGATACACCCATTTTAAAAGAGGATGGTGGTGCTCTCAATGGCCTTGCCACATACCTAGAACTAACAATGTGGCCGTCGGTGGTGCAATGGTTATTATGCGCGCCTCTGGTACATGGTATCCTGGGTTTGATCCCTGCTCTGACCAACTTAAATTTCTTTCGGCGGCGGTCACCTCGCATAGTGACGGCGACACTATCGAGTATTTAGCCTTGAAAAAAGCTTCTCAAAATACCGTTCGGAATCGATGTAAAAATTGTAGGTCCCAATCAGTGACTATAAAACCAGAAAGCGTACAGCTCACTAGTAGTAAGAAGCTCTCCCAAATTCCTTCATGGGATGTAATGAGAAACCTTTTATTTATTTATAGAACCATCAAAATAAGAGATGGTGGGACCAAAATTTTGTGGTTTCATATCAATTCACTCATTTATAAACTTTTTATTATAAATATAACATAACTTTTCTAATAAAATCATTTAGACAATCGGTTAAACAGGATGGTGCTGCCGATTCCGTCATACTTTTGTGAGCATTAGGGAAAATGGGGTTAAACCATACTCTAAGTTACTCAAAGACATATTCATAGTTACTTTATTTATCACACTACCCTCGTACAATTATCATTTAGCATACTACTTCGTAATATAGTGTAGTTGTGGAAGTAACGAACATCCATTAAAATACAATTGCCATAAGTTCACTGAGCTCCATAATCTCATACACACACAAACACAACCATATCTCTGACAAACACTATGGGTATGTTTGTCATATTTTTCTGGTACAAAGCCAATTTATAAAGTTATCGGTATTTATAAAAAATTTAATATATATGTTCTTTAAGAGGGCATTTTGGGGGAAAAAACTGTTGGAGATTTCGCCAGTCATTTGTAAAAGTATGATTTTTATTTGAAAAACAATAAACATACATAGGATTGCTGAAATATGAAATATGTTTGCTTCCATTTGTAGTATTTTCTCCTGCGTTTACTACCAACTTTTTGTAGTGTATAAAACCATTAGTACTAAATCCAAATATAGTGAACTGTAACATTTAGGCGTTAATGACGTTTTATTAGATTTTTCTAAAGAAATTGGTTGTTAGTTAGTTAGCTTGAAAAGAGGGGTGCGATGCAGAGTGTTAAAGAGCACTCTGATCCTTCCCATGTCCTTAAAAATACACCTAAACCGCTGATTCGACCTGTTATACGCTCTCAATTTGCCCAACTAAGTCGCTATATCTCTCATAGGAATTCGATGCTATTCACGAAATTCCTCAAGATATTCCAGTCTATTCCCATGTCCGGTATTATACTGGCAAATGGCAGTGGGAGCAGAGAGAGGGTGAAAAGACCGAAATGTGCAGGATGATGAATTAATCCCGAAAATTTTTTCAGAGCATAAGAAGATCGAATAAAGGGCCGAAGGGCAGATAAACAGTGTGTGCTTTAAATGTGAAGAGACCACTTTTCAGCACTACTCCACTCAGATTCTTCCACTGAAGATCAGCAGGTATTGATTGTGGAAGACAGTGAACATTATACCCACTCCAGCCAAGGCGAGATTAGATCGGCAGTCTTCGGGTTTAGAAATAATAAAGCCGCTTGTGTGGATGGCCTACCTGTTGAGCTTTTTAAGACCGGTGGCGAAGGACTGCTAGCCCACAGGCATCAATTTATATTTGCGGTATATGATTGGGGGAATCTATGCCTGACGATTGGAGTCTCAGTGTATTATGTCCTGTATTCAAAAAGGGTGATCCGTGTGTCTGTTCCAACTATCGCGGTATCAGTCTTTTATTCATTGCGTATAAGGTCTTGTCCCGTGTATTTTCTGAAAGACTAAACCCAATTGTTGGAAACCTAATTAAACCTTATCAGTGTGGTTTTTGACCAGGCAAGTCCACGACTGACCAAATAGTCACGCTACGCCAAATCCCAGAAAAGACCCACGAAAAGCAAATCGATACATACCACCTTTTTGTCGATTACAAAGCTGCTTTCGATAGCCCCATGCGGGGAAAATTGTCTGAACTTGGAATTCCGGCAAAATTGATCCGACTCTGTAGAATGACGCTGACCAACACCAAATCAGCACTGAAAGTGGGGAAAGGCCTCACTGAACCTTTCCGTAACAAGCGAGGACTGAGACAAGGCGACACACTTTCGTGTAATCTATTCAACATCTAGTAGATGGAGATAATAACGAGAAAAGCTGCAGTAAATGTGAACAAGTCTACATCATTTCTAATTGAATATTATTTGAAAAATATTGATTTAATTTTGAAAAATATCAATTCAAATTTGAAAATTCTCCTTGAAATTTGAAACACATCAATTGAAATTTGAAAGACATCAATTGAAATTTGAAAGACATCAATTGAAATTTAAAACACATCATTGAAATTTGAAACACATCAATTGAAATTTGAAAGACGTCAATTGAAATTTAAAACACATCATTGAAATTTGAAACACATCAATTGAAATTTGAAAGACGTCAATTGAAATTTAAAATTCATTACTTGAAATTTAAAAATTGTTAACCGATTTAATGTATTAAATTTTTAAATTTCAATTGGTGTATTTTAAATTTCAATTGATGTGTTTCAAATTTCAATTGATGTTTTTCAAATTTCAATTGATGTATTTCAAATTTCAAATAGAATTTTCAAATTTCAATTGATGTATTTCAAATTTCAATTGATTTTTTTCAAATTTCAATTGGAAATGGTGTAGTGTATTCAAAAAACCGGGTTTTCAAAAATGTCGGAATTCGGTTTCTTCGAATATTCTGATTATACCGATACCGGTTTTCGGTTAAATCGAGGTGTAGAACTCGGTTTCGGGTTTTATCACAAAATGGAAAAGTATGCATTTTATAATCATAGTTTATTTTTAATTCGCCTCTTTAAATTTCGACTATCGAGTACATAGCCATGAAAATGTTTGTCAAAACACTGTTCGGATCCTGTGTACAACTGCTTGTCCCAATCGGAGCGTGTAAGCTTATGCCGTCATAGGATGTGTTGGGAAACTAAAGAGTGGGCCATGTACAATTTAGTACTTAATATCGCTTTAAAAAATACTAATAGACATTTGATTGATACTCGTAGTTATGTATGAACACATTGTTTGGAACTCCGTTTCGTGATTTAAGACTTTAAAGGACTCGGGATTGTTTGCGTAACACTTATGTTTCACGGCGCATCCGATATAATAGTCTAATGGATTCAAATCGCAGCTGCGTGGCGGCGAATGGATGTCCAAGTTTTGGCTGAACGGTTTCTAACACAGTGCACACAAAATAACGATTGTAACGACTGTAACGTTGGCTGTGTGGCACGTAGCTCCGTCCTGTCTTCAACTTTTGGGAAGAAAAAATCCCCATTAACGGTTACGGAGGCTACTTGCTCATTTTCGAAGAAAAATGGACCTGTGAAGCCGCCATGCCCAAAACCGCACCCAACAGTCACTCGGTGTGAATGCAACGGCTTCTCCTCGACTACGAGTGGATTTTCCGACCCCTCAAATGCGACAATTTGGTTTGTTAACGTAGACCACAAGGGGAAAATTAGCTTCATAGGAAAATATGATTTTTCCGAAATGAGTCGCGAGAAATTATTATATCTGCGAACGGTGGCGAGTTGATGTTGACGGCTGTTCGTGGACATTCAGCTACAGCGGCAATATTTTCCACTGGGGAACACGTCCAAGAGTTAGATTATTTTGAGCAATCATGACCTGGATGGAAGAACTCGCTTCACAAATTGATCCAAAATCTGCGTTGCTGACATTGTATTTCTATCGTAGATTTCTTACAGTTTGAGTTGAAGACTCAGAACTTTGGTTGAAAGTTTTTAATATTTTCCAAATTTTGTCCCATTTTGTATATTTATACATACCCTGTAGGAAGCCCGGGGCCAAGTGTCTCCAAGTAAACAATTTTGTCAACTATTTTGGTGATTTTTGGGTGACATTGTAAACGAATTTGTTACATTGATACTTTGCCTTTGATGGGTACAAAAATTTTCGACAGTTTCAAAGCTGTGCTTCTTCTTAATGTTCTATTGTGTTATTTGATTTTTTTTTACTAAAAACACACGTGGCTGCGCGGAAACTACAATAAAGAAAAATAAAGAAAAGTGAATTGGAAAAACAAACAAACGTGTAATTTTTTAAAATAACTGAGCCCACTTTAACACCCAACGCGTACCTTTTTTTTACTTTCATGTAATTTTTTCTTGAATAAAATATCTAATTTTAACCAAATAAATGCACCTATACGAACTTATATCTCTCTCAATATTAATAGTGCGAATATCTAGTAAAAGGTTGCAAAATTGTAGACTAGAATTATTAAAACGTACTACTGAATTTTTAGTTTCAGTGTCTCCATATGGTTCCATAAGAACCACCCAGTCGGTAGTTCTAAGGTCAGTAGAGCATTCTCAATGACAAGCACAAGTTAAATGTGTACAGCAGAGGGCATTGCCTGAGGTATAATTGGTCATTAGTACTGGTAAAAAAGTCTATAGTGAATCAGTAAAAAATATAACCATATACGGACACCACAATGTGATAAAAGACCAATGTGTCTCCCAGTTTTGCCCAAAGTCATACAATTTTTTTATGGGCCCCCAAAGATTTGGGGCCTCGGTGTCATTTTCGCAAAAAAAGTGATCATTTTGTCAGGCTCATATCTTACAAACCGTTCGGAATTTTGATTTACTCTCTGAGGGAAAGTTGTAGCCAGTTGTAACATCAACATATAAAATCAGAAAACTGCATGTTCAAGGTCAAAATGGCAAAAAACTTTTTTTTACCTTTTTTCACTTGTTCAGGTCCATAGGTAGCAAACCGTTCAAAAGTCAAGGAAATAATCAACCACAAAAATATACATAAGATCTCTATAAACAACTTTCTAGAACATATGAACTTCCTAGGAATGATTCTGAAGAGCGTTTAGTTCATTGAGATACTACGCTATCTCACCGACCGCAGCAGCACAGGCAAAGCAGTAAGCTCAGCACACGCAACAAGGGACGCAGCACACGATATAAAAGCGACACGATGCTCATATCGAGGCATTCACAGCGCGACGTCAACGACAGCTCAGCGGTGAAAGTTATGGAGAAAGTGCTATAGCATAATTCGCACACAACAGTGCCAACTTATTTTGCTACGTTTGCGGTCATCAAATCAGAAAAAAAAGTTCTACAAGATTTCAATAGGAAAATAATCTTTTAAGTAGTGAATTCAAGAGAGCATATAAGCTGGTTTTCGACGAAGTAGACTTGAACCGTGAGAATTACACACCTAATACTAATACCAATGTGGCCAATGTTATAACAATCTCATGGCATGGTTGAGTGGAGGCAAATATAGTATGAAGTATTGTAAGCCAGTAAACTGGATTAAGCGCCCAGGAGATCATGGTGAAACCAGTTGCTATGCATACGTAAATTGCACATGTCGTGTAAATTGACATGCTTAGAAGAACAAAATGTATAAAGCAACTGCAACAGCCACACTACCAGTGCTTGCACCTGAAAATTTGTTATCACCAAGGCCGCCAACTCCAGATAGTAGGACAGAATTTACAGGACTGACTAGAGCAAGTGGTGTTACTTATAAAGATCCATTTGATACCGATTATGGGGCCCAACAGGGAAGAGATGGACCACAACTAATAACACAAATGGAAATGGATTTCATTGTGGCCATATTGGGACTATCGCAGCGACTTGCCATATTTTTGACAGCGTTTTTAAAGCAAAGAAAACTCAGACATGGTAATGTGAACTCTACGGCGTACCGCAAACGGCAATCTGAATTTCAGACCCTCCCTCTATACTCTAAATGATGACAATTCATTCGCTTACTGCAACGATATAAACGCTTTGGTGGTAAAAATGGGAATGAACTGAATGAAAAAAATTAATGAACTGATTGAAGATTATTTATTGATGGTTCTGTTTCAAGCTTGAAAGTAGTGTTGTTGCACGTGTCGAACCGAAAACCTTCCATTCCGCTAGCAATGTGTGTTAACATGAAAGAAATCTATGAGACATTGAAAGATATAATGAAAAAAATTCAATACTACAAAAATAAATGGAAGATTTGATGTGATTTGAAGGTCATCAACATTTTGCAAGGGATCATCGATAAGGGCGACTGTCCAAAATTCTTTTGTTTTCTTTGAAAAGCGTAGCGATGACAAAATTAAAAAAGGTATTATAGTAAATTTAAGGCGAATTTTTGTTCACCTCATTGTACTAACGGGTCCGCCAAATAACTTTTTTTTTGAAAATGCTATAAAAAAAAACTACTGAATATTTTCTCAAATTTCTTTTTTTATTTGAAAGTACAATCCTTCCAGTTAATAATGGAAAATAATTTCATTCAAATGGCTGCCTCGGCTGGCCATGCAGTAGCCTACACGATCGGTCCAATTTTTAAGCACATTATCGATTGTGTGCAGCTGTATTTCACCAATGGCTTCACGAATATTGTCCTTTAAAGCGTCAATTGTATCTGGCTTGTCGGCGTAGCACTTATCTTTGAGGGCACCCCACAAATAATAGTCCAACGGTGTCAAATCGCAGCTCCGAGGTGGCCAAACGACACCAGCTCTGCGGCTGATAATGCGATCTTCAAAAACAGGGCGCCAAACATCGAGTGTAGCTTCGGCTGTGTGGCACGTAGCGCCGTCCTGTTGAAACAAAATGTTGCCAATATCCTCCTCTTCAATTTTTGTGAACAAAAATTCGTTCAACATGGCCTGATAACGATCGCCATTGACTCTAATGGCCACTCCTTGCTCATTTTCGAAGAAAAATGGCCCAATTATGCCTCTGGACCAAAATCCGCACCAAACAGTGACTCGTTTTGGGTGCATCGGCTTTTCAATGTACGCGTGCGGGTTTTCTGTGCCCCAAATGCGACAATTTTGCTTGTTTACATACCCGCCAAGATCAAAATGAGTTTCATCTGAAAAGATGATTTTTTTTGGCAAAATCTGCATTTTCTGTAAGTCGATCGCAGGCCCATTTTTCCCATATTTCCCAGCATTGTTCAAGCGCATACACAACCATATTCGTTCAGCGGAAGGATAAAACTAATTATCTGTCAAATCAGACATGAGCTAAGTGTTGCCATTCACGAAATAAGCACTAGTTGAAAAAAAAACGTTAGAAGGCGGACCCGTTATTTACACTATGTTAATGATTTCTTTTCTGTCTTTATTTTGATAGTCATTCAATGGCATGGATTTAGCTTCAGCGTGTATGCACCAGAGTCGTGGGAGGGGATCGAGACGCGGAACCGGTAGCAAGAGAATGGGTGAAAGAAATGCTGTATTATTTTGAGAAAATCTGCAAGCTGCATTTTCTTCCTTTTCATTTTGACGGTTTTATCAAACAACTCCCTACCGAATCCGATGAGCAAGGATAACGGTTTCACCAAACCACAATGCCCATGGAAATCGGTATAAATGCAAAAAACTCGACGCATTGCTTGCAGAGGTAAAATCAATTTTATTGATGCATTGTTTTGCATTCCTTTTTTGATTTCTTTTCTAATTCATTTCAGGTATGTTGAGGGAGTCACAAGATCACCCTGTATGATGTTAATGAAGTATCTGAAAAAGGAAAAGCTGATGATGGAGGGCAGTCTGGAATTAACGTGCCTTTGGACACCATGAATTTTGAATCAGAGTCAGACTCGGACGACGATTTGGATCCACATTTAACCCTGCTGTTAGGTTAGGAAAAAAATACGAATGTTAGGTTAAGGGACCATTTGGTCCATACTGCAATTTTCATGCAGAATATCAATTTAATCGCATTCGTTTTATATATTTTAGTTCAATATTCACTAAATATTGTTATTATTATTATCATCTTTGTTTTGATAATAAATGTAAAGAAAATCAAAGGAAATATACTATGGACCAAATGGTCCATTAACCTAAGATTCGTATTTTTAACGAATGTTAGCTTAAGAGACCATTTGGTCCATACTGCAATTTACAAACAAAATAACCATCTATTCCTTTTTTTTTTTTGTATCTATCTTGGGTCAGTAATACTCAAATATTTTTATTATTATTGTTATTTTATATTTTGAACATAATTGTAAAGAAAATCAAAGAATATATTCTATGGACCAAATGGTCCCTTACTCTGAAATTTGTAATTTCTTATTTGACTCAGTCCTGTTTCTAGCTAGAAAATTTAATTTTTGCTCATGCCATTGGTTTATAAAAAAGGTCACGTGACCTGAAAAATGAAGTCAGTATATATCACCGTTGAAAACTTACAAAGAAAACTAGCCATTATTTGGACCAAATGGGCTTAATCTAACAGCAGGGTTAAGAGAGTGCGATTTGCAAGTCCAGGGCCATCAACATTATACACATAATACGAATATTGTTTTTATTATTTTTGTAATAGATAGCATAGTATCTTAATGTTTAAGTAAAGAAAAAAATTAAATTAAAAAAGTTTCGGGAAATTTTTAATTTTTGCGGCTACCTAAACGCTACCTACACGGTGTTGAGAATCATTCCTAGGAAGTTCATGTGTTGAATCATATAGAATCATTCTTAGGAAGTTCATATGGAAGTTCAGTTGTTTATTGAGATTTTAGGTACATTTTAGTAGTTTATTGTATCCTTGAATTTGGAACGGTTTGCCACAACAGGGGTAAAAGTTTATAAAAATCGTATTTTTTAAAGTTTTTTTTTTTTTTTTTTTTTTTTTTTTTGCGCGATTTTTTGATTTTAAATGTTCACAGTTTTTGTTCTTTATGACAAGAGCTACAACTTTCCCTGAGATAGTAAATCAAAATTCCGAACGGTTTGCAAGATATGAGCCTGACAAAATTATCACTTTTTTGCAAAAATGACACCGAGGCCCAAAATCTTTGGGGGCCCATGAAAAAAAAGTGCATGACTTTGGGCAAAACTGGGAGACACGGGTCTTTTATTTTTGGTCTTTTATCACGTAGTGGTGTCCGTATATGGTTATATTTTTTCGTGTTGCATTGTGTTATAGAAGAAAATCTGCTGTCTTGTTGAATCACCAGATAATTGGAAATTTAGTAGTCACAACCGAATCATTCGCCTTATAGCCCCGATTAGACTCCTAATGGATTATTTTTATTGCCGCAGAATGAAACCAACTTGCGTAGTCAACGTTGAAGTTCGGAGGGATAGAAGTGCTTCGAAAATTGGTTCAAACGAATGCAAAAGTGTATTGATCTGAAGAAGAAAATATCTTGAAAAACAATAACAACCAATTTCCATCAACAATATATGATTTTCTTTGTTTATGAGGCCAGATAGACATATAATCAGCAACCTTCGTATATGCAATTCAGAGTGATATTCTCCTTGCAAATATTTTGACTATAAAATTTGAAAACATGACCCATAGTGACTTAGAATGAATAAATTCATATGAGTGTATTCACAAACATTAACGCACACATGTGTGTATGTATGTACTCATTTGCGTATGGATTTGTTCATTTGATTGCATATGTGGGAGAGAGACTAAGAGTGAGTGCGAGAGTGCACAGAAGTGTGTTTATGAATAATATGTTTACACTCTGTACAACTCTGTATAACTTGTTACATTAATGTCCTTCCATTTGTTCCCAGTGCTCACACCTTGTCATAGTCCTATATCGTATAGTGCAACGAAATTTGACTTATTCTTTCTGAGAAGATTTTGAAAAGGTTTAGTTTTGAAAATATATATTGTTCGCTAGTTGAGCGTTACGTCGAGGTGGCCATAAAGTTGGACAAAAACAAAAAAAAATCAATTCTTCAGGCTGAATTTTAAGCATTGCCTTTTGAAGCTGGCTTGGAGCTGTAGAAAAAATACTATATTTACTATAACATTCAATAGAGGGAGAGGAGAGAGTGTTGCAAAAGCAAAAATTTCAATGTATTAAATGTTTAGACTCATTTGTTGCTTTATGTTTCGAAAGAGTCGCAATCGCGCCACTCTACTGCATTGCATTTGAAATGCAAACAATTGTACAACTAATTTTTTCTCTTCATTTCACTTGACTATTTTTTTTTTGTTTTGTATTATTACAAGTCCTTTTGTTGTTTCTTTTACCCTTAGCGCCCATCATCCTTCTGCTACTTTGGAATTCCCATTGTATCATAAAGATTATTATTTGCTATTTATTTAATTGTTTTAAATTTACATAATCTCTTTTTGCGACTTAGATGACTGTGATAAGTGACTGGATGATGATGATTATATTTCATACGAATTTATGTTATTACTCTCTGTCTCTGTGATATGGACGATGCTGATCAAAAATTGTGTCAATTCTATATCGTGCCCGCACCCAGCAACACAACATATTCACGGTTCACTTTATGGCGGAAAATCATAATGCGCTGGTCTATTACTCCATTTCCGTTGGTTTGTTTTTGTGGTTCCTTTGTCATAAAGTGCGATATATTAGCTTTCATATCATGAAAACGCATTGTGCGAACATAATAAGCTTTTTGCTAAATCTGCACTTTTGCAGAAAGTGGACAACACTCGAGAGAAAATGGGAATAGAAGTCGACTAATTGAAGTGAATAATTTTGAAGGAAGAGAATAAATTCGAAGTTAAAAGACATAGTATCTTATTAGCGTCTAAAATTTTAACTCTCTTTTGGATATGTTGAATTGTTGTACCTGAATAATCCTACGATTTCTTCGATGAAATTGTTTGAAAGTGCTTCGAAATCGCTCGGTTTTAATTTTCGCCATTTTTACAGTGGTCACTCATGTGATTGTTTACTAATTACGCTGTGGAACACAAAAAAAATATATGTATCGGGTTTTTTAATAAGAGGGCTACAAAAGTTTTTTTAAATAAAACAATACCGGTTTTAGATACCAATGAAATTCTTTATTCCTGTGAAAGTACGTTCGATGCCATTATGTATGGAACTCGATTTCTTTTGCATGGCCACCACGGGCACGCTTCCAAAAGCCCAGACGCCGAACCCAATTTTCGACGGTTTTCAAGCATAAATCGGCCGATACTGCTGCAATTCCACGTTCGATATTCGTACGAAGTCCATCAATCGTCCCTGGCTTGTTGGCATAGACCATAGACTTGACGTAGCCCCACAGGAAATAATCTAACGCCGGCCAATCCACTGGGCCATTTCGTGAGATATCACGTTCACCAAACTTGGTTTCCAATAAATTGATTTTGGCATTCGCTGTGTGGCTTGTGGCGCCGTCCTGTTGGAACCACATTTCCTCCAAGTCCATATTATCTAATTGGGGCCAAAAATATTCCATTATCGTTGAACGGTAGCGATTCGCATTCACAGTAATGTGCCGGTCTTGATCACCACGGAAGAAGTACGGCCCAATGACGCCGCCGGCCCATAAACCGCACCAAACCGTAATTTTTTCGGGATGCAATGATGACTCATGGATTACGTGTGGATTGCTGTCTGACCAATAACGCATATTTTGTTTATTGACGAGCCATTCAGCCAGAAATGAGCGTCATCGCTGAAGATGATTTTCCAATGAAAATCCGAATCATTTTCAAGTTGTTGCTCAGCCCAATTCACGAACATACGACGCTTATGGTGGTCTAGCGGCTTCAGTTCTTGCGTCAATTTGATCTTGTAAGGATGTAGGCCAAGATCTTTTCGCAAAATTCGCCATAACGACGTCACAGAGATGCCCAACGCTTGAGAACGACTTGTGAGAGACACATTTATGCTTTCTTGAACAGAAGCCTCATCGGCAGCAATATTTTCGACACTACGGGCACTTCTTTGTCTCACTGGCACCGGAGCAGTTTGTACTGTGCCTGTGGATTCAAATTTTTCCACTAGCCGCTCAATTGTTGATCTGGTAGGACGATTATGACGGCCATAAATTGGACGTAGCGCTCTTAAAGTTGAGGCCACTGACTCCAAATTTCGGTAGTAAATTTTAATAATTTCGACTCGTTGGCTCGTATATCTTTCCATGATGAAATGGCAAACCTTACTGAAGAGAAATGTCAAAAGAGCGGGAAAATATATGCCGTCGTTTGATGCCCCTATCGCTTTACTTTTGTAGCGTCTCTGTTGAAAAACCCTTTATAAGGTAAACAAAATATATGTACGTGTATTTTCGTTTTGAATTTTTTTTTAAAGGCTTGAAATTTTCCCCCGTTTGCACATTCTTATGATGAATGAGCATAGGAAACCATGTTATCCTTACATTTTTGGTATAGGATGTGTTCAACAACTTTATGTAAAAATTTGCAACAAATATTTTTGTGGAATACTTTAACCTCTATATGGGTATTATTTGTTCTTTTTAGGAAAAGGGTAAAAACACCCATTAAAATATACAACCGAAATAGTCCTCATAAAATTATATATAATTGTTTGTCACGTGTTCTTATATACCTCAATCTTCATGGTTTGAGGTATATCAAGAGCATATTGATGCTATTGCAAAAGTTATTGCCTTAGCCAGTTGAAAGGACCCTATTTTAGTATTTGGTGACTTCAACTTGCCGTCTGTGGCATGGGTGTCTTTACCCGACACCAATTCTCTGACTCCATTGACACCATGTGATTGGTCATCTGATTTTGTTATGCATATTTCCGAACTTGGCTTGATTCACTTGAACAACATTTCCAATTCTATGAATCGAGTCCTTGATCTAGTTTTAGTGGACGATTCTAACAACTTTGATGTTTCTCGAATTGATCCGTTAATTTCTCGTGAGGATAGTTACCATCCAACGATGGGAATTAATTATACAGATGATACCATGCAGGTTGGTTGCAATCGCTCTTCGTCCTATGTTGGCCTATGCTTTTCGCGTACGAACTTTATACTTTTGAATAATCTTATATTTGATACCGACTGGCATAGTATATGTCAGTGTGATAATGCTGTTGAATTTGGAATCACCCTGGATGGTTTCTATAATATTATTAATGGCTATATTTCTAAGTCTGTACCCAAGAGGGCTATAATGGGTAATACTGGTCCCCCATGGTCCTCAAGGGCTCTAAATAGTCTCAAGAATGTAAGGAATAGATGTTCGAAAAAGTATAAAAAATCTGGACTGCTAGCAGACTATGCTAGGTATATTGTTGCTAGGAGTAGATACAACTCTAAATTTCGAGAGAGTTACAGATTATATTTGAATAAGTTGAAGGCTAATTTTAAACGGAACCCCAAATCATTCTTTAGATTTGTTAACTTGAAGCGTAATTCGTCTTCCACACCTTGTAGGATCAAAATGAACGGTATTGAATATTCAGATGAAGAGTCTATTGCTAATTGTTTCGCCGATTTTTTCGCATCTATTTATTCCACCCGAGCCTATGATGTTTCCAAATCATACCCGTACACTGTCCGCTCTACCATTCCGTTTGATGCACCTGTCGTAAATTCTTCGTGGTTGCTAGATAACTTAATCAGCTTGAAAGCCTCGAATAAAGCTGGTCCTGATGGTATCCCGGACTCTATGTTGAAATACTGCTCGAATTCTCTCAGCTTACCGTTGACTCTCTGATTTAACGCTTTGTTGAAGTTCGGTCATTTTCCTGCACAGTGGAAGAGCTCTTATATAATCCCTCTCCACAAATCTGGTAGTTTAGTAAATGTTGCAAATTATAGGGGAATTGCAAAATTGAGTGCCATTCCTAAACTTTTTGAGAAGTTAGTCACAGAGGTAATTTCTCATCAGGTTTCCTCTATTCTAGATCCATGTCAACATGGCTTTCGGAAGGGTCGTTCCACCGTGACTAATTTGTTTCAGTTTTCCTCTTCTATTATTGACGGCTTTATTAATGGAGATCAAACTGATGTGATTTTTACCGATTTTAGTAAGGCTTTTGATAAAGTTAACCACAATTTGTTATTATATAAACTAGGGGCAATGGTTTTCAAATGTAACATGCTGAATTGGATTAGTTCTTATTTAATGAACAGAGAACAGATGGTGTCATTTGGTCGATCATTCTCAAGATCTATTTTTGTGTCATCAGGGGTGCCTCAGGGCAGTCATCTTGGGCCGGTTCTATTTTTGTTATTCATTAACGACTTACCCGCCTCCATAATGCACTCTGAGTTGTTAATGTACGCTGATGACGTGAAGATCTATTTTTCTTACAAGGATCCTTGTCAATATACTTTACTTCAGAGGGATTTGTCTACATTCCACACGTGGTGCGAAACCAATTTGATGGAGCTTAATTTTACGAAATGTAAGCATATGCTGTTCTCTAGGTCATCATTATTTTCGGCAAAATACATTTTAGGTGGCAATGTTCTTGAATCGGTGGATTCATTTGTTGATCTTGGTCTTCTCTTGGACAGAAAATTGAATTTCAACTCCCACATAATTACGATGGTAAATAAGGCTTATGGCGTTCTGAACTTTATTAAACGTTGGGCAAAGGAATTTTCAGATCCCTACGTTACGAAAAATCTTTTTACTTCACTAGTCCACCCTATTGTCGAATATGGATTAGTTGTTTGGGACCCCCAGTACAATTTGTATGTTAATATGATTGAATCGGTCCAGAAACAGTTTCTCATATTTTGTTTGAGAAATCTTCAATGGAACCCGAACCATAATCTTCCTTCGTATAGCAGTAGACTAGCATTGATCAGATTGCCGACTCTTATACCCCTAACACACATGTGGTCTACAGACCATACTAGCATTCAATACCACATGTGTGTCAACCTATACCACCATTAAACCATTGAACAAACTGGTTTATACCTGGTTCGTTTACTACGTTCATGTACGTAAGTAGTATAAACGTGGTATTGTAATTAACGCAGCTAAAAATATAAATTCCGAACACTTCCAAAACAAAATGAACACAGCTACAAGTCAAATGTCATGAAATCAGCTGTAAAATTATTAAAAATGTCGACAGCAACAAAAAGGAATGTTCTCGGGACAAAAGATATCAACCTAATTATAATAATTTTTCAGTAAATTTATAAACAAAACTTACACATGTCCAGTAACGTCTGTATTTCTGTTTTATTTGTTTTTTAAGTTAGGAGAACTTTTTTCTGTCTGCGTACTGATAATTTGTAACAATTTGTACAAATTGTTACTGGATGTTGTCTGTGTACACCAAAAAGCCAGTAACGAGAGAGTAAGAGAGAGTTTATTTTGACAGTTCGATATCATGATAGAGAACTTACAAGTTTTTACTGAAGAAATTTTTCCCAGTAAGAATTTGCAAGTTCGAACAGCTGTTTTGAATCATATGTTTTATGTAAACAAACAAAATAAAGTTGAAATTGAACAATGACAGAAGTAAGTATTTTGAGAATTGTGTTGTTTTTTAACGTTTATATGCAATTATTATAAATAAAATGTTGTTGCATTTTCGTTTGGGGAAAAGACAATTGCGTCGTAGCTTTCTGTCCGTGCCATTTGAAGTGCTACAGCTTGCCTGTATTTTTCATCTGTAACGGAGAAATATATTTCCAAATATTTAATTTGTAACATCATTATACTTACCATCTTGAACCCTCTTAAATGTTCTTGGCGAGCACTGCACATCGAGTTGTCTATCGCTACTCATTTTCAATGCAGTACTTTTGTTGTCTTTTAAGTTGTTTACATTGCAATCAGCTGTTTACGAACCAGCTGATTTCAATTTCTTGCAAGTTTTTACTGGAGGTCGTCTGTGTACTTTTGGTGACATTTTCTACTGAGAGAGTAAAATTTTTTTTACTCTACCAAAAAAGTTACTGGATATTTCTTACTGGAAAAGTACCCAGACAGACCTAATAATAGCGTAGCGCAAACACGTGTGTTTTTTCTTCAAAAAATAAATAATTTTATTATAATTATTCATTACAAGCACAATTTTTTTCTCCATTTCTTTTTAAATTTTGATAACATATGATCAAATGTCAAATGAAACCACAATCAATACATACTACATGTGTGTCACTATATTGTAGTATGTAACACCATAGTACACATACTATAGTTTCTGTACCACATGTGTGTCAGGGGTATTAGTAGTAGACGTACCATGATAAACTCTATTACAGTTTTGAAGATAATTGATGGATGTATATGCTCTGAATTTCTGTTATCTAAGATTTTCATAAATGTCCCATTGAGACCCACGAGGCACTAACTATAAACTCATTCACATCGAGTTTCAGCGTTTGAATTATGCATCCTTTGATCCAGTTAGGAGAATGTGTCGTGACTTTAATGAGCTATATCAGTTTATTGATTTCATTGGTAGTTGGGAAACTACAAAGTCTAGGATAATTTGTCATTTGAACCGATTGCATTAGTGTTATATATTCTTTTACATATGTAAATTTACTTTATCCTTATTATCTGTCTGTCTGTCAGATTTATAATTTGGATTTCGTTTTGCTCGTAATTATTATATATTATGAAGTCTGTTATATTAATATCTCGTGATGTACTTTTATACTTATTTATGTTAGTGTAATACCAACTGGTGAAGAATTTCTGTAGTTGGTTGCAACGTGTGAACTTATGATCCTTGCTCTCCCGTTATAGACCGGTCTATAATATGTACGCTGTCCTCGCGTTATGGGGACGTGGCCCTCTCGGTCGGTAGGGGCGGGTAAGAGTAGCGGCGATGGGTTCGCTCGATTAAAAAAAAAAAAAGAAAAAAGGTTATTAACACACCAAAGCTCAAAACTCAACCTGAATGCGAAGTCAAAACTGAAAATCTTATTCCGAGTTGGCGCTAAAATGTTGTACTAAACTGCATTGCAGGGGGTTGGTGTGTATTGAAAGAATATTCAACGTAAAATTGCACTATAAGTCACCGAACAAGAGAAAACTCCAGATTAATATCTACACGCTGAAAATAAACGGCCACTGTAACATATCCTCTCAGGCACATTCTGCAGGAACCTTGTATATGTTTAGATCACACTCAAACTATTCATATATTTGCAAGCTCTAACCTCACTTATATTTAAATTTTTTAAATGCAAAAAGTTTAAGTTATGCAATTTTATTATGTAATTCCCAGTTTAATATCAAGTGGCGACATTAATATTTTTTCTTTTCGAACGAGATGTTTGTTTGTCATGTTCCACAATTCAAAAATGTAATTTTTTCATAAATTCTTCAATTCTGCCACATTTTAACAAGGGTTTTATGCCATTTTTGTGTTTACTTTTGGTGGAATTTTGTGACATTTTTTGAAAAGGGACTAAAGGACATGTAAACAATAAATGCAAACTTCTTGAGCAATATACACATTAGGGTGGCAATGAAAAACCAACTTCGGATTTTTAATAAACCCCAGTCGGATTCTTGTTTCTTATACTCTAAAACTGACTTGGTGAAAATTTGAGCCAAATCGGACAACTCTAAGCCGTGCCGCATTTTAGTCAAAGTTTTCGGATTTTGGCATTTTGGGTGAAAATTCGTATACACTAGAAAATCTTCACTCCTCGGGGCAGTTGAAAAAAAATTTGCATATTGATTTAGTTTAACCTGAATATAAACTGGATAAAGTTTGAGTAAAATCCGACCACTCTAAGGGTTCCAATATTTAATTTGAAAAATTTGAAATTTTTAACAAAAATGAAAATTTGGATTTTTGGGTTTTTTTTTCCAAAAATTGTATACAAATGAAAAAAAAATATTTAACTTGGATTCCAATATCTTCTAGCAGAAGTCTATATGCTTCCAATAAACTATAACACGATATATTCAAGCAACGGAATTTTCACCCAAAATGCCAGAATCCGAAAACTTTGAATAAAATGCGGCACGGCTTAGAGTTGTCCGATTTGGCTCAAATTTCCACCAAGTCAGTTTGAGATCATAAGGAACAAGAATCCATTTGGGGTTTATTAAATTTCAGAAATATATTTTCCTCCATACATTTCATTGCTACCCTAATATACATATTAGTTTGACAATATATTTGTAGAACAGAAATAAAAAAAAAAAACATTTCAGATTTAAATTTTAAGATGTCAAGATATAAATTTTTAAAAAAGGACTAAAAGGACATATGCAAATTCAAGATGAGCGACTATCGTCTGCGAAATCCTCTAGTAAAATCTATTTCACAATAAATTGGCAGAACATTTGGATATTTTGCCGGTTATTTTGTTACAGTTTTCTTGACCTTGCTTCAAAAAAGGACAAAAAGGACGCCTGGAGATAAATATAGAGCATTTTTTGTCTATAACGACCTAAAATTAAATTTAGTGATGAATAAATAGCTGGGCATATTAGTGTACGTTTTTGGTACTTTTTAAACAACGGACGAAAAGGGCCCTTTAAAATTTGAAATTTTCAAATTTCGCTGAAGACATTCAATATTTATACTCAATTCAATATTTATACTCGATTTTTAAATTTATCTCGGACAGTATCAGATAAGAAAATGCAAACTTGCCACGTCCATAAAAAAAGTGTAGCTACACAGCGATCAAAATTTTTGGGTTTTGACCATACTCACCTAGCGAGATCATATGGCGCAGGAATCGTCCACCCCCAAAATTGGTGTTGCACAGTGTTATGAATCATTGAGTGCAAGAATAATTCAAAAATAAATTTTTACACTTCCAATAACATTAACTTAGGCTGAGAAGAATCCATTTTTGACGCCATTTTACTATTTTTCTCTTGGCAGAGCATAACGACAAAAAAAGTAAACAGTGCACCAACCACAGCTGTATTTGTATCACAAACAAAGCCGTATTTGGATCGTAAGCAAATATATTACACCGTATTAGTCATAGTGTCGCAAACATGTAATATTCAATACCAAACACAATATCTTTGGACACAATTATACTATATTTGTGAGAAGCTCTAAACACACGTAATGTTTGCATCCAAATAGGAAAAAATTCATATTTTTTCAGCCTGTATAAATAAAATATAAGAAAAATTTTGTAATTCATCCTCAGCTGCACTTTGGCTTATAAGATCCGTCGGCCTGCAACACAAACCTATGAAGAAGCAAAATTAAAACAAAACTCAAAATCAGCCAGCCTGAAATGCTGAAAAAAATCTGTCTTTATTTGTTGTTTGGATGCAAATATAACGTGTCTCATATATAGTATACATGTGCCCAAACACATTGTGTTTGCTATTCAATGTAACATGTTTTAGATACAATGATTAAAAGGTTATCATATAAGTTTTTGAGACCTAAATGTAGCTTTTCTTTTTTGTTGAAAACCGCTAAAAACAAATACGCGACAGACAACAGAGAAAGAAAAAAGCAGAAAATCTTCAATTCATGAAACCAGTGCTTGCAAACATGTACATGTTTCCTGCAATATGTTGCTGCCGTCGATATTTTTCAGCCTGCGACTACTGGCTCAATTACCTGCTCAAATTGCAATACATTTGGGTCATTTCACGTGAAGCGGCCAACCAAAAAATTATTTTTGTCAAATTACCACATTCTGATAAACTTCCGCCACATCCAACCTAGTCATTATCTTGATGTCACTACATGGTTTGGAACATAAGCCATTGACAGTGTTTACTCAGGAAATGAAGCAACCCCAAGCCCAATATTAAAGTCGCAAGAGTATTTAAATGCATTGCTATGGAAGCTGAGTCTGTCTAAAAAGAAATCAGAAATATTAGCTGCAGACTTGAAAAGTCTTCATCTGCTTGAACGTTACTTGTTTTCGTAAACGCCAAGGCATGTTCCTGCCATACTTTTCGGTTAAAGAATCCAACACGTTTAATAATTGCAACGAGATTGAAGTCTTAATGGCGGAAATGAATATCGAATATAATCCCGAGGACTTCCGTATCTTTATAGATTAATCCAAGAAAAGTATTAAAGCTGTAGTCCTTTATTAGGATAATTCCAAGATGTTTTTTATTTTTATTGGAAAAGCCAACAACCATACAATTTGTAAACAAATTTTAATAAATTTTTTATTGGCATCAATTAAATATTTTAGTCAAAATTTTAAACAATTTTTTTTTGCATCTAAAGGGTGTTATTTTTTTGCGTAGATAGAAATATCGAGAGGGTTGGTTGTCAAACGAACTGTCATACTGTCCTCAGTGGTTGGCATTTGTGATGAGTATACTCTGGCAAATCATCATGAATAGATTCAAGTATAAACAAAGCTACCAAATTATCTAAATTTACTTTGAAGATCAGTTATCGATTAGCGCAGTTTATAGACGTTTCCGTGATTTGTGTGGCGCACATAATCATCCATCTGAGCAAGCCATCCGTAGAACTGTGAATAGATTTCACACCACATACTCTTTAAATGACGCAATGACACCAACTCGTCGAAGGAATGTGCGTACTGAAAAGAATGTCGCCCCTGTAAACGAAGGTGTGTAAGAGGATCCAAATTGATCGATTTGTCGTTGGTCGCAGGAATTAGGGCTCTGCCCGTGCACCGTATAAGATCCAACTAGTGCAGGAGTTAAAGCCACAAGACCATCATATGCGTTGTTCTTTCAGCGATTGGGCTCTAGAGTAGTTGGAAACTGACCCGAAGTTTTATCGCAAAATTGTGTTCATCGATGAGGCTCATTTTTGGCTTAACGTCTTTGCTAATAAACAAAATTGCCGCATATGGAGTGAGACCGATTCACAACAGACCCTACAGACTCCACTGCATCCCGGAAAATGCACCCTTTGGTGCGGTTTACAAGCTGATGGCATCATATGACCCTACTTCTTCAGAAATGAAGCCGGAGCTCACGTTAAGATCAATGAAAATAGTTATCACACCTTGATCAATGGTTTTTTGTTTTTGAAATTATTGCAGACATTTATCTGGGTGAGATGTTGTTTCAACAGGATGGCGCCACGTGACACCAATGACCGCTACCATCCATCTATGCAAATCAAAATTTGGCGATAAGTTGATTTCAAGAAATAGACCTATCAGTTGGCCTCCAAGGTCGTGCGATGTGACACCTCTCGATTATTTCCTGTGGGGCTACGTGAAGTCACTGGTATATTCTGATAAACCAGCAACAATTGACGCCTTGGACGCCACAATTGTGGAATGATATTTGTAACATACGGTCAGCAATGCTCGAAAAATTGACCCCAAATTGGACGTCCAGAATGCGCTTTGCCATACACAGCCGCGATGACCATATGCCCGAAATAATTTTCAGGTGTTAATGCCATGAAACAATCTTTCGAATAAAAAAAATGTTGATTAAAATTAAATTTTTATGTTATTTTTTACAATTTCAATTTCTGTCAGCATAAAAAACACCCTTTATAATATATTTTAATCAAAAGTAAAGAACTGTATTCTAAATTTTTGTTTACAAATTTTGTATTTGCATCAATTAAATACTTTAATCAAAAGTCAACAACCATGCGATATATTGACGTTTAATTAAAATATTTACTACCTTACTTACTTACACGCTGAAAAATAAAGGCCCCAGCAACATATTACAGGAGCCATATACATGTTTGCAAACATTGTTTTCGTGAATAGGAGATCTGCTACTTTTTGTTTCTTTATTGTCTGTCACGTTTTTTTTTCAGCAGTTTTCAACCAACAAAGCCATATTTGGGTCACAAACACGTATATTATATCCCTTTAATCATTGTGTAACAAACGTGATATATTGAACAACAAACACAATGTGTTTGGACACAAGTATACTATATTTGCAACAAGCCACAAACACGTTATATTTGCATCCAAACTACAAAAAATTCAAATTTTTCAGAGTGTAGGTGGCCACAAATAACCCAGAGGGGTTAAGGTCCTTACAAACTAAGGATAACATGTTTCTCCAACCGACTCGATCTTCAGATTTTCTCCTCCAGTTGGTTACATCAAGCTCTCGCAGGCAATATTCCCGCTGATCTTTCAAGCGAAGTTTTGGTCGTTATATTTGTCGGTATCCTTCGAGTACGTCTTCGAATACCTTTCGCACTGGTCAATTCTGATCCATTCTACTGTAAACTCGCTATTTTGATACGTATAACTACATCGAAGTTAGGATACAGATTATGCAGCTAGTTGTTCATCCGTCACCGATACTCGCTATTTTCCATTATAGGGCCATATATTTTCCGTAGCATTTTTCTCTCGAAGACTCCCAGTGATGTTTCATCAGCATGTGCTATGACCCACGATTCTGCGCTATTAAGCCCGACATATCATATAAGAGTCTGATAGTGTTAAAGCTTTGTTTCTCGAGAGAGGGTCTTATCTTTAAAGTTATACCTGTTTGCAAGCAGAATTCTCCGTTTGATTTCCAGGCTGACGTTATTGCTTCTGTTCAGGGCAGATCCGAGGTAAATGAATTCGACCACTACCTCGAAATTATAACGCTTATCAACGATCACCCTTTCATCCAATCGGGTAGATGTTCTGTTCGCTGGAACCATTAATTTTGTCTTCTCCTCGTTTACTGTCAAATCACTTCTGCTGATTACGTCTTAATTCTCGGAAATACTGCAGTAACTTCCCGCAAATATCGCCCGATGATTTCTAAGTCATCAGCATACCCGATCAGCATGTGACTTTTGCTGCTGATAGTGTTATTCGTGTTGACTACAGTTTTTCTCACGATGATCTCAATTAACATGTTGAAGAGATCGCATGATAGGGTGTCGCCCTGTCTAATGCCTCGTCTCATACTAAATGGTTCTGTGAGATCTTTAGCCAGATTTACTGAGGATTTCGTGCCGGTCAGTGTCATTTTACAAAGTCGTGTCAGCGTAGCTGGAATACGAAGATCTGACTTTCAACAAAGAGGCGGTAGGTGTCGAGTTGTTTTTCGTGGGGTTTCTCCAGGGTTTGTCGTAATGTAAAAATCTGGTCGATAGTCGACTTTCAAGGCGTAAAGCCACACCGATAACCTCCGATTAGGTCTACACCTATCGGCTTTAGTCTTTTGCACATTTCTCTCGAGACGACCTGGTATGCGATGGATAAAAATCTTATTCGACGATATTTTATACGCGGTAATTTGCTTTTTTGCACTGCAGGCTGTGGTGGCACTGTTGGTCGAAGAGAGGGGAGAGTATTCGTGGCTTATAGTGGTTGACGGGAGATTTGAATTCATTTGCCTTTCAGTTTCCATCATGCATTGGCCACGTGAGGAAAGGTCATTTTGTGTTGAAACGTATTTTCCTTGTAAATGAGAACGTGGGTTCGATCCCTGCTCTGACCACATTTACTTTCTGTCGATGGCGGTCATTTCGCTTAGTGACGGCGACACTATCGAGTATTTAGCCTTGAAAAAGCTTCTCAAAATACCGTTGGGAACCGGTGTAAAACTGTAGGTCCCAATCAGTGAGTGTAAAACTAGAAAGCGAACAGCTTGTTGTGAGAATCTCTCCTTAATCCCTCCAAAGGATGTAATGTGAGACCATTTTTTTTAGATTCGTCTTGCCTTTTGCAAAGAATATAAAATTCTTTTCTCTAAACAAAAGTGTTTTAAAGATAATTTTCCTCATTAATTTCCTATGGAACAAATTGTATTTGTCCAATCAAAATCATGTTCGTTTCTTTGATATTTTCATGATAAACTGACCATTTTCCTTGGGATGCTCCATCTGATGACCACGTTTAAGCAACTCGCTAGTATCATTATAGTGTCTCCTTCTTCTTGGATTGGAGTTTTGTATTTTTGTTAAACAAAAAGAAACCATGAAGCTCTTTAACAATTGAAAGAAAAACAAACGAAAACGCTTCAGAAGAAAGATGAAGTATTTCCGTTTGTTTTTTTTTTCGTTCAGTACCGCTTGTGCTTCCCATTTTCTGCTCAGTAAACAATTGTCGCCAAATTGATTTCATAACATAAATCAGCGGAGAATGGAAAGTGAAAATGACCAAATGAAATTCATTTCACAGCGACGGAGCAACCAACCGACCAACCGACCGACCGTTCCACCACTCTCGATGGTTTATTAAATCTAAATGAATATTAAAATCAGCGCCGACAAGGCCGACCCAAAGGGATTTGCATTAATTACATTCAATTTCCAGCAAACAACTGGAATAATGACAATAAATAATGGCGGATGGTGCGATTACGCCCACAGGACACAAAGATATGCGCGCAGTCCTTGATAGATTAGACCACAAGTGGTCATAAATAGTAATGTGGGTCTGTGGCTGCGCCTAAAACACGGTTCAATGTGTTAAAGAGTGGAAACATTTGGTTATTTGTTGGTAACAATATTGAATTAATTTATGACTAACGAGCATAATTCGGAAATTAAAGAACTCCAAAGATAAAAAGGGGTTTGTGTAGCCTTCATTTTACATGGAAAACGTAACTTAGCATAACAAAATCTAATTCCAGTGGTTTATACCTATAAGACCAGAATTCAACTCGCGAAAATAAAAATAAAACACCAATATGATAAAATATACCACAAAAAACAAGAATCGAGTCACCCTATACGAAGCTCTTGTAACAGTCCTATATACGATGTTATTTAAATAAAGTGAGAAACGCAGCATTTCTGCACCAATTATGGAGCTCTAAATATAATTTTTGTTGATTAGTGTATTTTGAAAAGTTATCAAGAAATTTATAAGCTTCAATTCTTTTGAAGACAGCTACCGCAATTTATTTACCGTTAGGCAAGAAATCTCAGAAGATAGAAAATATGCCCAATTTTTCATGACGTTTCGTGAAATAATCGATTAACAGTGTACTTTCGCTTAGAAATATATTAGAGGGAATTGTGTAATAGGATAATATCGACAATATTGTCAAAGGTTGTAATGCAATATTTCAAGTTGTTGAGGATTTATTGCAGTAAAATCTGAAATAGGGCCCTGACCCACCTCCAAAATTTTCTTCGGCCTGTAACAAAAAATTGTTACGTATAGAGGCAAAACCGATCGCGGTTTTGTGATACCATTTACAAGTGCTTTCACAATTTTTTGGTTTGGTTGAGGCCCGAGACAAATTCCTTTCATTTGTGTCACAGTGTAATAAATAGGTCATCAAATTTGGAGTTTTTCTTTACGGCAGATCCGAGGCACCTAAATTCATCCACCACCTCAAAGTTATAACGGCTATCAACGTTCACACTTCAGTCTAATCGCGTGGATGCCCTGCCTGTTGAAACCATTAATTTTGTCTTGCCCTCCTTTACTGTCACACCCACTTTTCCTGACTCCTCAATTCTCGAAAACACCGCAGTAACTTCTCTCATTGTGCGCCGAATGATATTTACATCATCAGCATTCTCGAGCAGCATGTGACTTTTGCTGTTAATGGTTTTATTCATGTTGACTGCAGCTTTTCTCAGAATAATCTCTATTAAGACGTTAAAGGGATCGCACGATAGGGTGTTACCTTTTTTGAGGCCTCGTTTAGTTTCGAAAGGTTCGGTAAGATTCTTACCAACTTCCATGGAAGATTTGGTGTTCGTGAAGGTCATCCTGCAAAGGCATATGAGTATTGCAGGAATACCAAGCTCAGACATTGCTTCATAGAGTTCCTCCCGTATCGGACTATCGAAGGCCGCTTTATAATCAATAAATAGATGATAGGTGTCGATTAGATGATGGGTGTCGATCCAGGATTTGGCGTAGCGTAAACATCTGGTCAGTTGTCCATTTTTCAGGCCTAAAGCCGCACTGGTACAATGGTTAGTGTGCGCTGCTCTTGTACATGAGATCCTGGGTTCGACCCTGCTCTGACCACCTTAAAATTTCTTTCGGCGGCGGTCACCTCGCATAGTGACGGCTACACTATCGAGTATATAGCCATAAAAAAGCTTCTCAAAATATCGTTCGGCATCGGTGTAAAACTGTAGGTCCCAATCAGTGAGAGAAAACTGGATTGTGAGAAATTCTCCCCTGTCTCTTCATGGGATGTAATGGGAGACCATTTATTTTTTATTTTAAAGCCGCACTGGTATGGTCCAATCAGGTCAGCGATAATTGGTTTTAGTCTTTCGCACATTATACTTGATAGAACCTTATATGCTATGGATAAAAGGCTTATACCACGGTAGTTGGCACAGAGACTCGGGTTACCCTTTTTTAAATATGGGACATAGTACACTGAGACTACAATCGTCGGGTATGCATTGATATAATCACATTTTTCTAATGAGCTGATGGATGCACTTTACCAGCTCCTTGCCGCTAGCATAAACAGCTCCGCCGGTAATCCATCGGCTCCTGCGGCTTTGTTGTTCTTAAGCCGGGCAATAGCTGTTCTAACCTCGTCTTGGTTAGAAGGGTGCAATCGACGTCGTCGTCCAAATTTTGATTGATTGTTTCATCGTCATTGGATATCTCAGGTACCAGTAGCGCGGACAAAAACCATGTACAAGTAGACAGTCAACATGTCAAATGCCAACAAACAAAACGAGTGAAACTCTAGCCTTTCTGTGGTCTCTCTTTTACTTTCTTCATTGAATATTTCAATACACGAGCAGCTTTTTGATAGTGTTTTTGTTTATTGCTATTCAAATTCCAACCATGTTGAAGTAAAATTACATAAACTAAGCAAAAAGTATGAAATAATCAAGATATAACGCGAGAGAGAAATGCGTTTGAGTGAATTTCTAGCACTTTCTGGTTCTCTTTTACCAGGGTTGCCATTTTCCCCACATGTTCTGGTCGTCTAATTCTTCATCGCCTTTGGTGTGGAGACAGGCTAAACACACATTATTGTAATCTAAAAATGTTAAATACTAACTTAGTTTGGGTATACCTCAGAGTAAGGTAAGCTAAAGTCGCCGCCTCCTCTGAAGTCGTGGCCGTCGGTGGTGCAATGGTAAGTGTGTACGCCTCTTGTATTTGAGATCCTGGGTTCGATGCCTTCTCTGACCACTTTAAATTTCTTTCGACGGCGGTCACCTTGCATAGTGACGGCGACACTGTCGAGTATTTAACCATGAAAAAGCTTCTCAAAATACCATTCGGAACCGAGGTAAAACTGTAGGACCCAATCAGTGAGTATACACCTAGAAAGCGCAAAGCTCACTGGTTGTGAGAAGCTCTCCCTGATTCCTTCATGCGATGTAATGGAAAACCATTTATTTGTTTTCATAAGCTGAAGTCTTATAAGAGGAAAGTCGCATAAAATTCTAAAAAAAACCCCAAATTTAAGGAGAAAACAAGAACTTGAGTAGTGAAAGAAAAACTTAGTTGGATGAACCTATAAGACCTACTGGATGCAATAAAAGTATGGGCAAGTGTAGGTCCTCAAACGAAAGTTATTCGTATCAAGAATACGTGATGTCAGTTAATTCCATTTACAATACGGACACGCTGAAAAATCTGTCGTTTTTTTGTTGTTTGGATGCAAATATAACATGTGTTTGGAGCTTGTCGTAAATATAATATACTTGTGCCCAAACGCATTGTGTTTGTTATTCAATATTACATGTTTGAAACACAATTATTAATGTGTTATAACACATATGTTTGCGACCCAAATATATCTGTGATTGTGATACAAAAACAGCCGCGTTTGTTGCACTGTTTATTCTCTCTCGAGAGCAAGAGAATAAAAACGGGGCAACGAGTGTGTATATCTTGTATGTGTGGATCTGTATTTTTGCATTATTCTCTCAGTGAGTGATTCATGAATATTCCTGAATGTCCGTTTTAATTTCATGCATTCAGTTGTCAATGGTTCATCGGACAGAGGATATCAAAAGCGCTTCTTCAGTGAAAAAAGAATAAAGAAACGCTCGGACGGTTAAATGGTTTGTGATGTTGCTTTGGTTTTTGTGTATGTGTTTCGCATATATTTATGTGTGCTACCAAAGTGAGAAACGATTTTGAGGAAAGAAACTGGAAAGGGCAACAATGTGAGTCCCTTTTTCTGCCCGAGCCTCTACTGGAAAAATTGGAATGGCTGACCATTTGTGAAATATAATAAAAACAACACAAATAATTAATACAGGCTTGTTTTCCATGAACTAGATTTGTATATAAATATCTTGTTTATGTACCAACGCAGACTGGTAACCAAGACAACGTTGAAACCTTATGAAAACAAAAACGTGAGGGACAACAAAGAAAGGAGAAGCAAAAGAGAAGCATGTTCTTATTTCATAAAAAAAAGTAGTGCATTCAGCATGTAATACATTTTATATATTTAATTTTAAATATTTAAATATTTTGTTTTAATTATTTATTTTAATTATAATACATAAAAAAAGAAAGAATAATTCGTTTCTAAATATTATTATTTTCGAGAGAAAATACGCATATGTTTCCACGTAAGTATATGAATGTTTGGGATGAAGCACGCATATATTTCCACCTAAAAGCACACATATTTGTCAGTAAACATGCTAATGTTTGTATTTAAATACACCGAGTTTGGAACTTGCAAACAAATAAATGTTTGAGTTGTGTTCCAAACATATACATGGTTCCTGCAGAATATGTTTGGGAGAATATGTTATAGAGGCCGTTTTTCAGCAACAACTTGATAAATTGCTTGTTTATGTCTGATGAGGTCCATTTTGATCTAAACGGCAATATAAACAAGCAAAAATGCCGTATGTGGAGTAAATCTAATCCAGATATACCCCATGAGACGGAACTGCACCTACAAGGTGGCGCAAAAGTAAACTTCCGATGTTTTTTGGCTGTAATTTAAAAAAAAAATGAAAAACTTTGATTCTTCTTGTGGATTATTTTTATTTGGTCTTTTAATTTTTATTTACATCAAGTCGAGAATATCATGTAATGTAAATGGCCGCCGTCACAGTTGGTTGTCATTTGAGCCCTTTTTATGGCATTTTCCATCACTTTGGCCAAAACTTCCGGCGATACGTCCTCACATTCTTGACGAATATTGTCTTTAAGAGCTGCAAGACTCTGAGGGTTGTTGACATAAACCCGCGACTTCAAAAAGCCCCACAAAAAGAAGTCTGGAGCGGTCAAATCAGGCGATCTTGCTGGCCAGTGCAAATCGCCAAAACGGGAGATTAGGCGGCCGGGAAATGCATCTTTCAGCATATCGGTTGTGGCACGTGCAGTGTGTGCCGTTGCACCGTCCTGTTGGAACCACATGTTTTCCAATCCCAATTCATCAAGTTGCGGCAAAAAGAACTCGTTGATCATTGCTCTGTAGCGCTCACCATTCACAGTAACCGTTTGGCCCGCGACGTCTTCGAAGAAAAAGGGTCCGATGACTCCTCCAGCGAAAACAGCACACCATATAGTGACTTTGAGCGGGTGTAATGGCTCTTCGTGGGTTACACGCGGATTTTCAGTGCCCCAGAAGCGTAAATTTTGCTTATTTACGTACCCGCTAAGATGGAAATGGGCCCATCACTCATGATTATTTTTGATGAAAAATCATCTTCCTCTTGGTGGTGATTAAGGATGGCTTGAGCGTATGTTAGACGCGATTGGCGGTCAGCAACTAACAGCTGATGCACCGTCTGGACTTTGTACGGAAACATCTTCAAATCTTGTACCAAAATTCGCTGTAAAGACCGTCGACTGATACCCATTTGCGTGGCACGTCGTCTGGTCGATGTCGACGGCGCATCCATGACATCCTCGGCTACAGCAGCAATATTCTCTGCAGAACGGCTACTCCGGGGTCTGCCACGCCTGGCAGCATCTCGTGTTGTGCCAGTCTCTTCGAGGCGAGCGGCTAAACGTCGCAGTGTTTCACCAGTAGGCGTTCGACGGCCAGGAAATCTGCGACGAAATTCACGTTGTGCCAAAGTCACCGACCGATTATTGGTCAAATAAATAGTCAGCAATATTCCGCGTTCTGGAGCAGTGTAGCGTAACATTGTTTATTAACGTGTATTTCGCATGCGTTTACTACACAAATGTTAAAACAGAACTGACATTAGGGGCCAATCGCAAAATTTATAGCATTTTCTGATAGGAGGATTACTTTTGCGCCACCTTGTAGATCGAGTCACTGTGTGGTGCGCAGTTTCATCAAGGTACATCGTAGGCCCATACTTCTTCGAAGAAAACGGTGTAACAGTAACTGTCAATGGGGACTGTTATTTAAGGATGTTGAAGGAGTCTTTTTCATATCGATTTTAATAAAGCAATCGAACAACTACAAACAGTAACTCACACAGTAATCAGTTTGTTTTATGACATATCATATTCATACTTACATTCGCATTTTTAATCAATTATTTTCTCAAATGATTCAATCAAAATACTGTTATTATTATTTTCATATTAAGAGGACGAAATTCGCAATACATTCGCATAAGCTTGCTTTATACACACACACATACACTCAACACACACCCACTCATATTCTTATCATTGAGTCATATGGATTTATGCACAAATGTTTGTTTGTTTTTATCATTTACAATAACAATTGAATCGGTAAATACAACTATATTTATAGGTATGGACATAGAAACAATCCTTTGAATAGTGTTATTTTATGCGAGTTAGGGTTGTTGGTTTTGCCGCCATTTTAAAACTATAGAACTTTGTTTAATTCTCCTAAATTAAAGAAGAAATCGATTAGAAATATAATTTAAAGCTGATGTGTAATTTTGCTGCAAACATAGTATAGTTGTACAAGTTTAATGTAAAATTTCAATTGATTCTCTTTTGAGTTCAATGGGACTGGACCAGGGTTCGTATTTCCTTGGGTAACGGGTTACTCTGGGTTAAATAATGGGCAGCTACCCACAGCGATGGGGAATTGTCTACCACGATTACCCATTACCCACAGGGTAATGGGGAAAATAATGGGTAGTTAACCACCAAGATGGAGAATTATCCATTACACATGGGGCATGGGTAGGCGGCCTTTACTCATTACCCACGGGGATGGGTACCCAAGGTAACCCATCCCCATTTTTGATCGAAAATATAAAAGAAATATTAGAAATGTCTATAAGTATGTCGGAAACGGATCGTCAAAAATAATTAATTTTTACAGGTTTCTAAAGGTTTTTCAAAAGTGGTCCAATTCGTATGGTTGAAAATTTTTTAAAAAAATCGCCAAAATATGTAAATCGCTAAACTAGAAACATGGCTATAACTCGGAAATGGTGTGTTCAGTGGTATAAATAATATTAGCCAATGGGTGTCTTTAAATGGGTAACCCCAAATTATTTATTTTGAAAGCATCAGCCGCTTCTTCATCGTATGAAAAGCATTGACCTTGGATGTTTTTTTGCTGTGGGATAATACAAAATTGTCTTTAGGTGCCAAACCACTGCTATACGGCAGATGAGTCACCTACTCGATGTTTCGGGATCCACCTAGCAAAGACTGGAACCACTTCGCATTACAGATCTCTGTTAAACAGCTTACAGACATATGTTCAAATATTTAAAGGAAGATCTGAGTGAGAATGCAAAGAGTGTCTCAGTAAGAATGCACGTTTTCATTTTAAAATAAAATAACGTATTTTTTGAAATATTTGTGATTTTTTTAGTGGACTGTAACGAAGACATGTTCCGATTAAGTATGGAGAAAAATATCCGTCTAATGGCCTCCAAGGCTCTGAGAGCAGGCCATTACTCTTTTCATGAAATTTTCCATAACTTTTTCGTTGGATTTCGGATTTGAGCTCAGGAATTGTTTCTGGTTTATTCGCATAAACCCGAGTTTTCACAAAACCGCAAAGAAGGAAATCGCATGGCGTTAAATCGCATGATCTTGGTTGCCAATTGACATCAGAATTTCTTCAGATAATTTGTTCTGGAAATCGTTGCTGCAATTGTTTTTTTCATGCGAGGTGTGGCAGGTGGCGCTGTCTTGCTGAAACCACATGTCGTCCAGGTCCATACCATCCAGTTGAGGTCACAACAACGCCATTATTATGTTCCTATAACGAATATCGTTCACAGTCACCACAATTGCGGCCTAATCTTCAAAAAAGTAAGGCCCAATCACGCAACCTGGCCAAAATCTGCACCAGACAGTTGCTAGTTGTGGGTGCATTTGTTTCTCATCGACTGCATGAGAATTTTCTTAGCCGCAAATTTTTTGACCACTTTTTGAATGGTTGACACATTAGGTGCCCTTTCTCGACTGCAAATTCTTCAAAGTTTGCTAGCGGTCTCAACATAACATTCCAAATTTTTGTAATAGATTTTCACAATTATAACCCGTTGTTCCTTCGTAAAGCGCACCATTTTTAATAATCGGAATAAACATAAGTGACATCTGCCAAATTTCACAGTTGCCACTTGCACAATATAAAACTCCCGCAATTGAAATGACAAAAAAATGACAATAAATTTAGAAAGCGCAATCTAAGTTACAATGATGGAGATTGCTGTAAAAAAGATCATCAATTCAATAAAGGCGAAAGAAACGCACAATCTTCAAACTGACGAACCTTTTCAGTAAGTTGACGAAATTTATCATCAATTCAATGAAGAACAAGTGATGAACATTTATAGGCGTGTAAAAAAAGTATATTGTTAATAAACTGCAGGAGGGGTTTAATTGCTGTGCACGACGACGAATTGAGGTTGTTCTGGCCTGGTCCACACTTTGTTCCACAGCAGCAATATTTTCAACCGAACGACCTGCACGAAGACGTACGGGTGTTGTCACGTTATGCACCGACCCAGTTTCTTCGAATTTATGGATTATGATTATTGACTAAGATGGGCGGTTATGGTGACCGAAAAACCATGCATTGTGCGAAATGCACTCCTTGCAGAACTACCATTTTCATAAAAGGTTTGGATCACTTTTACGCGTTGTTCAACTGAGTACGAGGTTGCTGTTTAGATTTCGGGTCCAGAAATAAAAACACGACATCAGCTCTGCGGCTGATAGTGCGATCTTCAGAAACAGGGCGCAAAACATCGAGTGTAGCTTCGGCTGTGTGGCACGTAGCGCCGTCCTGTTGAAACCAAATGTTGCCAATATCCTCCTCTTCAATTTTTGTGAACAAAAATTCGTTCAACATGGTCCGATAACGTTGGCCATTGACTGTAACGGCCACTCCTTGCTCATTTTCGAAGAAAAATGGCTCAATTATGCCTCTGGACGAAAATCCGCACCAAACAGTGACTCGTTTTGGGTGCATCGACTTTTCAATGTATGCGTGCGGGTTTTCTGTGCCCCAAATGCGACAATTTTGCTTGTTTACATACCCGCCAAGATCAAAATGAGCTTCATCTGAAAAGATGATTTTTTTTGGCAAAATCGGTATCTGCAATAATGTTGATTTTCAAAGTAATGTCGCAATATTTCCCAGCGTTGTTCAAGCGTAGACACAACCATATTCGTTTAGCGGAAGGATAAGACTAATTATCTGTCAAATCAGACATGAACATGAGTGTTACCAGTCACGAAATAAGCACTAGTTGAAAAAAAAAACGTTAGATGGCGGACCCTTTACAAAAAATAGTGCTCATAAGTGAAAACGTTCTATGTATGTTTATCCTAAAAAATTTCAAACTTTCCAATGGAAGTTCCAGTTTGCATCTGGCAAGACTAGTATTGGCAGGACCCGCAATATAAATGTCGAACTCATATCGCTCCCAGACTAAGTTTGTCAAAGACTGTAGTGCCAATTGTTAGAAAAAAATATATTAAATTCATTCATATTTATTCGGTTTTTTTATTGGTAGTTTTTAATTTTATTGGTCAAGCTCGAGGCCATTCTATATCTCTATTAATAGAGATATAGTTTTTTTAAAAAGGAGTTTTGCAAATATATTCCTATGATTCCTGGCAAACCGTATAGCTATTTCAGATCTAGGCACAGATCTTCATCAGCGGTTGTTTGGAATGAATGAAAATTCATCAAACTAAATGCAAACGAAATCACATTTGAATTGAGAATTCACTATAATGCAACTGTTCGAAAAATAGAAACATCTTTCCATCTACAGAGAACCATCGGAACCATAAAATATCAATATCATACCGCAACTAATTGCTGTCAATGTTCTGCATTACAATGTGTTGCAGATGGCGCACCTGCAATGGTTTCAAAAAAAAAATTCTAAGAAAGTAAGATTTATTCAGATTAAGCTTACATAATAAAAAATACGATATCCCTTTGAAAAATACGATAATTTAAATGGATCTTTAAGAAAATATACTTTTTGTAAAATGACAAACTTTTTTTTAAGAAATTTTTTATTTATTGAATTTTTTTTTTTTAGTATATTTGTATGTCCTTTTTTTAAAAATATGTATTATATTTTCCCGGAAAGTCCTTTTTTAAAGAGAGGTACTTATTTTATTAAAAGCTAATAGTTTTTTTAAGAAAAATTGATATTTTTAAGAAGAAGTACTTTTGTAAGAAAAAGCCATATGGGTATGAATTTTTTTTTTTACAACGAAGTATTTTTTTAAGTACAAGTACGAGGGCGGATCAATAAGTCCGTTACTTTTTGAATGAAACACAGTTTTTTTTTTGGAAAAAAAATTATTTTTCAATATAATCTCCTTTTAGCTCAATACACTTTGTCCAACGTTTCTCCAATTTTTGTATCCCTTCTAAAAAATAAGATTTTTCGAGGTCCATAAAATAGGCATTTGTTTGATCAATAATTTCATCGTTAGAGCTAAATGTCTTTCCACACAGCCATTTCTTTAGGTTTGGAAATAGGAAATAGGCACTGGGTGCTAAATCCGGAGAATATAGCGGATGACGTACCAATTCGTAGCCCAATTAAACAACTCCAAACAATCCTTTGAAGCTGTCACACGATTACGTTTATGGTCAATTGAGAGCAAACGCGGCACCCATCTTGCAGACAGCTTTCTTAAACGCAACTGATCATTTAAAATCAAAACCACACTGTCATTTGAAATGCCTATGACATCAACAATCTCATGCACTTTTACTCTTCGATCGCCCAACACCATATCGTGGATTTTTCGACATTTTCGGTGTATTGACCTTAATTGGCAGTGGAGAACGTTCAGCGTCATTTGTACTTGTGCGACCACAACGAAAGTCAGTAAACCACTTTTTTACCATTGAAATCGATAGTATTGCAATAGATAGATAGTATTTATCAAGGTTTCCCTTGGTTTTATTGACGGTTTTTTTTCGCAAAAAATAATGTTCACTTTTTTCCATTTTTAAAAAAAATGCACGAGGTTGTATGTTTTGAACAGCTGTTAAATGCAAAGTAAATGACGAAACTTGTTCAAAATTTGACAGTAGTCTCTTAACAGGTGGTAGTTGATTTCATATCACTACGAGGGAAGTTCGAAAAGTCATGGACTTATTGATCCGCCCTCGTACATTTTAAAGACTTGTACTCTTTTTAGGAAAGGGTTATTTTTTTAAGAAAATTTACTTATTTTCAGAAAAGCTACTTATCTCAAGAAAAGAAAAGAAAATGTGTTATTTTATTTTTACGAAAACGTACTTTTAAGAAAGGAGTTTTTGTAAGAAATGGAATTTTTTTAAGAAAAGTTATTTTTTGAAGAAAAGGGTTTTTGTATGAAATGGGAATATTTTTTAGAATATATATCCTTCGAGAATAGTTATATTTTTAAGATTAGGTACTTATCTCAAGAAAAGTTATATTGTTTTACAAAAAAGGTGCTCTTGAAAGAAAATGTAGTTTTTAAGAAAAGGCAATTTGTTGTACGAAAATGTACTTTTTTAAGAAAATGTACTTAGTTAAAAGAAATTACTTTTATTAAGAAAAGGTACCTTTTGTAAGAAAATTACTTTTTTAAGCAAATGTACTTCTATAAGATAAGGTATTTATTAAGAAAATGTACTTTGTTTAAGAATATGAAAGGTATTTTTTTTTTGAGAAAATTTAGTTTTTTAAGAAAAGGCACTTAATTAAGAAAATGTTATTTTTTTAAAAGTCTTTCCCTTTGACTTTTCGAAATTTACTTTCTATTGGATTCAAAACTACAACATATACTAAATGTTGGTTATAAGCTCCACCTAGAAAACTTCCCATTAAACAATAAATTTCCCAACAAAGGTGGGACATCTAGTTAGTCTAGACACAAACCAAAGCAAAAGTAAACAATATACGGGTGGGCCAAATAAGACCTAACAATGTAAAATACGTATAACTCTTGTAATAATATTTTGTTTTATTAATTTGATTTTATATATTAAATACATTTCATGGAAATTTAGGCGGACTATGTATGAAATATGACATCAGACAAATGTCCACCATTTTGCTCGATACAAGCTTTGAGTCTTTAAGCGCGTTGTCCATATCACCTCGTAAATCTTCTGGTTGCAGGCTCAGTATTTCGTCTCGAATATTATGCTTTTAAATATCCTCATTAAAAAAAAGTCGGACGCAGTTAAATTTGGCGAACGAGGTGGCCAAGGGAAATCAGAATTTTTTTAAATCAAACGTTCGCCAAACGTTGTTTGTGGTCCTGCAAAAGCAGAGCTTGCACAATTTGAATTTTGTATGGACGCATCTTAAAATTTAACTTTAAAATTCTCCGCAATGTTGTTCGGGAAATGCCCAAGTGGGTGGAACGACGACAAGTTGAGACAGATGGATCAGTTGCAACACAGTTTCCACATTGTCTGCAGTACGAATATATCGATGGCGACTTCTTCCAGAACAGTTGGCCACTGAACTCCGTTCCTCCAAACGGCTGATCAAATTCCTTATCATGAAGGCTGTGGGAGCTAATCTTGAAATAAAGTGTTGACGATACTTTCGCTGCGTCATAACCATTGATCTTTGATAAGAATAAAAAAATTCGATTATAAACAACGTGTACTGTATCTATCCACTACAAATTTCCAAGAGTTCAATTATAACCCGCAAAGAAAAACACGATTATATTAGAAAACAAAAAAGTTATTCGGGTTTAACATTGGTAGGTCTTATTTGGCCCACCCTGTAGTTGATAATAGTGGGTTTGTAGCATAATAGTGTTGAAACAAAAGTTGTTTAATTTTTTTTTTCATTTAGCCCCCATCCCGCAACGTGCGATTAGGAAATTCGTTTCAAAAATAGATCATCATGTGTGCACTTATAACCGTAAGGGATTTAATTATTTTTTTTTGGAATGGTTCTCATTTAGTATTAGAAGAATCTAGAAATCGACATAATAACAGACACCCTAATGCACCATATGTTTGCATGTATTTACGTGAGTAAATGTGACAATATTGAATGTCTGCTGTCATACAATTCACATACTATATTTAATATGATATACTATTTATAAATAAATATCAGTATTAAAAAAAATTACAAATAAACATAAAATCACTTACTAATGTACCGCAATATGTACACACACCCAGCCACACACACACAGTCATAAGCTTCTCACACACACGTGGATTTCACATTGAAAAAGGATTCATTATCAGCGATGGATTGCAGTGCTACTGAAACGTATTATTACTATAAATATATTTTTGTTTGTAGTGGTTTATGTTGGACTGTCGTCATGGTTTTCACCATAATCGTAGTTTAAAAATTTACTTTTTAATCGGAACTGATGATGGAACAATGATCCCCATTCAATGGGAGTAAAGTAAATATGAAGCTTGGTTGCATTCAAAAACATAAACCAAAGGACTAAAAGGTGTTTCACACAAATACTAGATACTCGTCGAAATTTACTGCATGTATAATATTGAATTTATGTGATTGAAACATGTATTCTTGTTATATTGGATACATGTATTTTAACTTTAAATTTAAAAATTGAACTCATGAGGGATGATATTTATTTATTAGAGTTGATACTTTTTTATTTTACCTTATTCAAGCTCAAGTTCATTCTATATTTCTAATAATAGAGATATAGTTTTTTTAAGAAAATAAGTTTTGTAAAATACATCCGCATAATTCCTGGCAAACCGTATAGATATTTGAACTCTAGTGACAGATTTACTTCTGCGGTGAATGTGTTTAATATAGTTACTATGGTGTTTTATCAAAATTTCAACAGCAAAACAATATTGTAAGTTTCCTTTGTAGTTGGTATTTGTGTCAGGGATGGGTTTGTATAAATTACAATTGTATTGAAAGAACTACAGAATTGGGAACGAATTCGTTTTAGCAAAATAAACCAAAAACTATTCCCCGTATAGGGAACATTAATTAAAATTCAAAAAATTTTAGCTACTTACATTTTCCGAGTTACGTCCCAATCTGTGTATAGCAAGAGAATGGTTTTTGAAATCAATTCTTGTAACACAGGAAGAAAGGAACAGAAAATAATGAAATTATATAAAATCTGTCGATAATTCGCTAAGTAGTCGAGATATTGGAGATTGTAGTGATATAGAATTATTCCAAATAACTGTTAGGTAATTGAGTTTCAATTTCTACATATACGACACATTCATTTTATTTAATTTTAATTTATAAATTCATCTTTATATACTACTTTTTACTTTTATTGACTATTTTACAACTTCATTAGGTCAGACGTCTTACACATATTAATTAAACAAACAAATTAAACAAATTTCAACATATTCTTCCACCTGGCTCTATCCTTCGCCTTTTCTCGCCAGTTGAAAGCACCAAGGACACGGAGGGATTCTTCTGCCTGGTCTTTTCAGCGGAGTCTTGGTCGTCCTCTTTTCGTGCTTCCATCGGGTACGCTATCAAAAACCTTTCGCGCTGGCTCATCTTCATCCATTGTGATAACATGGCCTAGCCAACGCAATTGGCCTAATTTGATTCGTCTAGCTATGTCCACGTCAGAATAGAGCTCTACATTCTAGCGACGTCGGTACTCGCCGTTTTCCATAACAGAACCATATATTTTACTGAGAATTTTTCTCTCGAAAACTCCCAGGTGTTTTTCATCCGCCTGCGATATGACCCAAGTTTCGGAGCCAAGACAGGTAAAATGAGAGTCTGATATAGCTGGACTTTTGTTCGTCGAGTGAGGGATTTGTTCCTAAACTGCTTGCTGAGCCCAAAATAACATCTATTTGTAAGCACAATTCTCCTTTCTATCTCTAGGCTGACGTTGTTGTCCTTGTTCACGGCGGATCCAAGGTAGACAAATTTATCTACCACTTCAAAATCAAATCGGTTGTCAACGTTCAAGTGCGTACCAAGTCGAGAGGTTTCTCTGGTCGTTGACACCATCAATTTGGTCTTGCCCTCATTAACAGCAAGATCCACCTTCGCTGATTTCGAGTTATCGGGATTATCGGATGTTGACATTTAGAAAAATTTTCGATTTTTTTTACTTTTTTCAAACAAAAACAAAAATTATTTTAAAAACATCGCGCGATTTTTCGAATATTTTTTTCAAACAAAAATTATTTTAAAAAAATTTTGAAATTTTTGTTTGAGAAACGTAAACATCCGATAACTAAGCGACTTATCGATAAATGCAACATTATTTTTTGAGTTTGTTATGACTTGTTTTATACAAAAAAGTGATATCAGTGGCTTTACACGGCACGGCACGTTAGTTGAAAAAGTATCCGATATGTCGGGATCCATAACTCCGAAACTATGCATTTGCCCCGATTTTGCTATTTTACTTTCTTTTCTTAAAATAACACGAATCGATGACTGCCCGCTTAATAAAAACGAAAACAAACCAAAAGTCTTTACGTGCTTCAATTGCAAAAAATCTGGTAAAGAGAGAATTGATCACTCAGCCAACGATGAGAGATGTCCACTAAGAGCCGAATACCTGCAGATTCGTGCACTCGCAACAAACAGAGCACCAAAGAGAAACATTTCTGTACACAGAAACTCTTACTTGCGCAGAAACTCTTATATCTACAATGAACATGAGCACCCTCCCCTTGGTAGCATCATAAACACTGAGAAGAATAAATACACAAGCAGACCATCATATGCACAACAACTTAAAAAATCTAACAGCGAACTATTTAACATAGACGAGCTGTTTGATATTTTCACTTCAGCTCTCGACGAACTTAGTAAATGTACAAATAAAGTACAACAAATACAAGTAGTTATGAGGATTGTCAGACATGCCTATGACATCGATTAATAAAATTCGAATACTTCACTGGAATTCAAATGGAATCTCCAACTATCCCAAACAAAAACAATTAGAGCTTCTATTAGAAGCCCATAATATTCATATAGTTTCCTTAAACGAAACATTTCTAAAAACTAACCATAAACCATTCTTTACCAACTACAATATTTTTCGTAACGACAGAACCGAATCAAGTGGTGGAGGTGTCGCCCTTCTAATCCACAGATCATTAACACAGATTAAAATCACAGATTAAAATCCTTCCTCTGACTAAAACATCAGCCATAGAGAACATGTCTGCTGAAATTATCATAAATGGACGAAAAATCATTATTACCACTGCATACTCACCACGATACACACCTGCCTTTCGGAATGACGTCATTGCCCTGTCACCCATAGATAAGGAATATATAGTTCTTGGTGATCTCAATGCTAAACATACAACGTGGAACTGTAGTTCAAACAACACCGCCGGTATTACGCTAAACTCACTCCAACACTCGACTAATTTTTTCATTTATTATCCAGACAGCCCTACCTTGTATCCCCATCAACAACTCCGCATACCTTCGACGGTTGACCTGGTTCTAAGCAATTCTTCCTTACATATGAGCCTTGAAACTCTAGGGTACGAAGTCCCTTCTGATCACCGGCCTACCTACGCTCGAGGTTTTTGACTACAAACGCTGCAACTGGTTTTTATACAAGGATATGATAGACAGGAGCATTTGTACAAATATTAAAGCATATAGAACGATAGCTGAAATTGATGCTGATAATAATAAATTTATCGATACTATTCTCTCCGCAAGAAGCGCAGCTACTCCTAAAACCCAACATATAAATTCTGTCACATTCCCTAGAGCAGTACTAAGACATATTGGCACAAGAAACAAGTTTAAAAGGAAACAACAAAGAACATCCAATAATCAGCTAGCCACATTCTACGACCAGTGCACGAATTTTCGGACAAAGCATATAAACAAGAGACTGTATACTATGAGAAATTATAAGTGGAATAATTTCCTAACACGCATGAAGCCAGGAGACAAACGTTTTTGGACCCTAAGTAGCAATCTGAGAGGCAAGCGGAAAAATAATATATCTCACCTAAAATATTCAGATAAAAAACTCATCACTGACCAAGAAAAGGCTGACAAACTAGCCGAAACGTTTGAAAAAGCTCATTATCTAACGAACGATTAGACTCAGTGGTAAATTTTGCGGTTCATAAATTAAAGCGTGAACATCCAAGTAACTCCAACATCGAACATATAACTTCCACTGAACTGTCAAACGTTTTATCGCTTCTTAAGAATTCAAAATCCAATGGTTTAGACAACATACCCAACATACTTCTGAAAAGGATGCCAGCGAAGGCGATTGATTTACTAGTTACTATTGTTAACAGTTGTTTCATCCTGAGTTATTTTCCAGTTGTGTTCAAAAAAGCCAAAATAATTGCAGTTCATAAACCCAACAAACCCAAGACTGATCCCAAAAGTTACCGGCCAATCAGTCTGTTGGGAAACCGGGGAAGGTTTTTGAAAAACTTATATATTTCCGAGTTAACAATTTTGTCACAGATAACAATATAATATCAAAAGAACAATTTGGCTTCAAAAGAGAACATAGTACTATCCATCAAGTTAACAGAATAAAAAACAAAGTAATTTCTAACAAACAGAATAAAAGATCCACGGGAATAGTACTCCTATACATTGAGAAAGCCTTCGATTCAGTTTGGCATAATGGACTTATATACAAACTTATCTTAACCAACCTTCCATTATACCTCACCAAAATAATAGCAAATTTTCTAAACAATAGAACTTTCTCCGTGGCGGTCAATAATACATTTTCATCGACAAAATCCATTCCTGCCGGACTTCCTCAAGGTTCCATCCTCTCGCCAATTTTATACAATGCATTTACATCCGATTTTAAACCCCCAAAGGAAATAGATGCGGCTTACTACGCAGATGACACAGCTTTGATTGTTTCGAGCAAACTTACAAGCGCTCTTCTTAAGAAAATGGAGAAAAGCTTAATGGCATGCAACAAATATTTGACCAATTGGAAAATTAAAATGAATCATGGGAAAACCCAAGCCATCATATTCCCTTACAACAAATCGTACAAACGGACTCCAAATCGACAACTACAATTCCAAAACATCACCATCCATATAAAGGATCACGTTAAATACCTGGGTGTAACACTAGATAAAAAATTAAACTTTGGTAAACACATTGAGGATACCTGTGATAAGGCGATTAAGTCGATCAGAGCGCTTCGTTCTCTTCTACATAGACGATCCGCCCTAAACCATAAAAACAAAAACCTAATTTTTAAATGTGTCATAAGACCTATACTTTCATATGCCTCCCCTGTATGGCACAAAGCCGCCAAATATCGTTTAAAAAAACTGCAAATAATTCAGAATAAATGTCTGAAAATTATCAGTAACAAACATTGGAGATACTCCACACGCAGATTACACGTAGAAACCAACTACGAGATTCTCGCTGATTTATAACGCGACAAAACAATCAATACACCCACAGCACCTCAAACTCTTCTTATGAAATAATAAGATATTGCAGAGACATTTAATTATATATATATATAAAACATACAAATTATAACACCCGAAATATCTAATATATCTCTAATTATATTAAATATAATTGCCAGGTATATTATATTGTATTTCCGTATTGTGTATTCAAAATTTTTGTCTCTCATATAAAGGTTTTTCCCATTTCTCCTTTAAAACTACATGAACAATACATAAGCAAATCATTAATGAAATATTAACTTAAAAATATTATCTATAAACATAAAGTCTAAGTATTTTAATTGCTGTGATATCTTTGATAAAACTCAAAAGTGAATTTATGTATAACACTGTACGACACGTTTTTTAACCCATGATCAAACTGACCAGATTCTGAAAATATAGCTCAAAAAAAAATATACGTATCTCCAAGTTTTTCTAGATCAGCTCATTTAAGTTTTTTACGAGCAATTCAATTTTTGGAGCGAAGCTCCCATACAGCCAAAAAAATTGTCAAAAATTAAAATTGTCACAATTTTTTATTAATGTTTTTCAAATGTCAAATGACCAGCAGTATTCAGCCAGCATATACCTATACATGTTTAATGACTTGGCAACCCTACATATAAACAAATTGATGTTCAAGTTTATGACAAATATAAAAATTAAATCTAGAAATTAGCAATTGAACATTAAAAATTGACAATGAAGAATTAAAAATTAAGATGTAACAAATTAAAATAAACAATACAAAATTAAGAATTAAATCATAAGAATTAAAAATTAAGAATTAAAAATGAACAATTTATAATTGAAAATTAAAAGGTAAAACTTAAAATTGAAATTAATTTGAAAATTTAATACGCCTATTTTGACGTTTGTACATATCGCTTTTTGTAGCACGGCTGCAAAGTGAACAGCAGTATTGAGCCAGCATATACCTTATGTCTTTGCCTTTGTACCTTTTTTCAATTTCTGCGATACCTTGGTGAAATCTTTCACCATGCTCGTCGCTGTAGTCGCCTAAGTTTGGAGGGAAAAAGTTCAAGTGATTATGAAGAAAATGTATTTTGAGCGACATATTGACTCCCATCGCATGGTACGAAGCAATCAGTTCTTCTACAATTTCCTTATAATTCTCCGCCCTCTTGTTTCCAAGAAAATTATTTGTAACGTTAATGAACGCGGTCCATGCCCTTTTTTCTATTGGACTAAGCATGTTTTGAAAGTCTCCTCTGCTGAACAGTTGTTTGGTTTGTGGACCATTGAAAACACCTTAAAGAGTGGAACGATTAAAAACTAAATAATGAAAAGAGAGGGATTAAGCACTTACCCGCCCCGATCTTAGCTTCGCTCAATTTTGGAAAGATGGTTTTAATATGCTTAAACGCTGCGCTGTCTCTGTCAAGTGCTCTTATAAAATTTCGAATTAATCCCAACTTAATATGGAGAGGGGGCAGAATTACTCTGCTGGATTCAACTAATGGTGCATTGTCTATACTAAATTGACCCAACTGAGCATCTGTACGAGGTTCCCATTCAAAATTGGTATAGTGAAGATCTTTTCTGCGTCCCTCCCAAACGCACAAAAAGCATTGGTGCCTCGAAAATCTTTTTTTTACACCGGTTAGCAGAGAAACAACTTTAAGATCGCAACAAATCATCCACGAGTGTTTGTTGTAGTTTATTGCATCCAAAATTGTCTTCATATTTTCGTACGTTTCAGCCATACAAGTGGCGTGATCTATTAGTACCGATGGATATTTATTTCCTATATGAAGCAATACCACCTTCAGACTAGTCACTGAAGAATCGATAAACAATCTCCATTCCTGTGCTACATGTGGATGACCAATTTCTTCAAACAACGCATAAATATCATTGCAATAGCAAAACTGCTTTCCAAAATCTTCATGGAAAACAAAGTGTTCACAAAATGGCTCTGTATTACCTCGCTTACGTGCAGATGTTATTTAAAGTCGTCATCTGCAAAATTCCATTGCTTTAAACGAGAACCCACTATTTCTGCCGACTCTTTTGACATTTTAGCATCGCGAACCAAGTCATTAAAGTCCGCTTGTGTCACAAAATGTGGTACTCTTGAACCAAATTCACTTGTCGGCAAAAATTCGGAAGGAGATGGTTCTCTTATCGACAATGATTCAACTTCAATTTCATGGCAAGCTATATTCTCTTCCGAAGGAGCTGTTGGATATTGTGTGCATCTAATTTGTGCCCTTATAACTGATTGAAGGTTAGGGTAAACAATTTTTTCACGTGTGTTATAACGGAACCCATAACTCTTTGTTAAACAAAAATAACAGTGTTGAGATGAGTGCTCAGTCCGTCGTAACCAAATTGTTGGCCGGACATATTTCATTTTATGTACATCCGATCGACTTTTATATCCATTTAAACACCGGTAGCAATAATCGCAGATTATATCTGGCACATACGATAGGTTTGGAACATACGAAACAACGAAATACTCTTCATAACGTATTACAACACTTGTATTAATACATCTTAAATGTTTTGGAGGTGCAAATAAGCCACAAACGTAGCAAAATTTATTTTAATTTGGACACTCCATTACTTATCCGTTTGAACACTTACGCACTGTTTAATTAAAACTGGGTTTTGCAAAAAAAAATTATCCTATGTCAAAACAATTGTCAGAAAAATTATAACATCAATTTTGTTCATGTGTAGGGTTGCCAAGTCATTAAACATGTATAGGTATATGCTGGCTGAATACTGCTGGTCATTTGACATTTGAAAAACATTAAAAAAAAATTGTGACAATTTTAATTTTTGACAATTTTTCTGGCTGTATGGGAGCTTCGCTCCAAAAATTTAATTGCTCATAAAAAACTTAAATGAGCTGATCTAGAAAATCTGGGAGATACGTATATTTTTTTTGAGCTATATTTTCAGAATCTGGTCAGTTTGATCATGGGTGAGGCCAAAAGTTTAAATTTGTCTTACAGTGTAATATCAATAAGTATATTTTGGATGAATAAATAAATAATAATAATAATAATAATAATAATAGACATTCGTATGCCAAAATTAACTTACGTTAAGATGTGTTATTAAACCTTTTGTAGAGGCGGCATTGGTTTTTAAAGCCTTTTTGCACAATTTGCATTTTGATTGAGGTGCACCTTTCGACTCTTCCAAAAAATAACACCACACTGAACGTTTTGTCATTGGTTTTAGTTTTATGTTTTTCAAAATTAATAATAATCCCGAAAAATTCCCGGATTTACTTTTTAAAATCTCGGGATTCGGGATTCAACAATCCCGAAAAATCCCGGGATTCGGGATTTACCGTTTGGCATCCCTAGTTCTGACTATCGGTCAAAAACAAGTAATACTTGTCCCGGCGTTTTGCTGGGTCACCTCTGGGAATCGATATATATCGATTTGAAGTTAGTAAGTATCATTTAGGGGAATTTGTCACGTTTGGGGCTCTTTTGTTTGACATAACTCGAGAACGACAAGACCGATTTTTCTGCAACAAACTTAGAACAATTAAGAATTACAATTCCTTTAATCTACTGATATAGTGATTCTCTACATAATCAACGGTTTTGCAGTTATAAATAAATTTATGAAGAAAAAAATTTATTTTTTTGCTTAAAAAGTTAAAATTTTTTTTTAAAAATCGTGAAAAATCGAAAACGGGAAAAAGTGTCAATTCTGATTACTATCACATAAAGTCTCATAACCTAAAAAAAATTAAAAAGAGACACCCTTTACTTTCAAATTCATAAAATACATATAAAATGCTTGGAAACCAAAATTGCAAATGCTTTGAAAATAGGTATAATTATTAATACATATATGTATATATGTGTTCCCCTAACTCCAATTGGAACATAGGGCATTAATTACAGCCGTTCGCATTACCCGATTTTATGCAGTTGATCTTAGTTCGTTCCAGGATAAGCCGAGGTTATTCATTTCCCTTTCGGTGGAGCGTCGCCACGTCGAACTGCCTGATGAAAAACATTCGACTGAAGAGCTTGATTATCCACGTTGTCATCGTTTCGGCGTAGAGTATGACCAATCCAAATTCCTTCCGCTTACGAATTTCTGTTACCAGCGGTAGTGAAAACAGTTCGGCATTTGAGATGCTCCGAGGCCAGAACATGCGAAGTAATTCGTCTAAGGCAACGGTTGACAAAGGTTTGAAGGCGATTGGTGATACTGCTAGTAATTTTCCAGATTGTACATCCATACAGATATTACACATACGTCGAAAATTCGCAGTTTTGTATGACAACTGATTTGGGGCCACTATACCAAAGGACTTGTTGGGAGCAGTATATCAAAGGACAATCTTGCTTTGTTTATTTAGCCATCTACATCTAAATCAGAGCCTTCATCAGTATTAATCTCACACCACAGATAGCAAAAGTTAGGAGAGTAATTGAAGCCCCTTTGGAAGAAGGTGTTAACTCACTTTTTTTCAAAAACAATATTCCCCTTCTTTTAATATTTCCATGGTATATGATTTTGTTTTAGTTAAGAAAAGTGTGAACGTCTGATATTTAAATTATTAAAATTATATATTTAATTTATTTTTTTTAACTTTTTTAAAATCAGGTACCATGGAAACATTAAAAGATGGAAAATATTGTTTTTAAAAAAAGTGAGTTAACACCTTCTTCCAGCAGATGCTTCCATTGTAAGCTTCGACACCTATCGTTTCATCTCCTGTTGTTTCGAGTCTTTGATTTGCTGAAGTTTATTTTATATATTTGCTGCCGTATATTGCTGCTTTCTATGTCTGTTGTCTGTTTCAGATTCACACAGCCTGTGAGAAAGCGAGCATATATCATCTGCCTAGATAATTTAGGTATTTGGTCATGTTTTTCCACTGTATTTCTTGGCCTCTATTCTTTATTTCATTCTCTCTTATTTCTAGCGGTTATGAATAATAATAGCTGATAATATGCATCCCTGTCGTACTCCTCTTTTCCGGTTGATTCCCTATTGATGCGGTCGAACGCTTTCTCAGAGACCACAAAGAGAAGATGGAGATTGCAATTGAGTTCCACACATTATTCAACAATAATGCCCAGTGTGTTGATATGATCTGCACAGAAATATCCACCGCAGAAGGCTGCTTGACAGGAACTGAACACAAATATCTCTTCAACTTTCCTTCCTTTGCAAATTTGACGATGACATCCTTCAATTCTTCAGAGAATGACTTAATTTCCCACGTTTCCGTAATAAGTTCACGCTGAAAAATAACTGCCCCTCTAACATATTTTCCCAAATATATTCTGCAGGAACCATATATATGTTTGGATCACACTTCAAACATTAATATGTTTGCAAGTCCCAAACTTACTTGTATTTAATTGCGAACAGTGTCATGTTTACTGACAGACATGTATGCTTTTACGTGCAACCATATGCGTTCTTCATCTCAAACATCCATATACTTACGTGGAAGCGCTCGCGTGTTTCCCCCAAACCTACATATACCTACGTGGAAACATATGCGAATTTCCTGCCGAATATAATAATATTTAGAAACGAATTATTTTTCCATTTCAATATGTATGTATATTAGGGCGGGTCGATTTATTTTTCGACAATTTCCCTATGATTTCCGTATTCTATGGGTTATTCCATGAAAATTTGCCAAAGGAACCATACCTCTATCGTTAAAATCGAGTCCCCTACTTTTTGTTGGTAGATTTTTTCCCAAATTGACGTTCGTATGAAATATTACCTACACGTTCACATCCATAACTCAAAAACTATCGATTGGGTGTGAGCTCATTTTGATCAATTTACAAAAAAAAATCTCCAACATTGGTCCAACGGTTCAAAAGTTACGGGCATTTTTGTCCAAATTTTGGAGTATTTTTCCATTTTTTTCATGATTTTGTCCAAGAATATTACTTTCAATGATGAAATGGCAAACCTTACTGAAGAGAAATATCAAAAGTGCGGAAAAAAATATGGCGTCGTTTGCTGTCCCTATCGATTTACTTTTGTAGCGTCTCTGATGAAAAACCCTTTATTTCAGTCTATCTTCACGCACATTTCGATATAGAGGGCGCTTTTAACAACGGGATCTAGAAAATCTGCTTAATCGACACTTTGTGTTGATTACGGGATCATTAATTTCATCCTAATTTTAACTTCGTTCTTGAGCCACACAACCTTAATTAGAAATGCGAATAGAGGGAGTCCTTCAGGTGGATATTTACCACCCTTTCTCTGGAATTTTGCAATGAACAGTCATTTTCTGGAGCCAGAGGGATCAAGTTACAAAGTCGTAGCATATGCTGATGACCTGGCAATTGCACGCAAAAAAACGGCCCCAGTAACATATTGCAGGAACTATGTATATATTTGCAAGCATTGTGTTCACGAAATGAAGATGTGCTGCTTTTTTGTTTCTTTGTTGTTTGTCACGTTTTTGGTAACAAATCAATGTGTGTAATCAATGTGTCTCCAAAAATGTAATATTGAATAGCAAGCAGAATGTGTTTGGACACAAGTATACTGTATTCGCGACAAGCTACAAACACGTTATATTTGCATCCAAACAAAAAAATACTGATTTTTCAGCGTGGGCATTATAGGGGAATAACCCTCCCATATGTAGATGATACCCGGGGCTCTATTATTGGCGATTTTTCAGGGATGAAGGCAAATCAGTTGAACAAGTCCACTACATTTTTCAACATCGTTTGCGAAAGAGAATGTGGCTGCCGCATTTGCTAACAATTAATGGACATCTTACATGAATAACCATTTCAAATGAATGTTAAGTGATTTTCTACCGAAATCCGATGAAGGCTTAATAATCGGGATATGTCTGCCATTCTTAACGAGAGATGGATTCATTATAATTCAGTAGAGATCATCGACTTGTCGTGACAAATTTGCGGCAAGAAAACAAAAACAACCTCATTAGTTGAAAAGGGAGAGGACCCGGTATAACCAAATTCGATTCGAAAAATTTTGAGCGATATGGATTAAAGTTTGGATTTGTGTTATTAAGTCAGAAGTACGAAAATGAGTATCATAACTTTCCTAATCGTTTTGTCAAATCTCAACACCAGGCAAATGTGAAACAGCTATGAGAGTGTAACATCCGCATTATGTTGTTCCGATGCAACGTTTTTCTTGCAAATATGGGAAATAGATTCCATATATTATTTGAACTATGACCTCATTGAAAGTCCAACAAATGCAGCAACAATAAACTTGTGCATCACCTCAGACACAATGCATTTCCATTCGCCACAAATGACGACAAACTATCACCGAGTTTTTGGTCCAACAAATTTCACAAAAGCCATCACAAACATTTTTTTTATTCTCAATAGCAAACAGAATAATAAAAACAAAATACAATTAACGAATGAGAAAAATCTGAAAATTGAGATAAAATATTACAAAAATGCAAACGAAATGTGAATGAATGTTGGAAAAAAAATGTATTTATGAAATTTCCTGAACAAAAATGTTGTTCCCACAAAATATAATCCAACCGAGATGATGGCATAATGAAACACTCGGTGCACAGGTACTGGAGGTGATTCCACCACAGACATAACATTTTAATTAATACTCACACAGATACACACGCACACTCACTTATAAACTCAAAAATGGCACTGAGGAGAAATATACGCACACACTCACGTACCCATATACATTCGTTTTAAAAAGCACTAACACCCGTGTATATGCGCTGTAGAAGGAGGACATAGCTGCTGAACTTATTACTTGTGTATTGGAGAAACAATGGTTTTCAATAAACCTGAAAACTTATGAAATGTTTCTGAAGTCACTTGTTTACAGTGGTTCGCACAGCTCTTCAAGACTTAAAGTCCTTGAAAAATTGCCAAAGTCGAGGGTAAATATTAAAGATCACCTCGAGACAAAACAGTCAAAATCGGTTTTATCGTAGTTTTTTTGGTTGTGGCTCGATCGTAACATGCAAGACATTGTAGTATATGTATCGACGAGTACTACATTTATCCCCTAGATGTCGCTGAAATAAGGCATCATTTTCTAACGAAGGCCTCAGTAATGCAGTTTCTACCCTATAATTTATAAATATTTTTCACTAAGATTCAATCCCCTTAAAAACTAAGAACATTTTGCTTTGGAAGTATACTGTTTTATTCAAAAACAAAAAAGTTAAGTATTACAAGATGTATTTACAGTATTAATACAAATATTTTTTCATGTTGTTTGCAATATTACCCCAAATTATTGCATACTTTTTGGCGCTATCGAAAAACTTTTTAAATACCAAAAATTGCATACTTTTTAGCGCAAATTATTGCATACCTTGTAGCGCAATCGAAAATTTTTTTTTTAATATTTTCCTGCGATAATTCATTTCGGTGGTGCAATGGTAGTGTGCGCGGCTCTTGTGCATGAGAACGTGGGATCGATCCCTGCTCTGACCACCTTAAAATTTCCTTCGATGGCGGTCACCTCGCTTAGTGATGGCGACACTATCGAGTACTTAGCCATGAAAAGCTTCTCAAAATACCGTTCGGAATCGGTGTAAAATTTTAGGTCCCAATCAGTGAGTGTAAAACTAGAACGCCCAAAGTGCACTTATTTGTGAGAAGCTCTCCCTAAACCCTTCATGGGATGTAACGGGAAACCCTTTACTTTTTTAATTAATTTTTACTCTAGTTTTCATAGTTAATGGGATTCATAATTGGTGATGGTTTTCCAACATTTTTCCAACATCGCCGGATATTGACCACCATTGCAGGTCCACCATCTGAATTTTTAAAGAAATACGGGGCCAATGCTACTTTCGGCCAATGCTGTCCTTGTCGTTGATGAACGGCTCTTGAATTTTGCGTAGCCGATATAATGCAGTTTCGAATATTAACGAACCTATTTAATTAAAAATCTGAACGTTAAAATATCAACTACGAGTATATGCGCGCTGAGTCATAACAATGGGCCTTTTGATTTGAAATATAAAGTTCAACGATTTTGGTTCTTTCTTCGTTTGTGTATTACTTACTTTGGTGGCCTCAGTCAACCCAGAGGGCTCAAGGCCTTCCAAAACGAGGACAACATGTTTCTCCAACCGGGTTGATCTTTAGCTTTTCGCCTCCATTTGGTTACACCAAGCTGTCGCAGGCAATCTTCCACGTGGTCTTTTCAGTGAAGTCTTGGTCGTTCCATTTTTCATATCCTTCAAGTACGTTTTCGAATACCTTTCGCATTGGTTCATTCTCATCCATTCTACTGACATGGCCTAGCCATCGTAAACGGATTATTTTGATTTCCATAACTGCGTCAACGTCGCGACATAGATTATACAGCTCGTAGTTCAGCTACCGTCGATACTCACAGTTTGCTATTATATAACCGTATATTTTTCGGAGTATTTTTCTCTCAGGGACGCCCAGAGATATATCATCAGCAGCATGTGGTTTTTGCTGCTGGCAGTTTCATTCGCGTTGACTGCTGTATTTCTCACGATGATCTCAATTAATATGCTGAAGAGATCGCATGATAGGGTGTCGCCCTCCAAGATCCGCCTCATACTAAATGGGTCCGTGAGATCTTTGCCAATCTTTAATGAGGATTTCATGTCGGTCAGTGTCTCTCTACAAAGGCGTGTCAGCTTAGCAGGAATACCAAGCTTCGACATAGCTTGATGCAGTTTTCCCAGTATCTGGCTATCGAAGGCAGTCTTATAATCTGCAAAAGGTGGTAGGTGATGTCGAGTAGTTTTTCGTGGGTTTTCTCCAGGATTTGTCGTAATCTGAATATCCGTTCGATACTTGGCTTTCCAGGTCTAAAGCCACACTTTAAAGGTCTTAGTCTTTCGCACATTACTCTCTAGAAGATTGTGTTTGCGATAGATAAATGCCTTATTCCACGATAGCTGGTACATATATCCGCGTTCCCTTTTTTTGAAAACAGGACACAGTCCGCTAAGGCTCCAATTGTCGGGCATTGCCTTCGTCTCGCCAGATTTTGCTTATGAGCTTATGCATGCACCTGTTCAACTGATAGCAGCAAGCCTTAAACATTTCATCGGGTAGTCCATAGCACCACCGGCTTTTGTGTTCTTAAGAAGGAAAATTCGACAGGAGTATTTACTAAACTCCCTTAGCTATATTTAAGTCTCCTGGGATAAGTTAAGCTGAGAAGTGACCTCTCCATATCCCCAACATGCTCTGGAAATCTGTGACAAGATTTTCGTCTTTATCTCTACAAAAGGGGGAACCTGATCCATGGCCGTTGGTATGACTTTGCACTTTTTGATAAAATTTACGGGACTCATTCTTTCGTTACGTCGGTGGTGCAATGGCTAGTGTGCGCGGCTCTTGTACATGAGAACGTGGGTGCGATCCCTGCGCATACCACCTTACATTTCTTTCGACGACGGTCACCTCGCTTAGTGATGGCGACACTATAGATTACTTAGCCGTGAAAATGCTTCTCAAAATGCCGTTCGTAACCGTTGCATAACTGTAGGTCCCAACCAGTGACTGTGAAACTAGAACGCGCACAGCTTACTGGTTGTGAGAAGCTCTTCCTAATCCCTACATGTGATGTAACTCGAAACCATTTTCTATTTTTTTTATTATTAAATCAATATAGATCAACTGTTCTGATAATAAACTTTGTCTGTAAACTGTCAAATGATTTTCAATATTTTTCATTATAATAAATTTTGAATTCAAACCGAGAAGTTGTGTATTGTTTATTAAAATCAATCTAACAACTGCAGTCACACTGATAAGATCCGACAAGATCTGCTACAATTGGATTTAGTTATTAGTACGTTACGCTCGAGAGGACCTTGTATGCGATCGATTAAAGGCTTATTCCAGGATAACTGGTACATATACTCGGTTCGCTGTTTTTTTAAACAGGACACAGTCCTCTATAGCTCCAATCGTCGGACATGCATTCGTCTAGTCAGATTCTCTACATGAGCTGATGCATGTACCTTCCCAGTGGTAGCCGCCAGCGTTAAACCGCCCAACCGGTAGTCCTTCAGAACCAGCGGCTTTGTTGTTGTTAAGCCGGGTAATTGCAGTTCTGTAATTCCTTAACACTCTCATCTATATTGGAGTCTACTGGGACAAGTAAAGCAGAGAAGTGATCTCTCTATATTCCCAACATACTCTTCAAATCTGCTACAAGATTCCAGTCCTTACCTGTAGAAAAGGGAGGTGAGCCCGATTCATGGCCGTTGGCTTGACTTTGCACTTTTTGATATAATTTCATTCTTCCTTCTACAGGGTTCAATTTCTCCACAGCTGTTTTTTTTCCTAAACAATGGGGGTTCTCTTTCCTCTTCCCCTTAAACCGCTCTGTCGCGGGCTGGCGTTGCAACTGACCGAAGCATTGCTATACGTGCAGCGTTCTTTTCATCACTTGACATGCGCCACTCTGTAGTGTACCATAATTTGGTTGTTAGCGGTTTTTCATAACCAAGAACGGTCACAAAAGCACCTTTCATAGAGTGGGAACTGTACTTCCACTACGCTTGAGGATCATGAGGGCGGGGGTGCGTTCTGCGCCAGTAGGTGAGTGAGATTCTCTGCATTCTCGGCTGGGGCTATCTCTGGTAGTTGCAGCTTTCCGATGTCCAACTTTATATATATCTGGTTTCCTACGACCTTCGCTCGGCTTAACCTTGTGCGAACCTTTGCTGCAGCCAGGTAATTATCCCAGTCGATATTTGCTCTTCGAGTCACACGTACGCCCAGAGCACTAGTAGTGTGCCTTCCATCAATTACCAGGTGATTAATCTGGGGTTTCGCCTGTTGATCAGGGGATATCCAAGTAGCCTTATGGGTGTCTTTATGGTGGAATCTCGTACTCGTCCTGAATTATACCGTTCTAAACTTTCCAATTGCCATTTTTAGCGTAGTTGTGTTTCAATTAATAAAGCAAGATTCTTTTTCACGGTAATAAAACTGTTCTCTTTAATTTGCTTGTATAGTAATAGGTATTTTTTTTATTTTTATTTTGTTTCTGAAAATGTGAAGAAACATAGAAAATGTTTACTAGTGTATGAAATATATATTTGGATCGATAAATCAATTCGTGCCATTTACTTTCTAAAGACTATTTCTTGCAAATGTTACCTACGGCTACGCTTCACGTGGTCCATTCTGAAAGTCCAGTTTTGACACACTGTTTTCAAAATTTCAGCTGGTATCTCACCAATGAAACGTGTAGTGTTGTCTTCCAAGGCAGCAATCGCGGTTATCTTATCGAGAAACTTCACGTACCCCCACAAATATTAGTCTTTTGGTGTCTATGGATGCGGCCAATTGACAGCCCCACAATGTGAGATTAATCGTTCACCAAACTCGCCTCTCAATTGATTCATGGTATCGCATGCAGTGTGGCATGTGGCACCGTTCTATTGAAACCACAGGTCGACCAAGTCCAATTATTCCACTTTGGCCATCGTGATAATCGAACTGTACTTTTCTTCATTTACCGTAATTTTGCGGCCATCATCGTCTGTGAAAAAGTACGACCCAATAATCCCGCCGTACCATAAACCACAACAAACAGTGCCTTTTCAGGGTGCATTGGCTGCTCTTAAACATCTTCTGTCTGCTCTTCGGATCAAATCCGGCAATTCCGTTTATTGCCGTACCCATTGAGCCAAAAATGAGCCCCGTCGCTGAAGACAATTTTTCGACAAAAAAAAGGTGATTTACTTCCAGCTTCTCTAGTTCACCGAAAAAACCACGTCCGACTTCAGCTCTTTCACCAGCTGTATTTTGTGTGGGTTTATGCCGAGGTCCTTACGTAAAATCTTCCAGGTGGTCGAATACCTCACACCCAATTGGTGCGATCGGCGATAGATGGACAAATCGCGATCTTCATTAACACGCAATATTATCCTCTGTACGCCGTGTACAGATCCTGTAATATCCAATAAAGTGAAACTGGTGCGAAATTTGGTCACAATGGCTTGAATAGCCTGCTCGATGGGTCGACTATGACGATCATAAAATAACTTGCGGATCAGATTTATAACAGAGCACGAATTTCGATGGTAAAACTCAATGATTTGCAAGCGTTGTACGTTTGCAAGTCAATTTATGATGAAATGGCAAGGCAAACTGAACACTTTTGACTTTGACACATGTCACGAATCATGCATGAACTGGCAAAGACTTCACACTGAAAAACCAAATAGCAAAAACATCATCCTTTACGAACTTAACACTTTACAACAAGTCGTTAGTCAATATCAGTATGACCAACGATGTGCACCTTTATTAGTTCGAAATGAGACTGGCTTCAGTTTGGCTGAAAATCAGTCATTTCTACCATATCAGGCGTTTCAAACCATCTTGTAGTAATTCTGTCTGTTCTCTGTTGGGTCAGACTGTTCTTACGATAATATCAAATATTCGTGGTGGGTTGGTATGAGATTACATTTTAAAATATCAATCACGGCATACTTTTAGGCGTAATTAACTTTAGGCAATCAAGCTGTAATATACACCACAAACTGTGCGTTGACATTCGAATGCTTGTTGTTATTTCGACATGAATGTTAGTTAAGCCAAAAAAGACAAATACTACTTTTATCGTTACAACATTACAACGTTAGAACCTCGAAGAGTTAGCACGACAGGCTGAAGTATTCCATGATATATTGGTTGGTATGAAGTGATTTTGTGAAGTGGCTTGGTATTTCCACTGGGAATTTCTTGAATATTATTTAAGTTTTTGTATTCATCCTCCACAAATCGTTTACTCTACTCATCACAACCCAATTCCATTTAAAGTTTCACAGAGATCTATTCAACTGTCTCGTCCAGAGAAACAAAAAGTTGCTGAAATATTATTACAAATTTTTTCGTTATTTTTTTTTTATTTTCATTTACATTCTCATTTATTGCGGTGGATTTATTTACCAAACCATTCATTCATCCATTATGATCCACTTGAATATTTGTTAATAATTTTCAAACTAAAGTATTTCCTTTCAGTCATACAATTACCTGGCACTCAGCTCTTTCATTTTCATATTTCCCAACGATTCTGTTAATCTTTTTATTTTTTTTAATGTAAAATGATAATAAAAATTATGGCGATGATGATGGTAATGATGGAAATACAAATGGGATGAAGGATATCTCTACCAATGCCTGATCCGCCTCCGCCTCCTCCTTCTCCTTCTCCTCATCCTGCATCACTTTCGCATTGACGCCATTAACTGGTCAGCGGCATGTGATTGTGTTTGTATAATCAAATGCTCTGGCCATGAGTAGTAATCATACTGATGCCATTGCTGCTTCAATTCCAGCTCCACGTACTGGGTATACTGCTTCCAATGGTAACCGCAGAAACCAAATTACAAAAACAAATCCATAACTTTAACATTGCTGTCCAACTACTATAGAATTGTATGTATATGTTGGCATTTCCATCACAATATTGCGGCTGGACTGGCGGTCTTCCATTTATATTTTGAATTCTTTCTCGGCCACCTATGAGGAGGAGCGCAGCCGGGAAATGTTATAATGACCAGAAAGTACTTGTCATTATTTTCCGCTGTGATTTCCATAAAGTACAGGGAACTATAAGCATCTTGCAAATAGAAATCAGACGCATTTACGCTGATGTAACTATAAAAGGATAAAGTGCTTCAAATCGAGTGACGGGAATTGGAGGGCACAATGGGGCATACTTTTAGGCGGAATATAGGAGGGGACGGTAGGAGGCGGGTTTCTCTAGGAGTGATTATAAAAGGTTTTTTTTTGGTAATGACCACTAATAGCTACCAAACTATCCTGGGGTCTAATATTGAGTGATATAATTAGCGTAAAGTTCCATTTAAACAGAAATATGGCTTAAGACTAAACAAAACAATTTGCTACTAAATGAGGACACGGCACAATAAAGTTTCTTGTGATCACTTCGACATCTCGCACGCAAAAGTAATTATTCAAATCTTAAAAGAAAATATATTTTCATTATACGTGAAAACCCACCTAGTGTGTCAAAACAAGTTTTTGACTAAAACACAATAAAAGTTCCCCTTCTGTGTGCATTTTCATAGTTTACTATTTTATATAAAAGCATTTTTACATTACTTTCCGATGTTTTTGAGACTTTCGAGCGATTTTATATGAAAATCTAAGGTTTTTTACACACAAATCCAAAAAAGTGAATTCATGAAATTTGACACACCACGTGGGTTTTCATAGGCAGGGCCAACATGTATGATTCGATCTGAAATTATTTCATAGAAGAATGTTTTTAATGTCTTTTGAGGCGTTATAGAAAAAATTTAAAAAGTCAAAACCAGTATTTGAATTCACGTTGTCGGACGATTGTTTCGGGTTTTGTGATTCTTCTGATCAGTGTTCTAGCGTTTGAGGCAATTGATCGTCTTGTTCACATTGTCACTAATTCTGTCGGTTTTTCTCTCCTTCTTCTGTCCATCTTGTGTACATATTTTCCCATTGCGAGAGCTTCTCACAATCAGTAAACTATGTGCTTTCTAGTTTATCACTCACTGATTGGGACCTACAGTTTTTCACCGGTTCCGAATGGTTGGTTTAAAGGCTTTTCCCTGACTGCTTACTGTATAATGTCGCCATCACTAAGCGAGCTGGCCATCGTCGAAAGAAATGTTAGGCGGTCAGAGCAGCGATTGAAAGAAACCACGTTCTCATCTACAAGAGTCACACACACTAACGACTGCTCCTCCGATGGCCACCATCAAACATCACATCGAGATATAACCAGTAGTGATGCACAGAACCGAGGAACCGGCTCGGAAGAACCGATACTCTACAGGTACCGACCGAAAAACGGATTCACAAGAATCCAAAATGGTTCCAAAAAGACCGAAAAACGATTCTAAAGGAACTGAAAAACGGTTTGAAAAGAACCATAAAACGGTTCCTGCATAAGAGCACTGATTTCCAAACGAACCAAAAGTGTTAACCTTTGGCATTTTTATCAAATTTTATAAGATACTATCTGGACCCGACAAACTACGTTTTGCCTACAAAGTTTTTGTAATGCCAAAGGGTGAACAAAATTTTTTATATCGTTATAGTTAGTGCTGTTATATCGGTTTATTTCAAACGGGGCCCTGACACCGTCCTCTTCGTGACACCGCCCTCTTCTGGCTGTAATTCATACCGTTCCAACAACATATATACCAAATCTCATCTTCATTTCTCTGACAGTTCATGAGATATAGCCATTTTAAATTTCAAGTTGTATGGACGTTGCCACGCCCCTTTATCCAATCACAACCAAGTATAGCCAAGGAGTATCAGCAGGTCGTCAGTGCCACATTCTGATCTTTTCATAACAATCGGTTTATTGGTCTATTAGAAAAGCCTTCAGAGCGATTTTTGTAAAGGGGGCGTGGCACCGCCCACTTTAACCCTGACTGTATAGCCTATATCACCCGATAGATGATTCTGAATATTGTCTGAAAATTTCATCAAAATCGGTCCGGCCGTTTTCGAGTCCATTCGTAACATACATACATCCATTTTTATATATGTAGAAGATTTCACTTAAGCCTGTTTGGGACAGCAATCTGTTGGGAACCGGAATCGGTCCAATTAGCCGGTTTTTCTCGGAACCGCACTCGACAGACCCGGTTCTTAAAATGCGCGGAGTCGCCGCACATCACTAATAACCAGAGTCTGATATGTCCATTCTTGTAATTCGAAGCCCCATCGAGTATTCGAAAATCCTTTTTGTTTAAAATGCCCCGATTTCTATTGAATATAAAGACGTTTTGTGGCCGCCTGTGGTGCAATGGTTACTATGCATGACTGTTGTATATGCAAACGTGGGTTTGAGCCTTGCACTGACCACCTTAGATTTTATTCGAGGACGGTCAACCTCGCTTAGTGAAAAAACTTCTGAAAAAACCGTTCAAAACCGGATTAAAACTCAAGGTCCTAATCATTGTAAAGCTTGAAAGTGCACAGCTCAGTGGTTGTAAGAACCTTTTCGCAATCCCTGCATGGGGTGTAATGGGAACCCATTTTTTTATAGGCATGTAGTAAAATATCAGATTTCTCGCTAAATTTAATCCTTTTTATTTATTTTTATATAATACACGAGAGGCGACAATCTTATTTGCGATCTCTTCGCCATCTACACAAATAAAAATTTTGCCATTACATTCCAGTGAAGGGACAGGGGAGAACATCGGCGCCTTCTCGATCTGGGGGTTAGATTAAGCACAAAACAACCCTATTTGGTAGCTAGGGTGTTTTGAGTTTCTACAATAAGTGTTTCATTAAAGATTTCGAAGAGATCGAAAGGCGCCAATTAATTTTCAAATTGGGGCTATAAAGCGCATAGTCAAACGTTTTTATATTTGCTTGAACTACTTCCAGAATGAACAACAGCCGTTTGATTTTGTGTTGTATTCCATGCCGACCTTCTAAGTATAATCGAACTTCAGATGTCGAAGAGATCGTAACATTATTTTCGCTTTGTGTAGCCCCGCGCTGGTGGTTGATGGTTAAGTTTCAGTTATAGTTGAAAAATTCAATTGTTTTTAGTAGTCACTTTTATAATAGAAAATATTATGACGAGATCACTACATAGATACGTTGCTACCCAATATGAAATCAAGTACTGTATAGAGTACTGTACAGTATTACGAACCTGCGTATTGAAGGAGCAGATCTACAGAGACAGCACTGCATGAGCTAGTAGGATATCTAGATAAATCGTTCGCTGTTAAGAAGTGTACGTTGGTGGCCTTTCTTTACATTAAGGGTGCGTTCAATAATATCACGCCTAAAGCGATCAAATTGCTGCTAACGGTTATTAAGGCGAACGTGTAGAATTGTGAACTTGTGAATAATTGTGTATCATAAAAATACAATTACGAGTTTGTAGCTACAAGTGATTTGTACAATTCACAAGTCTACAAGTTATACTTCTACAAGTGGTTTTATTTCACTAAACTAAATTTTCACTTGTACACTTGTAGAATTGTAGAAAAAAAGCTTAGGGTCGACAGAGACTCTAAAAAAAAATTTACAATTTACAAGTGAATGATAAATTGAAATCAAATTTGATTTTTAACAACTTTTCAAAAAAAATTAGTTCAAATATACACAGAATCAAATCATTTATTTATTTTGTTTGTTTTTATTTATTTACTTTTTTAATAGCATATTTCCACTACAGTCGCGTCCACGTCCGTGTCCAAAAACCAATGAACCCGCGTTAAGGCCCATTTAAAAGGCATAGACGGCTAGGTATAGGTAAAAGTCGCGTTCATATTGGATGCGACTACCGATAAGTCACGTTCATTATAAATTCGATTATTTTTGCAGTCGAAACTCTTCCACCCCTATAAATGGCAACACCGCAAACATAAACTAAACAATAACTGTCAAGACACAATGGACATTTTTTTTTTAAAATTGAAACGTGCAAGTCAAACAGTTAAAATATTAAATGTTTAATATTCTTTGCAAAATGAACCTTTTATACGATTCCAGTGATGAAAGCGATAATGAAATCGCAGTAAAAAGAAGGAGAATATTTAGACCACGTCTGGAATACGAGTTCCTGGAATCGACGTTAGAGTATAATGAGCGTTTCAGGCTAAAACGGGACAAATTTCTTTTGCTGATAAATTTTTTGTCTGCAATACTGGAGAGAGATACAAATAGAAGCCATTCTCTCACGGTGCAACAGCAGCTGCTGATAACTTTACGCAGTCTAGGAACAGGAACCAAATACCATGCAATAGGTGACTTGCATGGTGTAAGCAAAGCCACTGTGCACATGCAGATACATATATACATTATTATGTTTTGACCGTCGTTTGACGGGCTTTTCAACTAGTTTAAAATAACTTTTGAAATTTGCATATATTTCATAATATACTACATATATATTTATACATATATGCATTTAATTTATCAAATTATTTCATTTTATTTTATTATAATTGTTGAATTGTAGAAATTGTATATAATAATTGTAATTGTAGAAATTGTAGTTTACAAGTGGAAAAAGCTACAATTGTAGTGAAAATTTTCATGAAACACAATTCATCAGCACTTGTAGGAATTAGACTTGTGATTGTAACTTGCAAACTTGTAGAATTGTAGTTTAGTGAAATAGGGCCCTGGTTGAGGTAGTAAAGGGTCCGCCATCTAACGTTTTTTTTCAACTAATGCTTATTTCGTGAATGGTAACACTTAGCTCATGTCTGATTTGACAGATAATTAGTTTTATCCTTCCGCTGAACGAATATGGTTGTGTATATGCTTGAACAACGCTGGGAAATATGGGGAAAATGGGCCTGCGATCGACTTACAGAAGATGCCGATTTTGCCAAAAAAAAATCATCTTTTCAGATGAAGCTCATTTTGATCTTGGCGGGTATGTAAACAAGCAAAATTGTCGCATTTGGGGCACAGAAAACCCGCACGCATACATTGAAAAGCCGATGCACCCAAAAATTATGCCTCTGGACCAAAATCCGCACTGTTTGGTGCGGATTTTGGTCCAGAGGCATAATTGGACCATTTTTCTTCGAAAATGAGCAAGGAGTTTCCGTTACAGTCAATGGCGAGCGTTATCGGGCCATGTTGAACGAATTTTTGTTCACAGAAATTGAAGAGGAGGATATTGGCAACATTTGGTTTCAACAGGACGGCGCTACGTGCCACACAGCCGAAGCTGCACTCAATGTTTTGCGCCCTGTTTTTGTTGATCGCATTATCAGCCGCGGAGCTGATGTCGTTTGGCCACCTCGGAGCTGCGATTTGACACCGTTGGACTATTATTTGTGGCATGCCCTCAAAGATAAGTGTTACGCCGACAACCCAGAGACAATTGACGCTTTAAAGGACAATATTCGTGAAGCCGTTGGTGAAATACAGCTGCACACAATCGATAGTACTCTAGGCGATATTCTACAAGGTAGCTTATGGACTTTGGGGATATAGGTGGGGGAAAATGGGATATGGTATAAAATACCTATCGTGGAACCTATCATGTTCAGTGGTTCTGAAATTATGCATACAGACTGTGCCAAATCCCTGGATGTTATTTTGGACAGGCAGCTAAGTTTCAGACCTGAAATAGTGGAATGTACGAAAAAGGCAACGATAAACCTAGACACCAGCAAGAGGGCTATAGGTTGGAAGTGAAGACTTCCTCCGAAGAGGGGTCACTGGATCTACATATTCGGCGGTAGTGCACTGGCAAATGTGCGCGGCTCTTGTGCATGAGAACGTGGGTTCGATCCCTGCTCTTACCACCTTAAATTTCCTTCGACGACGGCCACAGCTCTTAGTGATGGCGACACTATCGAGTATTTAGCCACGAAAAATCTTCTCAAAATATCGTACGGAACCGGTGTAAAACTGTAGGTCGCAATCAGTGGGTAATAAATTAGAAAGCGCGCAGCTCACTGGTTGTGAGAAGCTCTCCCCAATCCCTTCATGGGATGTAAAGAGAATCGGTTTTTTTTTACATATACAGCGGTGGTGTGACCAGGAATACTATATGCGGGTTATCGGTTGGCGTTAAGAGTGATTGAACACCTCACCTATTGCGCACTACTAACTGCAGTTCAGAGAATGACCATGATGTGTATCACCAGTCCCATGATTTGGATCACCAGTCCTCTGCACACATCTCCCACTTAGTACTGAATCTCTTGGTATATTTGTTGCAGGTAGATTGCTTCTACGCCTGCCATCAATTTAGGGAAACTCAGAATAGAGCACCGTTAGAGTAAGTCAATGGAATAGTTCTTTGTTAACTGGTCGCAACTTGTACCACTATTCGATCGGATATACTCGTATAACATTCTCTTAATGGTTCCCAGGAACACATGAGTTCATAGTATATGTGAATTTCTACATGAATTTGTCGAAACAGAATGATCAGGTAGGCTACGGGGTATCCTCTAGGTAACTAGGGTTCTTCTTGTAGACTGGCTCATTGTAGCGTATATCAGGCGGAAATTTTGGATATTAGGGAAGTGACAGACTAGCTGAGGTATGTATAATAGCCCAGAAGTCATTACTGTCAATGTCCGCTCGGAGAGTCAGGCTGCCATTAAGTTTCTGGAATCTGTATTCCTGAATTCAATATCTGGCCAGGACTGCCATAGATCTCTCAAATTCACCTCACGTGGTTGCCATGGCACAGGGACATTCCGAAAAACTGCTCAGCGGATGAGCAGTGAGTTGGAAAGGTGAATGCATCACCTCATACGCCAAATCTGGCTAGACGCAAGCATGCCTGATAATTGGATTCTTAGCATAATGTGTCCTGTTTTCAAGTAAGGTGACCCGAATGCATGTACAAACTATCGTGGCATACGCCTTCTATCCAGGACCTGATCGGACCTTATCAGTGGAGCTTTAGACCCGGAAAATCAACTATCGATTAGATATTGACATTGCGTCAAATCCTGGAGAAAGACCAGGAAAAACAATTCGAAGCCTACCTCCTCGTTGTATAAGTAGATTATAAGGCTGCCTTTGCTAGCCCGATGCGGAGAAAACTATACCAACAATGTCGTAGGTTGGTATTCCTTTTAAGCTGCCCCTGCCTTTGTGGAATGATACTGACCGTCACGAAATCCTCAGTAAAGATTGGTAAAGACCCCATCGAACCACTTGGTACGAGGCGAGGCCTCAGGCAGGACAACACCATATCATGCGATCTCTTCGACCTAATAATTGAGATCATCGTGGGAAAAGCTGCAGTCATTACGAATAAAACTATCAGCAGCAAAAGTCACATGCTGCTTGCGTATGTTGATGATGTAGACATCATTGGGCGAAATCTGTGAGAATTTGCTGCAGTATATTCGAGAATTGCGAACGAATAAACAAAAGTGCGTTTGCCAGTAACTGAGGACAAGACAAAATTAATTGGATGTAAGGGTGAACTGCTGCGTCCAGAAGGAGTAACGTAACTCTGGAAACCAAGCGGAGAATTGCGATTGTAAACAAGAGTTATTTTGCACTAAGCAAGCACTTCAGAGATAATACCCACTCCCGAGGAACGAAGATCCTACTATATTAGACTCTCATACAACCTGTCTTGCTTTATGGTGCAGAATCCTGGTTATATCGCATGCTGATGAAATATCTTTGGGAATCGTCCGGAGAAAAATGCTCCGAAAAATATATGGTTCTATAATAGAGAGCGGCGAATATCGACTGCGGTTGAACCAAGAGCTGTATAATCTGTATCCCGACATCGTCGTAGTTATAGATATCAAAATAGCGCGTTTACTCTGGAAAGGCCATGACAGTAGAATCAATCAGAATGCACCAGTGAGAAAGGCATTAGAAGGAATACCCGAAGGACATCGTAAAATAGGATGAGCAAGACTTCGCTGGAAAGACCAGGTGGAATATTGCCTGCTAGAGTTTGATGTTACCAACTGGAGGGAAAAGCTGAAGATCGAGTTGGTTGGAGAAATATGTTATCCTCATTTTGTAAGGCCGTTGACCCGTCTGAGTTGTTGAGGCTACCTAAGTAAGGGGCTATCTTCAGACACTTCCCTAATAGAAAAAATTTCCTCTGATATACACTACAATGATCAGGCAGTCCACAAGAAGGGTCAACCCTAGTTGCCTAGAGGAGACCCCGAAGCCTACCTGATCATTTCTTTTCGACCCATCCGTATAGAAGTTCACATACCCTCTATAGCGGCAACTCGTTGGAATAGTGGTTCCAGTTTCGAGTTTGAGGCTACCTAAGAAGGTAAGTAAGGATGAGCTCACGAGATTAGAGACTACATTACAGGTTTCACAGGAATTGGAGCGTGGTGGCATGCTCCTAGAAACTTGAGCTCTCGTATATGATGAATTAGGAGAGATGAACGAAGGGCACATATTGTGTATGCTCAAGACAAATCTGACCGATAGTTGATAGCAGGAGATCCATGAACCTTCTGTCTCTAGTCTGACGCAAGGTATAAATGGTGGTTTCATTTTGGTCGGGACACTGTCTGATTGGTGGCATGCGTCGAGAATAAAGGTCAAGGCAAATTACTTCTGTAGAAGCTGTAATGATGAGTACGAATGCACTGAATATCTTCTCTCCACGTGTCCAGCACTAGGCGGTAGGTGGATGTCTACTATGGGAACCTACATATTTAGTTCGAAAGTTTATTTTCGGGGGAGGGGGGCCGACTTGAAATTTAGGTTGAAAAATAGCACTACCTTCAAAAATCACGACTGAATTAAATAATTTCGTGGGCCCCCTGCGTTCGTGGCTACAGAGGGCATAGGAGGACTATCTCAGGTAGGGGTAGACAAGAGCTTGAGGTTCTCGGAGCAAACTAAATCATTATCTGGTGGGGCTGGCGGTTTGTCACGTTAGAGGTATCACAAAGGACTAATAAGTCTAAGTGAGCCGTTCATTGACTGCCACCAACACCTAACCTAGCCTAGCTTCCAGTGGGGTATTGCGATCTCTTCGACATCTTAAACTCAGTACTTTAACTCCCCATTTTTCTAAAAATTTATTTTAAAATCCTCCATTTAACTTTACAATTTATCCGCAAGCTTACAAATGCGTTAAAAATCAAACAAGCAAAAAAAAACTTTGACTATTACATTATTTTCCATTCGACCGACCACTTCATAAACTTTGTAAACACACTACTACGTCACAAGAGTGCAAATTTATGCACAAACAGGAACAAAAGAGCCACAAAATAGTGGAGGTGCAGTGCTTTTTCTCTAAAATGCTGAACTGTCTACTTCAGGGTTTTTTCATGCATAACAACAGTAACAAAAAAGGAATTAGGATTTACTAACAATTTCAAAAAATTGCTACACAAAACACAAGAACGGTATTGCCCCAGGACAATTTCGCCCTATATATCCTTTTTGTTATGCACTGACGGATATAAAATCGTAAAGTGAAACACGAGAGTGAAACAATTAATATGGAAATCGCGCTAAAAACTCTCAGTTAACATGTAAAGAAAAAAAAAATAAAATTGGTGAAATTGTGCAATTGAGAATTTGGTTTACTTTTGCGGCAGCCGATAGTGGCAGTTTGGCTACTGCTCCTTTAAGTCAATTACGCGAGTGCTATTGGCAACATAAATCGCATTTGTTAACAACAAAAAAGAATCAAAAAATAACAAAAAGGAAATCAATAAAGGCTCGCAAATATAATCGTTGTGATAAGTGTTCAGAAGAATTCATTGATTTCTATGGCAGTTATAGGTTTAAGGTAACGAATTGAATGTCGCAAAGTGGGATTTTCTCAGGAAAGACGATAAAAATCAATAACTATGGATTTAACTAATAGTTTGCATGCAGTTGTTAGTACTTGTCAGTGGCTTTCAATGGAGGTATCGCTCTCCAAGGTAGATCCAAGGTAGGTTCATTCGTCAACCACTTCAAAATTAAATCGGTTGTCGACGTTCAAGTGCGTACCGAACCGAGAGGTTTGTCCAGTCGTTAACACTATCAATTTTATCTTTCCCTCATTAACAGCAGGATCCACCTTCGCTGATTCTTTTTCGATTCTTGAAAATACTGCAGTAACCTCTCGCAAATTTCGCCCAATGATGTCCATGTCGTCAGCATACGCCAGCAACATATGGCTTTTCGTGTTGATGATCTTGTTCATATTTACTACAGCTTTCCTAAATATTACCCCCATTAAGATGTTGAAGAGATTGCACGAAAGTGTCTCGCCTTGTATCAGTCCTTGCTTGGTACAGAATGGTTCGGTGAGGTCTTTCCACACATTCACTGCTGATTTGGTCTTGGTCAGCGTCATTCTGCAGAGGCGGATAAATTTTGCCGGAATTCCAAGTTCAGACATAGCTACGTGCAGTTTTGTAATCGACAAAAAGATGGTATGTATCGATTTGGTTTTCGTGGGTGTTTTCCAGGATTGGGTGTATCATGAATATACCGTTAGTCTTGGACTTGGCTGGTCGAATACCACACTGATAAGACCCAATCAGGTTTTTAACAAACGGCTTTAGTCTTTCACATAATACGCTCCACACGACCTTATACGCGATGGATAAAAGACTGTCACCGCGATAGTTGGAACATACACACGGATCACCCTTTTTGAATACAGGACATAACACACTGAGACTCCAATCACCAGGCATAGATTATCCCAACCATATACGGCATATAAATTGATGCAGGTGCGTGATACATGCTCAGCGGGTAGCCCATCCACACCAGCGGATTTATTATTTTTAAGCCGGGAGCTTTCCGTTCTTAACTCGACTTACCTTTGGGGGTACAATCTACAATGTCTTCCACTGTCATTACCTTCTGATCCCATGCGGAAGAATCTGAGTGAATTAGTGGTGAAAACTGGTCGCTCCATATTTTAATCTCACACTGCTTCTGTGCCACCAGATTCTCGTTCCCGTCCTAGCAGGAGGGCGGCTCATTATTCGGTCCGTTATTCGATCTTCTTACCCACTGGAAAAATTGTCGGGATTCATCATGCATCCAGCACATATTCAAATATTTCATATAAAAAAAAAACGCTAGAACGCCCTTATGTCTATATCTGGGAAAAGGAGCGTCCAATCGAAAAAAGTAATGTATTTTTAATGGTTTCTAAAGGTTTTCGTATGGAAGAATTTTTTTCAAAAAATCCCCAAAATATCTAAAATGAAAATGTGGCTATAACTCGAAAACGGTGCGCCTAATCGAAAAAATAATAAAAATTATACCTCTAAAAGAGGCTTTAACCAATGGATGTCTTCAACATGGCATCACGTAAAAAAATCTTTAAAACAAAAATTTTTTCGAAAAAAAATCGCTAACACGCCCTCATGTCTATATCTCGGACACGAAGCGTTCAAATCTTCCATAAGAGTTGGTCAAGTTTAAGAAAAACCCTTAGAAACCCGGAAAAATTGTTTATTTTTTCGATTGAACGCTTCGTGTCCGAGATATAGACATGAGGGCATTGTAGCGATTTTTTATTGGAAAAATTTTGGATTTAGCGATTTTTTCAAAAAAAAAGTGATGCCATATTGAAGACATCTACATTGGTTAAAGCCTCCTCCCTGAGGGTAATCAGTAATCGTGATGGGTAATTCCTCACGGCTAAGGGTAACTCCTTACCCACGAAATATGAACCTTGATTCTGAACAAGCCCTGAAAAGTTGATGGTGGGGAAATAGTGGGTTCCATGTTCAAAATGATATTTGCCTGCAATATTCTCTCCAATTACGGCTGTATAAATGCATGAATATCGGAAAATCAAAATTTGAAATGAAACACAAATAGCGATGAATAAAGGTGTTCGGTTTGACTTGGAATTACCGATATCCGATCCCGTTCTATACAAAAAAACAAAAAAAATATGGTTTCCCATTACATCCCACGAAGGGCTTGGGGAGAGCTTCTCACAACCAAGGAGCTGTGCGCGTTCTAGTTTTACACTCACTGGTTGGGACCTACAGTTTTACACCGGTTCCGACGGGTATTTTTGAGAAGGTTTTTCATGGCTAAATACTCGATAGTGTCGCCATCACTAAGCAAGGTGACCGCCGTCGAAAGATATATTCTACGTCTAAGCGGGGATCGAACCCACGCACTCCTGTACAACAGCCGCTTGCACTACCATTGCACCACCGACGGCCACCTCGATCTATCTATACAACGAATCCGAATAATCGCTTGTGTAGCACACATTGTTCCCGATCATCTTAAACCGACCAGTCCGCAAAGTGTCCCGTAAAGAGCGAACCAGCTCGGGGCTAGTGTTCCCAGAAGAGTTGTCAAGCTAATACAAGTGCCCCGCTAAAGATTGTACCAGGCCAAAACTGGTGTTCCTAGAGAGTGTTGTCATGTGGAAGCAAGTGCTTCTAAAAAAGTGTTGCCAAGACTAGTGTTCCCAGAAGGGTGTTGTCAAGCCAAGAAGAGTATTTCCTGAAGAGTGTTGTCAAACCAAGTCGAGTGTTCTCAAGCCAAGAGAAATGTTCTCAACGAATGTATCAGTTGATGTTTTTCCCCGTAAATCAGATCATATCTTAAACTAGAGGTAAATAAAAAATCTGAATTCGAACCCCGAAAAGGGTAAACTGTTCTGTTGTTATTTCGAAAGGTTTGGCTGATTCTAACAAATGTTTGTGGAAATGACTGAGCTATGCTCAGCCCACGACAAAACCTTAATATACAGATTGGGAACCCCTTTTGGCTTAATATACAGATTGGGACCTTAGACCTTTTTGCTTAATATACAGATTGGGAACCCCGAAAGGCAAACAACAAATATCATCTTGTTAATTTTCAACCAGAAACAGGTAGTAAAGTGTAGATGTTGTACTTAGTTACCTATAGCAAAAATAATATTTGGCAGTCGCAATGTCTTTGTATATTATCCGCCTTTGCCCCAATGGAAATAGTTTAAATTTTAAATACTTATTTATTTTCTATTTAACCCATTTGTTCCTCCCAAATTTTGCAATAAATGTATTCGTTGCAGCAACGGAAATTGAGTTGTTACAGCAGCGCAACGATGAACATTAAAAATGTGTTTCATTGCAACAACGAACGAAATAAATGAAACCTTTCATTGCAATAAAATAAATGAAACTTTTCATTGCAACATTGTGAACACACTGGCGCATCTGTTTTATTCCTGCATTACCGCGTTTTTCTTGCAGTGCAGATAATTATAGTTGTCATGAAGATTTTTAATTTAATTTACCAATTAATTAAATATTTCTGCTGCACTTTCATTATTTTCAGCGTATATTGTTTTTTTGCTGTTTCTTGTTGTTTGCTTTCTTTAATGTATTTTCCAAGATTAATGAAACCTTCACTCACCTTTTCCATCAACTCTCTTGCGAACCGTTGATATGTGGCCAATTATTGACACGTCAACATCGCTGCAGTTGCAACTGCAATCTTGGTGCTTTCGTTAAAACCGATTCTCAATCTTTCATATTTATCGTTGACAAATAAAATGGAAAACAAATTGATTAATTAATTATATTTATCTGATTAAAAGACGGCAGGTATACACAAGCCGTCATCAGTATGAAATAAAAAACTCAACAAAGTTGGAATGATGGAAGTGGCAATTGTATCGTGTGGTTTGTTATGAAAGTAATAGAATTTGTGGAAAAATAGTACATAGAAAGCACTTCCAAAGTGGCCACAATGAAATTTCATTTCATTTTCCCGCTTAACTTCCGCCAATTCGTAGCAAGTCCACCCTTTTAAATTTTAACTCTCAAGATATTCCAACAACTTATGAATTGACGTGCAAATTTTATAGAAGTTCATATGTGTAAGTCGACACATACACATACACACCACAAATGATAACTTCGTTTATTGATTAATTTTCTGTTTTACATTGTTCATGCATCCTTTCTTTCCCTTTCTTCGCCAGCGTACTAATGATAAAATATTGGACTCGCACAAATAAAGCCATTAGAGTGGCCCTGCCCATTGTAGTATTTCCCTGTCGCGTTTTCCTCTATGAGAGTGTTGCTGTTTATTCGTAAATACGTATGTATTTGTGCTCACGTTAATGCATTATATGTATTTTTGTCCGCATGAGTATGCGTGTGTGTGTGTGTGCATGTCTCCATGTGTGTTTAATCTAACCATTTCCGGCCAGTAGATGACTTCCGTTGTCACCTCTCGCTTTCATTCGCAAAAACCACGCGCCTCATTAAGTATTCACGTTTTTGTAATTAGTTGGGGCCCCTAACAATGAGCGGTCGTCGAGGACACACTGGGGTAAAGCCGGCCGGCCGGCATTGTTGGGTTTACTACAAAACAACAACAACAACAAAAAACAGCACTGAGACAGTGGGACAATGTGTAACAGTTCGGCAGTCTCAATGTGACTGTGAGTTCATAAGTAAAAATAACTCTGAACTCGAAATACTGTGAATCATGAGTAAAAATAACTCTTAACTCGAAATACTGTGAATTCAATTTAATAAATCAGTGCTTTCATGCAATAGCATACTTTGTCGAATAATCGTGAATGGATGTCCTTTTCTTTGTGACTCCTGTTCACTACATTTCCATCAGTGATCAGGCAATACAAATTTAGCACTAGCGAGGAGTTCACTTACTAATAAGCCTTACGGACAGTGAACCGTTCCCACTTAAAAAACTACGGAAATAGAACGAATTGTGGCAGGAATTCTCTGTCCTCTGTCCAAATCATATCATATGCATCATACAACGCTGGACGAAAGAAAGAACCGAGTAGTTTTTGCGGATGGTTGATTTAAACTTACTGATATCTAAAGTTTTCGGAAATACAGATGGAATAATCTCCTACCATCCGCACTTCGACCGAACAACAAATTTCCTCTAATCTTTCGTTCGTTCCATTAAAATAGTTGCGCAAATTTTTGGGAAAACGCGTGGCCTAGTTGATAACACTGACCCCTCGAAGATTGTCACGTATTCCAGAAGCAATCATCCCATTAAAATATCGATGAAACAATCACACAGTACCAGGCATCGTAAACGCACGCTCGCTCGCCATGAGCCGCAAAACAAGCAGAAGAAAACTGCACCTACTCGTTAGTCGTGAGGTGTAAAAAAATTCCAAAATATACGACTCGCGAGCATGTGCAAAAAAGAAAACAAAAAACGCACGCGCACGTAAGCGTATATTCCTTTCCGCACGCTCCTTTTCGTTTCGAACGACTGAAACGAGTGACTCGAGAACAGCTCGCGTACCGCACGCCAGACGTAAAAGCTATTATATAGAGAGATACCAAAAAATCAATCCAATAAATGAATTTGGATCAATCTTCTCGTTCTTAACTTACATTGTACCAAAAAGCATTTGCCGTTAACAAAAAGTACTTTGAATACTCAAGAAAGTACATAAGGTGTGACAGAACGTACAAAAACTTACATAAATTGTACAAAAAGTACATAAAGTGCACACACGTTTTTAATGGGTAGCAAAGTAGTACTTTACGTAAAGTGTAAGATTGCATTAAGTGTACCCAAAAGTACATACGAGTAGAATGTACCAAAAGTATAAAAATTCTACCGAGTCTAAAGTCTACATAATGTGTGCTGAAAAGCACATAAAGCGAATTTAAAAATGTACCACAATGTATATAAAGTGTACCAAAAAGTACATGGTGTACCAAAAAAGTACATAAAATCTAGCAATAATTTACAAAAAAGTACACAAAATGAACCAAAATGTTCACTGTATACAAAAAAAATACATAAAACGAACCAAAAAAATCACATGAGATGTCAGGGAACACCCGGTAGGAACGAAGTTCGTTTCTCTACATATTAAGTACTAGTTAGTTCCAACACGCCTAAAGGGCCCGTTTAAAAATACGATAATTTAAATGGTGTTTTAAGAAAACATACGTTTGTAAAATTATAAACTTTTTTTTACACAATTTTTTTTTAAAGAATGTATTTTTTTAATAGTCTATTTTTAGGTCCTTTTGTAAGAATATGTATTGCATTTTCCCGAAAAGGTAATTTTTAAAAAGTGGAACTTATTTTATTAAAAGCTAATGGTTTTTATAAGAAAATATACAATTTTTAAAAAGAAGTACTTTCTGTAAGAAAAAACCACAAGAGTATGAATTTTTTTTTAGAAAGAAGTATTTTTTTTTAAGAACGGGTACTTTTTAAAGAAGTGGTACTCTTTTTAGGAATAGATTATTTTTTTTAAGAAAACGTATTTGTATTATTTTATTTTTAGGAAAAGCTACTTTTTTTATTATTATTATTTTATTTTTAGGAAAAGGTACTTGTTAGCGCAACTTCCAAAATCCCCTTGATTTTTTGTGACGATCTGGCAATACTTGAATAGTTATGAAATTTTTCACTTGTCAACCGACTATAAAATACTTAACGAATCTCTAACAAATGTCAAGCAGCGTCCCCGCGTATTCGCCATTTAATACTTACAAGTCGGCTCATACGCGGTGCTAAGGAAGAGAAACATTCGCATAATTAAAGTATCTTTAAAAGTTCTAGTGGTTTCCATACCAAAAAGTAGTTTCCACTTTATATTAAATATTTCTATGAACTTTTTTAATTCGTAATTTAGTTGTGTATTTGATTAGGAATTTTAATATAAATACGTTTTGTGGAATAAATTAAGTCTTTTATTACGCAATCTGTGTTTTATTCAAAATCCCCGTGGAAATCACTAGCTCCGGCCTACCTGCCTTCTCAACAGTACTTTTAAGAAAACGAAATTTTTTAAGAAAATATATATTTTAGAATTGGTCCTTTTGTCAAGAATAGGTAGATTTTTAAGAGTAGGTACTTATCTCAAGAAAAGTTATTTTGTTTCACAACAAAAGTACTCTTTCAAGAAAAGGTAGTTTTTGAAGAAAAGGCAATTTGTTTGAATTTGAATTTTGTTGACCCATTTTTGTTAGTTTTTGGTTAATGTATAAGAAATTCATACTACCAGCTTACACGTCATGTACATTTTTTGAATCGGAAAATGGTTGGTCTTTTGTTGGAAATAATAGACAATTCAGTTCAACACACACAGCAGTTTCGACTACGTGAGAAGTTCATCATCAGATGCCTAACTACTGTGCCTGAATTGATACCATCGGTTGATCATCAATCGTATATATACATACTCAATTCTGCATTTCACATGTGCGAATTAGTATCGATCGAAGATCCCTAAGTATCAACATCACTGAAAGGCCAATAAAAGAAGAACATGGTGGAACAATTCTGTCTGTTCTTGTTGTTGGAATTATAGGCCTTTCAGTGATGTTGATACTGAATTGTCTATTATTTCCAACAAAAAACCAACCATTTTTCAATTCGAAAAATGTACATAACTTGTAAGCTTGTAGTATGAATTTCTCATACATTAACTAATAGGCAATTTGTTGTAAGAACATTTACCTTTTTAAGAAAAGGTACTTTTTGTAAGAAAATTACTTTTTTTAAGCAAACGTTCTTCTTTAAGATAAGGTTTTGTTTTTAAGAAAAGATATTTTGTTTAAGAATATGAATAGGTATTTCTTTTTTGAAAATTTACTATTTTTTAAGAAAAGGCACTTATGTGTTTAAGAAAATGTTCTTTTTTAAACTTCTTTTACATTGGCTTTTCTAAATTTACTTTTTATTGGGTCCAAACTACAATATGTTCTAAGTATTGGTTACAGGCTCCACCTAGAAAACTTTCCATTAAACAAGAAATTTTCGAGCATATGTGAGACATCTAGGTAGTCTAGACACAAACCAAAGCAAAAGTAACCAATATACATAGTTGATAATAGTGGGTTGTAGCATAATAGCGTCAAAACAAAAGTTGTTTAATTTTTTTCAATTAGCCCCGTTAAGGAACTTCGTTCCAAAAAGCGTGTAAAATCGACCAAAAAGTACATAGTATACCAAAACCGTACATAGAATGCACAAAAATATATATAAAATGCATCAACACTTTACCAAAAAGTACTTGTAGGGCCAACAAAGTATCAGAAATAGTCATTCTTGGTAGCCAAAATATACATAAGATTACCTGTACTTTAGGTACTAAAAAGAACATACAATTATCAACCATTGTACTTTGACGACAATTGGCACATAGACAGTACCGAAAAATTTACATTTGGTATCAAGAAATGTACGTGGTTGTACCAGAAAAGTACATATTTTGGTAATTTTGTATGTGTTTCTGTGTTGCCGAGTACAAACTCATGTGGTAATTTTTGGCCACGAAAAGCATGTTTCTATGGTACTTTTTATGTCATTGTTGGTACTTTTTATGCTCCCTTTTTGGTACCAAAGTCACTTGCTAGCAACAAGTACATTTTGGTTATTTGTATGTACTTCATTTGGTACAGTATGTACTTTCTGTAATTTTTGGGTGATTCGCTGTACTTTTGGAACTTTTGTGTCTTCATTGGGATTACTTTCGTTTTAGTACAATTTATTCACTCACAACTGCGTGCGCGTGCGTTGAGCAAAAGCTCATTGCTCGCACTCGCCTTAAAATCCTTATAGCGAATAAGATAAATATTTTAGAAATAGTAAGTAAAAAAAAAATATATGGTTTCCCATTACATCCCATGAAGGGACCGGGGAGAGCTTCTCACAATCACTGAGCTTTACACCGATTCCGAACGGTATTTTGAGAAGCTTTTTCATGGCTATATACTCGATAGTGTCGCCGTCACTATGCGAGGTGACCGCCGCCGAAAGAAATCTAAGATGGTCAGAGCAGGGTTCGAACCCAGGATCTCATGTACAGGAGCCGCGCACACTAACCATTGCACCACCGACGGCCACAGAAATAGTAAGTGATGTGTAAAATTTACCGAAGACAACAAACAATGTACTAGAATTGTATCAAAAAGTGTATAAGGTGTATAAAAGAATATAAAAAAGTTCGCAAAATGTGCAAATGTATACCAAAAAGTAGATAAAAGTTGTACCAAAAAATTCAGATATTGTATCAGTGTCCTAAAGTCTACCGAAAAATATATGGAATTGTACCTAAAAATACATAGTGTCTCAAAAAATGTACATAATGTGTGTCAAAACGTACAGACAGTATGCCAAACAATGTACCAAAACCTATGTATTGTCCTATATAATGTAAATGTACAGAGTAACAAAATGTGCATAAAAAGTTTACTTTTTTGCGTACACTTACAATACATTTTATAGGACAATACATAGGTTTTGTTACATTGTTTGGCATACTGTCTGTACATTTTGACAAGTAAGGCGCAATCTAGCCGCCTGACCAAAATCAGCAACAGCCAATTGCTCGTTGTGGGTGCATTTGTTTCTCGTGTATTGCATGAGGGTTTTCTGAGCCCAAAATTCGACAATTTTGTGTATTAATGAAAACATTCACATTCAGGCTACTATTAAATTAGACGCAACTTGTCAAACACAAATTTCAAAGAGCACGAATTTTGATAAAAAAAATACGTAATTGATTTCCAAGCGGGTTACCCTGGGTAACACATTGTCATTGTCGTGGGGAATGGTTAGCGATTGTTTACCCATTAGGCACAGGTTATTGGGAAAATAATGGGGAATTACCTATCACGATTACCCACTACACATGAGGAATGGCGAAGGGTAATGGGATACCCAGGGTAGCCCATCTCCATTTTTGATCAAAAATATGCAAAAATTAGAAGCGGGAAGGGCCACTGCTCTTAAAGACTTTAGGCCTATAAGCTTAATATCATTCCTGCTGAAAACTTCCTGCTATAAACTGGTACGATACATAGTACATACACGCTGAAAAATCAGTCGTTTTTTGTTGTTTGGATGCAAATATAACATGTGAATGGAGCTTGTCGCAAATATAATATACTTGTGGGCAAACGCATTGTGTTTGCTATTCAATATTACATGTTTGAGACACAATGATTAATATATTATAATTTATGTGTTTGCGATCCAAAAATATCTGTGTTGCGATACAAACAAAAGAATAAATGAGGAACAATGAGAGAGTCTATCTTGATAATGTGTATCTGTATTTTTGCATTATTCTCTCAGTCAGTTTTTGTTTTATGGTTCGTTGAAGTAGGTATTGTATGGCACTTTCTGACAAAAGAACCTGACTTAAAAATGGTATAACTTTGGAAGGCATTCATAGGAGAAGATGACTTTTTTTTTTGCAAAAATTGGCATTGTAACTTCACTTGTTCCATTACCCATTTAACGAATTGCCGGCGCATTCCATGGTCTCTTGGTTTGAGCTCCTGAGTAAGCTGAATTTTGGAAATACCCATCACGATTACCCATTACACACCGGGTAATGGGGAAAATAACATTTATTTTAGCGATTTTTTGAAAATAAATTCTTCCATACGAATTGGACCAATTTCTGAAAATCCCTTAGAAACCAGAAAAAATTGTTTATTTTTTTCGATTGGACGCTCCGTTTCCGAGATACAGGCATGAAGGCGTTTCAGCTAATTTTTATTGGAAAAATTTAAGTTTTAGCCATTTTAAAAAAAAAAGTGATGCCATATTGATTGAATAAAGCCTTCTATGGAGGTAACATTTTTATTATTTTATCGATTGGATGCATCGTTTCCGAGTTATAGCCTCTTTTATTTTAGCAATGTTCTTAATTTGACGATTTTTTTGGGAGAAAGTCTTCCATACAAATTGGACCAGTTTCTGACCAGTTTGTTTGTTTTTTCGATTGGACGATCCGTTTCCGGGATATAGGCATGACGACGTTTCAGCGATTTTTTATTGGAACAATTTTAGTTTTAGCGATTTTATTTTAAAAAAGTGATGCCATATTGAAGACATCCATTGGATAAAGCCTTTTATGGAGGTAACATTTTTATTAGTTTTTCGATTGGACGCAACGTTTTCGAGTTATAGCCGCTTTTTATTTTAGCGACTTTCTTTTCTTTCTCCATATGAATTGGACCACTTTATGTAAAACTCTTAGAAATCTTCAAGAAAAGCTTATTTTTTCCCGTGTACGCTCCGTGTCCGAGATATAGCAATTTTCTCTAATTTTTTCTTATTTTCGATCAAAAATGGGAATGTGTTACCCTGGGTAACCCACTACCCATCGCCGTGAGTAACTACCCATTATTGTCCCCATTAATCTGAGGGTAATGTGTAATCGTGATGGGTAGGTATTTCCCCATTTGCGTGGGTAGTTACCCATTATTTTCCCCATTACCCACAGGGTAATTATTCATTACACATTCCACACGACGATGTTTACGGGTTAAAAAGGGGGGAGAGGGGTGAATTCGAACTCTGACGCATCAAGGTGGACGTCTTTTGTCAAAATTCACTGCGTAGTGCTTCGTGAAATTTTAAGTTGTGGAGAACGATGCCGAATTGATGTTTTCGGGGTTTCGGCGACACTCTCGTTTACAGCAGCAATGTTTTCAAGTGATCTACAGGTACGCTGACGCACAGGAGTTCTACTGTCCATAACCGACCCAGTTTCTTAAATTTTTTTGACCACTTTTCGAATGGTTGACCACTTTTCGAATGGTTCGAATGGTTGATTAGTGGTCATCTTGGTCACATTCTAACTAATTGCAGTAGTCGTCATCGGGGTTTCTCTCTTCTTTCTATTTCTATATACAATAAAAATTGTATGCAAGTGGTGGACATTTTTCTTTGGGTCATAGACTGAAAATGCCGATGTGGGTATGATTGACGTTTTCTCGATTCCAGTAGTGTCTTTCCTGTAAGACACCATTGATCTCAGCTAGACCCAGTTTTTGGGTGTCTTTAGAGGAGGTCTTAACAAATAATAAAAATCTCAACTCATGATAAACTGCTTGGAGGATACTACAGGAAATTGTCGCAGGATTACTTGTTTCCATATATTACACAATTTTGCGGCTACGTGCAGTTTTTCTCCCGTAGTTATATCGCTTGTTAATGTATTGTTTTATATTTTATAAATCTTTCTTCCCATCTAAAGTAGGCCCAACACCGGCTATGCGGCATTGGGTTTTCTATTTACTTCAGCCCTAAAACTTGCCGGCTTTCAGCTCCTAAAACGTCTCCTTTGTTCTCGATAATGGAACGAAACTGAGTCTGACGCATCACAAAATAAAACCACAGACGTCTCCGGAGTGGAAGGACAATTACCATTCATTTCACTACCTACGAGTGCATTTTGAAATCTTAGATTATTTGTAAGGCTTTTCTTGGTAACCAAATTGTCCTCTAAATAAATTGTTCAAAACGAAAACATAAAGAGGGATCAAATTGATATTACAAGCGTCATACAGGAAAGCCACCGTTGATATCGCAAGAAAAATTACCCTTTTTGAGTACCCTAAGTTACGTCCAACTACACGTGAGGTATTTCCTTCGTTTTTGGGAACCACGGGACAATTTTCTCCAGTCTGACTTTCTTCAAATTTTAGTTATCAAGATCGTAATATTCTGCTGTTATTTTTATTATGCGGCTTTAAGAAATAGCGGAGAATTGAATAAGGATTTTTAGTTTTAGGATTTTTGTGTTTTTTAATTTAACAACACAGAGTTGGAATGAGTTATAAAATACTAGAGAAGTTTCGGCTAAATGTGTTGTTACTACAAAATTTAAAGTTGTAACAACCTCATTAAACCATTTTTCAGTTGTGGTAAGGGTTCGTATTTCGTGGGTAATGGGATATCCAGGGTAACCCATTATTACCGTGGGGGAATGGGTAGCAACCGTTTACCCAATACCCAAAGGGTATGGCGAAATTAATGGGTAGCTACCTATGACAATGGGGAAGCACCCATCACAATTACCCATTACCCTCAGAGTAATGGGGAAAATAGTGGGTAGTTACCCGACGATGGGAAATTACCCATTACGATTACCCATTACCCTCAGGGAAATGTTGAAAGTAATGGGTAGCTACTCACGGCCGATGGGTAATGCGTTACCCAGGGTAACCCATCCACATTTTTGATCGAAAGTATGAAAAAGTTAGAAAAAATTTCTATATCTCGGAAACGGAGCGCCCAATTGAAAAAATAACCAATTTTTGCGGGATTCTAAGGGTGTTTCATAAATTGGTCCAATTCGTATGGAAGAATTTTTTTTCGAAAAATCGCCAAAATAATAAAATCGCTAAAAATAAAAGTGGCTATAAATCGAAAAAAAATGTGATGCCATATTGAACACCTATTGGTTGAAGCCTCCTTAGGAGGTAACATTTTTATTTTTTTTTAGATTTATACCTATAGCCACTTTTTTATTTTAGCGATTTTCTTATTTTGGCGATTTTTCGAAAAAAAATTTTAAAAAAAAAAGTGATGCCATATTGAAGACACCCATTAGTTAAAGCCTCCAACGCCGGTAAAATTTGTATTATTTTTTCGATTGGACGCACCGTTTTCGACCTATAGCCGCTTTTTTATTTTTTGGCGATTTTCTTAGTTTGGCGATGTTTGGAAAAAACAATTTTTCCAAACGAACTGGGCCAGTATTGGCCGCTCCGTTTCCGAGATATAGCAATTTTTTATAACTTTTTCATATTTTCGATCAAAAATGGGAATGTGTTACCCTGGGTAACCCACTACCCATCGCCGTGAGTAACTACCCATTATTGTCCCCATTAACCTAAGGGTAATGTGTAATCGTGATGGGTAATTCCACATTGTCGTGGGTAGCTACCCATTATTTTCCACATACCCTGTGGGCAATGGGTAAACGTTCATTACACATTCTCCATTATACATTAACATTTTGTATGGGTAACTCATTCGGGGGGGGGGGGGGGGGTAAATACGAACTCTGGTTATGGTAACAGTATTTGTCGGTTGCCATAAGCTCGTTTGGAAACAATCCGATGACAACCAACAAAAGGGTCAAATCTTAAAAAAATTGATCGGGACATCCAGATTTTTCGTTTGCCGCAACCTCATTCCATTTTAAATTCTGTTGACGCAACCGAATCTGTTGAACCAATAGTATCAATCGAATCCTATCGTTTGTGACAACCTCTAAATTTGGTTGCCTCGAACGAATAGTTCATTTGGAATTAACACATGTTAAATTTATAATACCAAATGTTGGCATTATTCTCTAGAGATGATTCCACTGGTCACCAGTTCATAATTCTTTTAAAGAGTTTATATCCAACAAATTGCACACCTATCCCCCAAATATCCTTAATAGTCCCTATATGAAATCTGTTCCTTGAACTTGCCCACTGTACTGTAGTTTGCATATTGTAGAGTTGTGTACTGTGGTCTTTGTCGCTGTTGCTGTCACCGCTTTTGGTCGACTACAGTCGACTAAAAGGTAAATGCAACATTGGAAAATTAATAAATTACCGCGGGACATGGATTTCCGTCAAAAATTTATTATTTTAACATTGTGTGGACACGGGTAAATATGTATTAAGTCTTTGTTTAATAACACCACCAACCTCAACGCACAATTGCAAACACATGCACAGAGATTGTCAGATATCACAACTAGTGACTATACAAATGTAAATGCATACACACTTTCACACACGCACACAGACGCCGGTACACCTATGGATACAGGATCACAAGCAGGAGCAGTAGAAGCAGCATTTATATTTCTGCCATTGTTAAATATAATGGGAGTCGTTATACAAATGAAAATGGTTTTGAAGTCGATGGGAAAAGACAATAACACTGACGCCAGTTTCATATGTATTTGTGTGCACATGTACAAATTCACGAAATTCGTACGCATATATAGATGCAAATGCAGTAGGTGTGTACACGAGATGCGTATTTCTGTTTATTGAAGGTAACCAAGTATATTTTCGCACAGTGGATTAATACAACTTTATCTGAGGACCATGATTCGAGTTATATCTATCTTCCAATAACATAAATACTTCTGCAAAAATACAAAAAATTCATTATGTCGAATTTCCTTTGGGCCACTGAACTAGTTTTAACTGAATTCAGTGACCACAATACGCTCACTTCAACCTTACCAATAATTGAATGAGGTTGTGGCAACCGAAAAATTAGTTTTTAGCAACCGCAGTTTTAGTGACGCCTAAAAGTACGCCTTGGCTACCACATAACGGTTCACCACGTATGATTGATTAATTCACTTCACTAGCGATTAAGTCGATATAGAAACATAATTCGAAAGACGAGTGTTAGCACGAAAGGGTTCTCGAATCTGCTGATGTATATAAACAGCTGATGGGCTGTGGAATTGTGATCAGTATCAGTTTAAAGCCGCATTCACAATGCAAGCGACAATTTCGTTTCTAATGCCAACTCGTTCTCACACACAGAATTCCACATAATGCCTTTTCGTTTTCTTTTACAAAAATGTAACTAAAATTTGTCGCTGAAGTTGGTCTATTTCTACTCCAGCAACATATTTGTTCGAATAAATAATATAATACTAAGCGGTAGATGGCGCAGTATTTCAAATTTCATTTTCAAACTTAAAAAAATCAATGAAAATTGAAACCATTTGTATTAAACGATGCATTATAAAACGCAATTTTATCCGTAGAATATTTTAATAGCAAATATGTTTAAATACATTAACGTTTTTTAACTTTCAAAATACAAACCTGGATGTGACATTTATGACATTTGTATCATGATGCAACTAATAGAGGTTGTGTTATAAGAGCAACTTAAATTATTTACATTTGTAATTTGTGGCTTACTTTTATTCTTGACATACATTTGTGTTAACCTTGACACGAAAACAAAATATATTTTATTGCTGCCCTGATATATTGGCCGTAATACTGGTATCACCTGTTAGAACAAACATCTCGATTCGAAGTAAACTGTTGCTTACATTTCGAACGCCTATTGAAAATGTTGCTTGCATTGTGATTCCGGCTTAATTGTGATCAGTATCAGAATAAGGATTTGTAGGAAATTGTTAATTGAAATCGTAATTTAAAAGAACCTTGTATTATTTGAAGAAATTTAACAGCTAAATTCCAATAACTAGTAAATTCACAATAATATTTAGGCTCTAACCTTCAGTGTTTGTAGCTTCATTCAACATTTCTTCGATCTCGCACATCCTCAAAACTATCAACATCTTCTTGCGCACTTTACTTTAATGGAGGTCGCCATTATCTAGAATGGAAAGATTTTTAAAACAAACTATAGTAAACAAAACTGTCAGTTCCTTCAAAATGCCCTCAAAGTTCAAACACATTCAGAGAGTGAGAAAATTGCGCCTGGTGTCCTAAACATCGAAATAAGTGTTCCCATTTTGTAGTGAGGTAATTACAAGTAAACAGATGATTATCTTTAATCTATAAAGTAAAAAATCACTAACGTCGGATGAATAGTCTAGAATTTATATGCCTTGTAACTATAAACATCACAATTGCGCTATATTTTCTCAAGCTATTTCACATTCTACGTTGCAACAAGTTGCGTCTAAATGCAATATTGTGAATGCATAACTTCTTCCATACAAATGTCTGGTACATTCCAAAACAATCTAACCAAATGCCCACTGTGCTACTGTGCGACGCTAAGCCTGTGTTGCACCAAACACTTGCAAATTTGACTATGAATAATCGCTCTTGGAATAGACAATAAATAGTGTACAAACAAAGCTGTATTTTTGGCACAACCATACCTATATTTGGGTCGCAAACACATGTATAATATCATATTAATCACTGTCTATCCAACATGTAATATCGAAAAGTAAACACGATGTATTTTTGGACACAAGTATGTCGTCGGTGGTGCAACGGTTAATGTGCGCGGCTCTTGTACATGAGATCCTGGGTTCGAACCCTGCTCTGACCACGTTCAAAAAAAATTTCTTTCGGCGGCGGTCACCTCGCATATTGACGGCGACGCTGTCGAGTATATAGCCATGAAAAAGCTCCTCAAAATACCGTTCGGAATCCGTGTAAAACTGTAGGTCCCAATTAGTAAGTGAAAACTGGAAAGCGCACAGCTCAGTGACTGTGAGAAGTTCTCCCCGGTCCCTTCATGGGATATTATGGGACACCATTTATTTATTTTTTATGCCATACTTACGACAAGCTCCAAACACGCTTTAAATGCATCCAACCAACAAAAAAATACAGATTTTTCAGCGGGTATGACCTAATTAATATGAAGTTTGGTTATCGCTGAATCATGTTCAGGATTGATTGAGGTCGTTTCAAGAAAAATTCAGCTGTAGCGAGAGAAATCAGTTGTGGCAATGGTAAACGCAATTCTGTGGTAAACTCCAAATTTTCGGTTGCCACCCAATAGTTTTGTGATCGTAGGTTTGTGATATGAAAAAACCAACCACCCAATAGTTTTGTGATCGTAGGTTTGTGATATGAAAAAATTATATTCGTCGAAGAATATGATATTCTGAATTTTTTTTTGGGGGCTGTGGGTCTGAAATTATTAAACCAGACACCCATACCTATTATTCAGATCGCGTCAGCTATCCTGAATCCTTTTTGAAAACATACTTGCTTATGTAGGTATGTTAACTGCCAATTGCTCTGCCGGCAGAGCTCTGGAAGCTATAGTAGAATTTATCTTCACATACATTACAGCAATTACAATATCAAAGAACCAATTGAAATTCAAAACACGGGGGAAATGTTCAGGACATCAACTCTTCGCCGTGGTGTGAATGCGATAAGTCGCGTGACACACTTCTCAATGAAATTGGGTATTAGGCTTCATGTCAATAAACGCCAGTCACCGATTAAGATAAAGGTGCCCCCACTAAAGTACCTCCCAAACAAATCGACACATTTACCAAAAAATCATATTTCTCCTACAACTTTTTTCTGGTAGATGTGATTAGCTTCAACTCAAACATTCTTTAATAATCTGTAAATGTCTACTTAACTGGAGAAAATTGGCGAGGTTTCCACGCCCCTTCAGGTACCTCCTATACAAAAGCTTCATGGTCCTCCGGGTTGTCAATGCAATAAGCCGCGTGAAACACTTCCGATCTTAATGAAATTAGGTTAATGGCAAATGGAATCCTGCAGAAGAAAGAATGAAAAAAATGGTGTCCCATAACATCCCTTGAAGGGATTGGGGAGAGCTTCTCACAATCAGTGAGATGTACGCTTTCTAGTTTTACACTCACTGACTGGGACCTACAGTTTTACACCGGTTACGAACGGCATTTTGAGAAGCATTTTCACGGCTAAGTAATCTATAGTGTCGCCATCACTAAGCGAGGTGACCGTCGTCGAAAGAAATGTAAGGTGGTATGCGCAGGGATCGCACCCACGTTCTCATGTACAAGAGCCGCGCACACTAGCCATTGCACCACCGACGTAACGAAAGAATGAGTCCCGTAAATTTTATCAAAAAGTGCAAAGTCATACCAACGGCCATGGATCAGGTTCCCCCTTTTGTAGAGATAAAGACGAAAATCTTGTCACAGATTTCCAGAGCATGTTGGGGATATGGAGAGGTCACTTCTCAGCTTAACTTATCCCAGGAGACTTAAATATAGCTAAGGGAGTTTAGTAAATACTCCTGTCGAATTTTCCTTCTTAAGAACACAAAAGCCGGTGGTGCTATGGACTACCCGATGAACTGTTTAAGGCTTGCTGCTATCAGTTGAACAGGTGCATGCATCAGCTCATAAGCAAAATCTGGCTAGACGAAGGCAATGCCCGACAATTGGAGCCTTAGCGGACTGTGTCCTGTTTTCAAAAAAAGGGAACGCGGATATATGTACCAGATATCGTGGAATAAGGCATTTATCTATCGCAAACACAATCTTCTAGAGCGTAATGTGCGAAAGACTAAGACCTTTAAAGTGTGGCTTTAGACCTGGAAAGCCAAGTATCGAACGGATATTCAGATTACGACAAATCCTGGAGAAAACCCACGAAAAACTACTCGACATCACCTACCACCTTTTGCAGATTATAAGACTGCCTTCGATAGCCAGATACTGGGAAAACTGCATCAAGCTATGTCGAAGCTTGGTATTCCTGCTAAGCTGACACGCCTTTGTAGAGAGACACTGACCGACATGAAATCCTCATTAAAGATTGGCAAAGATCTCACGGACCCATTTAGTATGAGGCGGATCTTGGAGGGCGACACCCTATCATGCGATCTCTTCAGCATATTAATTGAGATCATCGTGAGAAATACAGCAGTCAACGCGAATGAAACTGCCAGCAGCAAAAACCACATGCTGCTGATGAAATATCTCTGGGCGTCCCTGAGAGAAAAATACTCCGAAAAATATACGGTTATATAATAGCAAACTGTGAGTATCGACGGTAGCTGAACTACGAGCTGTATAATCTATGTCGCGACGTTGACGCAGTTATGGAAATCAAAATAATCCGTTTACGATGGCTAGGCCATGTCAGTAGAATGGATGAGAATGAACCAATGCGAAAGGTATTCGAAAACGTACTTGAAGGATATGAAAAATGGAACGACCAAGACTTCACTGAAAAGACCACGTGGAAGATTGCCTGCGACAGCTTGGTGTAACCAAATGGAGGCGAAAAGCTAAAGATCAACCCGGTTGGAGAAACATGTTGTCCTCGTTTTGGAAGGCCTTGAGCCCTCTGGGTTGACTGAGGCCACCAAAGTAAGTAATACACAAACGAAGAAAGAACCAAAATCGTTGAACTTTATATTTCAAATCAAAAGGCCCATTGTTATGACTCAGCGCGCATATACTCGTAGTTGATATTTTAACGTTCAGATTTTTAATTAAATAGGTTCGTTAATATTCGAAACTGCATTATATCGGCTACGCAAAATTCAAGAGCCGTTCATCAACGACAAGGACAGCATTGGCCGAAAGTAGCATTGGCCCCGTATTTCTTTAAAAATTCAGATGGTGGACCTGCAATGGTGGTCAATATCCGGCGATGTTGGAAAAATGTTGGAAAACCATCACCAATTATGAATCCCATTAACTATGAAAACTAGAGTAAAAATTAATTAAAAAAGTAAAGGGTTTCCCGTTACATCCCATGAAGGGTTTAGGGAGAGCTTCTCACAAATAAGTGCACTTTGGGCGTTCTAGTTTTACACTCACTGATTGGGACCTAAAATTTTACACCGATTCCGAACGGTATTTTGAGAAGCTTTTCATGGCTAAGTACTCGATAGTGTCGCCATCACTAAGCGAGGTGACCGCCATCGAAGGAAATTTTAAGGTGGTCAGAGCAGGGATCGATCCCACGTTCTCATGCACAAGAGCCGCGCACACTACCATTGCACCACCGAAATGAATTATCGCAGGAAAATATTAAAAAAAAAATTTTCGATTGCGCTACAAGGTATGCAATAATTTGCGCTAAAAAGTATGCAATTTTTGGTATTTAAAAAGTTTTTCGATAGCGCCAAAAAGTATGCAATAATTTGCGGTAATATTGCAAACAACATGAAAAAATATTTGTATTAATACTTTAAATACATCTTGTAATACTTAACTTTTTTGTTTTTGAATAAAACAGTATACTTCCAAAGCAAAATGTTCTTAGTTTTTAAGGGGATTGAATCTTAGTGAAAAATATTTATAAATTATAGGGTAGAAACTGCATTAACTGAGGCCTTCGTTAGAAAATGATGCCTTATTTCAGCGACATCTAGGGGATAAATGTAGTACTCCTCGATACATATACTACAATGTCTTGCATGTTACGATCGAGCCACAAACAAAAAAACTACGATAAAACCGATTTTGACTGTTTTGTCTCGAGGTGATCTTTAATATTTACCCTCGACTTTGGCAATTTTTCAAGGACTTTAAGTCTTGAAGAGCTGTGCGAACCACTGTAAACAAGTGACTTCAGAAACATTTCATAAGTTTTCAGGTTTATTGAAAACCATTGTTTCTCCAATACACAAGTAATAAGTTCAGCAGCTATGTCCTCCTTCTACAGCGCATATACACGGGTGTTAGTGCTTTTTAAAACGAATGTATATGGGTACGTGAGTGTGTGCGTATATTTCTCCTCAGTGCCATTTTTGAGTTTATAAGTGAGTGTGCGTGTGTATCTGTGTGAGTATTAATTAAAATGTTATGTCTGTGGTGGAATCACCTCCAGTACCTGTACACTGAGTGTTTCATTATGCCATCATCTCGGTTGGATTATATTTTGTGGGAACAACATTTTTGTTCAGGAAATTTCATAAATACATTTTTTTTCCAACATTCATTCACATTTCGTTTGCATTTTTGTAATATTTTATCTCAATTTTCAGATTTTTCTCATTCGTTAATTGTATTTTGTTTTTATTATTCTGTTTGCTATTGAGAATAAAAAAAATGTTTGTGATGGCTTTTGTGAAATTTGTTGGACCAAAAACTCGGTGATAGTTTGTCGTCATTTGTGGCGAATGGAAATGCATTGTGTCTGAGGTGATGCACAAGTTTATTGTTGCTGCATTTGTTGGACTTTCAATGAGGTCATAGTTCAAATAATATATGGAATCTATTTCCCATATTTGCAAGAAAAACGTTGCATCGGAACAACATTATGCGGATGTTACACTCTCATAGCTGTTTCACATTTGCCTGGTGTTGAGATTTGACAAAACGATTAGGAAAGTTATGATACTCATTTTCGTACTTCTGACTTAATAACACAAATCCAAACTTTAATCCATATCGCTCAAAATTTTTCGAATCGAACTTGGTTATACCGGGTCCTCTCCTTTTCAACTAATGAGGTTGTTTTTGTTTTCTTGCCGCAAATTTGTCACGACAAGTCGATGATCTCTACTGAATTATAATGAATCCATCTCTCGTTAAGAATGGCAGACATATCCCGATTATTAAGCCTTCATCGGATTTCGGTAGAAAATCACTTAACATTCATTTGAAATTCTCTCTTTCGCAAACGATGTCGAAAAATGTAGTGGACTTGTTCAACTGATTTGCCTTCATCCCTGAAAAATCGCCAATAATAGAGCCCCGGGTATCATCTACATATGGGAGGGTTATTTCCCTATAATGCCCACGCTGAAAAATCAGTATTTTTTTGTTTGGATGCAAATATAACGTGTTTGTAGCTTGTCGCGAATACAGTATACTTGTGTCCAAACACATTCTGCTTGCTATTCAATATTACATTTTTGGAGACACATTGATTACACACATTGATTTGTTACCAAAAACGTGACAAACAACAAAGAAACAAAAAAGCAGCACATCTTCATTTCGTGAACACAATGCTTGCAAATATATACATAGTTCCTGCAATATGTTACTGGGGCCGTTTTTTTAGCGTGCAATTGCCAGGTCATCAGCATATGCTACGACTTTGTAACTTGATCCCTCTGGCTCCAGAAAATGACTGTTCATTGCAAAATTCCAGAGAAAGGGTGGTAAATATCCACCTGAAGGGCTCCCTCTATTCGCATTTCTAATTAAGGTTGTGTGGCTCAAGAACGAAGTTAAAATTAGGATGAAATTAATGATCCCGTAATCAACACAAAGTGTCGATTAAGCAGATTTTCTAGATCCCGTTGTTAAAAGCGCCCTCTATATCGAAATGTGCGTGAAGATAGATTGAAATAAAGGGGTTTTCATCAGAGACGCTACAAAAGTAAATCGATAGGGACAGCAAACGACGCCATATTTTTTCCCGCACTTTTGATATTTCTCTTCAGTAAGGTTTGCCATTTCATCATTGAAAGATATACGAGCCAACAACGAGTCGAAATTATTAAAATTTACTACCGACATTTGAAGTCAGTGGCTTCAACTTTAAGAGACCAACTTTAAGAGGCCTCTACAATCAGCGATAAGGCTCATTTCTGGCTGAATGGCTTCGTCAATAAGCAAAATATGCGTTATTGGTGAGACAGCAATCCACACGTAATCCACGAGTCATCATTGCATTCCGAAAAAATTACGGTTTGGTGCGGTTTATGGGCCGTACTTCTTCCGTGATGATCAATACCGGCACATTACTGTGAATGCGAATCGCTACCGTTCAATGATAACCGAATATTTTTGGCCCCAATTGGATAATATGGACTTGGAGGACATGTGGTTCCAACAGGACGGCGCCACGATCCACACAGCGAATGCCACAATCAATTTATTGGAAACCAAGTTTGGTGAACGTGTTATCTCACGAAATGGCCCAGTCGATTGGCCGCCTCGGTCGTGCGATTTGACACCGTTAGATTATTTCCTGTGGGGCTACGTCAAGTCTATGGTCTATGCCAACAAGCCAGCGACGATTGATGAACTTCGTACGAATATTGAACGTGAACTTGCAGCAGTATCGGCCGATTTATGCTTGAAAACAGTCAAAATTGGGTTCAGCGTCTGGACTTCTGCAAGCGTGCCCGTGGTGGCCATGCAAAAGAAATCGAGTTCCATACATAATGGCATCGAACGTACTTTCACAGGAATAAAGAATTTCATTGGTATCTAAAACCGGTTTTGTTTTATTTAAAAAAACTTTTGTAGCGCTCTTATTGAAAAACCCGTTACAACTAGCAAAGACTCAAACCACTTTGGACACTAATAACCAATATTAACAAATATTGAAAAAATTTACTCGAAAAGTGGTTAATTTTATTAAACAATACGAAAAATATATGTCAAGTCATAACATTTTACACCTTGTGGCCAATCACAGGACACTCTGCGGATCAAAAGTACACCGGGAGAGAGTCAATATGAAGTACTTTCTTAACTTAGTTGCCATATATCTCAAAGCAATTTCAAAATCTCGCATTTTAGGATTATCTATTTTATGCCCCATTTTTTAACCAGGACTACTGTGGTCAAAAAAAATGTATTCTCTTCCAACCAAATATACTGGCGTTGATAGTCCTTGAGACGCACATTCAGAATTTACTGTTCCCATATTTCATGGCATTTACAGAATCACTTATTTTTAATTTGAAAGTTGTATTCGAACAGGAATTTTTGCCCACTGTAGCCGACTAAAGGATTCTCTGCGGATCAAAATTACACCAGGAGTAAGTCCACTGCGTGTTCTCTCCGATCTTAGTAACCTCATATTTCAGAGCAATTTCAGAATCTCAAAATTTGGGACTTTCTACTTTATACCCCATATGTTAATTTGGCCCAATGTAGTCAAATAAACAATTCTCTGCGGATCGAAAGTATACCAGGAGAGCACGCACTGTGTGTACTTTTTTGTGCACTGCACTGTGTCCAAATATGGGATTCTCTGACAACCAAATGTTGCAAATATAACTTTAATGTTAAATTCGAAAACGCATTTTGGCCTACTGTATTTAAGTAAAGGATTCTCTGCGGTTCACTAGTATACCAGGGGAGTGTCCACTGGGTGCTCTTTATGAATTTATTAGCCGCATATCTTGGAGCAATTTCAGAATCCCACAATATTGCATTTTCTATTTCTCGCTTCATTTTTGTGGCCGTCAGTGTTGCCAAATGATGGATCCTCTGTCAAGCAAACAGTCGAAGACAGTCCTTGAGACGCACATTTCGAATTTACTATCCCCATACTTCAGAACATTTGCAGAATATCGGAAATTATATTTTTTTGGGTTAACTAACATTTGAATCACAACTGACATGTGCAGAATACATGCTAATTGAAAGTTTGATACGAGTACATAGAGTAATAATTACACCTAGAGGTGCCACCTTTATCATCTGACGTTTCATTTCACACACTTCGTGGTGAGGTCGGTGCGATAGAGGGATATTTGACGTAAACCAAGTGTAGATACAAGAATTGTTGGCTTAAAATTGTCATGTATTTTTGGGTGAGAAGTGTGAAATTTAAACGTAATTGGGAATTTTTTGTTATGTTTTAATAGTCATATTTTGGTTACAAGCATGCGCTTATCGCTTGCTAAGTTGCAAAGAAAACGGTTATTTAGCGAGATAAGTCATTTTATTCCAAAATATGAAAAAGGGTGGGAAACGGTAAAAGAAGCGAAAATTTTTTTTTCTTAAACTTAACGAAAATGATTCGCGTCGTTAAGTTTTCGCTAAATCTTCGCTAAGTTATCCACACAAAACAAGCGATTATAGTTATAAGCAAGTGGTGTAACCAAAACACGCTTATTGTTAGTATATACCAACAAAACGAAATGCTGCTACTGTTTCCTTGTTGGGTGGTTTGAAGTTGTGCCTCAATTTGTTATTATTACAGAAATACTTTTCAACATGCAACGTTCATATGCAACCTCACCAAGCTTCGTAAGTTTACTGAGAGAAATCACTACTCTAGGTATATGATTACCCTATGATGTGATATATCTCACCACAAACGGTTGATGAAATTGCTAAGGAACTTTGTGGATGAATCGCGAAGTATAAGAGGGAGGTAAATCCAGTATGAGAGAGCTCGACACCAACAACAATCAACTTTTTCTGACTATCAGGATCCAAACGAAGCTACACGATGAAAAATCTGTAATTGTTTGTATTTTGGAAGTCAGTGATTCAACAATATTCCGGAATATGCGTGTAATTTGCAGATGAAGTCAGTGTTTCTTATTTTGGCCGATGTATTGTGTTTTAGTTTCATGTATTCAGTTGTCAATGGTTCATCGGACAGAGGATATACAAAGGGCTTGATCAGTCAAAAAAGTATAAATAAAGGCACGAACGGGTTGTTTATGTATTTCGTATATATGGATGTGTGCTACCAAAGTGAGAAACGATTTTGAGGAAAGAAACCGGAGAGGGCAACAACGTGAAGCTCTTTGTCTGTCCGCGCCTTTACTGAGATAATCGGAACGCCGGCCCATTTATGAAATATAATAAACAAACATACAAAACACACTAGTTTGTATGAACTAGGTCTTTGGAACAAAGTTCCTTATCGCACCTTGCGGGATGGGGACTAAATGTAAAAAATTAAACAGTACTATGTTACAACCCAGTATTATCAACTATATTGGGTACTTTTGATTTGGTTTGTGCCTAGACTAAAATATGTTGCGACATTTTTTTTTTGTTAATGGGGAGTTTTCTAGCTGGAGCCTTTAAAAGTACACTTAGAAAAGCCAAAGTGAAAGAAGTGTAAAAAAGAAAATATTCTTAAATAAGTGGCTTTTTTTAAAAAAAAAAATTTTCTCTAAAAAAATACCTATTCATATTCTTAAACAAAGTACCTTTTCTTACAAAAATACATTATATATATTTTCGTACAAAAAGTATTTTTTTAGAAATAAGTACCTTTTCTTAAAAAAATACATTTTCTTACAACAAATTGCCTTTTCTTAAAATACTACATTTTTTACAGAGTCAATTTTTTGTGAATCAAAATAACTTTTCTTGAGGTAAGTGTACCTCTTTTTTAAAATGTACATACGTATTCTTAAAAAAGGAACAATTCTAAAAAATTCCCAATTTTTAAAAAAAACATTTTCTTCACAAAATACCTTCTCTTAAAAAATACCTTTTCTAACTGAAATTCCAGATCTTAAAAGTACCTTTTCTTAAAAATAAAATAACACCTTTTCTTTTCTTTTCTTGAAAAAAAAATAACACTTCTTTAAAAAGTACCTGTTTTATTAAAAAAATACTTTTTGGTAAAAAAAATTATACTCTTATGCCCTTTTCTTACAGCAAGTACTTCTTCTTAAAAATAGTACATTTTCTTTAAAAAAAACATTAGCTTTTAATAAAAGAAGAAAATGATTGTTTTGGGAAAATATAATACATAGTCTTACAAAAAGGACCTAAAAATATACTTTGAAAAAAGTGCATGATCTTAAAAAATTTACTTCTTTGTAAAAAAACAATATATACACTCTTATGGCCTTTTCTTACAGAAAGTACTTTTCTTAAGAATAGTACCTTTTCTTTAAAAAAACACATTAGCCTTTACTAGACGATGTACCTCTCTTTAAAAAATTACCTTTTCGGGAAAATATAATATATATTCTAACAAAGAGGACCTAAATATAATAATGACCTGGTCTACGAAAAGGGACCTTACGTGCGAAAACTAGTTGTCTGTGAAAAAGCGGTTAAAAGTAAGCAACTCGTTTCGTCAGTTTCTCATTATCTCGTTAATTGTTCCGGACGTCCAGTAAGTGTTGTTGTTGGTCCAGTAAGTGTTGTTGTTGTTCGGAATATTATTATAGTTCATCGTGTATCATGTATTTTGTTCATTACCAATAAATTATATTTTGTCGTATTTTTACTCTTCTTTCTCTACACTTTTAGTACACTTCTAAGCAAGTTAGGATTTTCTGCTTGTCACCACGTGAAAAAGAATCTCATCTTCCATCCGAATCAACCAAAAAGTGAAAATTCATGTTTTGACACCTAAGCCCCCTTTGCGTAGACCAGGTCACATATACTTATTTTTTTAAAAAAAATACATTCTATAAAAAAAAATTCTTCAAAAAGTTCATCATTTTACAAAAAGTATATTTTTTTAAAGTTCCATTTAAATTACTGTATTATCAACGGGTGCCTTAGGCGTGTTGGAACTAACTAGTACATAATGTATAGCGAAAGGAAATTCGTTCCAACCGGGTGTCCCCTGACACCTCATGTAATTTTGTACATGTATATTGTTTGCGTACCAACGCATAGTGATAACCAACGCATAGTTGAAACGTTCTAAAAATAAAAACGTGAGGGACAACAAAGGAAGGAGAAGGAAAAGAGCAGCAGATTCTCATTTCATGAAAAAAAAAACAAATAATTCATTTAATGCAAATAAATGTAAAATGGGCCGTTTTAAATCTATTATTTTTTTTTGTATTAATTATTTATACATGTGGATTTATATTGATAAAATTAACTATAATATTTGAATTTGAATTTTGTTGACCGATTTTGTTAGTTTTTGGTTAATGTATGAGAAATTCATACTACAAGTTTACAAGTCATGAACATTTTTCGAATTGAAAAATGGTTGGTTTTTGTTGGAAGTAATAGACAATTCAATTTCAATACACACTCACTGGCATGACTAGTTTCGAACTCCGTCACAAGTTCATCATCAGATGCCTAACTACTGTGCCTGAATTGATACCATCGGTTGATCATCAATCGTATATGTACAAACTCAATTCTGCAATTCACATGTGCGAATTAGTGTCGATCGAAGATCCCTAAGTATCAACATCACAGAAAGGTCTATAATTCCAAACAACAAGAACAGACAGAATTTTTCCACCATGTTCTTCTTTTCCTCATGCACTCTCGCATTGTTGCAGTGCTTTGAGGTAAGTATAAATAAATATCACAGAGTAGTATTTTTCCGTGGTATAGCATCTTTGAAGACCGTGCTAGTGCCAGTTACATTTATTTGAATTTGAATTTTGTTGACCGATTTTGTTAGTTTTGGTTAATGTATCAGAAATTCAAGATATGAACATTTTTCGAATTTTTTTGTTGGAAATAATAGACAATTCAGTTTCAACACACACCCACTGGCATGACTAGTGATGTTGATACTTAGGGATCTTCGATCGATACTAATTCGCATATGTAAATTTCAGACTTCAGTTTGTATACGATTGACGATCAACCGGTGGCATCAATTCAGATACAGTAGTTAGGCATCTGATTATGAACTTGTCAAGGAGTTCGAAACTAGTCATGCCAGTGAGTGTGTGTTGAAACTGAATTGTCTATTATTTCCAACAAAACCAACCATTTTTCAATTCGAAAAATGTTCATGACTTGTAAGCTTGTAGTATGAATTTCTCATACATTAACCAAAAATTAACTATAATAAAAAATACATATACAATGAAATCAAAGAATAATTCTTTTCTAAATAGTATAATGTTTTGGGTGGCAACGCGCATATGTTTCCACGTAAGTATATGGAGGTTTGGGGGACACACGACAATGCGTCCACGTAAGTATATGGATGTTTCGGGTGAACAACTCATAGCATATGTGGCCACGTAGATGTATGTATATATGTTTGCCAGTAAACATACTACTGTTTGCATTTAAATACAAGTTTGTTTGGGACTTGAAAATATATGAATGGTTGAAGTGTTTTCCTGCAGAATATGTTTGGGAGAAAATGTTACAGAGACAGATTTTTTTCAGCGTGTAGAAAGCGGTATCAATTGTGCGGCTACTTACAATGTTACAATGCATTAGTGCCAACAGTGAATTCATTGACAGACTCTATATATAGAGTTTGCTGTGAACACCAAACAATGTTTGCTACTTATCAGCTGGAAATTTGTCTGACATTACGGCAATTGTGCTGCTACAACAACAAACTCTCTGCGGTGTTGATAAAATGCCGGACAAAATATTTGCTAAAACAACAAACATATGTTTGCTGAAAAAGCAACCTTGTTTGCTTCCTCCTTGTTAACAGTCGACATTGCAAAGAACTGCTACTTGACATAATCGCTATCTGCAGTTGTGTTGAGTCAGTCATGTTAATTAAATCACTGCTTCGAAAATATCGCTAATTCCAAGTACTTGCTGTTTAATCATTGACTGTACACAGTTTGTCTGCCGAAAACAGTTCATGATACTTGTTACACCTCAAAAGCGTTTCATGTCGACTTCTTAATTGCCATTGAAGTCATCGCATTTATCACAATCGGTCGTCTCCCTTGTTTTTGTTTTCCCATAAAGTATATAAATTACTTTTTAATTTCTCTATAATTTATTAAACAATAATAAATATGTGCATGTTACACCGTGTTTGACTGGATAATTCATACATGGGGACATGGTCGTGTTGCAAACGCAATTCGAGCACAAAGGATTAATATAATTTACTAAAAGGTTTTCAATTATAAATTGTTTACAAAAATATTTATTATATACCCCTGCACTCCGGCCTTCCTGCACTCTAGCACACTGGTGATACTTCTGCACTCATGCACTCCTGCACCTCATTCACAACTCATGTCCTGCGCATATTTTCACTTGTTAACTTTACTCGATAGAGTCAGACAGACATTGACTTTTTTTATATTCCGCCTATTAATAAATACCTTTGATAGTTCAATGGACTTTTTCCCCATTGATTCACATGTGTGCTGGTGTGTAAATGTGTGAGTTACTGTGTGTCCATAGTTCACCTGAACAAATACTATGACAGGCTGCGGCGGACTTGTCAAGGTCTTCTCTAGAGAATGCATTCCAAAAGGGCCTTTTAACATAATTTTCAATTGATATTCGACAAATATCTATTGAAATTTAAAAATTGTACTCGAAATTTGAAACACATCAATTGCAATTCAAAAGATATCAATTACAATTTAAAATTCATCAATTGAAATGCAAAAGGTTTCAATTGCAATTAAAATCAAAAATACATCAATTGCAATTCAAAAAGCTACAACTGAATTTCAATAGGCTTGAGTTGAATTTTAAAAGCCGTGTTTTAAATTCAAATGACATCAATTGAATTTCAAATGACGTCAATTGTAATTTAAAATATATTCATCAATGGGAACCCAAAAGTCTTTAATTGTAATTTGAAATACATAATTTGGATGAACTGCACATCTCCGAGCCGGGCTTCAAAAAAAAAAAGAAATACCGAAAATCGGGTAAAATTATGGGAACTTCAAAAATCCAAAAAATGTTCTCCGGTCGGACGGTGTCCAAAAAACCGCTCCGCCTAGGGACAACGGAGGAACCATCAAGTGTAGGTACTCAAAGGAAAGCCATTATCCTCACGAATTTAGTGGTACATTCATTTGTGATGGCCGACGTCCTATTTTATCATATCATTTCGGGTATCGAGAATTTGAAAAACAAATTTAAATAATTCCCTTCACAAAACCAGAAGGACCCCTTCATTTAAGAAAACTTGAAATTCAAAACTAAAATGTTTGAGCGTTTGGCCGTCTTTTTTTTATAAATAATTTTATGCTTCTATATTTCGCTGCTCCAGGGAAGCATTGTCAGGAAGATAAACACAATTATTAATTAAAAACGAAATGAATTAATAAACAAAAAATGTTCCTTATGTCATTTGAAAAAAAACAATAATAACAAATATGAAAAAAATTAAACAATTGCAGAAATTTTCTTATCATATGAAAAATGACAAAAATAATAAATTAAAATAAAAATTTCAAAACTTGAAATTAAATTAAAAACACACGATTTGATTCCACAGACGTCGCACATCAAAAATCAATATTCCACTATATTCGTGATGAGAATGACTTTCATTTGAGTACCCACACTTGATGGTTCCTACGATGTCCGTAGGTGGATGCGTTGTTTGATCCCTAGGTGACCCCATAGGGCCGACCGGGGAACAATTATTTGATTTCTGAACTTCTCATATTTATTTGTTTCTTTTTTTTTGAGCCCCGGCTCGGAGAAGTGCAGTTTTGCCCAACATTTTTTTTAATTGTTGACTAACACTCAGGATATGCTCCTAGGAATACAGAAAATAGTATTGGGCTTGGGGAGTAGCAATAGGAGAAAAGATGGAATGCTACACGCTGAAAAAAACAACCCCCTGTAAAATATTGCAGGAAACATGTTTTCGTTTACCAGCATTGATTTCATAAATTGAAGATGTGGTGATTTTTTGTTTCTTTGTTGTCTGTCACGTGTTTGTTTGCGAACGGCACATTTGGGTATTATGACCTATTAATCATTGTGTCTCATATATATTTAATATTGAATAGCAAACATAAGTATAATACATATGTATACTATATTTGCGACAAGCTACAAACATATTATATTTGCATCCGAACAATAAAAAATACAGATTTTTCAGCGTTTAAGTAATAGAGAACACTCTCGTCGGAAGCTTATTCCAAATACGGACTGTTCCGCTGAAAACCGAATTTTGTCTGTCATGCCTAAGTCGATCTATTATCCCAAGTCCCAGCAAACGGATATTAATATCTGAACAATCGTGTTTTATAGATAAATAATCTTATGTCCGCTATGACAATATGTATCTCAGAAAAACATTTCTCATGAACATTTCGATGAAACATCAACCAAGGAGATAACATAGTTGGCTCTCTGGTACGCGCTCCAGTAGCTCCAATGTGGATTCATTGGGTACCATGCCACATTTGAGAGTTATATTCCATATGTGGGCAAATGCAAGTGATACAAAGGGTGTTTTCTTTTGCTTAGATAGAACTTCCGAAAGGGTGACCGTTCAAACGAACTGCCATACTTCGCCCACATTTTGACATTTATGATCGTATATGCTGGTAAATCACAATGAATAGATTCACGCTTGAACAACGCTACCAAATTATCCAAGAGTACTTTGAAAATCATTCATCGTTTCACGAAACTTATAGACGACGTCGTGATTTTCATGACGCACATTTGAGCAAGCCATCCATCGAACAGTGGACAGATATCATACCACATACTATCTAAATGATGAAAAACCACCAACACGTCCAAGGAATGTGCGTACTGAAGAAAATATCGCCGCTATAAAAGAAAATGTAAACGAAGATTCAAATTTATCAATTCGTCATCAGTCGCAGGAATTGGGTCTCTGAAAATTTGCCTTTTTTTATTGTTTGGATGCAAATATTACGTGATTGTAGCTTGCCACAAATATACTACACTTGTATCTGCTATTGAACATAACATGTTTGGGACACAATGAATTAATAGGTTATAATATATGAATTTCTGATCCAAATGTGAATTTGTTTGTTGAAAACTGCTGAAAACACAGGTGCCTCACACAATAAAGAAACAAAAACCAGCAGATCTTCAATTTACGAAAACAATGCTTGCAAACATGTACATGCTTCCTGCAATATGTTGCTGCGGCCGTTAGTTTTCAACGTGAAGGTGGGAAATTTTGCGCAAAGACCTTGGCCTACACTCACCTGTATACGATCCAGCTGGTGCAGGAATTAAAACAACGAGACCATCATATGCGTCGTTCTTTCGGCAATTGGGTTCAAGATCAGTTGGAAACAGACCCTATGTTTTATCGCAAAATTTTGTGCAGGGATGAGGCTCATTTTTGGCTTAACGGGTTTGTTAATAAACAAAATTGTCGCATATGGAGTGAGACCAATTGACAACAGCCCTACTCCAAAATATCCAGCAAAATTCACCGTTTGGTGCGCTTTACACGCTGGTGGCATCATCGGACGCTATTTCGTCAAAAATGAATGGAGATAGTTTTTATCAATCAATGATCAATGATTTTTTATTTGAAAATATGGATGGCATTTCTCGCCCGGATGTGGTTTCAACAGGATGGCGCAACGTATCATGCGGCGACCGCAACCATCGTTGTATTGGAATCAAAATTTTGGCTATAATTTGATTTCGGTAAATGCACCTGTCAATTGGCTTTCAAGATCGTGCGATTGGACACCTCTCAATTATTTCCTGTGGGGCTACGTGAAGTCACTGATTTATACCGGTAAACCAGTAACAATTGACGCCTTGGAGGCCACAATTGTCCATGTTATGCGCAATATACGGCCAGCAATGGTCGAAAAAGTGACTCAAAATTGTACGTCCAGAAAGCGCTTCGTCATGAATACACGCTGTGGCCGTATTCCCGAAATAATGTTCAAGTGTTAATGCCATATAGTGATCTTGGGAATAAAAACATTTTTTTGATTAAAATTTAATTTTTTTGTGTTATTTTTTAAAATTTCAATTTCTATCGGTCTTAAAAAAACAACCTAATATATTGAGAAGGTCAGATAGGATAATCTCCTAATGCTTAATCCCCTGGGTGGCCAAGGGAAGTATGCTTCCCCTATGGGATTTAACATCTATAATTTTTTAGGTAGTAATTATAGATAGAGCAAATGAGTCCATAAGTGATTTTTAGAAAATAGTTGAGCCAACGATGCTGTACTAAGCGGTAACTCGATATCTGTTGCGACTTGCCACGATGGAACCCCCGGTAATTTCGCGATCATTCCTTAAATTTCAAAAAATGTAAGACCGAGTTCAACCTCCCCAAATCGAACGAACATTTGGTCGGCACGTATGTTTTCCTTTATGACAAAATGTGCCAAAACGTAGAAAAAAAAAAACCAATTGTGGGCCCATTTTTTGTGCCATAGCAATTAATTGGGTATAGATAATGAAAATTAAAAGAAAAATAAGATTCCTTTGGCCGAAAGTGCATGGTCCTCAAAGGGTTAAAACGTCCAGGCATAGAAGGCATCTTTCGACACATTAAGTACGAGTTTATTTCAGAGGATATCACACTGCATATACATGTCCAGCACGTCCGAATCTTTAGTACGAGGGCGAATCAATAAGTCCGTGACTTTTCGAATTTCCCTCGTAGTTATATGAAATGTAACACTGCTGCCATCAAGTACCACCTACTGTGTCAAATTTTGAGCAAGTTCCGTCATTTACTTTGAGTTTAACATACAACCCCGTGAATTTTTCTAGAAATGGAAAAAGTGAAAAGGTGAAAAAACATTATCTTTTGCGAAAAAAAAACCATCAATCAAATCAAGGAAAAGCTTCATAAGTACTGTGGGGACTCTGCACCATCGATTTTAATGGTAAAAAAGTGGTTTACTGGCTTTCGTTGTGGTCGCCAAGTACAAATGACGCTGAACGGCCAATTGAGGTCAATACACCCGAAAATGTCGAAAAAATCCACGATATGGTGTTGGCCGATCGAAGAGTAAAAGTGCGTGAGATTGTTGATGCCATAGGCATTTCATATGGCAGTGTGGTTTCGATTTTTAATGATCAGTTGGGTTTAAGAAAGCTGTCTGCAAGATGGGTGCCGCGTTTGCTCTCAATTGAACATAAACGTACGGGTGCACACGTGTGTAGTTTCAATGGCAAAATTCCATGAATTTGGCTACGAATTGGTACCTCATCCGCCATATTTTCCGGATATAGCCCCCAGTGACTATTTCCAAACCTAAAGAAATGGCTCGGTGGAAAGAGATTTAGCTCCAACGATGATCATTGATCAAACAAATACCTATTTTATGGACCTAGAAAAATCCTATTTTTTGGAAAGGTATACAAAAATTGGAGAAACGTTGGACTAAGTGTATTGAGCTAAAAGGAAAAAGTCACGGACTTACTGATCCGGCCTCGAATGTGTACTACCCATAGAAATCAGTGACACGAGTGTAAGTAGTTCTACGCCAGTGTTTGAGTGAGCGGCTCTGCATAGGCCGTGTCTGTTTCCTATTCTCGTTATGTATTTTCATTGCCAGTATAACAGTGGCGGAAGTTAAGCCCAGCCCACCGTGGTTTTGCATTTTACCTACTGCCAGGATGATTGTGTTTCAGCCACCCATTATAGATCAGACGCTGAGCAGACACAAACTGAATTTTTGTTTTTTTTTAATTTTGATCCACCGCAGGCCAGTAGTGTTGGCTCTTCCACCTTCAGTGGATAAAAGAATATATGTGATAGTTCGAAGAGCTTATTTTCCCTCCCACATATTTTCCCTGAGGCGCATAACCCTGAGATAGCATAACGAGTCAGGCTGGTCATTCGATTCGCGTTCCCACTCTAGCTAGCTAACGGAGGGTTCGGATAAAGCCATAGCCTGGGTCACATTCCGAGGAAGTTGTGAGCTGCTTGGATTGCCCTATGAGAGCATCATTTTTGGCCACTCCTAAATGAGTGGCAATCAAGAACTTTCCACCTCCACGGTGAAGGTGAAGCTATTTACATGAAAGCTTCACCTTTTTAGGACGTTTGTTAGATATGAGAGCTTGAAAGGTTGAGGAGGACGAGGAAGCTTTGAACATCACCTTTTTAAAACAAGTGCTGAATTTCAATCGAGGCTGTATTAACACTGAGCTCCGAAACACTCCATGTATTCGAAAAAATATAAATCCATGTTTTCGGAAAAATATAACTGCATGTGTTTGAAAGTGGTTGATTGCGGGATGTAGTTGATTGCTTTCTGGCAATGGAGAGCTATTTGCAAAAATGTCAGCCAACAGGTTAGCTTTATCAGCCGGGCCAGAGTAAAGTTATTTCTTAATAGGAGGTGGTATACAAGAGGACGCTCTTTTAACAAATAGCCAAAATCTCTTGCTTTCCCTAGGAGAATAAAGGACTTTCTTGTAAAGGACAATGACGCTATTTGGGCAGAAACGCAGTACGTCTGATTACTTTGATCTTGCCCTCTTGCATAGCGCATCCTTAATTGAAATTTTTTTTCAAATTCCAATTTATGAATGCGTTCTATTGGATTATTTCGTTTTTTTGTGTGCCTGATTAAACCAACAATAATCATTTCTGAGAAACTATTTTGGGAGGACTGAATATGAATAATTTCAATCTCTTTAAAATTCTATTTGCCACCACAGCCACAAAAACAATAATCATATTCACCGTGACCGAATTTAGAAGTTGTCACAACCACATAAGTTGTCATCATATTCGTATTAGAGGTTGTCACAACGGAATTAGAGGTTACGACAACTTATTAGAGGTTGCTTGAATCGAATTTCGGTTGTGGGGACTAAATTCAGTCGTGACATCTTCAATTCGTTTGTCACAACTACAATTCCGTGGCAAGAGCCTAATTTACGTTTGCTACAACCTCTTTTCAAGCAATTAGTTTTGCGAGTGTATTTGTGCTGCAACACACGCAAAAAAAACGTTTATTGCTCGGTTGCCGCAACAACACTTTGATTGGTTGGTATTAATTTATTAATCGCAACCGTTCATGTGGTTCTCCCAAATAAACTCGTATATTGCAAATGTGTATCATGTTGTTGCAAACGAGTTCTCGATTGCGTCAAACGCATACAAAATTACATTCGACGCAAATTTAAAAAACGTTTGCGATAATTGAAGTTAGCCAATGAGAGCACAGATTACGAAGAACGTAAATTTCTCTCATTCTGTCGACTGTATACACAGCAAGGCGAATTTATACATGGTGGAAGCAGTAGAATTCGCCTTGAAGTCTAATGTATTTTGTTTTTGCTTTTCGTGGATGAAATGTCAAAATATGGATTTGCCTTGAGTTCGCCTGTTGTGAAAGTGACATTTGTACTTTGTTTGCATATGTTTATTTTGATGTATTTACGTTTGTGCTAGTGGCTGTTTGGATGTGATTTTTGCTTAAATTTGGCAAAAAATTAAAAGGAACATACATCCTTCGTGAAAGTGTTTGTTTTATAACAATATATACGACTTTGAGGCCATTATCAAAGTACAAATTGCATCCGGCAACGACTACCCCACAACAAGCGTTTGCTATCGTCGCTTGGAACTTGGAAAAACGGCCCGGTTCCTCGTTTCACTTGTTTAAAACACACAGCACACTTTCCCATCTTATAGCAAGATTACTTTTTAATTTTTTACCAATTTGAAACTTTAACACACACAAAAAACACTTTTTTCACAAAATTACGCTTTGGCAATAAGAAAACACATGCACATTAACATGTAAACAAAAACAATTGGTTTGACATTTCATCCACGAAATCAGCTGTTCAAATTTAGGATCAGCTGGTCACTTAACACCACCTAATATCAATTCGCCTTGATACACAGTCTTATCCACTCGTTTGGCATACACACTCACGCATTCATACGTACAAGTGATCACACACTCTAATGCTTCTACCTTGTGAATATGTCTTGGTTGGACGACCGACGCGTTGTAGTTTTCTGCGCTTTTAGTTGTTATTTGAATTCAAGGCGAGACAGACGCGTAAAGGAGGCAGTGAAAAAAAATAAACCAAAATTCCTACTTTTTTTAAAACAAACTTTATGGGTAAAACCAAAATAACAGAAGTTGGAAATTTACGCAAAAAAGAGCTATGGAAGCCATACGCAAAAAAGAGCTATGGAAGCCATATGGAAGAGTAACTACAACTACAACTCGGTTGCTGTATCCGAAAGAACAGTTGGTGGAACCGTTTTTCGTTTCTCGCAAGCGTTTTATCTGCCCTAATTTTTCATAACGTGGCCGTCGGTGGTGCAATGGTTAGTGTGCGCGGCTCTTGTACATGAGATCCTGGGTTCGAACCCTGCTCTGACCACCTTAAAAAAATTTCTTTCGGCGGCGGTCACCTCGAATAGTGACGGCGACACTATCGAGTATATAGCCATGAAAAAGGTTCTCAAAATACCGTTCGGAATTGGTGTAAAACTGTAGGTCCCAATCAGTGAGTGAAAACTGGAAAGCGCACAGCTCAGTAATGTGAGAAATTCTCCCCTGTCCCTTCATGGGATATAAAGGGAAACAATTTATTTATTTATTTTTTTTTTTCATAACACGTTTACTGCAAACGTTTTTCAGTACTCACAAAAGCTTTTTTTGTATTTTGGAGTAACTAGAACTTGGTTGCTGTACTCGAAACAACAGTTGGAGGAACCGTTTTTCGATTCTCGCAAACGATTTTCAGGTTATTTTATCATATCTCCTTTGCTACAAACATTTTCCGGTTCTCCCAAACGACATAACATGTATGGCTTAACGGAAGTTCGTTTCTCCCGACTACAGTCCCCAAAAGAACTTCAGTAGTCTGAAATTTCGTTTAGGAGGAAGGAGTTTTGTATTTGCGCGCATTAATATTGCATTTGGAAGTACTTAGTATCCAATTGAACTGTTCATAGTATGCGCTGATCTCAGTCCAGCGAGCCTTTCCTACAAATATGTGGATCGTTTTGTGAGAATACGTAAAGGAGGCAGAAGATTTATAGTAATCCGAAATACCAAGAGGTGCAAGAATGTTACCTTCACACTTGTCATAATGTGGGGCTATTAAAGGTTTAGAGCGCTTGGAAACTGCCATTCAACACGAGGAATATATGTTGGTGAATTTAATAATTGTACAAGATAGTTTAGTGCTAAATACAAACCTAGTCGTATGGGACCCTCGAAATTGATTAACTCGAATGTTTTTTCGAACTTTAAAATCGCTAGCGATTACAATGTGGCTGCCCTAGCAATCTTCTAAAATGTCAGTAATTCAAGAATCCAGAACCCCGAAATACATATCCGAAATTGTAATCGTTCACCAACGAAAAAATCAATGAGTGTTCGAACTCATGTGTTAACACCTTTTTGTTACACGGTACCTATTCGATTTCTATGAACACATTAGTAAGTGTTACGTTGGTAAATAAAAAACAGCATCCAATCATACGATAATGTTTCTTTTAAATAATATTAATACTTAATAACACTTGCAGCATGTTTCTCTATCTCGAACGAATAGTTAAACGAACGAAAATCAGTCACTCACATTCAACTCAAATTTGGTTTATCTAAGTCGAAATTTTCGTCCGCCTGACTTCATGTTTGTTCCTAAGTGACAGCACATTCGAAATAGACAAACCAAAATTTGTACTGAAAAATTGTATATTTTCATTCCACTTGAAACGACAAGATTGTGAAACCCAAACCAACTTTCTTTCGTATAGAGCACGAACAAAAACTTTCGTTCGAGATAGAGAAACAGGGTGTTAAAAATATTTAAAGACAAGTGTCATTATTTGCTTGCTTAATACTTTTTGTGTTATTCCCACAAAAAACAAAGTGAATGGAAAGCAACAGACACATGAACATACATACATTGTTATTTTCGAACATGCGCTACACAAGTTCACACAATTTTCGTTGTTCTCTTGCTATCTCATTTTTATATACGTATAACCACGTCATTATTCTCTTTGCTCTGAGAGTGTTCCGCACCCACACAAGACAGCTCATAGAGTAAATATGGGTAGAGAAAATCTTTCACTCACCAAATTTTTGACATTTGTCCTCGTGTGATGTATACGTTTGATGTTGAAAAGAATTGCTTTACTAATACCAGATAGAGGCAATGGATCAAAATAACAACAACGGCATTTCGTTTTGTGTGTTAAAATTATTGTGTTAAATACAACACAAATGTATGCTAACAATAACAGTCAATAAAAAAGTTTAAAACACATTTAAATTTCCCAGTTTTTCACCAAAATGACATGAAAAATTAAAGCAAGAAGTTATTGTAATTCCACCTGGTGTATATCACTTTTCGTCAAACATCTCTCTATCACACCGACCGCATCACGAAGAGTGTGAAAGGAAACGTCAGATGAGACAAATGGCGGCTCTACTATAAATTTACTCTATGAGACAGCTATTCGCTGCCGCTACATCATTGTGTGTGTTTTTTTTCGCAGTCTGACAATCTGTGTTTCGCAGTCGGACAAATCTGTGTGAGCGCAGTCGGACGAATTGTGTTTGGATGTATTCACTTTGTGAATTTAGGCGCCTATAAATGTTAACACATCAAAAATATCCGAATTAGTTGTGACCGAATTGAGAGGTTGTCACAATCACATTGGATGTGATCGCATCTGAATTGGATGTTGTCACAACCGCATTAGCCGTTATCACAACATATTAGAAGTTGCTTCTAGCGAATTTCAGTCGTGACAACATCACTTCGGTTGTGTGAACTGCAATTTCTTGGCAACAGCCGAATTTACGGTTGCTACAACCAACCTGCTACAAGTATATCTCTCTTGTCCCTCCACGAGATATAATTGGGAAATATGTTTGTTTTACATGGCAGGCTATCTAAATAGGCCTCTTCCAAGGCCTTTCAACCCACGACGTCCAAAACTGGATGGTTTGCATTGTCAGGTACACATGTATGTGCGTTCAAGTAAATATCATATGTAAAGTGCTTTTGTAAAAGTTATCCTGATTTTTTTTCATTATTGTTAGCAAAAAATTAATATATTTTGATTTATTGTGATAATGTTGAAATATGAAAAAGTCTATTGCTTTCCTATCCCTCCGCTCAGTTTCCTCCTCCAACACCTGGACGTTTGATTGATTAAGTGGTTAGTGATAAATGAGAAATCATCGAATCGATAGTTATTGTTGTTACGTTTACTCATCACCATTGAGGTAATTTAATTAACAATTATTGCCAATATCTGAATTATAATTGATAGATGGATGGGGGCGAAACAAATATAAAACTGTAGAAATCGTTAACAATAATAGACGGCCAATATTGAATATTTACTTGTTTTTGTTATCGCGTAAACGATTATAAATTGGCAATTCCATTTAGTTGCAGTAAGAAAAAGTTGTAAAATGGCAGGAGGTTTTGGAAGCGAAGGAGTTACGAAAAACAATACATTTGAAAGATTGGAATTGGACAGTCTTAACATCAATCGATTGTGAATTGCTTTGGAAATGCGGGCATAAATAGCCCGGTCGACTCTCCTGGGATCAAAAAGGCTTCTTTAACCCAACGCGTCTGGATCATTAAATAAATTGTTTCCTATTAAATCCTATGAAGAGATAGGGAGAGGTTCTCACAATCAATGTGGTGTACCCTTTCTAGTTTTACACTCACTGATTGGGACCTAGAGTTTTCAACCAATTCTGAACGGGTTTTAAGAGTATTTTTTCGTAGCTAAGTATACGATAGTATCGCCGTCACTAAGCGAGGTGACCGTCACCGAATGAAATATAAGGTGGTCAGAGCAGGAATCGAACCCACGTTCTCATACGCTTAAAAATAACGGCCCAGCAACATATTTCAGGAACTACGTTCATTTTCGCAAGTATTGTATTCATGAATTGATGATCTGCTACCTTTTTGTTTCTTTGTCGTCTTTCTCGATTTTTAATGGGTTTCCACAAACAAAACCACAATTGGGTCTCAAAAAATATATACTTAAAAGTGCAATAAACACTGCGGTATTTGTGTCACAAACACAGATATATTTGGGTCGCAAACACATATGGTATAATATATTTATCATTGTGTCTTAAACATGTTATATTGAATAGCAAAGGCAATGTGTTTGGGCACAAGTATACTATATTTGCGACAAACCACAAAAACTTTATATTTGAATCCAAACAACAACAAAAAATACAGATTTTTCAGCGTGCGTCTACAAGAGCCGCGTACACTAACCATTGCACCACCGACGCTCAGGGAAGATAATACTGGATGGACACAACTAACACGAGATAGTCCAGCATAAGGAATACGTTGAATAAACATTCTCAGCAAAATATTGCGGGGAAACATGAATATGTTTGCAAGCATTATTTTCATCAATTGAAGATTTGCTGTTTTATATTTCTCTGTTGTCTGCCACGTTTTTGTTTTCAGCAGTTTTGAACAAACAACAAGTAATATTATATAGCAACTATAATGCGCTTGGACACAAGTACACGCTGAAAAATCTATCGTTTTTTTTTGGATGCAAATATAACATGTGTTTGGAGCTTGCCGCAAATATAATATACCTGTGCCCAAACGCATTGTGTTTGCTATTCAATATTACATGTTTGAAACACAGTGATAAATATGTTATAACATATGTATTTTCGACTCAAAAATATCTGTGTTTGTGATACAAATACAGCTGTGTTTGTTGCACTGTTTATGGTCTCTCGTGAGCAAGAGAATAAAAGAGGGGCACGAGTGCGTATATCTTATAAGTGTGTATCTCTATTTTTTCATTATTCTCTCAGTGAGTGATACATAAATATTCCTGAATTAGCATGTAATTTGTAAATGAAGTCAGTGTATCTTAGTTTGGCTGATGTATTGCGTTTTAATTTCATGTATTCATTTGTCAAGTTGCCTAAGTTTATGTTATTAAATTATAACGTATTTTTTCATTATTGTTTCCGTCAGTGATTCATGAATACTCCTGAATGCATGTGTAAATGAATTCAGAGTTTGTTATGTTGACTTGAACAGTTGCGTTTTTAGTTCCATGACAGTTGGGCTGAGATCAATCTCTCTTTGTCCCTCTTTTATTATTTTTCGCTCTAGACTGTATAGCGACTAAAAAAAATTAAGTAAACAGTGCACCAAAAACAGCTGTGTTACACATACATATCTTTGAAAGTAAACATGATAATGTTTGCATGTACACTGAAGTGAGTTTAGGACTTGCAAATATATACACATTTGAAGTGCGTTCCAAACATATACATGGTTCCTGCAAAATGTGTTTGGGGAGGATGGCGTCGACATGTGATCCTACCTATTTGTGTGCCTGGGAGAGCTATCTCAGATAGGTGCAGGCATGATATTGAGCTTCTTGGAGCAAACTAAATGGTTCACAAAAGAATTTTTTTCGATTTCCTTTGAGCTATGTAGATCAAGTTTTTTCTGCAATTCTTCCATGGGCTAGCGTTAATCTTGGTAACCCCAGATTTAGGAATTGACTAACAATTATAAGTGTGTCGCCCATTGACTTTCACTAACCTTAAGAAGGACTAAAAAAGGACTTTATGAAAGGCTACTAGAAGCAGACATAGTTTAATGTCTACAGATGTATCGGAAGTCAAATTTTTTGGCCTTTTTGGAAAACGCGTCGACAGTTCTGTTACTAGGATAGAGGAGAATTGACTTATATTGTAAACAGGATCCTGTTTTGAACGATTTACTAAACTTCTAAACGCCTTTTCCGCAACAAATGGTTGTACCTACATAGGGGATAATTACGTGTTCACTGAGCAGTGATTATTATTGAAAATAGACTTTAGCATTAATTTTCATTAATTTAATTTCGATCAAATGCAATTTAATTTTAATTTAGGCATTCTTAAGTATATAAATGCTTTCACTTGCCAAACATTTACCATGGCAAGGACAATATGTGATGCTATTATGTACACTAGACCGGATCGGCATCCGTAGAAAATGTTTAGAACGAAGTTCCTTATCGCACGTTGCAGAATGGGGGCTAAATGAAAAAATTTTAAACAACTTTTTTTTAACTACTTTATTACAACCCATTATTCTCCACTACATTGGGTAATTTTGGTTTGGTTTGGTTTAAAGGGAAGTTTTCTAGGTGGAGCCTGTGTATTACATATTGTAGTTTTGAACCCAATAAAAAGTAAATTTAGAAAAGCCAAAGTGCAAGACTGTCAAATCCATGAAATACAACCCTGAGCATGGAATTACATTTGGCAGCACACTTACTCTTACACTCGTACTTTTGGTTTGGTTTGTATCTAGACTAACATATCGGGGATATTTTTTATTTAATGGGAAATTTTCTAGGTGGAGCCTGTTTATTACATATTGTAGTTTTGAACCGAATAAAAAGTAAATTTAGAAAAGCTAAAGTGAAAGATTTTTAAAAAAATATAATTTTCTAAAGTAAGTAAATTTAAAAAAAAATACCTACTGATATTCTTAAACAATCTACCTTTTCTTAAAAAAATACCTTATATTAAAGAAGTATCTTTGCATAAAAAAGTAAATTTTCTTACTAAAAGTACCTTTTCTTAAACAAAGTACTTTTTTAAATAAGTACCTTTTATAAAAAGCACATTATCTTACAACAAAACATTAGCTTTTAATAAAAGATGTACCTCTCATTAAATATAATACATATTTTTACAAAAGGAACTTAAAATATACTTTTTTTAAAAAATACATTCAATAAATAAAAAATTTCTTAAAAAATATTTATCATTTTACAAAAAGTATATTTTCTTAAAGATCCATTTAAATTACAGTATTTTTCAATGGGCGCCTTGGCGTGTTGGAACTAATGAACATCTGTTAAACACAAAGTAACTGACGGAATTCAAAATTGGACAGTAGTTTACTAACAGGTAGAACTTGATGACAGCAGTGTTATATTTCATATAACAACGAGGGAAGTTCGAAAAGTCACGGACTTATTGATCCGCCATTAATTAAATTCAACTACGCTTTTGTTGTTGTTATTTATAACTTGTATCGACTGCATAAATAAATAGCAACAACGACACTTAGGCTGACCAAAGCAAATCGACAAAAACAGTCTCTTTGTTGTTGTTGCTGTAATAGATTAAAATTTTGTAGAAGAAATAAAACGAAATGTTAGGATGACCCTCGAATTTCATGTTACAAAAAACAATAATTCTTTGATATTTCAATACAATTATTACTACATAATTTTATAAGGCGGTTTCATCCGACAGTCATCTCCTATGTCGCATTTAGACCGCAGTTTAGCGCGGTCAGATTAGCGATAACCTTGTTCTCCAATCTTTGCCGTTTACAGCATCCAATTTGAGATTAAATTGGCATTTCAGGTGGCAACTATGAGATGCTCTAACAACAATGTCTAATTCATTAATACACAGTGTGTATTACGGATTAAAAATTGTTAAGACAAACTTCTCAAATGATCGTATTTTGACCTTCTGCATTTCTCAGTAAATGTCAGCGTCAAGTCAGTTAGTAATGTCTCAATCATTTTACACTTTGTCCTTCTGTGTAATTCCGTGGTAGGAAATCGTTTCGGTAATCTGTGGATTATCTTAAGGTTTTTGTTCTGGATAATTTGTAATCGTTTTTTGTGCGTTTTAGCACATCCGACCCATTGAAATTGGATCCATCATTGAAATCCGGCAGTCGATCAAATCCGCTCACATTTTCAACCAATGAGAGTCAATTATATCGGAGTTGTCGTGAGCTTCAAAACATTTTCGGTTGCGGTAATGCGTCGGAAAATTTTCGATCGGCTTCCATCTGTCAAAGAGTGGATTTTTTATATCATTTTGTATTATGGTTCTTTAGTAATTAACAGTGCTGCATGAAAATCAGAGTTCGTATTTCGTGGGTAATGAGTTACCTTGGGTTACCCAGGGTAACCCATTATTATTGCCGTGGGGAATGGGTAGCGATCGTTTACCCATTGCCTACAGGGTATGGTGAAAATATTTTGTAGCTACCCACGAAAATGAGGAATTACCCATCACGATTACCCATTTCCCTCAGGGCAATGGGGAAAATAATAAGTAGCTACCCCCGACGATGGGGAATTACTCATCACGATTACTCATGTCCCTCTGGGAAATTGGGAAAATAATGGGTAGCTACCCAAGATGATGGGTAATGGGTTACCCAGGGTAATCCATCCATATTTTTGATCGAAAATTTGGAAAATTAGGAAAAATATTCTTCCATACGAATTGGACTACTTTATGAAAACGCCTTAGAAACCCGCAACCATTGGTTATTTTTTCGATAGGACGATCCGTTTCCGAGATACAGAGATTTTTCCTAATTTTTTCATATTTTCGATTAAAAATAGATCAAAAAAAGTCGTGGGTAGCTACCCATTACTTTCCTCATTTCGCAGAGGGTAGTGAGTAATCGTGATGAGTAATTCCCCATTTCGTGGGTAGCTACCCATTATTTTCCCCATACCCATTGGGTAATGGGTAACATTCATTACACATTCCCCTCGATGATGAGTATGGGTTACACATTTGGGGGGGGGGGGGGGTTAATACGAACTCTGATGAAAATGTACGCCAGTTTAAAATGTGGTTATTAAAATTAAACTTCAGATTATCCCAGGCAAATATTTAAAAAAAAATTCGATAGCGCTAAAAAGTATGCAATAATTTGCGGAAATAATGCAAACAGGAAAAAATATTTGAATAAATGCTGTAAATACATTTTGTCATACGTATTTTTGTTTTTGAATAAAACTGTATACTTCCAAAGCAAAATGTTCTTGGTTTTTAAAGAGCTTTAAGCCTAGAAAAAAATATTTTTCAGTCTTTGGGGTAGAAGCTGCATTAAATGAGACCTTCAGTACAAAATGATGTCGTACGACAGCGACATCTGTAGGACAAATGTAGTACTCGCCAAGCCCTATACAACGTCAAGCCCTATATAAGTATAACGTATGGTACAATCGAGCCACAACCAAAAAACTACGAAAGAAACGACTTTGGCTGTTTTTCACGGGCTGGGAAAGGACGATTTATTTTAAATTGTCTCGTGGTGATATTTAATATTCTCCCTCGACTTTGGGAATTTTTTTTCGTGACCCGGTCTAATGTACACATTATAAGCTGGTCTAAGACTTTTAATTAGTCCTTAATATGGCTTCCTTAGGAAGCACAAAATGTGTTAAGTGAAACACCTAAATTTTGCGTACTTTGTCAACTTCAAAGTTTCGTACAAACAGTGTGTCCTATTCATAAAAATAGTCCTTTTCAAGAACTACATATTCACAATTAATTAGTTTAACTTATCACACACATTTATTAATTGATATTCAACATAACCTCACACATGTTTACCAAATGTAGTCGAATTAGAGACTACAGGATACTGTGACACACTCATCCACCAGGGTATAATTACGTTTACATACATATGTATTTTGTTATAAGAAGTTTTGTAGTGATTTGTATAACAAGGATATTTTACATATGTAAGTAACTACTTATCTCTCTACTAGTTGTGCAAGGACATACATACATAGGACTCGAACACATTTCAATTCACTTGACAATGATGTAGTATAATATTTTATTTTATGACTGAAATGCGCTAATCTGTGGTCGATCCTATTGGGGTTATTATAAATTGCACACATTTAACAAAATGTTTTACATACACAGACGTGTAAACACACATGTATCAGTGGACACATTGAGAGCAATTTGCATTCACACACATTAGACTTGCTCGTTTTTAAAAAATATCTTTAACGCCGTCATATAATTAGTCTGCAGTTATTCAAGTCAAACTTTTGCGAGGATTATTTCCATGGGGCATTTTAACGAAGTTTTGGCCGCTCATGGAGAATTTTGTCAAATTTATTTGTATATGCAGCTTATTTCTCTAATGCTGTAGCAACTTTAAGACAATAGAATACTAGTCCAGTTACCAGACCTACATGCAGAGAAAATTATTGCTCGGTTGCCACAAAAGTACTTTGATTGATTTGTATTAATTTATTAATCGCAACCGTTCATGTAGTTCTCCCAAATAAACTCATTTATCGCAAATGTGTATCATGTTGTTGCAAATGAGTTCTCGTTTGCATCAAACGCGTATAAATTTACATTTGCCGAAAATTAAAAAACCTTTGCGATAACTGAAATTAGCCATTTTTCTAATGAGAGCACAGATTACGAAGAACGTAAATTTCTCTCATTCTCTCATTCTGTCTACTGTATCACAGTCTTATTCACTCGTTTGGCATACACACTCACGCATACACACTCACGCATACACATAAAGGTGATTACACACTCTAATGCGTCTGCCTTGTCAACATATCTTGGGTGGACAATTGACGCGCTGTAGTTTGCTGCGCTTTTAGTTATTATTTGAATGCAAGGGGAGACAGTTGAGTAAGTAGACAGTGAAAAAATAGACAAAAATTACAATCTTTTTTAAAACAAACTTTATGGGTAGAACCAAAATCCTGAAAGTTGGAAATTTAAAAACACAATCTTATGGAAGCCATAAAAAAAGTTTCAATTACAACTCGGTTGCTGTAACTGAAAGAACAGTTGGTGGAACCATTTTTCGTTTCTCACAAACGTTTTTTTAAATTTAATTTTTCATAACTCGTTTACTGCAAAAGTTTTTTAGTTCTCGCAAACGTTTTTTAGTTAGGATCAACTACAACTCGGTTGGTGTAACCGAGGGAACAGTTGGCGGAACCGTTTTTCGTTTCTCGCAAAGGTTTTTTCAGCTTATGTTTTTGATAAGTCGTTTGCTGCAAACATATTTTGGTTCTCCCAAACGAAATGACATGTATGGCTTAACAGAAGTTAGTTTCTTTGGTTTTCGTTTGGGAGGAACGAGTTTTTTCTTTGCGTGTAGTTACGAGTTCGAAAAAACATCAAAAAAGTGAATGAGTAGGATTGCGATTTGGCGGATCCATTTCTAACCTGTTAAGGGTCAATAAAATTATAAAAAGCGAATCAATGAAATTGCGGTTAGGCGGTTACGTTTCAAATCCGTGACGTGTCCGTAAAAACATAGAAAAGCGAATCGGTGTGTCTGGGATTTGGTGCACCCGTTTGAAACTCGTCGCCCTATTCAAACGCGATCATTTGTGTAAAAACTATTTGTGAATATTTACAAAATTTAGGTTTACATTTTTGTCTTTCAATTTGGTGCGGCCCAAAGGAAATATAAGAACCAATCAATTTCAACAGTGGAGGACGTAGCTACGCACATTTCCATTCCGCGCAGGATTAAATTTGTGAGAAAATCAAATGTACAAAAGACAATAAATTTAAAATTTATATAATATTGACAATTTGAAACAGAAAAAACTTAACTATACATACAACTAAATACACAGGAATGCCTATTAATACAAATGTGAATTCAGACGAATCCGTTTCGTATCCGCAAAAATTTATAAAAGTGAATCCGTCTCGAATCAATTTTATTTGAAAAAAATCCAACTCGAAACGGACTCGAATGCGACGCCCGTTGCGATTTCGAGACAGACACAAACAATTAGAAAAACGATCCGCTTTTTTGAGAGGAATTGCTTGTGCAAACGTTATATTTCCGTAACTGATTTCCGTTCCATATGTCACACTGTGAGGTTAGGTTAGGTAAGGTGTTGGTGGCAGTCGATGAACAACTCACTTAGTTGTTGTAGTCCATTATGAGACCACGATATTACACGTTGGCCACACCGTAGAATCATTTAATTTACTCCAAGAAACTCAAAATCCTATTGACGCCTAAATGCGTCACGTTTCCCAGGTCCCTATAGATGTATGATCCCATTGTAGACATGCATCTGTTAGGTAGTACTGGACGCGTGCATAGAAGATGTTCATAATCGTTGCAACTTCTGCAAATTAATTTGCCATGACATTCAGGCTCCACTCAGGGAGGGGGGTTCCGTAAAGACTGACACAAGCATTGAGACCATGGACCTAGATCACAAGAGATTGACATAGATCTCTTTTTATGATCATATTTTGGTTAGCCATATATACTTGTGTGTGGCCAATGTGTGCCTCCCATCCACGTTTCCTGTATTATCACATAAAAACGGCCACGCATGCCAACATATTCCTATTCCTGTGATACCTAAAGCGGAATTCGTAACTAGAAGGTCTGCTGATTTTCGTTTCTTTGTTGTCTTCAGCACTTTTGAACAAACAAAGCCACATTTGGTTCACAAATAAAAAAACAAATATTTTTCTCACCACCAGTGAGTTGTGTGCTTTCTAGTTTTACATTCCCTGATTGGGACCTACAGTTTTACACCGGTTCCGAACGGTATTTTGAGAAGCTTTTTCAGGGCTAAGTACTCGATAGTGTCGCCAGCACTAGGCGAGGTGACCGTCGTCGAAAGAAATGTAAGGTGGTCAGAACGGAGACCGGACCCACATTCCCATGCACAAAAGCCGCACACACTAGCCATTGCAGCACGGACAGTCAAAAATACGTATATTATAACCTATTAATCATTGTGTTCCAAACACGTTATATTGAATAATAAACACAATGTGTTTGGACACAAGTACACTTTATTTGCGACAAGCTACAAACACGTTATATTTGCATCCAAACAACAACAAAATACAAATTTTTCTAGGTATAGTTTTGAAACTTCCACAGCTGTGTAGTTTTCCCGAATGTTCGTGTACCGTGGCTCCCGTTCAATGTGAATACTGTGCATCGGAGCCATCGTATTAAGAGATCTACGGCAGTCTATGGTAGAGGTTGAGTTCATGAAGACTGATAGCCGTCTGACGGTCAGAGAAGACGTAGTCGTCATTAGTAGCCCTAGAAGCGAAAATTTCTGCCTGATAAACAGTAAATTGTCCAGGTACTCTATGAGAGATTCAATCCTTGTTCACTATAATATACCCCATTCCCAACCTGATCATTCAATTTTAAACCATCCATGTAGGAATTCACAGATCCCTTAAAATCAGTAACTGCTTGGTTCATTCCTGCTTGTGTCGGCTACACCAATACCAATATTCGGTCTGAATTATCACATACGCATTACGGAAAGGGGAATCGTAATGCGTGTGTGATAATTCAGACCGAATATTGGTATTGGTATAGCCGACACAAGCAGGAATGTCCAGATACCCTTTCCACTGCTTCATGGTCGTTGTCGTAAGAACTACATCGTCATTATTCTTTTACCTCATGTTAATAGTGCACAATAGGTGCGTGCCACCACATACTAACCCCAACTAGAAGTGGGGACAAGACCCATTATTGAGTCATGCCTGGTAAATGTCGAGGTTCGTAATTCGATCGTTATACGTCGCCTGGTGAGCATTTACTATACATGCCAAAAAATCAGTCACATTCTCCCAAACACATTTGCAGGAACCATGTATGTAAAGGGGGTTTCAATAAGAGCGCTACAAAAGTTTTTTTAAATAAAACAAAACCGGTTTTATATACCAATGAAATTCTTTATTCCTGTGAAAGTACGTTCGATGCCATTATGTATGGAACTCGATTTATTTTCCATGGCCACCACGGGCACGCTTGCAGAAGTCCAGACACTGAACCCAATTTTCGACGGTTTTCAAGCATAAATCGGCCGATACTGCTGCAATTTCACATTCGATATTCGTACGAAGTTCATCAATCGTCGCTGGCTTGTTGGCATAGACCATAGACTTGACGTAGCCCCACAGGAAATAATCTAACGGCGTTAAATCGCACGACCGAGGCGGGCAATCGACTGGGCCGTTTCGTGAGATAACACGTTTACCAAACTTGGTTTCCAATAAATTGATTGTGGCATTCGATGTGTTGGAACCACATGTCCTCCAAGTCCATATTATCCAATTGGGGCTAAAAATATTCGGTTATCATTGAACGGTAGCGATTCGCATTCACAGTAATGTGCCGGTCTTGATCATCACGGAAGAAGTACGGCCCAATGACGCCGCCGGCCCATAAACCGCACCAAACCGTAATTTTTTCGGGATGCAATGATGACTCATGGATTACGTGTGGATTGCTGTCTGACCAGTAACGCAAATTTTGCTTATTGGCGAAGCCATTCAGCCAGAAATGAAATTCAGAATTCAGAAATTGGACGCAGCGCTCTTAAAGTTGAGGCCCACTGACTTCAAATTTCGGTAGTAAATTTTAATAATTTCGACTCGTTGTTGGCTCGTGTATCTTTCCATGATGAAATGGTAAACCTTACTAAAGCGAAATCCCGAAAGAGCGGGAAAAAATATGGCGTCGTTTGCTGTCTCTATCGATTTACTTTTGTAGCGTCTGTGTTGAAAAACCCTTTATATCGTCCTGTGAGTAGGTAAGTGCCCAATATGCCAATGTATATATATGGCGCATTGGACACTTAAATAAATACTCAGATGACGATATATTTGGAACACACTCCATGTATTCACAGCAGTCTGTCAGTCTGCCAGTCCCAAACTCACATATAGTTAAATGCAAACATTAGCATGTTAACTTGCAAACATGCATACTTTAATTTGAAACTTTATGAGTCTTTAATCCCAAACATCCATATACTTACGTGTGATCATCTGCGTTTTTCCTCCCAAATACGTGTTTACTTACGTGGAAACAAATGCGTGTTTTCTTCCAAACACGCTATTACTTACGTGGGAACAAATGCCTGTTTATACCCAACCATAATAATATTTAGAAGCAAATTATTTGTTGTCTTCAATGTTAATAAACAGTGCTCAGTAATATTGCACTTTTTAAATTTAGTGTAATATTTTTTTGTGCAAGTGGTAACTCTGAAATTTGGCAGCTGTCACATATAATTGTGACGCGCGCTAATATAATTGTGAAAACTTATTACAAAATTTTGGAGAGTTATTCTGAGACCGCTCGCAAACTTCGAAGAAATGTCAGTCGAGAAAGTGCACCTAAGTGTCAACCATTCGAAGAGTGGTCAACAAATTTGAAGAAACTGGGAGGTTATGGACAGTAAGATTCATGTGCGTCAACGTACCGGTTGGTCTTTTGAAAACATTGCTGCTGTAAAAGAGAGTGTCGCCGCAACTACGAAAACATCAATTCGGCATCGTTCTCAACAACTCTCACCAGCTTCATGCATACAAAATTCAGCGAACTCAGGAGCTCAAACTAGGAGACCATGAGTTTCCACATTATACATATCTCAGGACTTCCATATGTCGACAAGTTGTCCATTCCACCAAGGACGCTTCATTTTTCCCTTGGACAAGATATTTTTACTGAACCTTATTGAACATAGCATTAAGTATATGCTCATTGTCTACATTGTCCCCTACCCAGAATAGTTCCATAGATGATTTCAATATCAAAAGCTTCCTGCAGGAATTTTTATTGATCAGAAGTTAAACATTTGTCGACCATATTTACCACATTTTAGCATATTGTTTTGCTGACGCCGTGAAAAATACAAATGTTTCGATTCACACTGCTATTTACACTTACCACACTTTATGTTAACAAAATATTAATGATAAATAAACGAGCAGTCGCTCACAAAATCTAAAACTTCTCATTACTTATTGCAGAGGAACCCGTCAGTCCTCCTCATTTTCCAACGCACGTATTTAGGCTGTCTGAACGATATTCCAATCTCTCATTATTCCATTCAAGTTCTCCGTTGCAAAGGTGTAACCTTAAAGCTCTTGTGTGGAGCTAGTGATGAAAGTCGGGTCATTGCCCATATTGCATATAGTAGGCTAGTAGGTAGTCAATAGTTAATTAACCGTTTTAATTGATATCAGTGTTGCCCCATAATGGATGGTGTGCAGTTGCATTCGCGACCGCAATCACTGGGGTACCTACCTCTTTCGCCTTCACTGGCAGTGAGTTGTAACAGTTGTAAACTGTAAACAAGCAGTTCTAAACTTATAAAACTTCGTCCTTAAGCAGCAGACCCTGTCTTAGATTACGGCCGTATTCGCCTCACTATTTGCCAGATGAAGGCTCAAAGTGGTGGATGCCACTATACTATGATACAGGTGAATATCAGGGAACCTCAATAATAGTTGGTCTCTCCACTAGGGTCACATTCTGAACGTTGTCAGACGCTGCAAAGACGTCCACATAAATGTCAAGGGTCAACATCAAGCCCTATCACCTAAGGCTCTATAAGACTCTTTCTTTCCCGTTTATAGTCGACATGGTACACATAGCCTGGTGTTCCTTATACCGTTTCCGCGATTCCTCATCATCATCTTGTGGTATTTCCTCATTCGATATGATATCAACAGCCTCATATTCCTGATCCCGTTTATAACGGATCCGCCGAATAACTTTTTTTTTGAAAATGCTATAAAAAAAAACTACTGAATATTTTCTCAAATTTTTTTTTATTTGAAAGTACAATCCTTCCGGTTAATATTGGAAAATAATTTCATTCAAATGGCTGCCTCAGCTGGCCATGCAGTAGCCTACACGATCGGTCCAATTTTTAAGCACGTTATCGATTGTGTGCAGCTGTATTTCACCAATGGCTTCACGAATATTGTCCTTTAAAGCGTCAATTGTCTCTGGCTTGTCGGCGTAATACTTATCTTTGATGGAACCCCACAAATAATAGTCCAACGGTGTCAAATCGCAGCACCCAGGGTGGCCAAACGACATCAGCTCTGCGGCTGATAATGCGATCTTCAAAAACAGGGCGCAAATCATCGAGTGTAGCTTCGGCTGTGTGGTACGTAGCACCGTCCTGTTGAAACCAACTGTTGCCAATAACCTCCTCTTCAATTTTTGTAAACAAATATTCGTTCAAAATGGCCCTATAACGATTGCCATTGACTGTAACGGCCACTCCTTGCTCATTTTCGAAGAAAAATGGCCCAATTATGCCTCTGGACCAAAATCCGCACCAAACAGTGACTCGTTTTGGGTGCATCGGCTTTTCAATGTATGCGTGCGGGTTTCCTGTGCCCCAAATGCGACAATTTTGCTTGTTTATATACCCGCCAAGATCAAAATGAGCTTCATCTGAAAAGATGATCGGCATCTTCTGTAAGTCGATCGCAGGCCCACTTAGCGAAGCGAAAAAGCATTGGATGGTCAGTTGGCTTCAACTCCTGAACCATTTGGACTTTGTATGGCGTCATACCAGGGTCTTTATGCAAAATTCGTCTCAATGATGTCTCCGAAATGTTCAATTGTTGAGAACGACGGTGAATTGATGTTGATGGCGCTTCACGCACACTTTCTGCCACAGCAGCAATATTCTCGGGTGTACGCAGTATTTTTGGCTTTTCACGCTTTGGTTTATCGATGAGGACGCCAGTTTCTTTCACTTTTTTCAAAAGATAATGAACATACGGTGCTGACGGTGCTTCTCTTCTTCCAAAATCCGTACGCAATTCAACCATGATTTTCAAAGTAATGTCGCAATATTTCCCAGTGTTGTTCAAGCGTATACACAACCATATTCGTTCATCGGAAGGATAAAACTAATTATCTGTCAAATCAGACATGAGCTAAGTGTTACCATTCACGAAATAAGCACTAGTTGTAAAAAAAAAGTTAGATGGCGGTCCCTTTATATCTTGTGTATTATCTGGTCAAATCCAAACGAGACCAACCCACCCATTAATGTTAGGAGACTTATTGTTCGTTCTGAATGAACACTGCGTATATATGGACACATATTACAACTTCCAATCGATCGATTTTCCAATTCTTCGAAATTCGGGATTACTATACTTGAGATAGTACTCAGTGGCTTTTATTTCGGGTAGACTGTCTGGGATCTGGGCATGTGATCCGATCCAGTGGGGAAATCCTCTCTCCCGACAAAATCCGACGCTGCTCCTTGAACTGCTCAGCCAATTTTTTAGAACTGCACGGTAGAAATCTACCGACCCCTGATCTCCAATTGCCACTAACGCGTGGTAGAGAACCTGGCTTCTCCTTTCAGATCTGAACATATGTTGAATGCAATGCGTCCATAATTATTTCTTTGGAATAATTCGTTATTCACCGCCTTTGTCGAAAACCAACAATTCCTGGTTGTATATTACAGCTACACTAAAGGACCTTTGGCCAGAGTTCCAAGTAATTGGCTAACTCTGCTAGACCGTAAGTGCACTGAAAAAAATCTTTACATCAAATCGATGATATATGTTCATCAATTGTTCTTCACTGAATTGATGACAAATTTCATCAAATGGTTCTTCAGTTGGATGGTTCTTCAGTTGGAAGATTGTGCATTTCTTCACCTATTTCAGTTTCATTGCAGTGATGATATTTTTTACATCAATCTTCATCATTGAAATTTAGACGTAATTAGTGGGGTCGATTCAAAATATGGACGTAGTGTTGAAAAAATTAAGAGAAAAAGAAAAAAGCTAATAGATAATCGAAAATAAATACATAATAACAGAAAACTATTTCCATGCTATGAACATTTTCTGTTTTCTCTTACATCCTGTTCTTGTAGATTTTTACAGTGGAAAATAAACCAAGAATTTTGGCTAAACATTAGCAAACCATTTACATCAAAATGATGACCAATTTACATCAAAAGGATGACAAACTTACACCAAATTGATGATAACCTTACATATAATTGACGACAACTGTACAGCAAATTGATGAATAATTTACATCAAAATAGTGAAAATTGTATCTCCACTTGATGCAAAACTTACATCAAATTGATGAAGAAGTTACATTAATTTGATGTAACGTTGTCGCTGACTCAACATAAACTATTGATGAAATATGAATGATAGATTGATGAAATGTTCTTGATCAATTCAATGAAATGTGTCGTAAGTTGGAAAAGAGGAACTGTTTCATCAAATTGATGAAGGAATTCATAAATTTGACGAAGCCTTTTCTGTCAGTGTGTTAATCGGTTGAGCGAGCATTTTGCGCGGTTGTTGCGACATTAAGGCCGCTGTAATAACATGATTTTCAATTCCATAGAATTCAAAGTCAAGCTAAAACTTCGAAATCCGAGGTAAAGTAGAAATTATAAATGAAATGTTGAACGTTTCAGATTTGGAATTCTGACTGCTCCTTGCTGTTTTGGGCTACTCTAATCTACACACACACACACACAGACTTAACGACATATTCAAGTCAACCAATTCCCAATACACCTTTCCACCTTTGTTGAGTGATTATGTCTCTCTGTGATATCCATTCAATATCGATCTATGTATGTGTATTTGTGTGTCTTTGATGTTATTCATATTGTTAACTTTCTGTGCGCTTGTATATGAATTTATGGATATTTTTTAATTAATTGATTTATTTGAAAGAGATTTTTTTTGTTTGGAAATTTTTGCATAAAAGTTGCTTTGGATACTAACATAATTGGGTAAACATAAAGGAATCTTTATGACTTCACATTGATCGCACTGTGGCACAAAACAGGAAATTAATACGAGAATCACTATCTATTAAGGTTTCACAGTGGTTGAGAATAGAAGTACCAGTAGTATGGACAGATTCTGATAGGGTTATTAAGCAGAATCGTGGAATATTCTTATTGACTTAATATATCCTTACCACCTTGTAACATGACGGAACTGTTCGTAGGTATATCAAAAAGATACAATAAAAATTAAAAACAGAAATATATAAATTTGAGTGAATATTCCCCACATATAGTACATGTCAGTACCGTATTTAGAATGAAAAATAGCACTACATTCAAAAATCATCTCTTTTTACTTTTATTGATTATATTACAACCTCATGAGGTCAGACGTCTTACACATATTAATTAAACAAACAAATTAAACAAATTTCAACATATTCTTCCAACTGGCTCTATCTTTCGCCTTTTCTCGCCAGTTGGTAACACCAAGGATACGGAGGGATTCTTCTGTCTGGTCTTTCCAGCGGAGTCTTGGCCGTCCTCTTTTACTGCTTCCATCGGGTACGTTATCAAAAATCTTTCGCGCGGGCTCATCTTCATCCATTCTGATAACATGGCCTAGCCAACGCAATTGGCCCACTTTGATTCGACTAGCTACGTCCACGTCAGAATAGAGATTCCAGCGACGTCGGTACTCGCCGTTTTCCCTAACAGGACCATATATTTTACGTAGAATTTTTCTCTCGAAAACTCCCAGGTGTTTTTCATCCGCTTGCGATATGACCCAAGTTTCGGAGCCATATGTCAAGTCGGGTAAAATGAGAGTCTGATATAGCTGGACTTTTGTCCGTCGAGAGAGGGCTTTGTTCCTAAACTGCTGGCTGAGCCCAAAACAACATCTATTTGCAAACACAATTCTCCTATCTATCTCCAGGCTGACGTTGTTATCTTCACGGCGGATCCAAGGTAGACAAATTCATCTACCACTTCAAAATTACACCGGTTGTCAACGTTCACGTGCGGACCAAGTCGAGAGGTTTCTCTAGTCGTTGACACCATCAATTGTTTCTCATTAACAGCAAGACCCACCTTCCCTGATTCCTTTTCGATTCTTGAAAATACTGCAGTAACCTCTCGAAAATTTCGCCCAATGATGTCTATGTCGTCAGCATACGCCAGCCACATGTGGCTTTTCGCGTTAATGGTCTTGTTCGTACTTACTGCAGCCTTTCTCATTATTATCTCCATTAAGATTTTGATTTTGGCCGTCGGTGGTTCAATGGTCAGTGTGCGCGGCTCTTGTACATGAGATCCTGGGTTCGAACCCGGCTCTGACCACCTTTCAAATTTTCTTTCGGCGGCGGTCACCTCGCATAGTGACGGCGACACTATCGAGTATCTAGCCATGAAAAAGCTTCTCAAATTACCGTTCGGAATCAGTGTAAAACTGTGGGTCCCAATCAGTGAGTGAAAACTGGAAAGCGCACAGCTCAGTGATTGTGAGAAGTTCTCCCCAGGCCCTTCATGGGATGTAATGGGAAACCATTTATTTATTATAAGATTTTGAAGAGATTGCACGAAAGTGTGTCGCTGTGTCTAAGTCCTCGCCTGGTACAGAATGGTTCAGTGAGGTCTTTCCCCACTTTCACTGCTGATTTGGTGTTGGTCAGTGTCATTCTAAAGAGGCGAATCAGTTTTGCCGGAATACCAAGTTCAGACATAGCTTCGTACAGTTTTCCCCGTATGAGGCTATCGAAAGCAGCTTTGTAATCGACAAAAAGGTGGTATGTATCGATTTGCTTTTCGTGGGTCTTTTCCAGGATTTGGCGTAGCGGGAATATTTGGTCAGCTGTGGACTTGCCTGGTCTAAAACCACACTGATAAGGTTGAATCAGGTTTTCAATAATTGGCTTTAGTCTTTCACATAATACGCTAGACAAGACCTTATACGCGATGGATAAAAGACTGATACCGCGGTAGTTGGAACAGACACAGGGATCACCCTTTTCGAATACAGGACATAATACACTGAGACTCCAATCGTCGGGCATAGATTCCCCCAGCCATATACCGCATATCAGGTGAAGCTTGTGGGCTATCAGTCCTTCCGCCACCTACCTTAAAAAGTTCAGCGGGTAGGCCATCAGCACCAGCGGCTTTATTATTCTTCTGGCGGGAGATCGTAGTTCTAATCTCGGTTTGGTTGGGGGGGTACATTCTATACTATCTGTGGTCTCTCCACATTTTGAGCACACACTGCTTCACAGTCACCAGATTCCCATTCTCGTCCTTGCAGGAGGGCACAGCCCATTATTACTCCCGTTGGTCGATCTTCTTACCCTCTGGAAAAAGTTTCGCGATTCACCATTCATCCTGTACATTTCGGTTCTTTCACTCTCTCTCTGCTCCCACTGCCATTTTTCCGCCTAAATATTTGGTTTCCTTCCTTCTCAGCTTCTTGTACTGCTCACTCGCAGCACGCGTTGTAACTGACTGTTTCGTTGCCATACGTGCAGCGTCTTCTTCATCAGTTGCAATGCGACATTCTTCGTCGTACCATGGCTTATCCTTCTGCGGTTTTCGATAGCCAAGTTCAGGCATTGCAGTCATAGAATGGGAGATGTGCTTCCACTGCGCATATGGGTCCTCGGGAGGGGGGTATTCTGCTCTAGCAGAAGAGAGAGTTTCTGTCGATATTACATTGATATCTCTGGTATTTGTAGCTTGTCAATATCCAGCTTTTCCTGTGTTCGGCTCCGTACGTTTTTCGCCCTGCTCAATCTCCTGCGAACTTTCGCAGCCACCAGGTAATGATCCGAGTCGATATTGGCACCTCGAATCACACGTACATCCATTACACTAGAAAAGTGCCTGCCATCTATTACCAAGTGATCAATCTGGTTCTTCGTCCGTTGATCAGGAGATATCCAGGTCGCCTTATGAATGTCCTTATGCTGGAATCGTGTGCTACTAACTACCATGTTCTTTGCAGCGGCAAAGTCTATCACTCTTATTCCATTATCGGAGGTGGTATCATGTAGACTGTGATTGCCGATGGTTGGTCGAAAGACACTTTACTTTCCTAATTTGGCATTAAATCGCCTAGAATAATCTTAATGTCGTGGTCAGCGCAGCGTTCATATACTTCCACCAGGCGCTCATAAAATGTTTCTTTGACTTCATCATCTTTATCCGGTGCGTCGCACAAATTAACGAGATGTTGAAATATTTCGCTTTGATGCGAATTGTGGCTATGCGGTCACTCACTGGGTTGAACCTTGAAACTAGGTGTCGCAGTGTCTTGCCAACTGTAAATTCGCACCCAAAGTCGTGCTTACGCTCATGGCAGCTGTAGTAAATATCGAAGTTTTCCCCCGTGGTGCAACCATATCCTGTCCGTCGCATTTCCTTACATTTTCCGAGGATATCCGCCAGTTGGAAAGTGGCACCAGTCTTGTATAACGTTCGAACCTTCCAGGTACATATCCTTAAATCATGGTCCTTATAACGTTTGCGAGGGTCGTCAACAGTTGGGGGGTTTCTTTATTCATTATATTTTCTGTGTATTTTCATTGCCAATAAAACGGTGGCGGGAGGCAAACCCAGCCCACCGTGGTTTGCATTTTACCTACTGCCAGGATGATTATGTTTCAGCCGCCCATTATGAATCAGACGCTGACCATTGGCTCATCCGCCTTCAAAGGACAGAAGAATATGTCCACTACTTCGAAGAGCTTCAGTGACAGGGTCACCTAATAATCCTGAGACGTATCAGTGATCGCATTACCACTCAGGTTGCTCATTCGTTTCGCCTTCTCACTTTAGCTAGCTAACGGAGGTTTCCGATAAGCCATTGCCCAGGACATACTGCTTGGAAGTAGTGAGCTGCTTGGACTCCCCAATGCAGGAATCATTTCTGGCCACTCCCAAGAGAATGGCTATCAGGAATTTTCCACCTGCAAGGACAAAATCATCTCTTAAGGAAATAATTTCGGGGGGCGGCCCGGCGGCACTTTGCCTGCGTACGTGTCTAGTGCATGTTATATGAGCGCCTAGAGGAACTAAACGACCGCTGCCATGACCATAGCAATAAGATTGTTGTGGGTGATTTTAATGCTAAAATCGGCAGGGAAAGTATCTTCGTACCAACCATCGGTAAATTCAATCTACACGCCATCATTTCCAATAACAGAATGAAACAGTTAGATTGTACCGCGGCGATAGACATGATTGGATGCAAATATAAAGTGTGTTTGGAGCTTGCCGCAAATATAATATACTTGTGTCCAAACACATTGTGTTTGCTATTCAATATTACGTGTTTGAGACACAAAGATTAATATGTTATAATATATGTGTTTGCGACCCATATATATATATGTTTGTGATACAAATACAGCTGAGTTTGTTGCACTGCACAGAACAAGAGAATGAAAAAGAGACAACGAGAGAGTCTATATTGTATGTGTGTATCTCTATTTTTGCATTATTCTCTCAGTCAGTGAGTCATAAATATTTCGGAACGTGCGTGTCACTTGCAGATGAAGTGTTTCTTATTTTGCCGGATGTATTGCGTTTTAGTTTTGTGTATTCAATCGTCAATGGTTCATCGGACAGAGGATATCAAAAGCGCTTGGTTAAATGGTTTGGGATGGTACTTTGGTTTTTGTGTATGTGTTTCGTATATATGCATGTGTGCTACCAAAGTGAGAAATGATTTTGAAGAGAGAAACTGGAAAGGCCAACAACCTGAAGCACTTTGTCTGTCCTAGCCTTGACTGAGAAAATCGGAACGGCGGACCATTTGTTAAATAAGTGTAATAAAAAAACACAAGTAATTAATCCACGCTTGGCATGAACTTGATTTGTATATAAATACCTTGTTTCTGTGCTAACGCATAGTGATAACCAACGCGTAGCTGAAACCTTCTGAAAACAAAAACGTGAGAGACAACAAAGTAAGGACCAGCAAAACAGCAGCAGATTCTTATGTTATGAAAAATAACAAATAATGCATTCAATGCAAATAAATGTAAAATGGGTCGTTTTAAATCTATTAATTTTTTGTATTAAATTTTTATAAATGTGGATTTATATTGTCAAAATTAATTATAATACATAATACATATATATTGAAATCAAAAAATAATTCGTTTGTAAATATTATTATATTTGTGAGGAAATTCGCATATGTTTCCACGTAAGTATATGTAGGTTCGGGGGAAACACGCGAATGCTTCCACGTAAGTACATGGATGTTTGGGATGAAGAACGCATATGTTTCCACGAAAAAGCGTACATGTTTGTCAGTAAACATGATACTGTTTGCATTTAAATACAAGGAAGTTTGGGACTTGCAAACATATGAATGTTTGACGTGTGTTCCAAACATATACATGGTTCCTGCAGTATATGTTTGGGAAAATATGTTAGAGAGCCCGTTATTTTTCAGCGTGTAGGAGATTCCAACATAAAGACATCTATAAGTCTACTTGGATACCCTCTAATCAACAGACGAAGAACCAGAACGATCACCTGATAATTGATGGAAGCCACTCAACTAGTGTAATGGATATACGTGTGGTTCGATGAGAATATTGATAGATCACTACCTGTTTGCAGGAAAGGTTAAGCAGAGCAAAAGTCGTACGAAGCCAGACCTATACAAAGCTGGACATCGGAGAGCTGTAAACACCAGAGATAGCCAAGGCCTATGCAAAGCTTACCGCCTATGCAGAGCCTACGGCGTACTCAGCTACTGGCGCAGAATGAACCCCACCTCATGATCTTGAAGTGCAGTGGAAGTACATTCTCCATTTTATGAAAACTGCTGCAGAGACCGTTCTGAGTTATGAAAAACTGTTTAAAGACAAACCATGGTACGATGAAGAGTGTTACATGGCAAGTGATGAAAACAACGCTGTACGTATGGCAATGCTTCAGTCAGCTTTATCGCGAGCCACGACAGAGTGGTATAAGGAGAAGAAGAGAGAGGAACCCTGTTTGTTTTGGGGAAAAACGGTTGTGGAGAAAATGCGAGAAAGAGAAAGTTGAATCCTACAGAGGGAAGAAAAAGCCCCGTCAGTTCTACCGAAAATTACAAAGCCCAACCATCGAAAATGGATAGGACCCCTCTTTTGCAGAGATATGGACGGGAATCTTGTCACAGATATGCAGAGTACGTTGGGAACATGGAAAGCTCAATTCTCTGCTCTACTTGTCTCCCGAAATTTCAATATAGATGAGGGTGTGGATTGCATACGGTATAGTGGTATCGACTGCTCCCTCCTAGCCAAAGCGAAGTTAGAACTGCCATTTCCCGGCTTAAGATGAACAAAGCCGCTAGTGCTATTGGACTACCGGTTGAGCTGTTGAGCTGAGCTAACGGCGATCAGTTGGAAAGGTGAATGTACTCATATGCAAAATCTGCCCAGACGAATGTATGGCCGACGATTGGAGTGTTAGCATACTGTATCCTGTTTTTAAAAAAGGCGACCTGAGTATATCGCACCCTAAATACAAAACTGTCACAACGCAAAATTTACAAATTTTCAGTTGAGGCAAAAAACTGGTTTGCAAAGCTAAAAAATGTATGAAGTGCCCCAAAAATAGACATATTAATACTGGATTTTTTTGACGAAAGGGAAGAGAAACTGACGGCAGATTTTCAAAGCAGATAGAAATGGCCCTCGGTGATTGTTTTTAACCAAACAACTAAAATCTCGAAATTTTGAGTTGTGACGCTTTTGTATTTAGGGTGTGATATGTACAAACTATCAAGGTATAAGCCTTTTATCTACCGCATTCAAGGTACTCTCGAGCGTAATCTGCGAAAGACTAAAGCCGGTTGTTGCAGTCTTGATCAGACCTTATCGGTGAGGTTTTAGGCCTGGAAAGTCAACTATCGATCAGATATTCAGAGATAGTCCTAGAGCAAACCCACGAAAAATAAATCGACACCGACCACCACTTTGTAAAGTAGAATATATGGCTGCCTTCGATAGACCGAAACGGGAAAATTTTACCACGCTATGTCGGTATTCCTGCTAAGCTGACACGCCTTTGTAGAATGACACTGACCGATACGAAATCCTTGGTAAACATTGGTAAAAATCTCACCAAACCATTTAGTACGAGGTCAGGTCTCAGGCAGGATGACATCCAATAATGCGATCTCTTCAACATAGTAATTGAGATCATCGTGAGAAATACAGCGAATGAAACTGTCAGCAGCAAAAGTCACATGCTGCTCGCGTATGCTGATGATGTAGACATCATTGGGCGAAATCTGCGAGAAGTTACTGCAGTTTTTTCGAGAATCGGGAAGTAATCAGCAAAAGTGGGTTTGGCAGTACACGAGGACAAGACAAAATTAGTTGTTTCGAGAAGCAGAACATTCACCCGTTCAGAACTTCTACCCGGTCGCCTTAAAAGCGACCGTTGATAACCATTATAATTTGGAGATAGTGGATGAATTCATTTACCTTGGATCTGCCGCGAACAGAAGCAATAACGTCAGCCTAGAAATCAAACGGTAAATTTTGCCTGCAAACAGGTGGTATTTCGGACTAGGCAAGCACTTCAGAGATGAGACCTCTAAGCACGTCAGAGATAAGACCTCTCTCGAGAAATGAGGATCTAACTATATCAGACTCTCATACAACCTGACTTGCTTTAAATAAATAAATAAATATTTTCCAATTACATCCCATGAAGGGATAGGGGAGAGCTTCTCACAATCACTGAGCTGTGTGCTTTCCAGTTTTCACTTACTGATTGGGACCTACGATTTTACATCGGTTCCGAACGGTTTATTGAGAAGCTATTTCATGGCTTATTCCTCGGTAGTGTCAATGCCACTAAGCGAGGTGGGTGTCGTCGAAAGAAGTGTAAGACGGTCAGAGCATGGATCAATCCCACGTTCTCTGGCACAATAGCCGCGCATACTAACCATTGCACCACCGACGGCCGGTCTTGCTATATGGCGCAGAATCCTGGGTTATATCGCATGCGGATGAAACATCACTGGGAGTCTTCGAGAGAAAAATGTTCGGAAATATATGGTCCTGTAATGAAAACCCGCGAGTATCGATGATGATCAATTTACATCAAATGGATGACAAAGTTACATCAAATTGATGACTACAAATTTACAGTAAATTTATAAAAAATTTACATCAACTTGGTGTAACGTTGTCGAGGAATCAACATAGACTATTGATGAAAGATTGACGAAATGTTCGTCGTCAATTCAATGAAATGTGTGGGAGGTTGGAAAATGAGGAAATGTTTCATCAAATTGATGAAGGAATTCATAAATTTGATGAAGCTTTATCTTTCAGTGTATAAAGAAACATTTCCACTTTTGTAGTCAAAGTTGAATATACTATTGTTTTGCGGCAAACAACCTCTTCGCGTTTTTTTCATTGGGAGAACTTTTGCACTTTAAGAAAACTTTCTTTTGAGAAATCTTCCAACGAGTAGATTAAGCAACCAAGTGTCCCTAATGCAATGACTAGGTTTTACATACTTTCAGAGAAGTCCACCAGTTTTGTCACAAGAACACGATGTCTTCTTCTTTATAATTTTATCCTAAACTTTTATGCTTCTCAACACTGTACTGCCTTTGTGTGATATTGTAATATCTCGATGCAGTGCACAAAATTCTAAAACAAATGGCAACAATTATTCTATGCAACTTTTGAAGACTCAAATCTCCAGCGACTTGGGAAATCACAATAATGCCTGGTCCCACAGCGGCAATCACACATAATCAACAACATCAAATGTTGTTTTTGTCTGACTGTCAGTTTGTAAGTCTGTCCCCGGTGTACATCTCTGTATTATACATGTATATGAAGTTGTGACAGCATAATCATATCATCATCATCACAAAAATTGTTGAGGCAAATCTGTAAAGCCCAATGGGCTGGCGCTTGGTGGTGATTTTGTTTCGCACAAGCCATCCATACAATTCGTCCGTCTGTTTTCCTGTGACTTCCCATTCTCCGGCGATTTATCTCTGGTCCGTCTGTGGCAATGTTGGCCACCACATAATAACACAAATAATTTATGTGGTTGGGAAATTGGGTACTAAATTAAAATTTAATTACAGTGACAGCAAAGGACCAATAAACTTCGAAACGTGAGCAAAGCACTTGTGTGCTATCTGCCACTGGATGTGACTGCACTGCCATTGCATCGCCACTGTCACACATTCGTCCATACATTTGGACGTCATTCCGGCTGTGCTGAATGTGTGTTGATTTCGCTCGAAATCGAGTAGAGTCTGTAGATTCGATTCCATTTTCAGGCGACATTTTTCGAACGAATACTCTGAATATGTCGGCTGAGTATTAAAATTGACAAATGAATGTTTTGGCCACTTTTGCTGAGATGGAAAGAAGAGTAGCATAGTGGGGGATTTTGGAACAACAAGTTAATATAATTTGAATATTCATTCGTAACTTGATAGTCGATTACTGGAATGTTAATTGGACTAATTATTTTTCAAAATTTTGAACTGATTGTAATTTAAAGAACATAACTCCTAATTGGTTGAAATAATTGGTTGAATAATTGGAAAAATGCATGTAAATGTGAAATGTTCAGATGTTGTGAGTTGTACAAATTAGTTTCTACTTTCATGATAATATAATTGCTTCCAACTACAAGATACAACTCAGTTCGGATGAACCCGCTGATATTCGGTACTACACTAAAAAAAAGCTTCATAAAATTTTTGAATTCCTTTATAAATTTGATTAAACATTTCCTCATTTTCCAACCTACGACACATTTCATTGAATTGATGAAGAAGATTTCATCAATCTTTCATCAATAGTTTATGTTGATTCAACGACAATAATACATCAATTTGATGTACATTTTTCATCAATTTGCTGTGAAGTTCTCGTCAACTAGATGTAAGGTTGTCATCAATTTGACGTAAGTTTGCCATCAAAACATGAATTTGGTTGCGGATTTGTAGTTGGCAAAAGACTGCGACATCTATCTAGTCTCTAGGTTCAATCCTGTGAGTGAACGAATAGCCACAGTCCGCATAAAAACGAAATATTTTTATATTTCCCTAATTTGTGTGCATGCCCCGACAGAAGCGAAAGATGATGATGCCAAAGACATATTCTATGAGCTCCTAGAGGAAACGTACGACGTACGGGATTTTAATGCCAAAGTAGGCAGGGAAAATGTATTTAATCCAACTATTGACAATTAGAGTCTTCATGCTGAAAGTTCCGACAACGGTATGAGATTGATTGACTTTGACGCGGCAAAAAACATGGTCATTAGTGGTACAAGATTCCTGCATAAAGACATCCACAAGGCTACTTGGGTATCCCCTGATCAAAGAACTAAGAATCAAATTGATCACGTGGTAATTGATGGAAAGCATTCATCCAGTGTAATGGACGTACGAGTGATCAGAGGAGCTATCATCGATTCTGATCACTACCTGGTAGCAGCAAAGGTTCACACTAGATTAAGTAGAGCGAAAATCGTACGAAACCAGACGCAGAGGAAGCTGAACATCGGAAACCTACAATTACCAGAGGTAGCCACAGCCTACTCAAGGAAGCTCTCGCAACTTTTGGCACAGAACCCACCCCCTCCCGATGACGATCCTGATGCGCAGTGGAAACCCATTTCCGACCCATTTCGAAAAACCGCTTCGCAATAAACCGTGGTACGATGAAGAGTGTCGCATTGCAAATGACAAAAAGAACGCTGCACGTATGGTAATGCTTCAGTCAATTGCAACCCGAGCTGCAACTGAGCGGTATAGGGAGCAAAGAAAGGAGGTAACCCGTCTCTTTAGGCGTAAGAAGCGGCAGTGGAGAAAGCGCGAGAGTGAGAAAATTGAGACATACAGAAGGAAGAACGAAGCCCGAAAATTCTACCAAAAAGTTAGAAACGGAACTAATGGACATGGTTCAGGACCCCCCTTCTGTAAAGACAAGGACGGAAATCTCGTCGCAAATGTGCAGAGTATGTTGGGAATATGGAGAAATCATTTCTCCACGCTACTGGTTCCTGAGATAACCAATGACGATGGGACAATCGATCACAATATGGACGACGACGTCGATTGCCCCCTCCTAACCAAGATGATGTCAGAAAAGCTATTGCCCGGATTAAGAACAACAAAGCCGCAGGAGCCAATGGACTACCGGCGGAGCTGTTTAAGGCTGGTGGCGGTGAGCTGATAAAATGCATGCATCAGCTGATTAGCAAAATTTGGTTAGATGAATGCATGCCCGGCGATTGGAGTCTCAGTGTACTATGTACCATATTTAAAAAAGGTGACCCGAGTTTTTGTGCCAACTACCGTGGAATAAGCCTTTTATCCATAGCATATAAGGTTCTATCAAGTATAATGTGCGAAAGACTAAAACCAATTATCGCTGACCTGATTGGATCATACCAGTGTGGTTTTAGGCCTGGAAAATCGACAACTGACCAGATTTTCACGCTACGCCAAATCCTGGAGAAGACACACGAAAAACAAATCGACACCTATCATCTATTTATCGATTATAAAGCAGCCTTCGATAGTCCGATACGGGAGAAACTCTTTGAAGCAATGTCTGAGCTTGGTATTCCTGCAAAACTCATACGCCTTTGTAGGATGACCTTGACGAACACCAAATCCGCAGTGAAAGTTGGTAAGGATCTTACCGAACCTTTCGAAACTAAGCGAGGCCTCAGGCAAGGCGACACCCTATCGTGCGATCTCTTTAACATCTTAATGGAGATCAAAGTCACATGCTGCTCGCGTATGCTGATGATATAGATATCATTGGGCGCACAATTAGAGAAGTTACTGCGGTTTTTTCGAGAATTGAGAAGGAGTCAGCAAAAGTGGGTCTGACGGTGAATGAGGACAAGACAAAATTAATGGTTTCAACGAACAGGGCCTCCACGCAATTAGACCAAAGCGTGAACGTTGATAACCATTATAACTTCGAGGTAGTGGACGAATTTATATACCTCGGATCTGCCGTGAACAAAAACAACAACGTCAGCCTTGAGATCAAACGGAGAATTGTGCTTGCGAATAGATGTTATTTTGGGCTAAGCAAGCACTTTAGAGATAAAGCCCTCTCTCGAGTAACAAAAGTCCAGCTGTACCAGACTCTCATTCAACCTGTCTTGCTTTATGGCGCAGAATCCTGGGTACTATCGCAAGCAGACGAAACATCTGTAGGAGTCTTCGAGAGAAAAATACTCCGAAAAATTTATGGCCCTATAGTGCACAACGGCGAGTATCGGCGACGCATGAATCATGAGGTGTATGAGCTTTATCCTGACATTGACATAGTTAAGCGGATCAAGATAACGCGATTGCGCTGGCTAGGCCATGTCAGTAGAATGGATGAAGATGAACCAGCGCGAAGGCTTTTCGAAACCGAACTCGAAGGAAGACGAAAAATAGGAAGACCAAGACTCCGCTGGAGGGATCAGGTTGACGAATCCCTGCGTACACTTGGTATTGCCAACTGGAGAGATAAAGCAAAAGATCGAACTGGATGGCGAAATATGTTATCTTCGTTTTGTAAGGTCCCTGACCCCCCGGGGTTGTCCGAGACCGGATAAGTAAGTAAGTACTATGTCCCATATTTAAAAAATTTGGCCCGAGTCTCTGTGCCAGCTACCATGGAGTAATCCTTTTAGCCATAGCATTTCAGTTTCTATCAAGTATAATGTGCGAAAGATTAAAACCAATTATCGCTGACCTGATTGGACCATATCTACCAGTGTGGCTTTAGACCTGAAAATCGACAACTGACTAAATTTTCACGCTACGCCAAATCCTGGAGAAGACACACGAAAAACAAATCGACACCTATTATCTATTTATCGATTATAATGCGTTCTTCCATAGTCCGATACGGGTGCAACTCTACGAAGCAATGTCTGAGCTTGGTATTGCGGCAAAACTCATACGCCTTTGCAGGATAACCTTGACGACAGTGAAAGTTGGTAAGGGTCTTAGCGAACCTTTCGAAACCAAGCGAGGACTCAGGCAGGCCGACAATCTATCGTGCGATCTCTCTAACATCTTAATGGAGGTCGTTATGAGAAAAGCTGCACTTAATATAAATAAAACCATCAGCAGGTCGTCTAGTGTGCGCAATGGCTAGTGTGCGCGGCTCTTTTGTACATGAGAATGTGGGTTCGATCCCTGCTCAGACCACCTTACATTTCTTTCGACGACGGTCACCTCACTTAGTGATAGCGACACTATCGAATACTTAGCCATGAAAATGCTTTTCAAAATACCGTTCGGAATCGGTGTAAAACTGTAGGTCCCCATCAGTGAGTGTAAAACTATAAAGTGCAGATCTCCTTGATTGTGAGAAGCTCTCCCCAATCCGTTCGTGGGATGTTATGGGACACCATTTTTTTTTAGCAAGAATCGCATGCTGCTCGCGTTATAGATATCACTGGGCGCACAGTTAGAGAAGTTACTGCGGTTTTTTCGAGAATTGAAAAGGAGTCAGCAAAAGTGGGTCTGACAGTAAATGCGGACAAGACAAAATTAATGGTTTCAACGAACAGGGCCTCGATGCGATTAGACCAAAGCGTGAACGTTAATAACCGTTATAATTTCGAGGTGGTGGACGACATTTATCATTACCTCCCTTAGTTATCGAGATATCGGGTGCAGAAGTTTGAAAATTTAAATTGAATTATTCAAAACTGCCCAAGGAAGTTTTTCCTATTTCTCCCACTGTTGGGCACCTGCCCGTTTAGAGAATAAGGGGGCGCCCTTTAGATATGTCGGGTACCACTAAAATAAACCAGGGCCGAATTTCAGTCGGGTGAGCCGACAAAAGCAATGGTTTCAACGAACACGGTCTCCACGCGATAAGACCAAAGCGTGAACGTTGATAACCGTTATAAATTCGTGGTGGTGGATTAATTCATATGGCTATGCCTTGTCAGTAGAATGGATGAAGACGAACCAGCACGAAGGGTTTTCGAAACCGAACTCGAAGGAAGACGAAAAATAGGAAGACCAAGACACTGCTGAAAGGATCAGGTTGACGAATCCCTGCGTACACTTGGTATTGACAACTGGAGAAATAAAGCAAAAGATGGAACTGATTGGCGAAATACGTTATCTTCGTTTTTGAAGGTCCCTGACCCCCTGGGGTTGTCCGAGACCGGATAAGTAAGGAAGCAAATACGGATTACTTGATTTATCATAAACATGATAAATCGAAATGTATGATTAATCAATTATTTAATCAGGGTGCCTATTAATCAGGTTGTTTGATTAATCATTTAATCGGACATCCCTATAAATGAATAATAAAGATCATTACTTACATTTAAAATTAAAATATTGCCAACCAAGTGTCTCAAATTCTGAGAAATCTCACGTGAGGAAGGTGTACAAACAACAAAGGTCAAATGAAAACTAATTCACAATTGCCGATAGATTAATCGTCTTATTCTTAAAAACTTCTGAGAAGTTGGAGAGACGTTTTTTTGTATGATAAATCGTCTCTCAAACCCCTCCTAACTTTTTATGAATAAAGCCTTAATATTGTAACTCCTACTCGTATAAATGTTTGTAAAACACGAGTGCATAATTGGCAACACATTTTACAAGTGACCCCACAGTGCCATTGCCGTTCATCGTGTGCCCTTAACTTGTGCGTCATGGCGGACAAGACATTCCATGTAGGAAGGGTGGAGTCAATGAAAGTGCCTATAAATCTTAAAATTAAGCCTACATTAAAACCAATAATTATGTTTGAGTCAGAGAAAATGAAGTCTTTAAACCTTCATACTAGTAGGAATAGTAGCAACATGTAATAGTAGTAGTAGGTAGTAATAGTAGTAGCAGCAGCACTAGTAGTAATAGTATTTAGTCTGTGCATGAGATAATTTAATTTCTCTTCATTTCCCGTAACATTACTTTACGGAACTTTTACGTTTTTCTTTTTTTTTTTTGTTCGCATCCACTCCGTTTGTTTGTGGTAGTTATTGTTTGCTCTGTACTTGCGTTACATTATTATAAAATGAAAATCTAAAAGATTTTTATAGAATTAGTTTAATAGTCCCAAGTGCTTTTAACGCTACACAAAACCACATATACATAGACACATAGTCACGTAGTTAACTAAGGACGAGCATGTATGTTTGTGTATGTAAACACTCATACTTATACAATCGTCTAAGTATCTAAGTACATCTATTTATTTACATCGGATTTTTCTTTTACCTGACTGTGGTTGGGAGGAAGGGCAACAAAAGAAATTCATCTGGTTTATTTTTTCTTTCGAAGAAATATTTTCCCACACATACGAAGGTTGTTGCAAAAGTATTGCGATTAAAAAGTGAAAAATTAGAACTTAAGTTATGTGAATAATATGTGTAAACGTGTAAAATATTATTGATTAACAAATACGAATTGCCTAATAGATTTGTAATAATCATTAAGTAATGATATTATTTTCCCTTCATTGCAGCTAAAATGCCACGACAAATATTTAAAAAACAGAAACCTATTTTCGGAAACTGGGTAAGGTGAGTCGATGCTAAACTTATATAAGCTAAAAGTCAACAAAGAATTGCGACTTGTGGGAAAATTTGTTCAAAAAAGTTTATTGCGAAACACTGTGCACAGATGTGATGTCAAAATCAATTTTCAACGGGCAAAACGCCATATCTTTTGATCTAGTAAAGATTTTTAAGTTCGTATTCTGTTGTTTGACCTTTTCTTTATCAATAAATAATCAATATCTGACCTCAAGCTCGGAGTATATTGATTATTCATTTTTAAGTTCTGTAAAAAACTCGATCTACTGGTTGTTTCACGCTAATCTTTCAGCATAGCAAGGGTGTCTCATTAAGAATGCACTTTTTGATTTTAAAATAAAGTCACGTTTATTTTGAGATAGTTGTGATTTTCTTATTTAATTGTAAAGAAGACACGTTCCGATTAAGTTTGGAATAAAATATTCTTCAAATGGCCGGACCACATGGCTCTTGTGACAGGCAATTACTCTTTTCATGAAATTTTCCATGACTTTTTCACAGAGATGTGGCTGTATCTCGGATCTCGGATTTCAGCTCATGAATTGTTTCTGGTTTACTTGCATAAACCCAAGATTTCACAAAACCCCAAAGAAAGAAATCGCACGGCGTTAAACCGCATGATCTTGGTAGTCAATCGAAATCAGAATTTCTTGAGATGATTTGTTCTGGAAATCTTTGCTGCAATAAATCAATTGTTTCATGTGAGGTGTGGCAGGTGGCGCCGTGTTGCTGAAACCACATATCGTCCAGATCCATGCCGTCCAGTTGAAATCGATTTCCACCGACCATAATTCATTATCGTTTGATCTAGTAAACATTCTTAAGTTCTATAAAAACCCGATTGTGTGTAAGGATTCAAGGATAATTTGGATGTATTAAGATCAAAAATCGGATAGTTGGAAAATATTAAAATAAAAAAAGGTAAAAGTCAACAGAGAATTGAGACCTGGGGGAAACTGAGTTCAAAAAACTTTATTGCGACTTCGGCATCGATTTCCAGCAGGCAAAATGCAAAATCTTTTGATCCAATAAACAAATTTAAGTTCTCTAAAAAATTCGGTCGTAAAGTGTGTCTCAGTAAGAATGCACTTTTTCATTTTAAAACAAAGTCACGTATGTTTTGAGATAGTTGCGACATGTTTTATTGGATTGTAAAGAAGACATGTTCCGATTAAGTATTGAATATAATATACTTCAAATGGCCGGACTGGACTCCATGGCTGTGATGACAGGCCATTACTCGTTTTATGAAATTTTCCATGACTTTTTCACAGAGATGTGATTTCCATCGACCAAAATTCATTACCGTTTGATCTAGTAAACAGTCTTAAGTTCTGTAATAACCCGATTGTATTTAAGGATTCAACGATAATTTGGATATATTAAGGTTAACAATCGGATAGTTTGAATATATTCCAATATTTTGGACAAATATTCCAAAGTTGACTAAAATTCTTATTTCTGAATTTTTAAGGAAAACAAAATTTTAATTTTTTTACAATCTATGTGTTTTTAGCACATTTGACGCAATTGTTCATAATCCTTACAAAAACATGCTGGTAAATATTTCCAGAATAAATGCAAAAAAACCGTTTCCCATTACATTCTATGAAAGGATTCTATTTTTTCACTCACTGGTTGGAACCTATTTTTTTTCGTGGCTAAGTGGTCGATAGTGTCGCCATCAACTAGCCATTACACCACCTATGGCCAGAACAAATTATCTCAAGAAATTGTTCTGTCAACTGGCCACCAAGATCATGAACGCTGACAACAAACGGCCTCTGAAACATAATATCCCAAACATATTCTGCAGGAACCAACATATATATTTGGAACATGCTTCAAACATTTATATGTTTGCCAGTCGCAAACTCAGGTGTATTTAAATGCAAACATTAGCATGTTTGCGGACAAATATGTATGTTTTTACGTGGAAACATATGCGTGCTTCATCCCAAACATCCATATAACTACTTACTACTTATAAAATGCAAAAAGGCGTAACTAACAAAAATATAATTTTACTGGGGAAGCAAACTCCTTTGTAAAATGAAAACTATAAATATTTTTTACGAAGTTGTTACTAATTTCACTTTAAGCACACAGACAGATTTTTGATCGTAGAAGTGTAAAAGTTTTTCAAGACATGTAGTTTAATGGCATTCATAACAATCAATCAAAAACTCGACTTTGAATTTTTGGTTAGTTACGCGTTTTTGCATTTTAGCTAACGATATACTTACGTGGAAACTTGCGTATTTTCTCCCAAACATAACAATATTTTGAAACTAATTATTGTTTCTTTCTTTATTTGTTATAAAATTATTGTATCACTGTATATCCACCTTTACTTATATAAATAATTAATATAAAAAATTAAAAGATTTAAATGATTTTTACATTTACTTGCATTCAATGCATTATTTCTTTAGTTTTGAATCTGCTGCTCTGTTCTTTCTGCTTACTTTGTTGTCTCTCACGTGTTTGTTTTCAGAAGGTTTCAACTATGCGTTGGTTATCACTATACGTTGGTACACAAACAATATTCTTATATACAAATCTAGTACATGCAAGACAAGCGTTTATTAATTACTTCTGGTTTTTTTATTATATTTCACAAATGGTCAGCCATTCCGATTTTTCCAGTAGAGGCTCGGGCAGAAAAAGGGCTTCACGTTGTTACCCTCTCCAGTTTCTTTCCTCAAAATCGTTTCTCACTTTGTCAGCACACATACATATAAGTTTATACGAAACACATACACAAAAACCAAAGCAAAGGACTTTTGATATCCTCTGGCCGATGAACCATTGACGACTGAATACATGAAATTAAAACGAAATACATTACACACATTCAGGAATATTTATGAATCACTCACTGAGAGAATAATACAAAAATGCGGATCCACACTTACAAGATATACACACTCGTTGCCCCTCGTTGCCCCTCTTTTATTCTCTTGCTCCCGAGAGAGCATAAACAGTGCAACAAACACGGCTTTATTTGTATCACAAACACAGATATATTTGGGTTGCAGACACATATGTTATAACATATTAATCATTGTGTCTCAAACATGTAATATTGAGTAGTAAACACAATACGTTTGGGCACAAGTCTATTATATTTGCGACAAGCTCCAAACACATGTTATATTTGCATCCAAACAACAAAAAACGACAGATTTTTCAGCGTGTGCGCTTTAACGCCGTGCGGTTTCTTTCTGAGCTCAAATCCGAGATCGAACGCGGCATCGGTGAGATAAAGCTACATCTCTGTGAAAAAGTCCTGGAAAATTTAATAGAAAGAGTAATGACCTGCCATCAAGGCCGTGGGGGTTCATTTGAGGGAATTTTATTCCGTTCTTAATCGGAACATGTCTTCATTAAAATCTAATAAAACATCACAACTGTCTCAAAAATGAAGTGTATTTATATTAAATAAGAAAGTCTATTCTAACTGAGACACCCTTTATATATTATAGCTTTTTGATTACCAAATTTCCACCGATAAGGACTCGGGACCGCGGGCATTTATTTTCGAACGCGCGTCTATACATTGAGTTGTGAAAGAAATTGCATTTAAACGAGTAATAACAGTAGCAGTGACACATTTCTTACTACAAATCATAACACATCAGCCTCTAGAAGTTCTTCTAAATTCCTGTACAAAAAGTAAATTGGAAAATACGTGAATAATAAGATGGTAGCGAAGCTTTATTAAATAATATTAATTTATTTTGAACTTAGAGTTCCCTAAGTATATATCCATGCTCAGAGGGTGTGCGATAAAAATTTACTCTTTCGATTTTCATGGTGGCTCAAGCTTAATTGGAAAGTTTATAGGGCAAAGTATTTTTGAGTTTTTTCCAGATTTTTCGGAAAAGGTTTAGAGGTCGCGCAATAAAGCTTTTTAACTTTTAAAATTTCTATGAAGATTTAAAAAAACTAATGATGGACTTTAAAGGAGGAATACATTCCAAGCAATTTTTGTAAAAAAAATTTGAATTTGCAGTTACTGTTCCAGAGTTATACCATTTTAAAATTGTTTACCCCTTGTATGAAACTAATACTCTTATAAACAGTTTGTCATATTTGTATCGGAATTGCTTCAAACTGGTATGAAAATTTAAAATACTAATGATGCACTTTAAAAAACGGATAAATTCCAAGTAATTTTGAAAAAAAATTTTGAATTTGCGGTTACTGTTCCAGAGTTATACCATTTTAAAAATGTTTACCCATTGTATGAAAATAATAATCTCATAAACAGTTTGCCATTTTTGCACTGAACTTGCTTTAAACATTGCTTTAATGAAAAAATCTACATGCGCGAAGTAATGACAAAGAATTACATGTAGAAAAAGCGATCCCAGCAACATATTGCAGGAACCATATATGTTTGCAGGCATTGTTTTCATGAATTGAAAATCTTATGCGTTATTGTTCTTTTGTTCTCTGTCAGGGGTTTTTTCAGCACTTTTAAACAAACTAAGACACATTTGCAAACACAATACTTGCAAACATTTATATGGTTCGTGCAATATGTTGCCGTGGTCGTTGTTTGCTGCGTGTAATTCTTTGTCGTTACTTCGCGCTTGTGGGGTTTTCCATTAATGCAATGTTTACAGCAAATACAATGCAAAATTCCAAACAGTTTATTGTATTATTAGTTTCCTACAAAGTTTTAAAATGGCAAATCTCTGGAACAGTAACTGCAAATTGAAAATTGTTTTCACCAAATTTGTTTGGAATTTATCCGTCTTTTAAAGTGCATCACTAGAATTTAAAATTTTCATAGAAATTTAAAGCAATTCCCATGCAAAAATGGCAAACTGCTTATAAGATTATTAGTTTCATACAATGGGTAAAAGCTTTAAAATGGTATAACTCTGGAACGGTGACTGCAAATTGAAAATTATTTTCTCCAAATTTATTTGGAATTTATCCGTCTTTTACAGTGCATCATTAGATTTGTAAATTTTTATAGAATATTAAAAAGTTATACAGCGTTATTTACAAAATGTATCCAAAATTTACGAAATAATTGAATACATGATATCTTATTGACCAAAATCATTGCCAAAACTGCATATATTGCATATATAATATAAGTTTGAACGTTTTACTTTAATGTAAAATAAAACTTTTTGACTTACAAACTAAGGAAATCGTGTTTATTACCGAGTTTTAAGTAAAATTCAAAAAACGTCCGGAATACCCGGTTTTTGGAGAAAATTCGACTTGCACGACGCGACCTCTAAACCTCTTCCGAAAAATCTGAAAAAAATCTTGAAAATACTTTAGCCTATACGCTTACAAATAAAGCGTGAGCAAATAAAAATTGTTATTGATGGTACACCCTAATGCTCATATGTCTTTTTCATACTTATACGTAGAAATACATGATTAAACATAAGATTGTCGAGTATAGGCAAAGACTTATACCTCGTGCCCCCGACAATAAGATCTGAGCTCCGGACTGACCCGAGTACCTCTTGGCCAATCACTGTCAACTTAAATAGTCATGCAATTGCGACATCTAGTCTCTAGGTCTAATCCTGTGAGTGAACGTATAGCCACAATCGAACCAATTGTGTTCATGCCCCGACAGAACAGAAAGATGATGATGCCAAAGACATATTCTACGAGCACCTAGAGGAAACGTATGACCGCTGCCCTGGCCATGACATTAAGATTGTACTAGGAGATATTAATGCTGAAGTAGGGAGGGAGAATGTGTTTAATCCAACTATTGGCAATTTCAGTCTACATGCTGACAGTTCTGACGACGGTATGAGACTGATTGACTTTACCGCGGCAAAAAACATGGTCATTAGTGGTACAAGATTCCAGCATAAAGACAGCCCAAGGCTTGATCCCGTGATCAAAGAACGACGAACCTAATTGATCACGTGGAAATTGATAGAAGGCACTCATCCCATACAATAGACTTACGAGTGATCAGAGGAGCTAACAGCGACTATGATCGATTCTGAGGAGCTAAATTCGATTCTGATCACTACCTGGTAGCAGCAAAAGTTCACACAAGATTAAGTAGAGCGAGAATCGTACGAAACCAGACGCAGAGACAACTGGACATCGGAAAGCTGAAATTATCAGAGGTAGCCACAGCCTACTCAAGGAAGCTCTCGCAACTTTTGGCACATAACCCACCCCCTCCCAATGACAATCCTGATGCGCAGTGGAAACCCATTTCCGACTCTATAAAAACTGCCGCAACAACCGTACTTAGTTTCGAAAAACCGCTTCGCTGCAAACCAAGGTACGATGAAGAGTGTCGCATTACAAATGATGAAAAGAACGCTGCACGTATGGCACTGCTTGAGCCAATTGCAACGCGAGCTGCAACTGAGCGGTATAGGGAGAAGAGAAAGGAGGTAAACCGTCTTTTTAGGCGGTGGAGAAAGCGCGAGGGTGAGAAAATTGAGACATGCAGAAGGAAGAATGAGGCCCGAAATTTCTACCAAAAAATAAAAAATTGAACTAATGGACATGGTTCAGGGCCCTCCTTCTGTATAGACAAGGATGGAAATCTGTTGGGAATATCATTTCTCCGCGCTACTGGTACCTGAGATATCCAATGACGATGGGACAATCAATCCCAATTTGGACAACGACGTCGATTGCCCCACTCATAAGCAAGACGAGGTCAGAACAGCTATTACACGGCAAATCCGCAGGAGCCGATGGATTACCGGCGAAGCTGTTTAAGGCGGGCGGCGATGAGCTTTTAGGGTGCATGCATCCGATGAATCAGATGGTTAGATGAATTCATGCCCGACGATTGGAGTCTTAGGAACAGGAACAACAACGTCAGCCTGGAGATAAATGGGAGAATTTTGGTTGCAAATAGAAGATGTTTTGGGTTCAGCAAGCAGTTTAAAAACAAAGCCATCTCTCGGCAGACAAAAGTCCACCTACACTAGACTCTCATTTTATCTGTCCTGACATGTGGCTGCGAAACTTGGGTCATATCGCAAGCAGATGAAAAACACCTGGGAATATGCGACAGAAGAATCCGACGTAAAATATATGGTCCTGTTAGTTAAAACGGTGAGTACCGACATCGTTGGTACCAATAGATATATGATCTGTATTCTGACGTGGACATAGCTAGGCGAATCAAATTTGGCCAATTGCGTTGGCTAGGCCATGTTATCAGAATGGATGAACATGAGCCAGTGCGAAAGGTTTTCGATAACGTACCCGATGAAAGCAGAAAAAGAGGGCGACCAAGACTCCGCTGGAAAGACCAGACCTTGGTGTTTCCAACTGTCGAGAAAAGGCGGAGAATAGAACCAGTTAGGGAAATATGATGAATTTTGTTTAATTTGTTTTTTTTTTATTTATATGTGTACGACATCTGACGTCATGAGGTTGTCAAATAATCAATAAAGGTAAGGCTTCTTAATAAACGTAATTTCTAAAGCTCTCATTGAAAAATACATCAGTTTTCTGCCTCTTCTGAAGAAGACAGTAAACCATTTTAAGTTTATATGATTACAAAATATCACGACATTAAACTGAATTATTTGCCGTTAGTATGAAATATTTTCGCAATATTCTAGCATATGTTTAGGAGGAATTTTATGAAATCATTGTATCCTAAACGCCTTCTAATTATGCAAAAATTAAAATTTACCCGTCTGTCCGTAAATTTACTCGTTTGTCCGTAAGGATGGCAATCCTTTGTCCGCCTATAAATAACACATACACAGTTATAGCTGAAGAGATCTCTTCAATTCTCGGCAGTCTCCTCTTTAAAATGACTACGTACTTACTGACAGTAGTTATATGTATGTATGTGTATCCGCTTGTATCGTATGTATCCCTACGAGTATAAGTGTGTATACATATTAAGTTAGTGTGCAACATGCATTATGCGGCTCAAGAGAAATCAAAGCTTTTACCATATTCTCACAACAGATACGAGTTTGTGTGTATGGGCGTGTTTGCTATTGGTTTTGTTTTACCTGCATTACACACACACACATCAAACACATATACACTTTAAAAGGTGATAATGCAGTAAGTTATTACATGAAATTTGCAACAAATCGTACCTTAATGTACCTACTACCCCTGCCCCCGCACAAGTACTTTTTAGTTACCACATACCAAATACACCGACCGACAAAGCCAAAAGTATCTGGAGAATACAAGGAATCTGTGTATCCCTGTGCAAGAACAACAACATCGCTAATGCTAAGAACTACTAAGTAAAGTACTAGCAAGTAGTACAAGTAGTAGTAGCTGTAGTACGATAGTAGTAGTAGTGGCAGTACTAGCGTTCTTTAGTGCAAGGAACTTAAGTGAGAAATGCATCTTTTCACTTGCAAAATAACTAAGTACCCGAAGTTGCAAATAAAGTATCTGTAGGATATACTTATGTGCAACAACAACACACAAACACACCAACACCAACAACATGTATTAGTGCTGAAATACGGCAACACGATTTCCTTTTGTTATGCAATTTTACAGATGTAATGATATACATGAGTTGTCAACGGGGGCAGGGTAATGATGCACGAAAACATACAAAGTAAAAATATTACATGTGGTCTCAGGGGAGACCCGGTTGGAACGCAGTTCCTTTCCCTATATCTTATGTACTAGTTAGTTCCAACACGCCTAAGGTGCCCGTTGCAAAATACGACAGTTTAAATGAATCTTTAGGAAAAGGTACTTTTTGTAAAATGATATACTTGAGGTGCTTTTTGTAAGAATATGTGTTATATTTTCCCGAAAAAGTCCTTTTTTAAAGACAGTTACTTTTATTATTAAAAGCTAATGTTTTTTTAAGAAAAGGTACAAGTACTTTTTAAAGAAGTGGTACTCTTTTTAGGAAATGGTTTTTTTTTAGGAAAATGTACTTGTTTTCAGAAAGGCTGTAGAAAAGGTATTAATTTATTTTTAAGAAAAGGAATTTTTTTAAGAAAATGTATTTTTAAAGAAATGTAAATTATTTTTGGAATTGGTCCTTTTTTCCAGAATAGGTATATTTTTAGAGTAGGTACTTATCTCAAGAAATGCTATTTTGTTTCACAGAAAAGTTACTCTTTAAAGAGAAGGTAGTTTTTAAGAAAAGGAAATTTGTTGTAAGTAATTATACTTTTTTAAGAAAAGGTACTTATTTTTAAAGGATGCATTTTTTTAAGATAAGGTGCTTTTTGTAAAAAGTTTTAAAAAGTTAAAAAGTTTTTTTTTTGAGAAAATTTACTCTTCTTCTTTTTTCACTTTGGCTTTTCTAAATTTACTTCTATTGGGTTCAAAACTACAATATACAGGGTGATTCAGGAAGTTCCGTACAAATTTCTCCAGCGTATTCATTGGCTCATTTCATGAAGAAAAGTCCACTAGAACCATGTCCGAAAATGCAAGGGTGCGAAATGGCAGCGGGTTCAAAATTTTCGGATTGATGGTCGGAGGAAGGGTAATGTGGGAACCACATTGAAAACTTCCTTTAACATCAAATGTTTTTTTCTCCTTATGAGCCAAAAATTACAATAAAATAAAATCTTAAACGTGTTAATTTGCAAAAACAAATAAATGTGTGCTGTTATTTCGCTTCCACAAACAAAAGCAAACATTTTTGCATTTCAGCAAAATGGTCATAACTTTGGAACGGTAAGACCTTTGGGCTTCGTTTAGGTCATTTTGGAAAGGTATGAGGTATGGCTATCTTCTAACAGAAAGAAACATAAGTTACCTGCCATCTGGCTGAGGAAATTGAGGTTATGTGAATTTTTTTCCATTTTTTTTCCGAAAGCTCTGTATCCCGGCGATTTGACTTTTTTCTACTTTTGTTTTTATTGATTCTGAAAGTCCTCTTAAAGACCTTTCCAACAAGCCCAAAAAAAATCCGACCACTGGCTCAGAAGTTAGCAAGTTTACCCTACGACCCTCCAACCGCCAATCCGAAAATGTTGAACCCGCTGCCATTTCGGACCCTTGCATTTTCAGACATGGTCCTAGTGGACTTTCTTCATGAAATGAGCCAGGGAATACGCTGGAGAAATTTTTCCGGAACTTCCTGAATCACCCTGTATACTAAATATTGGTTACAGGCTCCACCTAGAAAACTTCACATTAAACAAGTAATTTCTCAACTTATGTTAGTCTAGATACAAACCAAAGCAAACGAACCCAATATAGTTGATAATACTGGGTTCTAGCATAATAGAGTTAAAAAAAGTTGTTAAATTTTTTTGTCATTTAACCCCCGTCCCGCATCGTGCGTTAATGAACTTCGTTCCAAAACAATTCTGCAGCTCCATAATGTAACTCTTATTCTATGAGGTAAAGTGAACACCAGTATTTGGCTTACCCGAAGTAGCGAGAAGTGGGCTCTTGGGGGAGCCGTCTGATAGGCATTTCAACACCTGTGTGTCTCAAGTAATCAGCTGACAATTGTCACTCAAGCTCACCGAACTATTAGATCATTATTTTGCCCTTTGAAGGCGAATCAACCAACTTTTCTATTCAACCGCAGATATGATATATAATGCGTGGTAGCAATCTGAAAGATAGAATTAGTAAAGGGTGTATCAGTAAGAATGCATTTTTTCATTTTAAAACAAAATCACGTATTCTTTGAAAGAGTTGTGACTTTTTTATTTGATTGTAAAGAAGAAATGGTCCGATTAAGTATGGAATAAAATAACCGTCAAATGGCCCACGGCTTTGATGATCGACCATTATTACTCTTTTCATGAAATTTTCCATGACTTTTTCACAGAGATGTGGCTGTATCTCACCGATGACGCGTTGGATCTCGGATTTGAGCTCTGGAATTGTTTCTGGTTTATTCGCATAAACCCGAGACTTCACAAAACCCCAAAGAAAGAAATCGCACGGCGTTAAATCGCATGATCTTGGTGGCCAGTTGACATCAGATTTCCTTGAGATAATTTGTTCTAGGTATCGTTGCTGCAATAAATCTATTGTTTCATGCACAGTGTGGCAGGTGGCGCCATCTTTCTGAAACCTCATGTCGTCCAGATCATTGCCGTCCAGTTGAGACCCCAAGAAATCCGTTATCATATTTCTGTAGCGAATGCCTTTCACAGTCAATACAATTTCGGCCTCATCTTCAAAAAAGTAAGGCACAATCACGCCGCCTGACTAAAATCCGAACCAGACAGTTGCTCGTTGTGGGTGCATTTGTTCTCATAGATTGCATGAGGATTTTCTGAGCCCAAAGTGCGACAATTTTGTGTATTCACGAAGGCATTCAGATGGAAATGAGCTTTATCGGAGAAGTTGACTTTTTTGAAAAATCGGCATTGACTTCACTTTGCTCCATTACCCATACAACGAATTGCCAGCGCTTTCCATGGTCTGCTGGTTTGAACTTCTAAGTAAGTTGAATTTTGTACGCAGGAAGGTGGATTTCTTTTGTCAAAATTCGACGCGTACTGCTTCGTGAAATATGAAGTTGTTGAGAACGATGACGAATTAATGTTTTCGGGGTTTCGGCGACACTCTCGTTTGCAGCAGCAATGCTTTCAAGATAGCGGCTGGTACGTGACGCTTAGGAGGCTTAGTGTCCATAACCGACCTACTTTCTTAAATTTTTGTGACAGCTCTTCGAACGGTTGACACATTAGCTACACTTTCTCGACCGAAAATTCTTCGAAGTTTGCGAGCTGTCTTAGCTTAACTTTCCAAATTTTTGTAATAACTTTTCACAATTATAACGCGTTGTTCTTTCGTAAAGCGTTCCGTTTTTAACAATCGTAATAAGCTTGTGTGAAAGCTGCCAAATTTCAGAGTTGCCACTTGCACAAAAAAAAATTTACGCTGAATTTAAAAAGTTCAATCTTACTGAGACACCCTTTATATCAAGAAATGTAATAGTGCCCAAAAAACGGCATAACGCCAAACATTTAAAACAAAAAAATGTCTTATAGCCTAAAAGAAGTGTCGCAAATCCGAAACCATTTTTTGGACATTATTGCATAGCATTTGGGCTATATAACTTTCAGCATTACATTCTGACAATTTCTGTTTTTGGCGTTAAGATCTTGGGCGTTATGACCCAACGCCAAATCAACTTCAACTGTTTCTTCAATATTACATTGTTTAATTCATCCCCTGGTGCAGTTTGTATATTTAGAGAGTTATTTAAAAAAGTCCTTTAAACTTTTTTTGGAAGCAACAAATTGTATATCCAAGTGGAAATAACATCCAGCACTCGACTTTGGTCTACCTTATCAACTTGTTCGATCCCATTTCCGGAATAAGAGTTACCATTTCAATTTCACGTCCATATTTCATAACCCGATAGAAATTTTGAATTGCTGTCCTAAGCAATATTAAAGATCACAAAATGTTTGGCAACTCTCGTAAAGAGTTTTTATTTAAAGAGTTGTATCTTTAAGAGAGTTGTCAAACATTTTGTGATCTTTAATATTCCTTCAAACAGCAATGCAAAATTTCTATCGGTTTAGGAAATATGGACGTGACATCGAGACGGTAACTGCGATTCCGGAGGTGAGATCGAAGAAGTTGATAGGGTAGACCAAAATTGAGGGCTGGTTGTTATTGTGACTTGGATTTACAATTTGTTGCGTTTAAAAAAAGTTTAAGGGATTTTTTTGTCTCATTCTGTTCCCTGCACTGTCTCGAAACTGATGGTGTTACTGAAAGATTGGAGTAGCACCGACTTTTTTTTAAATTCTCCCTCACGAAGCATGATCGGATGATCGCATTTTAACAGAAGTATTGGCCAAACCAATGGCAATAGATCAGAGTCCCCTTTTGTAGAGATAACGAAGGTAATCTCATGACAGCTTTGCAGAGTATGTTGGGAATATGGAGAGATCACTTTTCTGTTTTTCTTGTCCCAGAAGACTTCAATATAGATGAGGGTGATGAGCACATATAGGACGATGTCGTCGACTGCCCCCTCCTTGCCAAAGCGAAGTTACAAGTGCAATTCCCCGGCTTAAGAACAACAACGCCGCGGGTGCATACGGACCTTCGGCTGAGCTGTTTACGGCTGGCGACCAAGCCTTTATTCATCGCATACTAGGTCCTCTCTAATGTAAGGTGTGAAAGACTAAAGCCGTTTGTTGCAGACCTGATCGGACCTCATCCGTGTGGCTTTAGGTCTGGAAAGTCAACTATCGACCAGATATTCATATTACAATAAATCCTGGACAAAATCCACAAAAATTAAATCGACACCTACCACCTCTATGTTGATTATAAAGCTGCCTTCGATAGCCTCGATACGGGGAAAACTGTACCACACTATGTCGGAGCTTGGTTTTCTTGCTAAGCAGACACGCCTTCGAAGAATACCACTTCAACATATTAATTGAGATCATCGTGAGAAAAGCTGCATTCAACACGAATAAAACTATCAGCAGCAAAAGCCACATACTGATCGGGTATCCTGAAGATTTAGAGATAATGGGGCGAAATCTGCGGTAAGTTACTGTCGAATTTTCGAGAATTGAGAGAGAATCAGTAAAAGTGGGTTGGACAGTAAACGTAGATAAGACAAAATTAAGTGTTTCGAGGAGCAGAACATCACCCCGAATAAATGAAAGTGTGAAAGTTGATAACCGGTATAATTTCGAGGTACCTCGGATCTCCTCTGAACAGAAGCAATAAGCAAGCAAAAGAATTGTGTTTGTAAACTGGTGTTATATCGGGCTAAGCAAGAACTGCAGAGATAATACTCTCTCTCTCTCTCGAGAAACGAAGATTCAACTATATCAGATACTCGTATACGCTGTAACATATTCTCTCAAACACATTCTGAAGGAAGCATGTATACGTTTGGAACACACTTCAAATATTACAAGTCCTAAATTCAATTATAAAGGGTTTTTCAACAGAGACGCTACAAAAGTAAATCGATAGGGACAGCAAACGACGCCATATTTTTTCCCGCTCTTTTGACATTTCCCTTCAGTAAGGTTTGCCATTTCATCATAGAAAGATATACGAGCCAACAATGAGTCGAAATTATTAAAATTTACTACCGAAATTTGGAGTCAGTGGCCTCAACTTTAAGAGCGCTACGACCAATTTATGGTCGTCAGCAATGAGGCTCATTTCTGGCTGAATGGCTTCGTCAATAAGCAAAATATGCGTTATTGGTCAAACAGCAATCCACACGTAATCCATGAGTCATCATTGCATCCCGAAAAAATTAAGGTTTGGTGCGGTTTATAGGCCGGCGGCGTCATTGGGCTGTACTTCTTCCGTGATAATCAAGACCGGCACATTACTGTGAATGCGAATCGCTACCGTTCAGTGATAACCGAATATTTTGGGCCCTAATTGGATAATATGGACTTGGAGGACATGTGGTTCCAACAGGACGGCGCCACAAGCCACACAGCGAATGCCACAATCAATTTATTGGAAACCAAGTTTGGTGAACGTGTTATCTCACGAAATGCCCCAGTCGATTGGCCGCCTCGGTCGTGCGATTTGACGCCGTTAGATTATTTTCTGTGGGGCTACGTCAACTCTATGGTCTATGCCAACAAGCCAGCGACGATTGATGAACTTCGTACGAATATCGAATGTGAAATTGCAGCAGTATCGGCCGATTGATGCTTGAAAAGCGTCGAATATTGGGTTCAGCGTCTGGACTTCTGCAAGCGTGCCCGTGGTGGCCATGCAAAAGAAATCGAGTTTCATACATAATGGCATCGAACGTACTTTCACAGGAATAAAGAATTTCATTGGTATCTAAAACCGGTGTTGTTTCATTTAAAAAAACTTTTGTAGCTCTCTTATTGAAAAACCCGTTATGTAACATTAGCATGTTTACTTCTACAGATGCACACTTTTACGTGGAGCCATGAGTGTGTTTCACCCCAGACATCCCTTCACTTACGTCCAAGAATTTGTGCGTTCCTCCCAAACGAACGATTGACGACTGAACATAAGAAACACTCAATTCATTTACACATGCATTCAGGAATATTTATGAATCACTGGCTGGAAGAATAATGAGAAAATACATTGTACAAAATTTACAAAAATACAAAATACTCCAAACACTCGTTATATTTGCATCCACACAAGGAGCAAATACAGTAGCGGTCTTAATGAAAGCTCGAAAGAACCTCGTAAACTCGAAAACATCGTAAACTTGCACAGCAAACGTCAAAACAAACAAATTTCCCATACAAAGGGACATGCTCAAAAGTGGAAAGTTTTCGAGGCAAATTTGCTGCGCAAACGTGGGATGGAGAAACTTGTAAACTTTTGACATTTCGTTGTCATCTGACTAGGATGGATAAATAAGGTGATAGCACTAGAACAGTAGAAAAAGTACACATACTTAATACATGCAATTGCTATTGCTACCACCTTGTGTATCCATCTTGGTCAGCTGATATGGTTTTGAGCACAACTACGCTGAGCAACTTTACCTGGTGCCTCATACAACGATGCGAGGGAAACTTGCGCTGAGCAAAAGTTCTCGGCTTTCACGTTTGCATGAATGCCGCTAGTGTTTTGAGAGTGTGCAACCTGTCTTGCTTTATGGCGCTGAATCCTGGGTCATATCGCAAACATCACTGGGTTTCTTCGTGGAAGAAAATGCTCCGCAAAATCTATGGTCCCATAATAGAAAACGGGAGTATCAACGGCGGATATACCAAGAACTGTATAATCTGTATCCCGACAACGGCGTTGTTCCACAAAAAACGCCCCCAGCAACATATTGCAGTAAACATGTCCATGTTTGCAATTATTGTTTGTCATGAATTGAAGATCTTCTCCTTTTTTTGTTTCTTTGTGGTCTGTCACGTTTTTGTTTTCAGCAGTTTTCAACAAACAAATCCACATTTGGGTCACAAAAATAAAAAGTATAACCTAATAATCATTGTGTCTCAGACATGTAATATTGAACAGCAAACACAATTGGTTTGCCCACAAGTATACTATAGTTGCGACAAGCTACATATACGTTATATTTGCATCTAAACAACAAATATTACAGATTTTTGAGTGTGTATTCGTATCAAAATAGCATGCTTACGCTGGCAAAGCCATATTAGTAGAATGGATTTTAATGAACCCTTGCGAAAGGTATTCGAAGACGTACTCGAAGGCCATCGAAAATAGGATGACCAAGACTTCGTTGAAAATGCCACTTCGAATACTACCTGCGAGAGCTTGGTAAGCTTGGTGTTAGCAACTGAAAGATCGAACAGATTGCAGATACATGTTATTCTCATTTTGTAAGGCCCATGACAGCTCTGGGTTGTCTGAGGCCACCTGAGTAAGTAAGTTAGGTTGCACCCTGAAAAAAACCGCCTCTGTAATATATTCTCCCAAACATATTCTGCAGGAACCATGTATATGTTTGGAACACACTTCAAACATTCATATGTTTGCAAGTCCCAAACACACTTGTATTTAAATGCAAACAGTAGCATGTTTACTGGCAAACATGTCTGCGTTCTTCATCCCAAAACATCCATATACTTACGTGGAAGCATTCGAATGTTTCCCCCCCAAACCTCCATATACTTACGTGGAAACATGCGCATATTTCCTCCCAATTAATTCAATATATTAGTTGAATTCAATATATTAGTATTATTTACAATAATTAATTTTTTTAATTAATCTATTAATTTTTTTAAATTAATTAATTTTTTCTTTTAATTAATCCACATTTATAAATAATTAATACAAATATTTAAAAGATTTTAAACGGCCCTTTTTACAGTTACTTTCATTGAATGCATTGTTTTTTTTTTTTAATGACATGAGAATCCACTGATCTCTTGTTTCTGCTTTCCTTCTTGTCTCTCACGTTTTTGTTTTCAGAAGGAACAAATGGTCCGACCATAGGCGAATACATGTAGTAGACTTAACAATTCTCTCAACAAATTTCTGACATTTGGCCTGGTGTGATATGAACGTTGGATGTTGATAAGAATTGCTTCAATAATACCAGATAGAGGCAATGGTTCAACACAACGAACAAAATAACAACAACAGCATTTCATTGTGTGTGTTAAAATTATTGTGCTAAATACAACACAAATGTATGCTAACAATAATAGTCCATAGGAAAGTGTAAAACACATTGAAATGTCACAGTTTTCTACCAAAACGACATGAAAAATTAAAAAGCAGTTCTTATAGTTCCACCTGGTTTATGCCACTTTTCGTCAAACATCTCTCTATCACACCGACCGCACCACGAAGATTGTGAAAGGAAACGTCAGATGATTCAAATATTCTCTCTAGTAAGAAATCAGTGAGTGAAAACCGGAAAGCGCACAGCTCAGTGATTGTGAGAAGTTCTCCCCGGTCCCTTCATGGGATGTAATGGGAAACCATTTATTTATTTATTTAAGATTTACTGTATGGGTCCGCCTTTCAGATTTTCTCAGTAAATGCTCGGACAGACAAAGGGCTTCACGTTGTTGCTCTTTCCAGTTTCTTTCCTCAAAATCATTTCTCATTTTGGCAGCACACATATATATATACGAAACACATATCCAAAAACCAAAGCATCATCACAAACCATTTAACCGTCCGAGCCTTTGTTTATTCTTTTTTCACTGATCAATCGCTTTTGATATCCTCTGTCCGATGGACCATTGACGACTGAATACATGAAACTGAATCTCAAATTTACAATGCAAAAAATCCTGATACACACTTATGAGATAGACTCTCTCGTTGTCCCTCTTTTATTTTCTTGCTCTCGAGTGCAGCAAATGTAGCTCTATTTGTATCACAAACACATACATATTTGGGTCGTAAACACATCTATTATAACATATTAACCATTGTGTCTCAAACATTTTATATTGAAAAGCAAACACTCCAATCACCCGATATATTTGCATCCAAACAACACAACACAACAGGTATTTCAACCTGTGCCAGTGCGGGAGTAGAACGGGGTAAATCTATTTTGAAAATAACTTGTCGATGTTACCAACAATTTTACTGTATGAATCTGTGGCGCTACGAACTCTGTTATACCTTAAAATATTTCCCGCTGAATAACCCTTTGTCATTTATTCTTGCAATTTGGTAACCTCCCTCTTTCACTGATAAACGTAGACCCATGTATTCGTGTATCGTTGAAGTTACAGTAACGGATCAAAATTCCATGGGGAATTTTGCTCTAGTCCCTATTTGTTTTTTTCGTTTCGTTACACTTTATTCTGTTTCGTTGCCATTGAGTGATTTATTTGCCATTGAAATTATCCTGCTTTGTGGTTGATGTATCTATACATCGTTTCGAACGTTGAAGTATATCGGTCGGCTCAGTAACTCAGGTTATGTGGGTGCCTGACTCCCAGCATCCGTTTGCCAAAGTAATAGCAGCAGTGGCATATAACTTTTTTCCTTTTCCATCTCTTATGTGGTGGTGAAAAGTGTCTTTAAGTGTATAACAAAAAAAATGGTTGGCGAGAAGCGATGAAGGCGTGATGAAATGATGACAATACAATCAGTTGTCAGGAGAGACTTACACCTTAAACACTGTCTATCCGTAAATATAGAGTGATCAATTGAGATTGATTGTGATAAGCTGCTAGAAATTAAATTGTTAGTTTGTTGAGGTTTTTTCCCTCGCTGTCCATGGACAATTGCAGTATTCATCATTCCAAAACTGTTTGCCATTGCTATGTTTCCCTGCTCCAACTCCCGTCGACCTCCCTCGCATTTTGTTCCAGGACTTTTGAAGGTGCGATAAGATTGTTCTCCTGGAATGCGGCAGCATTCCGTTAGTTAAGTGTTTGTAACCAAATAACCTACTTTAATAAAGTAAAAGAAAACTTAAAAGTTAAACTTTTCAGTGTGATTCGTGTGTGTATGTGTGTATGTGCGCGCTTTGTTGCAAAATCAAAAGAATAAAAAGTTATTTAACAATCAATATTTGTTAAACAAAAATACGCCAAAGAAGGAAGAGAGAATACCTGATAGTAGTTCTTAGCGATGCCATTACCTTTTGTCAATACTCGTACTGCAATAAAAACTTTATTATAAGATTCCCAGAGTACTTATGTACTCGTGTATGTATGTGTATTTCTTTGTCGATTCTCTTACTGTCCTCGTTTCTTTGTTATTCATACTTTTTGTCTTAGCGCGCTGAAGCTTTCAAAAGTTAAGGATAAAATTCTCAACTCGAAAAGCTACTTAACCAAAAAAAAAACAAAACACAACGAAAAAAGAAAATTGAGGAATGGAAATGAGAACATCGTTGATGTTTAATGTAAATTTAGTTATTAAGCCAAAAATAAAAGAAAAGCTGTTCTAATGAATTCATAAACATTTTGGAAATTTGAGAAAATTTGTGATATAAATAGAAAATTTATGTTTAGCTCTGTATTGTTGCGGTTATCTTACGCAGATTATGGGAACAACTAATATTTAAGGAACAATATATACAAGGGCGGTCACCAAACTAGCCGACCTACGAGGGTTACTATTTGTATTACGGGAACTGGCAGTACTAGTGTTCCCAGATGCAAACTGTAACTACATTGGAAAGTTAACAATTTTTTAGCTACATAGGACGTTTTCACTTACGAGCACTACACGCTGAAAAGTCTGTCGGTTTTTGTTGTTTGGCTGCAAATATAAGATGTGTTTGGAGCTTGTCGCAAATATAATATACTCGTGGCCAAACGCATTGTGTTTACTATTCAATAATACATATGTTATAACATATGTGTTTGCGACCCAAATATATCTGTGATTGTGACACAAATACAGCTGGTTGTGATACAAACACCGCAGCTATATAATATACGTGTTTGCTATTCAATATTACATATTTGAGACGCAATGATTAATATGTTATAACATATGTGGATACGACCCAAATATATCTGTGTTTGTGATACAAATACAGCCGTGGTTGTTACACTGTTTATTATTATTCTCTCAGTCAGTGATTCATAAATATTCTTGATTGTTCGTGCAAATTGCAGACGAAGTCAGTGTTTCTTATTTGGCTGATGTATTGCGTTTTAATTTCATGTATTCAGTCGTCAATTGTTAATCGGACAGAGGATATCAAAAGCGCTTGATCAGTGGAAAAAAGAATAAACAAACGCTCGGATGGTTTCTGATGTTGCTTTGGTTTTTGTGTATGTGTTTCGCACATATTTCTGTGTGCTACCAAAGTGAGAAACGATTTTGAGGAAAGAAACTGTAGAGGGCAATAACGTGAATCCATTATTCTGCCCGAGCCACTACTGAAAAAATCTGAATGTTGGACCATTTGAGAAATATAATAAAAAAAACACAAGTAATTAATACACACCCCTCATACATGAACTAGACTTGTATATAAGTATATTGTTTGTATACCAACGCATAGTGATAACCACCGCATAGTTGAAACCTTCTGAAAAGAAAAACGTGACAGACAACATAGAAAGGAGAAGCCAAAGAGCACCAGATTCTCATTCCATGAAAAAAATAATGCATTCAATGCAAGTATGTAAATGTAAATATTTTAATTTTTTTGGATTAATTAGTTCTAAATGTGGATATATATTGATAAAATTAATCATAATAAATAAAGAAAGAAAGAATAATTTGTTTCCAAATATTATTATGTTTGGGACAAATACGAATATGTTTCCACGTAAGTATATGGAGGTTTGGGGGACACACGCGAATGCTTCCATGCTTCCACGCAAGTATATGGATGTTTGGGGGAAACACGCATATGTTTCCACCTGAACGCATACATATTTGTCAGTAAACATGTTAATGTTTGCATTTACACACACCCGAGTTTGGGACTTGCAAACATATAAATGTTTGAAGTGTGCTCCAAACTTCGGCATGGTTCCTGCAGAATATGTTTGGGAGAATATGTTACAGAGGCCATTTTTTTTAGTGTGTGTTTGTTGTATTTACAGTGTGTTTACAAATTCATCTCAGGCAAAACATTCAATTATCTCGTGAAAATTGTCGTGATATGATTTTTAACGATTTTAGGCGTTGATTATCGAGACAAGAGTGCCTCAATCAACTTCTTTCGACTTTTGGTGATGAAGCACCATCAAAAACCACTGTAAATCGCTGGTACCAAGAGGTCAGTCTCGGACGTCGTTCTCTCCAGGATGAATTTTGTGAAGATCGTCCAAAATTGGTTGTTCTGCCACAAAACATCGATGCAGTGCGCGAACTAATAATGCAAGATCGTCATGTGACATATCGTGATATAGAGGCATCCCAGCACATTTGTGTCACTTCAATACTTTCGATTTTGCATGAACATTTTGATTTGTTCGCGTTGGATCCCACATAATTTGACAATCGTTCAGAAAAAGGCTCGTGTAAATTGGTGTAAGGAAATGATTAAAAAGTTCCACAGTGGTGCTTCAAAAGACGTGTTTAAAATCGGGACAGGTGACGAATCATGGATATATGTGTAGGTGCCGGAAACAAGGCAGCAATCGACCGTTGGGTCTTTCAAGACGAGGTAAATCCAAAAAAAATTGTTCATGGAAGAAGCACAGCGAAGCAAATGGTCGTGTGTTTCTTCGGCCGAATGGGTCATGTGGCCACTGTTCCGTTTGAACAACGTAGGACGGTCAATTCTGAGTGGTACATGACTATTTGCCTTCGACAAAATTCGTTAAACCAACCCCCAAAGACGAATCATTCTCCATCATGACAATGCGAGCTCTCATACATCTCGTCAAACAGGCGAATTTTTGAGCAGTCAAAACATCGAATTGATGACTCTTCCTCCGTACAGCCCTGATTTGACACCCAATGACTTCTACTTGTTCCCGAATATCAAAGGTAAACTGCGTGGTCAGCGATCTATGAGCGCCGAAGAAGCAGTTGATGCGTTCAAAACCCATATTTTGGAGGTTTCTCAAAAGGAGTGGAGACACTTCTATGCCAATTGATTTGAACGAAGGCAAAAGTGTATTGATCATGAAGGAGAATATTTTGAAAAACAATAAAACCATTTTCATTTAAAAATTTTTGTTATTATTTGCTATTTCCGAAATATAAATAGCAACGTTTGTAACAAAGAAGACACACAAAAATGTTTGGGGAACATTTTCTTAATTTTTCAACATAATCCCAAAAAAATGTTTGGGGAACATTTTCTTAATTTTTCAACATAATCTCTAATTTAGCCCGATACACTTTTTCCAACAATATTCAATAGGTTCGATATCCAGTTTATAGTAAGAACTGTCAAACTCCTTAAAATAGCTATAAACCGCAGACTCCACCCCTTCATTGTTGGCACATCTTTTACCACCGAGCCTTTTTTTCAAGTTTGGATATAGGAAACAGTCCGAGGGAGCTAAATCTGGCGAATAAGATGTGTGATGAAGCAATTCGAACTTTAATTCATTATGTTTGGCCATCGCAATAGTGGATGTGTGAACTGGAGCATAGTCCTGATGAAACAACACTTTCTTTTTCGACAAATGCGGCTATTTTCCAGAATTTCATAACCTAAAGGTTGCAATAAATTAGCCATATTATTCGGCGTTGTTGGTGGTTTTCCTTTCTGAAGATAATAAATAAAACTTATCTCATGCGCATCCAAAAAAAACCGGACGCCATGACCTTGCCTGCAGATGCAACCGTATTCGTGGACACGATTCTCCCAGTCCAGTTCACTGTTTTGACTTTTCCTTTGTCTCAGGTGTAAAGTGGTGGACCCGTGCCACATCCATGGGTATAAATCGAATTTTTTGCGGTGAAACATCGCCAAACACTCTACTGAAACATGTTCACGATGCTATTTCTGTTCTCTCGAAATCAAACGCGGCACCCATCTTGCTCACAGCTTTCTCACCTTCAAATCTTTGGCAAATATACGATGTATAGCACGTTTGGAAATGCCTATTATTTCAGCTAGCTCATGCACCTTCAGCCGACGATCATCCCTACCATTTTGTGGATTTTCTTAACCGTGTGGGGCGTGGACACCTCAATTGATCGAACACTATGGTGTTCATCTTGGCAGATCGTACGGCTTCATTTAGGCTCTGCTACACAATATTTTACTGTCGTAAACGAAGAAGCAGACTCCCCCTGAGTAGAATCTAGCTCGACTTTAATATTGCTTGGACTGAGGCCTTTCAAATGGAAATATTGAATTACATAACGGTGAACAATTTTTATAATGTTTCCAAGTTCACTGAGATGTTTTACTTTTGGTGTCTCAAATAAAAATATTAAACTACTTGGCGCCTTGGAACTTAAAACATATATTTTACAAGGTTGCCACTTTTCATGAAAATATTTTTTTTTCAAACTACTGGCGCCATCTGTATGCTGCCTGGTCGGTATTTGGAGACCCATCACCAATTATGTAATTTCAACACCACTATTCGTGAAGAGGTGGCGATTCGTTGGTTGCTACGGCAATGAATAGAAAAATTATGTTTTCAGTTGCTCATTTGAAGCGGTATGGAGTAGGAGTTGGAGTTTTGGAGTCGGAGTACAGAAGTTGGCGACCGGAGTCGATTCCCTTCAGACCGACTCCATGTTAATAAAATTGTTAAATAATTAAAAAAAATTGCAAAATTGAAGCAGATTAAGAAATACAATGCCGGTAAATGAACATTTGTTGAATCTCTTAAATTTTCTTTGTGATACATACAAATTTTTACGATAACCAAAAATTGTTTACAGCAAGCGATATGAGGTAATTCGGTTACGAGAAACTAAAAACGTTTCGTTTTGAAACCTTTTCAAATGATTTATAGCACCTTCAAACTCAAAATTCTTTTACGATAATCGATTTTTTTGCTATAGAGAATAAGATTTGTTTTTGTTTTATCTTGAGAATATTATTTATGCCTAAAAGCATGCTGTTACTTCCAATTGGAAATCTATCTGGTTGCAATCTCACCATTACCAGTATTATCTGAAATCTCCGACAACAGTTAACGCTACTCTGCGATCTCACCACTACTAGAATTTCGAATATACGAGAACAGATGTCAGGGGAACGAAGCAGTCATTTACAACGCGTACTGCGAATAAGTGGTGCAGAAGGCTGAGAAGGGTGGAAAACCAGTGGGAGTAGAGAAAGGGGTGAAAATACCGAAAGTGCGAGGATAGATAATGAAATGCGAAAAATTTTCCAGAGTGTAAGATGGGGTCAATGACTGAATACAGTGCTACCCTCCTACAGGACGAGAGTGGGAATCTGGTGAGAGATAATCATAATATAATACTTATAATGCGGAGAGAACACTTCTAAACGGTGCTCCACTCAAACTCTTCTAGTGAAGATCAGGAGACATAGATTGTGGAAGACAGTGGAGATTGTTTCCAACACAGGCAAGACGAGGGCAGAACAGCAATCTCCCGGCTTCAGGTTAATAAAGCGGCTATGATGGATTGGCTACCCGCTGAGGTTCTTATTCTCGGTGGCGAGTGACTGTTTGCCCACATGCATCTACTTATATGCAGTATATGGTTTGGGGACTCTATACCTGATGATTGGAGTCTCAGTGTATTATGTCCTGTATTCAAAAAGGGTGATCCGTGTTTATGTTCCAACTATCGCGTTATCAGTCTTTTATACATCGCGTATAAGGTCTTGTCGGGCGTATTATTTGAAAGACTAAAGCCAACTGTTGAAAACCTGATTGGACCGTATCAGTGTGGTTTTAGACCACGGACGTCCATGACTGATCAAATATTCACGCTACGTCAAATACCCACGAAAACGCAATCGGCACATAACATCTGCTTTCGATAGACCCATAAGAGGAAAATTGTACGGACCTCTGTCTGAATTTGGGTTACCGGAAAAATTGATTAGCCTCTGCAGAATGACGCTGACCAACACCAAATCAGCAGTGAAAGTAGGGAAGGACTTTACCGAACCTTTCTGTACCAGGCGAGGACTTATATAAGATGTTACACTTTAGTGGAATATCTTCAACATCTTAGTAGAGATAATAATGAGAAAAGCTGCAGTAAATATGAACAACACCATCAATACAAAAAGACATATGCGAATCGCGCATGCTGACGACATTGACATCATTCGACGAGTCCTGCGAGAGGTTACTGCAGTATTTTCAAGATTCTTAAAAGGATCGACGACAATACAAACCTCTCGACTGTGGCGACACTTGAGCGTCGACAACCGATTTAATTTTGAAGTCGCAGATGAATGCATCTGCGGCCGTCGACATTTCAATGATAGTGTGGGCGCCTCTTGTATTTGAGAACGTGGTTTCCATTCCTGCTCTGACCATCGTACATTACTTTCGACGGCGGCCACCTCACTTAGTGACGGAGAGACTATCGAATTTTTAGTCATGAAAAGCTTCTCCAAATACCGCTCGGAACAGGTGTAAAAATGTGTGTCCCACCAGTGAGTTTAAAACTGGAAAGCGCACACCTCAATAGCTGTGAAAAGCTCTCTCCAATCCCTTCATGGGATGTAATGGGAAACCATTTTTATTTTTTTAGATGAATTTATCTACGTTAGATTACCAAGAACAGCAGCCTGGAGATAAATAGTAGAATTGTGCTTGCAAATAGATGCCATTTCGGGCTCAGCAAGCAGTTTAAGAACAAACCCATCTCCCGACAAACAAAAGTCCAGACGGATGAAAATCACCTTGAAGTATTCGATAGAAAAATTCTCCAGAAATTATATTGTCCTATTTAGGAAAACGGAGAGTACCGACATCCCTAAAACCACTAGCCGCATAATTTGAATTCCGACAGTCATAGCTAGCCAAATCAAATTAAGGCAGCCATGTTATCTGAATGGGTCCAGCGTGAAAGGTTTTCGCTGTCGTACTCGTACTCGAAGCAGCAAATGAGGACGACCAAGACTTCGCTGGAAAGACTAGACCGACGAATCCTTCGTTGGCGTTACCAAGTGGCAGAAAATGACAAGAATAGAACCAGAACTGTTGCATCCCATTGTAGTTAGACCACTATTTGACCCACTTTGACGGTTCATAGGGATCAAATCGGATCAGCTAGAGAATTGACGCCTACTACACCATTGTTGCTCCTAGCATTTTCTATATATCACCCATGGATACATTTGCTCTATCTCCTACCTAAACAATCAAAAGCTTAGGGCACACATACTTGCCTGTGGTCGTCAGAGGGTTAATATGTTAAGGCAGCTGACCTCATGAGGATGTAAAATTATAAAAGGAAATTCATCGCAGCAACGTAAATATTTATTACAGCAATAAAATTGTTCGTACATCCGACGATCATGTCGTTACAGCATTGAATATTTACGATTAGACAATACGATGACACTAGCTAATCGTCAAAGTGTTGCAAATTTGTTTCAGTGTACCTAACTTTGCTGTAGTCATTTACTTATGTTTCGGTTTTAATTTATAATAAAGCTGAATTATTTCTGAAGATTTTAAATATTACACATTTTCATTATGAGACACAACCATTTGCTTGATTTAATTTCATTTCATTGCTCGCACTCCTAGAATTGGGTATGACATTTTTTGCTTCTGTTTGCCTCCTCCTTCTCTGTTGTAGGATTTTTCCAAAGTAATTTCTCAGATACTTGAGAAAAACAATTTCCAAATGTTTGCAAGTCAAATACATTAGAAAAATTTAAATCGAGCACATTTGACAAAATGAAATGAAATATTTCTTGCAACAACAATGGCTGGCTGCTGCAACATGCATCAAATCAAATCAGTCGCAGCGGGAGCAGATGCTGAATCTGAAGCAGCATTCGAAGATGCAGACAAATATCAGCCGAACGTACGAGTATAAACATTCTGGCAAAGTTTGTTCCAAAGTAAAATTCTAATGACGACCTTCTAATTCAAACACAAATATCTGGAGAAACTTGTACACTTGCAAACAAACAAATGTTGAAATCCGGGAGAGAGAAAAAGGTATATGGAGAACAATATTGGTTAGGAGGAGGATGTTCGACGCTGTGAGCTGAGACACTACCATCATCACTTGTCATATCAGTTGCCATCTGAGCCCAAAACAAGAAGCAATCATCCTGATTTACATGGATGTTTAGGAGGGAAAGTGTTGGTGGCGGTAGCGTTGTTACCAAATGGGGTCTAAGACGAACAATTCGAATAATTTATATTACTTATATGCTCAATACGATATTTGCATATGATGTACAGTAGGGTGGCATTAATTTGGAGAGTTCCAGATTGTTGAAGGATACCGACCTTGGTATCCTTAACATTACGAGAGATCGAAAAGTTTCGGAAATTTTTGATAAGAAGCTTTATTCACATTTTCAGGACTGATTTTGTAAGAAAATTAAGACGATTTGTGCGAGAATATGAACTTCTTTCCCTTGAAGAGCACTGTGCATCAACTTTTGGGGGGGGGGGGGGGGGGGGTAAATGATTCTATTCCTTTGCAGAACGAAAGCCTTAGGAGAGTATATTAAACTCCAGGAAGGACAGACCCCTTTTAGGGGTCAATATTTTTTTACAGTCTGATAAAATTTTTATTTTGAGCATTTTCGGCATTCAAATGTTCCACGAAGATGTTGCTCAGATAATTTCAGTAGGGGTTTTCAAAGGCGGTATCTCCAATCTTTGCTAGCATGTTGGTCCTGCACCGCATGAGAAAGCAGTGATTAGATAGCGATCTGGAATAGCCAGTTTGAGGTTTTTAACATTCCAGAAAATGGTTACCAGTTGCCTGTAGAATAGGCCGTGGAAATGAAAGTGGAATATTTATGTAGATTACGAGTCCCTTTAGACCTGTTTTGAAATAATTGTAAGTTTTGACTTTAAATACTATTTCAAAATTTGAATCTCATCAAGAAATAGAAAACAGTTGAGACCTAAGGTAAGGGTCTGTCCTTCCGGAGTTTTAATATACCCACCTAAGGCTTTCCTTTCGTAAAGGAATCATTGACCCCCCAGACAATTGCCTCTACTTTGCTGCACTGTGTAATAATTGGGTACACTGGCAGTCAATATAATTTATAAAAATCTTCTCACGAAAAAGAACTCACTTCGGAACTTATTTTTCCATTACATTTGATTAGGAATAGGAGCGAGCATTTTACAAGCCGTAACCTAGCGGCTTCTATAAGAGTCACGTACCCTAACAACTGCAGAGTCGGTGCACAGTGGTACATCGGCTAAAATTCAAAATCTTTTGATTTGATAAACATTTTAAAAGTCTGTAGAAACCGATTGTAGGCAAGGAGTCAAAGATTCGCTGGAGATATTAAGATAAAAAATTGGATAATCGAGGATATTTTAGAAAATATTCCAAACTCTCTACTTTCTTATTTTTTGATTTTAAAGAAAACAAAAATTGCTGTTTTTTTTTCAATACTTATACATTGGAACGAAGTTCCTTATCGCACGTTGCGGGATGGGGGCTAAATGAAAAAAAAATTATATAACTTTTTTTAACACTATTATGCTATTATCTATTAGTATTATCAACTATACTGGGTACTTTTGTTTTGGTTTCTGTCTCGACTAACTAGATGTCTCACATATATTGTGAAATGCCATTGGTTAATGGAAAGTTTTCTAGGTGGACCCTGTAACCAATATCTACTCTATATTGTAGTTTCTTAAAAAGTAAATTTTCGTACAACAATTGTCGTTTCTTAAAAATCTACCTTTTCTTTAAAGAGTACCTTTTTTCTGAAACAAAATAACTTTTCTTGAGATGAGTACATACTCTTAAAAATGTACCTATTGTTAAGAAAAGGACCAATTCTAAAAAAAAATTCCATTTCTTAAAAAATACATTCTCGTAAAAAAATACCTTTTCGTACAAAAATTCCTTTTATTAAAAGTACCTTTTCTTAAAAACAATAATACCTTTTATTTTCTTGAGATGAGTAGCCTTTCTGAAAATAAGTACATTTTCTTAAACAATAACCTTTTCCTAAAACACTACCACTTCTTTAAAAAGTACCTGTTCTTAAAGAAAGTACTTCTTTGAAAAAAAAACTCGTACTCTTATGGCGTTTTCTTATAGAAAGTACTTCTTATTAAAAATATTACCTTTTCTTAAAATATATGAGTGTTCGAACTCACGGTGTTAACACCTTTTTGTTACCTGGTAACTGTTCGATTTCCATTAACACATTAGTTAATGTTACATTGGAAAATAAAAAAAGAATAGTTTTTGTGCTGAAGGCTCTTTTGCTATTGCACTTTCGTTTTTCTTAGATCTGCTTTAACATTAGATGTAATATTGTTAAAATAAATTAAGCAATATTTAGCTCATTGAAATAATTGTTTTTGTTTTGTAATAAACAGAGCGACGACAAAAAGTATTGAATAGTATAGAGATCTTATTGCACTCTTTTCCGCTCTCAAGTAGAGACTCTGAGTAAAAGAGCATAAACGAGTCTTATTCTCTTTATAGAATATTTCAATATAAATGCACCATTTCGACAATGTTATTATATTAAACAATACAAAACGCATAAATGTTCCAAAAGGCATCAATGTTTCACATCAGAATTATGAATGGGCCAAGTTATGATGAAAAGAGAGTAATACGTTTTGAATCATTCGCAAGATGTCGCCAGTGCTTTTGAGTCACACAATTCGTTTGACAATTGAAGATCTGCTGCTTTTTCTTCCTTTATGGTGGCAGACAACAGTGTTTTCAGCAGTTTTCAAAAAAGAAACCAATATTTGGGTCACCAATACATATATATCTGTTATATTGAATAGCAAACACAATATGTTTGGACACCAGTATACTATATTTGCGACAAGCTACAAACACGTTACATTTTTATCGAAACAACACAAAAATTTTCAGCATGTAGGCATTACTATTATCTTGTTACACCTGATTATCAGTAAAATCTATCTGTGACCATAAACTGGAGTTATTGATTTGAATTTTATTATTGAAAATATTTTAAGACAACATAGAAAAAAATATCCAAAAATTGTTGTTTCTTTTTAATTCGAAAAATAAGAAAAGTTGCCAACTTCGGAATATTTTCTACCCGATTTGAACTTTTAATATCTCCAAATAATCATTGACTCCTTACCTACAATCGGGCTTTACTTAAAAACGGATACTAGCTCAAAAGATATTAAATCTTGGTCGATTCACCAGCATTGTTCGTCTGTTATCCGATCAGTTAACCTACAAATTAAATGTATAGGCAAAGAAAAAACTCGTTCCACCCAAACGAAATCTCAGGTAGCTGAAGTTCGAATGGGGACTGTAGTTGGGAGAAACGAACATATTCATTTCGTTTGGGAGAACCGAAAAACGTTTGCAGTAATGGAGTTATGAGAAATATGAACTGAAAAAACCTTTGCGAAAAACGGTTCCTCCAGCTGTTCTTTCGGTAACAGCAACCGTGTTCTCGGTACTCAAAACTAAAAACAACGAAAAAGGTTTTCAATAATCGAGTTATGAAATATAAACGTTTGCAAGAAACGAAAAACGGTTCTGCCAAATTTTCTTTTGCTTACAGCAAGTGAGTTGTAGTTACTCCAAACTGAAAAAAATCGGTTGCAAGAACTGAAACACGTTTGCAGTAAACGAGTTATGAAAAGAGAGAGCTGAAAAAACGTTTTCGAGAAACGAAAACCGGTACCGCGAATTGATCTTTCGGTTACAGCAACCGAGTTTAAGTCACTGCAAACTAAAAAAGTTCTTCGTAATCTGAGTTCTCCTTAGAAAAATTGCTTATTTCAGTTATCGCAAACGTTTTCTAAAATTGCGGCAAATGTAATTTTGTACGCGTTTGATGCAAAAGACAACTCGATTGCAACAACATGATACACAATTGCGATATACGAGTTTATTTGGGAGAACTACAAGGAACGGTTGTGATTAATAAATTAATACAAACCAATAAAAGTGTTGTTGCGGCAACCAAGCAATAAACGTTTTTTTTCGTTTCGTGTAAGGAAATCGCTGTACAGGCTGAACTTGTCTATTAAAGACCCCATGGTACGACGAAGAATGTCGCATTGCAACTGATGAAGTAGACGCTGTACGTATCGCAAGGAACGTCAGTTACAACGCGTGCTGTGAATGATCAGTACAAGAGGATGAGAAGGGAGGAAGACCAACTATTTAGGGGGAGAAAGTGGCAGTGGGAGCAGAGAGAATCCCTAAAATTTTTCCAGAGTGTACGAAGATCGAATAACGGACCGAATAATAAACCGCCCTCCTTCAGGGACGGGAATGGGAATCTGGTGACAGATAAGCAGTGTGTGCTTAAAATGTGAAGCGACCACTTTTCAGCACTACTCTACTCAGATTCTAATGATTGTGGAAGACAGTGTAGATTGTACCCCTTCAAACCAAGGTGAGATTAGAATGTCAATATCCCGGCTTAAGAATAATAAAGCCGCTTGTGTGGATGGGCTATCTGCTGAACTTTTTAAGGCAGGTGGCAAAGGACTGCTAGCCCACATGCATCAACTTATATGCGGAATATGGTTGGGGGAATCTATGCCTGACGATTGCAATCTCAGTGTATTTTGACCTGCACTGAAAAAGGGTGATCCGTATCTGTTCCAACTATCACGGTATCAGTCTTTTTTCCATCGCTTATAAGGTCTTGTGAAAGACCAATGCAAATTGTTGAAAACCTGGTTGAACCTTATCAGTGTGGTTTTAGACCAGGCGGGTCCACGACTGACCGAATAGTCACGCTAGTCCAAATCTTGGAAAAACCCACGAAAAGCAACTCGATACATACCATCACTTAGTCGATTACAAAGCTGGTTTCGATAGCCCCTTAGGGGGAAAATTGTACGAAGCTATGTCTGAACTTGGGATTCCGGCAAAACTGATCCGCCTCTCTAAAATGATGCTGACCAACACCAAATCAGCAATGAAGGTGGGGAAAGATCTCACCTAACCGTTCTGTACCTTCTCGCTTGGGCGAGACAAGGCGACGCACTTTCGTCTAATCTCTGCAACTTCTTAATGTAGGTAATAATGAGAAAATCTGCAGTAAATATGGACAAGATCACACAAAGAGCCAGATGTTGCTGGCCTATACTGACGACATAGACATCAGTGAGCGAAATTTACAAGAGGCTACTGCAGTATTTTTAAGAATCGAAAAGGAATCAGCGAAGGTGGGTCTTGCTGTTAATGAGGAGAAGACAAAATTGATGGCGTCAACGACTAGAGAAACCTCTCGGCACTTGAACGTTGACAATCGATTTAATTTTGAAGTGGTAGATGAATTTGTCTACCTTGGATCCGCCGTGAACAAGGACAACAACGTCAGCCTGGAGATAGATAGGAGAAGTGTGCTTGCAAATAGATGCCATCTTGGGCTCAGGAAGCAGTTTAGGAACAAACCCCTCTCTCGACAGAAAAAAGTCCAGAAATACCAGACTGTAATTTGGCAGTCCTGGTATATGGGTCCGAAACTTGGGTCATATCGCAAGCGGATGAAAGATACCTGGGAGTTTTCGAGAGAAAAATTCTCCGTAAAATATATGGTCCTGTTAGGGAAAACGGCGAGTACCAACGTCGTTGGAACCAAGAGCGATATCATTTGTATTCTGAGGTGGACGTAGATAGGCGCATCAAATTAGGTCAATTCCGTTGGCTAGGCCATGTTTTCAGAATGGATGAAGATGAGCCAGCGCGAAAGGTTTTCGATAACGTACCCGACGGAAGCAGGAAATGAGAATGCCCAAGACGCCGATGGATCCTTGGTGTTACGAACTGGAGAATAAATGCGAAGGATAGAGCCAGTTGGGGAAATATGTTAAACAAATTTCAAATTTGTTTGTGTAACTAATAGACCTCATGAGGTTGTAAAATGGTCAATAAAAGTAAGTAACTAAATAGGTTTTCATATTTCCCTTTAAATGGACAATATTCGTATGGAATACTATTCGTAAGGCCGTCGGTGGTGCAATCGTTAGTATATGCGTCTTTTTTACATGAAAACGTGGGTTCGATCCCTGCTCTGAACACCTTACATTTCTTTGGCCGACGGTCACCTCGCTTAGGGATGGCGATACTATCGAATACTTAGCCATGAAAAAGGTTATCAATATTCCCTACGGAATCGTTGAAAAATTGTAGATTCCAATCAGTCAGTTTAAATACTACAAAGCGTACATCTCACTTGTTGTTCGAGTTAGGTAGTTTAATAAACTGGTATTTCGTTTAGGCTGTCCAGTTATCACCTTCACGAACATAGAGCCCTTGTTCGATGCGACCAGTATGTTCGTGATTGTTATGATTATATTGAACTAGTTCGACACAACGAACGAAGCTCTCCCCAGTCCATTTATGGGTTGCAATGGGAAACCATTTTTTTATGGATTAACAAATTATGAACACCCTAATTTGCATATAAATATATATTGATTCATTCATGGAATCTTAGGGAATCAGGTGGATGAGAATTATATAGAGGCAAAATGTAATATAAATGCAATTTGGTAATAGGAATTTAAATTGCAAAGGCAAAAAGTTGTTTCCTTAAGATCTGCATAAGGAAACAACAACGAACCATTATATTCACTATAAAGATATGAGGATAACTTGTTAAAGTCAATGAGCGTCGAGCATTATGTCTCAAGACTCTATGATTAAAGACTATGGTTAAAGTTATCAAAAAGTTTTGTTTTATTCAAGCTCAAGACCATTCTCTGTATATATATCTGTGTCAAAAAGGAAAAACGTCTTAAGTGCACTTAGGAAAATATTGATTAAGGGCACTACGATTACCACTGGGGTCTCAATTACCTCCAGATCTAGTTTTTGTTTAATTTGACTTTGAATCAGGAAGTCATGCACCATATATTGTTTACATATCTAATTAAATTTCAGATAATCTCATGGAAAACACCCCCTAAAGTTGTTCATCTAAAAAAGTTGGAAATGTACATAAGTCGTTTTTCCTTTTCGGCACAGATATATAGAGATATAGTTTTTTTGAAAAGAAAATGTTTTACAACTGCATCCAGATCTTCATCAGCATCAACCAGGAATGCAAAGCCGAAAGGTTTGCCAGGAATCATGAGGATGCATTTGCAAAGTATCGTATCTTTTTTATTAGAAAACTATATCTCTATTTATAGAGATATAGAATGGTCTTGTGGCCGTCGGTGGTGTAATGGTAGTGTGCGCGGCTCTTGTGGGTTCGATCCATGCTCTGACCACCTTAAATTTCTTTTGACGGCGGTCAGTTTGCTAAGTGAGGGCGACACTATCGAGTAGTTAGCCATGAAAAAGCTTCTCAAAATACCGTTCGGAATCAGTGTAAAAACTTTAGGTCCCAATCAGTGAGGGTTAAAGTAGAACGCGCTTAGCTCACTGGTTGTGAGAAGCTCTCCCTAATCCCTACATGGCATGTAACGGGAATCCATTTAATAATTTTTAGAATGGTCTTGAGCTTGAATAATAAAATAAAACAGTACCAATAAAAAGGCCGACTAAATAAAAGTTATCAAAAATTTTTATTTAAAATGGTTCCCTTTCATGCAATTATTTGTACCTGTCTCTTTTTCGTTGCGCTATGTTACCAAAGGAACACAATGGCAATGGTAGCACAGACGTTCCACTGCAGCGTACACGCTAAGAAAAATGTTGTTCCCCACAAACAAAATTTTGGACTACAAAACTTGGTATTTGTTTACGGCAAACTAAGTTTCAAATTTTATGAGAATCATGTAGAACAACGACGAGAACGCGGGAGTTTACAAGTGTTTGGGTTGAAAAATAAACAAACAAAATATCACATGAGGAGTCAGGGGACACCCGGGACACGAAGTTCCAATCGTTATATATTATGTACTAGTTGGTTCCAAAACGCCTAAGGCGCCCATTGAAAAATACAATAATTTTAATGGATCTTTAAGAAAAGATACTTTTTGTAAAATGATGAACTTTCTTTAAGAACAATTTTTTTTATGGAATTTATTTTTAAAAAAAAAAAATTTAGTTTTAGGTTCTTTTTGTAAGAATATGTATTATATTTTCCCGAAATGGTCCTTTTTAAAGAGAGGTACTTCTTTAGTTGAAACCTAATATTGTTTTTAGTAAAGATACTATTTTTAAGATGAAGTACTCTTTGTAAGAAAAACCCATAAGAGTATGAATTTTTTTTATAAAGAAGTACTTTTTTAAGAAATAGTACTTTTTAAAGAAGTGTTACTGTTTTTAGGAAACGGTTATTTTTTTAAGAAAATTCAGAAAGGCTACTTATCTCAAGAAAAGAAAGGAAAATATATTATTTTATTTTTAAGACAAGATACTTTTAGGAAATGCAATTTTTGGAAGAAAATTAATTTTTTTTAAGAGAAGGTATTTGTTTGAAGAAATGGTTTTATTTACGAAATGGGAATTTTTTTTAGAAGTGGTATTTTGTTCAAAAATAGTTAAATTTTTAAGAATAGGTACTTATCTCAAGAAAAGTTATTTTGTTTCTCAAAAAATTTAGTCTTTAAAGGAAAATGTAGTTTTTTAAGAAACGGCAATTTGTTGTAAGAAAATTTACTTTTTTTTAAGCAAAAGTACTTCTTTAAGATAAGGTGTTTTTATTTTACGAAAATGTACTTTGTTTAAGAATATGAATAAGTTTTTTTTTTGAGAAAATTTACTTTTTTAAGAAAATATTATTTTGTTAAACTTCTTTCACTTTGGCTTCTCTAAATTTACTTATTATTGGGTACAAAACCACAACAAAGTATATACTAAATATTGGTTACAGGCTCCACCTAGGAAACTTCCCATTAATCAAGAAATTTACCAACATATGTTAGTCTAGACTCAAACCAAATTAAATGTAAACAATATTGTTGATAATAGTGGGATGTTGCATAATAGTGTTAAAACAAAGCTGCTTTATTTATTTTCATTTAGCCTCCATCTCGCAACGTGCGATAACGAATTTCGTTCCAAAAAAAAAACATATCTTATGAAACGCTGCTCATTTTGGATGAAAGGCCTATTTTTGAATTCTAAATGTAAATTTATATTATTAATTAGACTTGGAGAGTTGAAATGAAATGGAGTTGAACCCGCGTACCATGATAGCAAGTCCGCACTGCTTTCAACCGAGTAATCGTAGGAATTGCGCGAAGTCGATCAAAATCTTAACATTAGGAGTTCATTGATCGTTTTTGTTAAAAACAGATATCGGAGAGATAATTCAAAAGAAACATATTACATTTTGGTATATGCGAGTGTGTGTATTACGATACGTTCAGATTGGGCAAATATTTGACGAAATACGTTAAATATTTCTTGGCCATAGTCTGACCACAAAATATTTGTGTATGGCAAATACCAAAACAGCTGATTTTGGTCAAACAAAATTATTTCTTGATTTATTTTATTTTTAATGCGCTCTATCGACTCTTACCCCCATTTTTCTAAGTTCTCAAAATTGTGTTGCAAAAACAGCAAAAAAGTAAGATTTCTACCTTAAGATTTAAATTAAACTGGATTTATTGCATACTTCAAGTGTTTTTCTTCTAATATCTTTGTGTACACTCATGCGCCCTGACAAATAACGGCCCCAGCAACGTATTGCAGAAACCATGTCCATATTTAAATGTATTGTTTTCATGAATTTAAGACCCGGTGCTTTTTGTTTCTTTATTGTCTGTCAGGTTTTTCATTTTCAACAAACTAAGCCACATATGGGCCACAAATACATATATTATTAACTACTAATCATTGTGTCTCAAACATGTAGTTCATCAATAGCAAACACAGTGTTTTTTGGACACAAGTATAATATAGTTGCGACAAGCTACAAACACGTTACATTTGCAACCATAGAACATAAAGAGAAAAATTTTTCAGCGTATATACTATCATGGTATGGTAATAAAGGGTTTTTCAACAGAGACGCTACAAAAGTAAATCGATAGGGACAGCAAACGACGCCATATTTTTTCCCGCTCTTTTGACATTTCTCTTCGGTAAGGTTTGCCATTTATTCATGGAAAGATATACTACCCAACAACGAGTCGAAATTATTAAATTTACTACCGAAATTTGGAGTCAGTGGCCTCAACTTTAAGAGCGCTACGTCCAATTTATGGTCGTCATAATCGTCCTACCAGATCAACAATTGAGCGTCTAGTGGAAAAATTTGAATACACAGGCAAAGTACAAAATGTTTCCGTGCCAGTGAGATAAAGAAGTTCCCGTAGTGTCGAGAATATTGCTGCCGCTGAGGCTTCAGTTCAAGAAAGCCCAAATGTGTCTCTCACACGTCGTTCTCAAGCGTTGGGCATCTCTGTGACGTCGTTGTGGCGAATTTTGCGAAAAGATCTTGGCCTACATCCTTACAAGATCAAATTGACGCAAGAACTGAAGCCGCTTGACCACCATAAGCGCCGTATGTTCGTGAATTGGGCTGAGCAACAACTTGAAAATGATTCGGATTTTCATCGGAAAATCATCTTCAGCGATGAGGCTCATTTCTGGCTGAATGGCTTCGTCAATAAGCAAAATATGCGTTATTGGTCAGACAGAAATCCACACGTAATCCATGAGTTATCATTGCATCCCGAAAAAATTACGGTTTGGTGCGGTTTATGGGCCGGTGGCATCATTGGGCCGTACTTCTTCCGTGATGATCAAGACCGGCACATTACTGTGAATGCGAATCGCTACCGTTCCATGATAACCGAATATTTTTGGCCCCAATTGGATAATATGGACTTGGAGGACATGTGGTTCCAACAGGATGGCGCCACAAGCCACACAGCGAATGCCACAATCAATTTATTGGAAACCAAGTTTGGTGAACGTGTTATCTCACGAAATGGCCCAGTCGATTGGCCGCCTCGGTCGTGCGATTTGACGATCGTTAGATTATTTCCTGTGGGGCTACGTCAAGTCTATGGTCTATGCCAACAAGCCAGCGACGATTGATGAACTTCGTACGAATATCGAACGTGAAATTGCAGCAGTATCGGCCGATTTATGCTTGAGTGCATTTCACGTATTCTCCACTTAGTCTTCTTAATAACTACAAATAAATCGTCCATATATTTAAGCCTTTCGCTTAATATGTCCAGTGTCGTTTTCAGAAAAACGTCAATCCCAGTGTCTGCCATTATCGACGATGCTGGAGATCCCATAGGTGTCCCTCTCCGTTGTTCATAAACTCTGTCCTCATATTTAAAATATCGTGTCTCCTCATATATATATATATCTCCTATCTCTTCATTTTGCCAAATTTATTGTTATTCTAGGTAATAGGTTAACAACATAAAATGACCGTATGTGGTGCAATGGTAAGTGTGCGCTACTCTAGCAAATGAGAACGAGGGTTCGATCTCTACTCTCACCACCTTACATTTCTTTCCACGACGGTCACCTCCCTTAGTGACGGCGACACTATCGAGTAATTAGCCATGATAAAGCTTCTGATAATACCGATCAAACCCGTGTAAAACTGTAGGTACAAATCAGTGAGTGTAAAACTAGTATGCGCACACAGCTCGCTGATTGCAAGAAGCTCTTCCAAATTCCTTCGTGGGATGTAATGGGAACCATTTTCTCTCTTGTTGTTTTTTATCAAACTGCGTGTTTAACCTTATCCTTCGAGAATCTCGTCACGTTTGCCTTTTGCCCGGTGCATTTATTGAAAAGCAGATTGGTCTTAAGGAGATTCTCTCTTCGTGTATCTTCTGTAAGCCATATATTCCGGGAGCTGTTCAGTGGTTCGTTATTAATTTCCTCCTCGTGGATTCATCTATGAATTTTCCATTAAATAATTTCTCCTCTGGTTTGTTATTCTTTTCTTGTAGGCTTGATGTTGCATTCTTGCTGAGACGTCTATACTTATGTATATACAGCTACGAGCAAAATTGTAACAGGCTTCCCATACTGGAAGTTTAAAGCTTAATGTTTTAGCAGCGGTTAACCTTAGAACTAAAACTTATTTTGGAATTTTACTTTAATATGGTCCCTTTCATAATGAAGACTTAAATATACAACAATTATACACATATGTATGTCTAAAAGACCGTAATATGTAAACAAACCCCAATGTTACGATTACGCACTCTCTTCCACCTTACAATATTGCACTCTCTTCAACTCTTATAGATCCAGAGACTTAAATGTAACCATCACGTAGTTCATAAATTTACTGTTATTTTTGATATGTTAACATCTATAGGCACGGGTTGGGCAGTCTATCAAAGTGAACACATGCAAACAACACACAACGTTAGCATCACATACGTGGTTGTTGTACAACAATAGTCTCTGCCTGAAAATAAGTATGATGGTTTTCATGTAGCGGCAGCGAACAAACAAGCTGGCCGTCGTCTTCGCCAAAGAATATTGAATAGAGAACTCATGCAACGAATTGCATGACTCAATAGCACTGGCTACATCTGCCGAATGATTCAAAACGTACTCGTATTACTCTCTTTTTGTCATAACTTGGTCCATTCATAATTTTGATGTGAAACATTGATTCGATTTGAAACATTTATGCCTTTTGTATTATTTTATGTAATAACATTTTCGAAATGGTACATTTATATTGAATTAGAGGCAAGGGGGAATTATTCCCAATCAGTGAGAATAAAACTAGAAAGCAAACAGCTCACTGGTTGTGAAAAGCTCTCCCGAACTCCTTCATGGGACATAACGGGAAACCATTGATTGAATGACAATGTAATTACTCCTGCTGAGGCACTAAAAACGTCAAATATTGAGTGGACTCCTCGTCGAAGTCTCAAAAGCTTGGGTGTTACGGCTGCAGAGAAGAAAAAGAAACTATTTTTGTCAGCAAAGAATATAAAGCTCTGTAAAGAATTCGTCTACGAAAACTAGACTGAGACGGACTGGAAGAAGGTAATGTATTAAATTCGACACAGTTTAAATAATTAAAATACAATTACGCCTTGTGTTTAAGGTTGTATGGTCTGATGAGACTAAAATCAATCGATTTGAGTCCGATGACCGTGCTTGGTTCTGGACCAAAGATCCAAATACAACTACCCCGAATTTAGTACCACACACCATGAAACATGTTGGTGGATTCATAATGGTATGGGGATGTTTTACGAAGAATGGATTGGGCCCCCTGATTAAAATTGAAGGTATTATGAGAAAAGATCAATATCTTCAACTCCGCAAAATCATTTAACAGCTGCTACAGAAAAAAACGACCGTAGCTGCTGATTGGGTGATTTTTTAGAATGACAACGTCCCAAAACATTCGACCAAAGTCGTTAAAAATGGTTAAATAGTCAACAATTACAACTATGAAATGGCCAGCGCAGTCACCGATCGAAAACTTTTGAAGTATCATAAAATCTCACTTCGCAAGTACCCAGCTGCTCCAGAAAGGCGTAAACGAGCTGTGGGATAGAGGAAACAAATTGGATCCGATTTTAGCGAAAATAACGGCAAAATTTTGCAACAGCTTGCCTAGCCGCGTGCGAGCTCTTAATAAAGCCGAAGGCTACTGGACAAAATACTGAATCAGAAAATAAATAAATTACGCTAAACCAGAGTGCAAAATTTCAACATTTTTACAACTTTACAATCTTTACTTTTCCGTTTGTATATACACTGAAAGAAAAACGCTTCGTCGCATGGATGAAACTTTTTCGTTAATGTTTTTACATTGTTATAGTGAAAAGTATCGTACATCCGACAATTTGGTAGTCGCTGCAACCAAAAATTTCATACATGAATTCTTTGATAATTTTTCATTTCGTTGCTGCAACAACTTACTTGTTGTTCCTCCAACAATTTTATTTAATTTGAATTTTGTAGAAAAAGGGGTTTAAAATGAAACAAAAAGTAAGGGCATGAGATTTAAACTACTGATATTTGGTTTATCTCTTACTTTTTATAGTTTATATTTATTATATATTTATTTTAGAGATTGGTCAATATTTATAGTTGTCGAAACAATTTCGTTATTGTAACGAAACTAATTTCTATGATGGTATAGAGAGAGAAGCAGTCGAAGAAAGTAGAGAGCGTAAAATAATGGCTAGCAAGAGAAAATGGTGAGCGTGAGTGGTGGGTCACGTACACACCTTAAATCAGTTCCATTGCAACAACCGAAAGTGGTGGACATATTTCTCCGCCGGAATGATTTAAATATATTTTTGTAAAACAGACTAATTAGTTACACTTACGCAGTAATAGTCTATTATTGTGAAATCTAAATTGTGTGAATTTTTGTGTTTGCTGTAACCGTTTGTGTTACTTGCGAATCTATAATAAAATAGATAAATAAACAGAATGCAAGGACCAACACGACAGCAAAGATAGTGACGCATCGATAGCAGAAATACTACCCCGAAATATGTAACGGAACATGTGGGTGGGTGGATGCCCGAGACGGTACAATTCGCAACAAAATGTTCGTGTTTTTGAGTTTTAACCATAATTCGGTCGCGCATGTTTCGTTGTTTTGGTATTTTGATTTGAAGTCAATGAAAACGAAAAAGTCACAGAAACAAAGTGTTTCAAGGAAGACGAACATATATAACAACAATTTAATGTACAATGAAATGAATCCAATCGAAATTTTAAGAAATTTGGTTAAAGTAAATAAAAGAGCAGTTAAAGAAAATGCTTGCAGAGCGATCACTGGCTTAATGACGGGGAGATTTGGAGCTGCAATTGAATGACAGAACCCTAAAGAGAACAACAATTGCATGATTTAAGAAAACAATGATGGGGTTCTATGTTAAAGGAGTAGAGCATAGAGGAGTAGCGCTTATGTTCATGGAAAGTACACACATAGATATGTAGTTAAATATCTTAATTAGAAATCGTATTAATAAATTCCTCATATTTGTGTTTAATTGCAGGACCTGAACTAGAAGGCTATAATAACACTCAATCCCTCGACTACCATAATCTTCTCTAGACGAGCGTTTCATCATGGAATGAATTTAATACATTTATATAATTGGGACCATTTTCGACAGAAAATTTTTTTTTATCAAAACACCTGCAATGTAATACTAACAGTGTATTTATATACAATTGTCAATAAATAATTTCAAACACACTTCAAAACATTCATTGCAGCAATGAAATAAAATCATTGTAGTAATGAAACAAATTCATTGCGACAATGACTCAAATTCATTGCACCAATGAAACAAATTCATAGCAGCAATGAAACGATCCTTATTCATTGCAACAATCAAACAAATTCATTGCAGCAACGAAAAAAATTCGTTGCAATAATGAAGCAAATCGCATTGCAGCAACAACCATACTTTCACCACAGTAACGAATAATTTGCATTTGATGAACACATTTTCATAGCGGGAATGATACATTACGTTAGCTCACTTTCGATGACAAAAGTTGTTGCGGTGATGAACATCTGCATCCCTGTAACGATGCTTTTCCGTTCAGTATATTAACATAGAATAAAAATTGTTTCTGTTTTTATTCACGACAGAACAATCAATAGATTTTTGTTTTGTTTTTAACCTACTTACTTACTTATCCGGTCTCGAAAAACCTTAAGAAACGAAGATAACATATTTCGCCAACCAGTTCGATCTTTTGCCTTATCTCTCCAGTTGGCAATACCAAGTTTACGCAGTATTCGTCAACCTGATCCTTCCAGCGGAGTCTTGGTTTTGGTCTTCCTTCGTTTTCGGTGTCGAAAACCCTTCGTGCTGGTTCGTCTTCATCCATTCTACTGACATGGCCTAGCCAGCGCAATCGCGTTATTTTGATCCGCTTAACTGTGTCAATGTCGGGATAAAGATCATACAGCTCATGGTTCATGCGTCGCCGATACTCGCCAATGTGCACTACACGGCCATACATTTTTCGGAGTATTTTTCTCTCGACTACTCATGCAGATGTTTCGTCTGCTTGCGATAGGACCCAGGATGCTGCGCCATAAAGCAAGACAGGTTGAATGACAGTCTGGTATAGTTGGACTTTTGTTACTCGAGAGAGGGCTTTATCTCTAAAGTGCTTGCTTAGCCCAAAATAACATCTATTCGCAAGCACAAATCTCCGCTTGATCTCAAGACTGATGTGGTTGTTTTTGTTTACGGAAGATCCGAGGTATATAGATTCGTCCACCACCTCGAAATTATAATGGTTATCAACGTTCAGGCTTTGGTCTAATCGCGTGGAGGCCCTGCTCGTTGAAACCATTAATTTTGTCTGGTCCTCATTTACCGTCAGACCCTGACTCCTTCTCAATTCTCGAAAACACCGCAGTAACTTCTCTAACTGTGCACCCAATGATATCTATATCATCAGTATACGCGAGCAGCATGTGACTTTTGCTGCAGATGGTTTTATTCATGTTGACTGCAGCTTTTCTCATAATGATCTCCATTAAGATGTTAAAGAGATCGCACGATAGGGTGTCGCCTTGCCTTAGGCCTCGCTTACCAACTTTCACTGAGGATTTGGTGTTCGTCAAAGTCATCCTGCAAAGGCGTATGAGTTTTGCAACAATACCAAGCTCAAACATTGCTTCGTAGAGCCCGTATCGGGCTCTCGAAGGCCAAATTATAATCGACATATAGATGATAGGTGTCGATTTGTTTTTCGTCGGTCTTCTCCAGGATTTGGCGTAGCTTGAAAATCTGTTCGGTTGTCGATTTTCCTGGGCTAACACCACACTGGTATGGTCCAATAACGCCAGCGATAATTGGTTTTAGTCTTTCGCACATTGTACTTGAGAGAACCTCATATGCTATGGATAAAAGGCTTATTCCACGGTACTTGGCACAGAGACTCGGGTCACCTTTTTTAAATATGGGACATATAACACTGAGACTCCAATCGCCGGGCATGCCTTCATCTAACAACTTCATCGAACACCATATCAGCTCATCGCCGCCAGCCTTAAACAACTTCACCGGTAATGCATCGGCTCCTGCGGCTTTATTGTTCTTAAGCCGGGCAATAGCTGTTCTGACCTCGTATGGGTTAGGAGGGGGGCAATCGACGCCGTCGTCCAAATTTTGATCGATTGTCTCGTCATTGAATATCTCTGGTACCAATAGCGCAGAGAAATGATTTATCCATATTCCCAACATAATCTGCACATTTTCGATGAGAGTTCCGTCCTTTTCTTTACAGAAGGGGGCCCTGAACCATGCCATTACTTCCCTTTTTGACTTTTTGGTAGAATTTTCGGGCTTCGTTCTTCCTTCTGTATGTCTCTGTATTTTCTCACTCTCGCGCTTTCTCCACTGCCGTTTCATACGCCTAAAGAGACGGTTTACCTCCTTTCTCTTCTCCCTATACCGCTCAGTTGCAGCTCGCGTTGCAATTGAGTGAAGCATTACCATACGTGCAGCGTTCTTTTCGTCATTTGCAATGCGACACTCTTCATCGTACCACGGTTTATTGCGAAGCGGTTTTTCGAAACCAAGTACGGTTGTTGCGGCAGTTTTTATAGAGTCGGAAATGGGTTTCCACTGCGCATCAGGATCGTCATCGGCAGGGGGTGGGTTCTGTGCCAAAAGTTGCGAGAGCTCCCTTGAGTAGACTGTGGCTACCTCTGGTGATTGCAGCTTTCCGATGTCCAGCGTCCTCTGCGTCTGGTTTCGTACGATTTTCGCTCTACTTACACTTGTACGAACCTTTCCTGCTACCAGGTAGAGATCAGAATCGATGTTAGCTCCTCCGATCGCTCGTTCGTCCATTACACTGGATGAGTGCCTTCCATCAATTACCACGTGATTAATTTGGTTCTTCGTTCTTCGATAAGGGGATACACAAGTATCCTTGTAGATGTCTTTGTGTTGGAATCTTGTTCCACTACTGACCATGTTTTTTTCCGCGGCATAGTCAATCAGTCTCATACCGTTGTCGGTACTGTCAGCATGTAGACTTAAATTGCCAATAGTTGGACGAAACACATTCCCCCGGCCTACTTTAGCATTAAAATCTCATAGAATATGTCTTTGGAATTATCATCTTTCTCTTCTGTCAGGGAGGGCATGCACACAAATTAGGGAAATGTAAAAATATTTCGCTTTTATGCGGATTGTGGCTATGGATTGTGTGGATTGTGACTTAAATAATATTACGTCTGTTTCTTATTCCCTGCTAAACGAATTTTTCGCCCACTTTGTATGGGGAGCTAAGCGATTTTAAGCGGCTTCCCATGCAAAGTCGGCGGGAAATTATTTTAACGGGAATTAAAACAAAAACTTATTATCTCTCTTGTCCAATTTTGACTTGTTGACGTGATCATCAATCAAATCTACAAACTTTGTTCTTGAAATCTCTAAACTCTTTGCCATTCATTGCCTGCATACACTCTTCCCCTTCCGTGATGTATTTGAATAGTGGGAAAGTTGACATTGTATTCGACAATGCATATTTGGGTCCGGGACACAGTAACCATTGAGTGTCTGATAGTATATCTTTGCATGCCGTGTTCACAAACCAGTCTGTATCATGCCCCATATTCAATGATTTCTCTTGGTTTTCGTATAATAGCTTTCTCGTAGAGAAAAAAACTATTCAATATATTAAGGGACTCGAAAACAGGGTTCGTAATGTTCGAAAAGTTTCCTATTTTTAGGTTTTTATTAAAGTTTTCTCAGCTACTGGCAGTGAATACCAAAAATTTTTATCTTTGTGAATGGGAATGTAAGAAAATTATTTGCTCTATTTAAAACGCCACATATAATCTAAAAAAACGAGTTGTTATCACAGATTTCACAATATTTCCAGAAAAAAACTACCACATTTATCACACAAATACATATATTAATAAATCGTTTGTCTTTTATAAACACAGCTACAAACCCACACACATGAATTCTCAAAGTCCTTTTCACACTCACCCATATTTCCATCAATTCATATTCAAATACACGCGAGCACACCCAGGCATTCTTACACTTTCTATGCACAAGTTTTGTGACATTTTCTCTTTTGTCAAATCGACAAATTGAAATGTCTGACAGATGTTTGTTCTTCGATTTGCATTCGAACCAAATTCTTGTGCATCGATTGCAGCCAGAACGGATAAACTCAATGTAGAAATGAAGCTGAGGTTGACCCACTAAAGGAACAGATACCGAGTGAGTGGCGAAAACAAAAAACCCAAAACAAAAAAATAAAATTTGAAATGAGTGAATGGATGGATGATGATGACGGTTGACTGTGGAGAATAATGAGCATGGTGTTTAGGGTACGTCGATTTATTTAAGTTTTCCTGGAATGGATTTAAAAAGGGTGACAAATTTCTAACACAAAACCATTGTGCTTGGTGTAATTTTGGGTGAAATTTTCAAATTGTAAAAAAGAAGGATTGAAGGTTATGTTCGGCAAGGGACAAGTGTTAGTTATTTGGTAATCAAGATTATCAGGTCACACTACACTTGGGGGTATGTTGACCCGTTGTGATGGTCCTGTCAAAAGCAGGTATTAAACAGGAAGATGGGAATAAATAAAGATTATGGCGACACAGATTCAATGATACGTCAGGGGAAGTCTTAAATATGAAAACGTTATCAGAGATACACAACAAAGTAATATTCTAAAAAACAATCACATGAGGTGTCATGGGACACCCGGTTGGAACGAAGTTCCTTTCGCTATATTTTAAGTACTAGTTAGTTCCAACACGCCTAAGGCGCCTATTGAAAAATACTGTAATTTAAACGGATCTTTAAGAAAAGATAATAAATAAATAAATGGTTTCCCATTACATCCCATGAAGGGACCGGGGAGAACTTCTCTCAATCACTGAGCTGTGCGCTTTCCAGTTTTCACTCATTGATTGATTGGGACCTACAGTTTTACACCGATTCCGAACGGTATTTTGAGAAGCTTTTTCATGGCTATATACTCGATAGTGTCGCCGTCACTATGCGAGGTGACCGCCGCCGAAAGAAATTTTTTTTTTTTAAGGTGGTCAGAGCAGGGTTCGAACCCAGGATCTCATGTACAAGAGCCGCGCACACTAACCATTGCACCACCGACGGCCAAGAAAAGATACTTTTTGTAAAATGATAAACTTTTTTTAAAAGTGGTACTTGTTTTAGAAAAACTAATGTTTTTTTTAAGGAAAGGTACTATTTTTAAGTGGAAATACTTTCTGTCAAAAAACCCCATAAGAGTATGATTTTTTTTTACAAAGAAGTACTTTTTTTTAAGAACAGGTACTTTTTAAAGAAGTGGTACTCTTTTTGGGAAAGGTTATTTTTTTAACAAAATGTTGTTATTTTCAGAAAGGCTACTTATCTCAGGAAAAGAAAATGTATTGTTTTATTTTCAAAAAAAGGTACTTTTAAGGAAAGGGATTTTTGTGAGTAAAGGTATTTTTTTAAGAGAAGTTATTTTTTGAAGAAACGGGTTTTTGTAAGAAATACGATTTTTTTTAGAATTGGTCCTTTTTTCAAGAGTAGGTACATTTTTAAGAGTAGGTACTTATCTCAAGAAAAGTTATTTTGTTGCACAAAAAAGGTACTCTTTAAAGAAAAGATAGTTTTTTCAGAAAAGGGCAATTTGTTGGAAGAAAATATAATTTTTTAAGAAAAACTACTTATTTAAAAAAAATTAATTCTTTTAAGAAAAGGTACTTTATGTTAGGAAACGTAATTTTATTAAGCAAATGTACTTCCTTAAAATAAGGTACTTTTTGTAAGAACATTTACTTTTTTTAAGCAAAGGTACTTCCTTAAAATATGGGTTTTTTTTTTTACCTATATGAATAGGTATTTTTTTTTTGAGAAAATTTACTTTTTTTTAAGAAAAGGCACTTGTTTAAAAAAATTTTATTTTTTTAAACTTTTTTCACTTGGATTTTCGAAATGTACTTTTTATTAGGTTCGAAACTGCAATATATACTAAATATTGGTTACAGCCTCCACCTAGAAAACTTCCCATTAAACAAAAAATTTCCCAACATATGTTAGTCTAGACATAAACCAAAACAAAAATATGAAATATAGTTGATAATACCGGGTTGTGGTATAATAATGTTAAAAAAAATTGTTTAATTTTTTTCTCATTTAGCCCCCATCCCACAACGTGCGATAAGGAACTTCGTTCTAATAACAATACATACAAGTAATTCCAAAAATTCCCCCATTACCACTAGGTCTTAGAGAATACAAAACAACCATAGCTCGATCGTCCAGATAATGCCTCAGAATAGGGTATTGCCATACGAAATATCCGATACTTTTGAAATTCTTTGCATCCACATCCACACTCACAGAAAAATTCAGCTGATGCAGTGGAATTGGCCATAACCGAATTAGAGGTTGTCACAACCGAATTGGAGGTAGTCATAATCGGATTTATAGCGTGCCATTTTGGAATTTAACAATTGCAATTGTTGCGAACGGGTTGATACCAGATTCGATGGTTTCAACCGAATTGATGCAAAAGTCGATTGTGGCAACCGAATTGATTCCAAACTCGGTTGATGCAATCGAAATTATAGAAAATATAATTGACAGAACGAAAATAATTATAGCTTCGCATTTCACAACCGACCGACCTCGATGAATTGATTTTTTTGGCATTTACTTGTACTGCCCGCTGATAAATATGGGCATTTTCTGCACAATGGTTCATTTTACTGGAGAAACAATAATTAGAATATGTTTACTTACGTTTCCTATCAACCACAAAAAAAATGCATATCAAACGCAACAGCAACAATCTTAAATTCTTATTAGTTTGTTTAATCTTTATATCCATTAAAAGTTAATTTTTTTTTTGTGCAATTGGGATCTCTAAAATTTGACAGCTATCGTCTACAATTGTCACTCGAACTAATTTGGGGCACGATAGGCGATGATTCTAGATTTGTTGTTCTCATAAAACAGTCTTAATCCGCTCCACTTAGGAATATCCTTATCACTGCGGGTCATTGGGTTTAATGTATATTTAGGTTTTTGGGTAGGTCGAAGAAACCAAGTGCAACCATATAACATCCGAAAGACACCAGAAAGTACCGCAGGAGATAAAGGTTGGTAAAGAGATTACAACCATTACTGTCCGCAATTCATATCAATCAAGAGCCCAAAAGTTTCCTCCATTAGCCCGATCCGACTAAAGTAACTTTCGAGGCTTGTTGGGTCCTTTATTTCTTCGAACCCAATTTGAGACTAATATAGAGGCTTAAAGACAGAACCGGGCGTGTGAATCTTCTATGAAGTTTTGGTGAGAGCTAGTAACAGCACTTCTTAATATTGAGCTCCGACCAAAGGAATTAAGATGACAGATGGCAGTTTGTCGGGTCTCCTGTGGCGGTTGATAACCTACTATATGCTATTACGGATAATTTTTAGAAATATGTTTAAGAGTAGTTTGGACAGAGTTCGCAACAGAAGTTTGGCACAATGAAAGTTGTTAGATTGCCAGTTAACTAGACTAGTATCGCAGCTCATACTTGTAAGCAGGTCTGATAAATCAATGTGATTTGTTGGATCTGCCTCAACCAATGAATGTTCTACTTTATCATCAACTTCAGTACCTCTGCACCAAACAATGATCTAAGTGACATTAAGGACATGTGGTTGAAATGAAATGAGTTATGTAATAGTATTGCCTACAGTCTTATGACCATATGACCCTGTTTCAAGCAAAATATAAGGGTATCAATTTGTGGTACAGCGCTAACTAAAAGTTATTAGTCTCTGTTCACAATAGAAAATTTAATTTTTTTCATTTTTCAGTTACGTGATTAGGTGACAAGTAGTACGAGATTTCAACATAAAGACATCCACAAGGCTTCTTGGATATCCCCTGATCAACAGACGAAAAACCAGATTGATCATCTGGTAATTGATGGAAGGCACTCTACTAGTGTATGGACGTACGTCTGATTCGTATGACAATGTTTCAGTTAGTTGCAACGCGAGCCGCGACAGAGCGGTAAAGAAAAGGGAGGAAACCCGTTTATTTAAGCAGAGGAAAAGGTTGTGGAGAAAGCGCGAGAGTGTGTAAATTAAAGAACAAGTCCCGTATATTCTACTGAAAAGTACAAAGACCAACCAACGGAAATGGATCAGGACCCCCCTCTTAGTAGAGCTAATCGCGGGAATCTTCTCACAGAGTATGTGGAAATTTGAATAAATTACTTCTGTGTTTACTTGCCCCAAGGGACTTCAATGAGGGACTACAACACATACTGGACGAGTAAATGTAGCAACTATTGTGGAATAAACCTTTTGTTCGTCGCATACAAGGTCCTCTCGAGCGTAGTGTGGGAAAGACTAAACTCCTTTATTACAGACTTGATCTCACTTTATTAGAGTGGGGTTTGGTGTGAAAAATCAATTATCGTCCAGCTGTTTACATTACGACAAATCCTGGAGAAACCCCATGAAAACAAATTGGTATTACCTACTCTTTGTAGATTATAAGGCTGCCTTCCATAACCCGATATGGGGAGAACTGTACCATGCTATGTCGGAACATGGTATTCCTGATAAGGTGTCACGTCTTTGTGAAAATGCTGACTAAAGATTGTTAAGGATCTCACCGAACTATTTAGTACGAGGCGATACCTGTGGCAGGCGGATACCCTATCATGCGATCTCTTCTATATATTAATTGAGATCAACGTGAGAAAAGCTGAAATCAACACGAATGAAATTATTAGCAGGACGACCAAGACTACGGTGGAAAGACCATGTGGAAGATTGCCTGCGAGAGCTTGGTGATACCTGTGGCAGGAGGACACCCTATCATGCGATCTCTTTAACATATTAATTGAGATCAACGTCTGAAAAGCTACGGTCAACATGAATAAAATTATCTGCAGGTCGTCCAAGACTTCGCTGGAAAGACTCGGTGGAAGATAACCTGTAAGATCTTTGTGTTACCAACTTGAGCAGAAAAGCTGAAGTTAGACTCGGTTGAAGAAACATGTTATCCTCATTTTGCAAGGACTTTGAACCCTCTGGGATATTTGACGCTATCTAAGTACGTAAACAATCGACTAGGTAATAATAGTTATTAGACCTATATTGGGTGGTTCAGTCACGACTGGACGAAGTTCACCAGGGTATTCCCTGGCTCATTTCATGAAAATATGTCCATTTACGACCATCCTCGAAAATGAAAGGGGGCGAAATGGCAGCGGTTTGAAAGTTTTCGGATTGGTGATTGGAGGGTACTAGGGTAAAATTGCTCAGTTCTGAACCAGTGGTCGGATTTTTTTTGTTTTTGGGCTTGTTGGAAAGGCCTTTAGGAGACCTTTCAGAATCATTAAAAATAAATTTAAAAAATGAAATCACCGAGATACGGAGTTTTCCAAAAAAAATTGGAAAAAGGACATATATTTTAAATTTGCTTTTATATTATTATTTATTATATCTAATGTTTCTTCTATATATAGAAATATATATTTTAATTTTCTCTATGAATATATAAAAATTGTAATGATTCTGAAAGGTCTCTTAAAGACCAAAGAATTAAGGAGAGAACTCGATATTTCTGCCAATGGTTACATTCCGTAACCACAAAATTCTCAGAGTTATTTTCGATAATCTCCTTTCATTCGCACAATACGAGGAAAGCATTAGGAGAAAAGTCCCCACCCGAAAAAGGTCCTAAAGGCCCTTGCAGGTACAACATGGTGCAAGGAGAAAGGAGATAATTTTAGTGACTTATAAAGCTATAAGTCGCTCGGTCCTCAACTATTCCGCCCTAGTATGGACCTCATTCCTAAGTAAACCCCAATGGAAAGGTCTGCAGAGGATCCAAAATAGTGCTCTTCGAATCGCAACCGGATGCACACAAATGCCAAATGTGAATCACTTGCATGAGGAAACCAAGATGTTGTCAGTTCAACAATATAACAATATGGCATGTTATCCGTGCAGTCAGCCCCAACCATAATATTGTACTGCAGAATCCATCTCCTCGTCGCATCCGGAAGGACATCAGGCGCTACTGCATGGACATCCAAGACGTCATTCTGGTTGACGTCAACAGACTGCCGATCACAGTAGCCCAGACAGTAGCCTAGAAAATGGAGCATAACACGGCGGTGTCAGACCCCATAAATGGCACAGTGGGTCGCCCGAGACAATTTTTGGGGGAAAAACAATGACATTCCCATCATGAGCGCTGACAAAGGGGAAAAGACAGTTGCGATATCAGAGGAATAGTAGCTGAAGATGGGGAATATTCTAGGCGATATATGCACGTATATGCAGCTCAGGAGAGATCCAGCATCAAGTTTACAGGATAAAAACAACAAACTAGTGGATAAATTATTCAACGAAGAGTTAATTGACGCGTCCGTGAGGAATAAATTAAGCACGAGAACATCGACAGCCCCCAGAATCTATGGCTTGCCGAAAATTATTAAAGAGGGGAATCCTTTAAGACCTATTTGCTCCATCCATAAATGCTCCTGGTTATTGTTAATAATGTGACGAGAACCTCTGAACATTATGTTAAGGACGCAATTGTTTCCAAACCCCCGATAAAAAAGATTTCAAATAGGCCAAGACGAGACGCAATTGATTTCAAATCCAGGATAAAGAAAACTTAAGAATAGGCCAAGACGAGTATCGTTTGATGTGATCAATCTTTTTCCCAGTAAACCCATAAATTTGGCATTAAGGACCGTAGAGTCACCGTTAATGGGGAACATTATAATGGAACGATTACTTGACACGACGCTCAATACATTAACGAGGAGACCGAAAATTATAACTAAATATGTGGACGATATATTTGTAATCATTGGGAAATCTGAGGTGGAGGACATGATGAAAGCGCTCAATTCATACAATCGACAACTTCAATTTACAGTGGAGTAGAAAAGGGACCAACAATTACCACACCTTGATTGCATAATTATAAGACAAGATGGAATTTTAAAAGTTGACTGGTATCAAAAGCCTAAAGCGTCAGGACGACTGATAAATTATTATTCTAACCATCCTAGAGGGACAATAATTAATACGGCCGGGAATTAACGGAATGCTGACGGTAAGTGACGTGGAATTTCATGGGAAAAATAAGGAGAAAGTACGAACGATTTTTCGAATGAACAGTTTTACTCTCAACACAATTGACGACTTGTTAACACGAACAGATTTGAAACCACCAACATCCAAGGATAAAATGACCGAAGACGATATATAAATCCAGACCGTACGTGCCAGGACTCTCTGAAAGAATCAAAAATTTATGACAGAGAGAACTACCGTTTAGCGCCAAAGTCTAACTTTAGCCTAAATGGACTTTTTAGTAGGACTAAATCGAGAATCGATTCGGATGACAAACCAAATGTGGTGTACGAAATCAAGTGCAATGAAGGCAAAACCAACATATGCCAGAAGGTATATCTGGGTACTACAAATGAATAAGCTGAAGATGAGAATTTCATAACATAAATCGGACCAAGGGGCACGTTATAAGCCTGTGGAACAAAAACAACACTCTCAGCCTACTGTACTTTAACTGGACGCAGACCAAACTTTGACGAAGTGAAAATTCTAACTGAGGAGAAGATTTACTCACGACGACTCTTTCCGGAAATGCTGCATATTATTGACGTTCCATTTGAGAAGACTCAACTACACGCTGAAAAATCTGTCGTTTTTTTTTGTTTGGATGCAAATATAACGTATGTTTGGAGCTTATCGCAAATATAATATACTTGTATCCAAACACATTGAGTTTGCTACTCAATATTACATGTTTCAGACATAATGATGTATATGCTATAATATGTGTGTTTGCGACCCAAATATATCTGTGCTTGTGATACAAACGCAGCTGTGTTTGTTGCACTATTTATGCTCTCTCGAGAGCAAGAGAATAAAATAAGAAAGTGTGTATCTGAAATACGCATATGCTTCCACGAAGTATATGAAAATTTTGGGGGAACACGTGAATGTTTCCACGTAAGTATATATAGATGTTTGGGATGAAGAACGCATATGTGTTCACATAAAAGCATATATATTTGTCAGTAAACATGAAATAAAAGTGAGTTTGGGACTTGCAAACTTATAAATGTTGGAAGTGTGGTCCAAACATATACATGGTACCTGCAGAATACGTTTGGGAGAATATGTTACAAAGGCCGATTTTTTTCAGCGTGCACATACGCTATACCGACCAATGTGCAAATGTCAAATTTAGGCGGAGACATCAAATTAGTTGATAAAAGCTTGTAGCAAGGACTATTTGTATACTTCGTGTTACCCCACAATGTGATTATATTCATCAATATTATTGAGATTTCCTACTTAATAATCTCCGACAGACAAGATTGTTTTTGAAAGAAAAATTTAATGTTTACTGTTGCCGCTAATGTTTTATGAAATCTTTGTGTTTTTCTTATATTAGACCCTTGAAAATGATCAACGAAGTTGATCGAAATATTGGAAACTCAATAAATTGTGATCAAAGTAAAATTATACAACTTCATTTTCTTTTTCATACTTATGACCTGAAGCCAATACTAAAATTGAAAATACCTTTTTTAAATGGTGTCTAAACGCCAATCGTTTAGACTTAGTATTAAGTACCCACTGTTAGATATAAGCTAGTGTGTAAGTACAGTACGTCAGCTATTGTGACTGAATTACTAGTTGTAAGTATGCTGAATTACTAGTTGTAAGCTTTATGCGTAAGCAAATGTCGTGCTAAGTGCGCGAAGCCCATTTTTGTTCAGTTGCTTTTCCACCGTACACTTCAACAGTTTATAGTTAAAACTAAACTTTGAGTTGAACCCCTTAAAATTACTTATATCTAAATCTTAAAACTGAATTTTAACCTGTCTTTAAAACCTACTTGAATATTTGTTTAAATACACGGAATATTATAACGTTTTTTTAAACCCGCACCGTGTTGTTATTCCTCGCAACCAACTTATCATCAGCTACATCTCTAACGAAGGTAATATTCTTTCATTGGTGCTCTCTCTCATTTAAACCCTAACGCTAATTCTTCTCTGTAACTTTCTTCCTCTTTTACACGCAATCGTCACATACGATCTCTCTGCGGAGAATTCGTATAAATCCCTAAAAGTTACATTTCCATACAGTCCACTCATCTACCCTTAAGATAAGCCGCAGTTAGCTTGTTCATGGTCCTTCGAAGGAAGAGAAAACCAGAGGAAAAAAGAGAAACTTATCAGTGATCGCCAACAGCAATGAGTTTTCGCAACTTGCGGCTAACGTTTAGACCACTCAATTTTAAACATTTGGGTTATTCCTACACAATTTCTTACACAACTTCGAACTTATTAGTTCTATAACAACTCAGTCGTAATTTACGAAATCAAAATGGCTCAATCTTCCAGTTCCAATATGGAGACATCCGAGCATGGACATAGTGAAACTGCCTTTTATGGGGGTAGATTTTACTTTGACTGCGATAACCTCATTATGTTCTGCTCTAACTTTGAACAGCTCGGAGTTGAAGACCAAACGGAGACGTTATTGGAAGTTCGGCTTGAAGAACTGGAAAGAGAGCGCAAGAAAGTGGTTTCTTCATACGAAAATTTAATGTTGAATCCGGATCTAGCCAATTCCAAAGAGGTTAAGGATCAGGCTAGATTAAAATTTAGTGTCTGCTCAGATACATATTTGACGACACGAGCGCATATTATTGATCTCACAAGGATCTCAAGAGGCACGACAAATTTCAATGATACGGCCAGGTTTAGTTCCACTGCCCAAATGCCACAAAATCTCATGAGCACATCACATAATTACAACATGGATGACGCTGTTTGCATTAAAGGGCCACCATGTGATACTGAAATATTCAGAGGTGGTTATGAAGAATGGCCGTCATTCCGGGATATGTTTACTGCGGTCTATATTAACCATCCCAAGCTCACTCGTGCTCAAAAATTGTATCATCTGCGAAATAAAACAAAAGATGATGCAGGTCAAATAGTTAAAAGATACACCCTTTGTGATGAGAACTTTGACCTTGCTTGGGATGCACTTAAATCCAGATACGAGAATAAACGCGTTCTGGTAGATAAACAGTTACGAATTTTATTCAATATTCCTTCTGCCACTGTTGAAACTAGCGAAACTCTTCAACAAATTCAAGCAACTGTAAACGATTGCCTCTGTACATTGAAGACATTAAGTGTAAAAGTTGATGAGTGGGATCCAATCCTGATTTATTTAATTTCGACAAAACTACCCGATACAACTCTTGTATTTAGAAGATTCTCCGTGCAAGAAAGAATCGATTTAGTGTACAAAAACAAAATTTGTAACAATTGCCTCTCTCACGGTCACATTAAAGCCAACTGTAAGAGCAAAAACACGTGCATACATTGCCACAAAAAGCATCATTCGCTTTTACATCTATATTCTCAAGGAAGCTCACCGAATTCTAAGGTGGAGCAAAGAATTGAAAATTACCAACCTCAAACTAGTTCAAGCTCTAGAACAAATGCATATTCAAACCCAAACTACAATAATAGTCAACCTAAATCGGATCAAGTTCAAACCACTTTTTCGACAAGTAGCGAGACGATTCTCCTACGAACAGCTCTAATAAATATAGAACACCACGGCGAATTATTCACCGTTAGAGCGTTGATTGACCCAGGGTCTCAACGAACATTTGTATCGGAAAAAATTAGAAAACTCTTGCAATTACCCACACGCAGTGCCCGCTTCGATATTATTGGGATAGGTGGTCATACTCAAAAATCTAATAAAGAATGCGATATCGACATATTTTCAACCAGATATGGTATACGATTCTCCATAACCGCCATAGTTCTTCCAAAATTAACAAAACGACTGCCCGCTATGTCATTTAGAATTCCAAACCCTCATGAATTCCAAGACATAGACCTAGCAGATCCAGAATTTAACAAATCGGCAAAAATAGATATTATATTAGGCAACGATTCAGAGCGTTTTATAAATATTGAGGGTATAAAAAAAAATATTTCCGGCACAACTTCCGCGTACAACACAATATTTGGATGGGTACTCAGTGGTCCCATAGCATCTGAGCAAATCCATTCATTCACCACAAACGTTGTGGCTTCTGAAGATTCTCAGATTAGTGTTTTACTGCGAAAATTCTGGGAGCAAGAGGAGATCCCAGCTTTCGATCCCACTTCGGAAGAAGATAAGTATTGTGAGGAATTTTATACCAGAACAACAACACGATGCTCAGATGGTCGATATGTTGTAAGATTGCCGTTTCGCAAAGAATACCCCGATTCACTTTTTTTAGGCTCCACCAGATTTATAGCATTGGGACAATTTGCCCGGATGGAGAAAAATTTGACAAAAAATTCTGATTTACAGGACACATACAATTCCGTCCTTAACGAATATGTTGCTCTGAATCACATGGAAGAATCTGACTCCATCGAAATAACTGACGGTGGTAAATTCAAATCTTTCTATCTTCCACATCACGCAGTTGTGCGACCTGACCATAAGACGACTAAAGTAAGGGTTGTGTTCAACGCCTCTCGCAAATCAAAATCTGGGTTTTCTCTAAATGACGTGTTATACACAGGCCCAACGTTGCAAACAGATTTAGTATCTACTATTTTGAATTGGAGGTTGTACAAATTCGTATTTAGCGGTGATATTCAAAAAATGTATCGCCAAATATGGGTACACCCAGACGATAGATGCTTTCAGCGGATTTTACACCAACCCGAGTCCAAAGGGCCAATTAAAGATTACCAGTTGAAAACTGTCACTTTTGGGGTAAATTGCGCGCCATTTCTGGCAATCCGCACACTGTTACAATTGGCAGCAGATGTCGAATCCGAACACCCAAGGTCGTCGTCCATTTTGAAAAACGAAACTTACGTTGACGACATACTCTCAGGTGGCTTCTCTATTTCTGAAACGCGTGAAGCTCAGTTGGAACTTATCGCCACCCTTAAGTCAGCGGGATTTCTACTGAAAAAGATAACGGCTAACGATCCCCAACTGTTGAATCATTTGCCACCTGAAGATTTGTACGATTCAGAATTTATGCGCTTCCCTGACACCAGCTCGACGAAAACATTAGGTATCAAGTGGAATGCGTTAGCTGATACCTTCATGTATCACTTTCCTATAGCTCCTCCAGATACTATGACAAAAAGGAAAGTCCTCTCCGTTGTCGCCCAGTTATTCGATCCAGCTGGTTGGATAACACCCATAACTATAAAAGCGAAAATATTCATTCAGCAACTTTGGCTCGAAGGCACTACGTGGGATGAAATTCTAAACCCAGAATCCCTTGCAAAATGGGAAATCATTTTCGCTGAATTACCAAACATTGAGCAAATCACCATTCCCAGGTGGATTCAGTACACTCCATCGGACATTGTGCAAATTTATGGTTTCGCGGATGCTTCTAAATCAGCGTACTGTGCGTGTGTTTACATATCATGCCAGTCCTCCAATCACGTAAAATACTGCAACTTACTAGTAGCCAAAAGTAAAGTAGCCCCCCTTAACACAGTTAGCCTACCCAGACTCGAACTCAACGGTGCTGTACTGCTCGCAAAGCTTGTAAAGTACGTAACATCAACCATGAAGTTCCAGGTGACTGATACCATTTTGTGGACAGATTCGTCCATCGTACTTGGATGGCTATCTAAACCTCCCAGCTCTTGGGAAACTTATGTCGCCAATCGTACGGCACAAATTCACTCTCTTATTCCTCACGCAAAGTGGAAACATGTTGCAACTCATGACAATCCAGCTGATCTCGGTACTCGTGGCTGCCAACCTCAGGATCTCGTTAATAATCCTATGTGGTGGAATGGACCCAAGTGGCTCATCAATCCCCAATCAACATGGCCCGTTTCTACTCCCTTATCGCCTCCAGAGCCAGCTCTAAAGGTTCATACGATTTATGTCACTACGAGGCAGGATGATATCTTGGACAGATTCTCTTCATATGCAAGAGCCTTGAGAGTACTATCTTATGTTTACAGATTTTTTCATCGCACTCATTCCGCATATAGATCGAATACTTCATTCGATAATGTTTCAATATCCCAGAAGGAAATTTCGTTTGTGAAATTACGGGTTATTATACTTGCTCAGAAGGTATACTATGAAGAAGAATACTTAGCTCTTCAAAACTCACAACCAATCTCTGATAAAAGCCCATTGAAACCACTTAACCCAATTTTGGACAACGACAAAGTCCTCGGTGTCAATGGTCGTCTATCGGACTCATCGCTTCCATACAATGAGCGATTTCCCATTATTCTTCCAGGAAACTCTCGAATTTTCATTCTTTACCTATCGTATTTGCATAATGTAACCAAATGTGTCGAATGGTTCAATCGGAGTTCTACATATCTCGCCTTAAATCCCGAGTAAAATCCATCATTCGCAAATGTAAGATTTGTGTCGTATTTAAGCAAAGGCCATGTTCCCAACTGATGGCACCCTTACCACTCGATAGGTGTACACTCGCACCACCCTTTCATGTCACTGGTATAGACTTTGCCGGACCATTTGAATTGAAAAGCTCTACGCTCCGAAATGCTCCACTAATAAAAGGCTACGTATGCGTATTCGTATGCTTTTCAACGAAGGCCATCCACTTAGAGGTCTGCTTAGACCTATCTTCGGAAAAATTCTTGGCAACATTTTTACGGTTTGTTGGTAGGCGGGGACTCCCCCGTCGGGTATTATCCGATAACGGCCGAAACTTCGTAGGAGCTAGTAGATCCTTATTCAGAGAATTTAATAAATTTTTAAAGTCCGCATCGAGTGAGCTTGCCGAGAAATATGCAACACACGGGTTTGAATGGAATTTCATCCCACCCCATGCTCCACATATGGGCGGTCTATGGGAAGCTGCCGTTAAGAGCTTCAAATTTCATTTTAAGAGAATCTCTTGTTCGCACAAATTCACTTACGAGGAAATCGCAACGATTCTTGCGCGGATAGAGGGAGTTTTGAACTCCCGCCCAATCTCCGCAGTCTCGGAAGACCCAACGGATTTGACAGCCCTAACTCCAGGTCACTTTCTTAGAGGTGCTCCCATTATGGCAATGCCAGAAGTCGATTCTGCTAACTTGTCATCCAGTAATCGCTGGATAAAACTCAAGGCAATGCACCATCAATTCGCAATAAAATGGAAGGAAGAGTATCTCAAATCCCTTCAAAAGCGATACAAATGGAAGAATTCCATGCCAAATGTTAAAATTGGCGACTTAGTTGTGGTAATGGACGATCTTTTACCCCCAAACGAATGGCGTTTAGGACGCATTGAAAATGTCCACAAAGGTTCAGATAGTAAGGTTCGCATAGCAGACGTTAGAGTTGCTAGCGGAGTTATAAAACGACCTATAGTAAAGTTATGTTACTTGCCACATCAACAAGAAAATGATACTACTAAATCATAATATCTCATCTCATTCCTTCAGCATACTCATTAGATCAACATTAACCTTTTTATTTTATTTGTTCGCATGTTTTCCATATAGACCTACAAGACAACATCACCGCGAGCTTACCATTGTCAGGCGGAGAAGTCGTGGCGATTCGGATACATACAAGTGCGAGTTGTGCAACCATTTCCATTCCATCAGGTTCTGCCGAAAATTCTTAAAAATGACCGCCAAAGAAAGGAATTCGACCATACGAAGATGCAACTACTGCGTGAATTGCCTTGCCAAGAGCCACACCGCGCGTTATTGTCAGTCAGCGGATACCTGCCGAAAGTGCAAGCGCTACCATCATACCCTATTGCACCCAGAACATCCGCGGGTTAGAGGGCCAGCAACGTCAAGGGTGGATAAGAGAAGACAGCCAGAACCAGCAACGTCTAGGGTAAATAAGAGAAGACAGCCCCAGCGAAAGCACCAGCCCCCAAAGAAGACTCGAGTTATCACGCCCGAACAAACAATCATATCGGAGGCCATTCGCTCATTAGCCACCGTATTGTGCGCCTCTACCTCAGACAAAACATCCAGATGCTGAATTTGAGCCGGGAGCATGTCTAAACGCCAATCGTTTAGACTTAGTATTAAGTACCCACTGTTAGATATAAGCTAGTGTGTAAGTACAGTACGTCAGCTATTGTGACTGAATTACTAGTTGTAAGTATGCTGAATTACTAGTTGTAAGCTTTATGCGTAAGCAAATGTCGTGCTAAGTGCGCGAAGCCCATTTTTGTTCAGTTGCTTTTCCACCGTACACTTCAACAGTTTATAGTTAAAACTAAACTTTGAGTTGAACCCCTTAAAATTACTTATATCTAAATCTTAAAACTGAATTTTAACCTGTCTTTAAAACCTACTTGAATATTTGTTTAAATACACGGAATATTATAACGTTTTTTTAAACCCGCACCGTGTTGTTATTCCTCGCAACCAACTTATCATCAGCTACATCTCTAACGAAGGTAATATTCTTTCATTGGTGCTCTCTCTCATTTAAACCCTAACGCTAATTCTTCTCTGTAACTTTCTTCCTCTTTTACACGCAATCGTCACATACGATCTCTCTGCGGAGAATTCGTATAAATCCCTAAAAGTTACATTTCCATACAGTCCACTCATCTACCCTTAAGATAAGCCGCAGTTAGCTTGTTCAAATGGAATACATGAACTGGGAGTATCGAACTTGCCCTGATTCTAAAATACATTAAAAGTTCTAGATGGGTATAATCGGGGAACCTCAAGATATTACTAACATACAGTTATATCTTCGGGGTAACGTTGCTATTCAGAGCGGCATTCGTTCTATTTGGGCCAGCTTCCTTAGGAGGAACTCACAGTCCCTCTAACCACTAACCTAACATCAGGGTGCAACTGGGAATGATGTATCTTCTTTACGCAGCATTTCAAATATATAAATCAGAATATCATTAAAGAAATGCAAATAAGACCTGAATATTCCAAAACGATATAACTAGTACCTGTATATTTTTCATTCCAAATAAATAGTTCTCTTATCCTTTCGGGAAAACTTGGAAAATCAATCACCCTACTCCGTCCCATGAAATACTTTTTGTTAGTGGAGCAGAGAGACTGGTTGTGATAGTGATTGTTGAAGTGTTAGTATAATAACAAGCAGAAGCCATGTATGCGTTACGATTATGCTTTACAACTTCTTCAGCTGCAACTTAAAGCTGCTCTCATCCCTTGGAGGGCGGATGATTTTTTACTGTGGTTGAACGTTTCCAATGAACCATAAACTCTTTAGAGATTTTAAAATTTCTTTACTTTTCTTTTACAAGATGATTGAATGGATAGTTGACTTTTTTAAAGAGTTTTATTTTTGAATAATTTACTTCAAATTATAAGAATTTAATGTTGTTGCAAGGATAACGAATGTATGGATGGAGTATTAAAAACTAATCAATCAAGTCGCAACAAAGAAAATCGTTTGAAGTGCTGCGAGAGAAATTACATTTTCATTGCTACAAATGAAGCAGTACGAAAGTAGAAGTCTAAACTTAGCAAGAGCACAATTATCGGTTGTCCACTGGCAATGCTTTGGAAAACTTAATGGTCAGGTGCTCGGACATGTAATTAGTATCCAGACTGTATTTAAGTTGTAAAGGGAGGGTCAAGTAAAATATGGAATTGAACCCCCGTTACTTCGAAGCTGATGCCCAATTTAATATTTATGAAGTGACAGATTATTAGTTAAAAGTTTGAAATTTTCGAAATGGGTTGCTGTACGCCTAAGAAAATTGGGAAATATTACCAACTTTCTTCCAAACATCTGAGTCTACACCTCAAACTGTAAGAAATCTACGAAATGTATTGGACAGAAATAGATTGCCATCAACGCAGGTTGTGGATCAATTCTTGAAGCGAGTTCGTCAATTCGGGTCCTACTTGGACAAAAGAACTCGTGCACGTGCTCGAGCATTCAGTGGAAAATATTGCCGCTGTAGCTGAAAGTGTGCTCTGACAGCCATCAACATTAACTCGCCACCATTCGCAGAATTTTGCATAAAGTTATCGACTTAGAAAGTTCAAGAACTGAAGCATCGTAGCAATCCAATGCGATTTGGCTTCGCTGACTGATTGCCTGGCTGGCTGAAATGGCTGAAAATGGAAAGAAATGAGCAGTTATCTGTTCCTCGAGAAATCCACACGTCATCGAGAAGAAGCCGATGAATCCACAACGGGCGACTGTTCGGTGCGGTTTTGGCATGGCGGCATCATACTCCCATTCTCTTTTAAAATGAGCAAGGAGCTGCCGTTTTCAGTAAAGGCGATTATTTGTTCAGCGATGTTTCGTTCCCAAAAGTTGAAGAGTATGATATGAAAGACGTATAATCAGCCTAAAGTCGGAAGTCCATTGGCCGCCTCGCAGCTGCGATTTGACCACGTTAGACTATTATCTCTGGGTTGTCGAGAACGATGACTATTACCCAAACAATCCCGAGTCCATTGAGCCCTTAAAACACACAGTCGACGTTATCGTTCACGAGATAGAGGCCGAAACAATCGAAAATGTACGGACAAATTAGGTAGTTTGAATGAGGTACTGTAACGCAAGTAGACGCCATTTGAACGATGTAGTTTTGGAACGAAGTTGCTTATTGCACGCTGCGGGATGGGAACTAAATGAAAAAAATTACGCTTTTTTTTTAACATCTTTATTACAACCCAGTATTATTAACTACTTACATATTGGGTACTTTTGCTTTGGCTTGTGTCTAAACTAACATGTGGTGGGAAATTTCTTGCTTAATGGGAAGCTTTCTAGGTGGGGCCTATAATCATATCTACTTACGAGGCGGATCAACTAGTCCGTGACTTTTTGAATGAAACACAATTTTTTTCCAAAAAAAAAAATATTTTTTTTTTCAACACAATCTCCTTTTAGCTCAATACACTAAGTCCAACGTTTCTCCAATTTTTGTATCGCTTCAAAAAAAAATGATCTTTCGAGGTCCATAAAATAGGAATTTGTTTGATCAATAATAGTTGGAGCTAAATCTCTTTCCACCGAGCCATTTATTTAGGTTTGGAAATAGGAAATAGTCACTGGGGGCTAAATCCGCCATATGGTTGGCATAATATTCGGCGTTTATTGGTTTTTCTTTTGAAGGTAATCGATGTGGATTATCCCGCGTGCATCCCAAAAAATTATTGCCATCACCTTATTGTCCGACAAACTTACCTAGGCCTTCTTCGCAGCAGTTTCACCCGGAGAAACCCATTGTTTAGACCACTGCTTGGTCTCCGGAGTGTTGTAATGGATCCATGTTTCACGCACAGCAACAAAAAGCCACAAAAAGTCCTTCACATTGCGGTTAAACAACTCCAAACAATCCTCTGAAGTTGTCACACGATTACGTTGATGGTCAATTGAGAGCAAACGCGGTACCCATCTTGCAGACAGCTGGTTTAAACCCAACTGATCATTTAAAATCAAAACCACACTGTCATATGAAATGTCTATGGCATCAACAATCTCACGCACCATATCGTGGATTTTTTCGACACTGTCGGGTGTATGGACCTCAATTGGTCGTCCAGAACGTTCAGCGACATTTGTACTTGTGCGACCACAACGAAAGTCAGTAAATCATGTTTTTACCATTGAAATCGATGGCGCAGAGTCCCCATAGTATGTATCAAGCTTTTTCTTGGTTTGATTGACGGGTTTTTGTTTTGTAAAAAATAATGTTCAATGAAAACTCAAAATTCACTTTTTTCCATTTTTAAAAAAATTAACAAGGTTGTACGTTTTGAACAGGTGTTAAACGTAATGTAAATGACGGAACTTGCTCAAAATTTGACAGTAGTCTATTAACAGGTGGTACTTGATGGGGCAGTGTTGCTTTTCATATAACTACGAGGGACGTTCGAAAAGTCACGGACTTATTGGCTTATTGACATGAAAATGAGTTTGTGTATGCTTGTTGGTTTATTTGTTTGTATTTTTTAGTACCGTATAGTCTCGAAAACTGTTGGATTGATCTGTTTGAAATTTCCACAGAATGTAGCTGTGTCGTCGGTGGTGAAAATAGGGTACTTGAATTATTGATATATGAAGTGGGCTTGGTCCCGCCCATTAGTCCCTATTTTTGAAAACGCAACATCTGGAGGAGTGTTTCACCAATTACCTTGAAAATTTGTGTGGATGCATTTGGCAGCAAAGTTCGTGGTCCAACAAAACATGGGCGAGATCGGCGTGGCATACAATTTGAAACTTTGTACGGCTGTATCTCATGAACTATCAGAGGTAAGAAGATGAGATTTGGTATATCTGTTATTGGTACAGTATCAATTACAGCCTGGGTGGAAATGGGCGGGGCCACGCCCCGTTTTCAAGAATCGCTCTGACGGCTTTTCTAATATACCGATTGTTATGAATTTCACAATGTGGTATTGATGACCTGCTGATAGTCCTTGGCTATACTTGGTAGTGATTGGATAAAGGGATGTGGCACCGCCCATACAACTTGAAATTTAAAATGGCTATATCTCATGAACTATCAGAGGTACGAAAATGGGATTTGGTATATATATTGTTGGTATAGTATGAATTATAGCCAGGGTGGAAGTGGGATGTGCCACACGCCTTTTAAAAGAAAACGTTATAGCAGTCATAATAATAGTTTGATCGTCCTGAAAATATCACAGTATGTTACAGTTGGTCTACAGATACGAACATGCTATTTGGAAGCAAGTTGGCAAAAAGGGCCGAGGCGCCGCCCACACACGACAATATTTGACTATTACATAAAGTATACTATATCAAACAATTGTCCGTACACCAGGCACTTGAGAACATATTTCTATGTATCTCAAAAAATATTTGACTGATTCGTTTTAAATCATTTTTTAAAGTCCAATGCTTCTAACTTAACAAAAATATTTGAATCAAATCGGCCATATATAATTTGAGATACATTGAAATATGTTTACAAATGCCTGGTGTACGGACAATTGTTTGATACAGTGTAGGAATGTGAGATACGGCACATACTTATATACTACTGATATGATGCAAATTACTTTTGGGGGAAAATTATGGAAACTGTGAAGCTTAGATAGTGTCCATAGGAATATGAATATCATTTAGGTCAGTTTCGAGAGCGTCCCAAATATCGTTATCCCAATAATGCAGAATATTATTATAGATGCTAATATATGCACTGTAAATTATAAAGGAACCGATGTCCTGATTGTACGCATTCCCATGATGACATGCCCATCGATTTCAAAAGATTGCAGTTTCTGATTTGGTTGGCATTTGCAATGACCATCAATAAAACGCAGAGGCAATCGCTTCAAGTCGGTGGCTTAAATTTGACAAATCCGTGTTTTTCCCCACGGACAATATACATATGTTGCATGGTCACGTGTGGGTAATCTCCTTAAGACCTATATAAATTTGCAGCAGATTGCAAAACTAGAAATATTTTGTATCCTAGTGCACTTGAATAAATAGAAAAAAATAACAAAATTTTATTTCATTAAAATATCAATTCAGGGGCAGCCGAGAACAACGGGTCCAACTATTATAGTATAATGAGAAACTTCTTAAACAAATCAGTTTAGTATACATATATTGTAGTTTTGAACCCAATAAAAAGGAAATTTAGGAAAGTCAAAGTGAAAAAAGATTAAAACCAGTACATAAGTTTCAGTCGGGTGAACCGACTTAATCACACCCTCACCCTAAGTCGTACATTGCGTGGGAGTTCTGCTAAATAGAAAAAGCCCATACTCAAAAGTGACCATATTCAACAGCAGATTGACGACATTGCGCTAAATATTTTGGAATACCCAAATTAGTTATATTTATATACGAGGTACAAAAATGGGCATGGCAAGTTGTTGTCAAAATTTTGATCAGTACCAAATTTTATTAAGATCGGTTATGATATATTGGAGATATCGAGTCGGCAAACCGGACTCCCAACTTTTATATGGGAGGTACGAAACTGGGCGTGGCACAATAGTCAGTTATTACTTACACAGCTTTTAGCAAAATATTGCCTAGTACCGAATTTTATTAAGATTGGTTGTAGGTCAATACTGTGTCTGAATTGATACAATCTGTTGATCATCAATCGTGTATATACAAACTGAATTGTGCAATTCACATATGCGAAGTAGTATCGATCGAAGATCCCTAAGTATCAACACACACACTGAATGGCTTACAATTCCAACACAAGAACAGACGGACTTTTCCACCATGTTCATATTTTCCTCTTGCATACTCACATTGTTGCAGTACTTTGAGGTGAGTTTTAATCTACATCACAGAGTTGAATAAAACTTAATGGTTATAAAATAATTTGGTTTGAATGTGAAGTCTCTTAATAGATTTAGATAAATAGATTTTGAAGCTTAAATACATTTCTTTACATTTGTGGAAGACGCATAAATTTCTAATTCAATTGCTTGAAATTATCCTATCAAAATCAAAGATATTACTTAATCATGGGTCCAACAGATTTTAAAATCTCATTCCCTTCGGCCGCGAACGCAACATGCTGTAAAATCGTTAACTGCTGGTTACAGTTAAAGATTAACTTTGAAATATTTGCCATCTCGTTTTCATTTGTCAACAATCACATCAATATAATTAAAAATTTCTAACCGCATTTTATGTCTACAGGCAATTGAAGACAATGTCAATTATTGCGTGAATTTCCAATTAAACTTTGGCCGGATTTCACAACTTAATCCATCACATACATGCATAAATCTCACCACCCCACCTGTCTCATGCCGTCTGTGAGACACCTTAAGACATTCAAATACCAGTGTGAAATAGGCAAAGGATATTAATGCAATGACGTTGCAGGAGTGTGTGTGTGTAAGTTTCAGTAATGCATGTCCGATGCCACAAATATCGTTTAGAAACGATTGATTTCGAAATTAATTACTTTTGTTTTCAGTCATATCAAGTGTGCGAAAGAGAGAGTGTACCTACGAAGTATACTGAGAGAATTTGTGAGTCCTTAAGACGTGGGTGTGTTTGTTGAAATTTTGCGTGTGCAGCTGCATACATGTATAACCACCAGCGGCGAAATCAGGAATGTGTTACCAAATTATAACTGAATCCAGGCCATGTGAAAGGTTGGTAATTTTCAATTGAAGAGATTTTAATGGAGGCCCCTCTTGTCTCTTTAAAAGTAGATGAAGGAAAGGTCGTATTTCGACTTACATTATTTTAAAGATTGTTTTCTTCTCTTTAAGTTGTAAAATTATTAACATAAACAAAAAACCTTCAAGATTTCTAAAATGATTTGAAATTTACTTTCACCTAAAGTGGAAAGCAATCCCTAATTATTTTCTTATCTGCAATTACGACAAATTTCCAAAAGAATAGAAAACATTCAGAAGGCGTAAGCGGAATTTTATTAGGGCATCGGAGTATTTAAAGTGAAATACAGATCACCTTCGAATGTGGTGTAATGACGAGTTGTCCTCTTTGAAGCTAGGATACGTTCAGGGGTATCCAGAGTCCGTTACATAGAATTTTGATTCGCTCGAGAGAGAGAAAAACCGCTTGTTCGTGTTTGTTGACTGTTTTATTTCACTTATTTACAATTTTGCGTGTTTAACGCCTACGATATTTCACTGGGATAATCTTCAGGGTATGCTAAGCCTTGTAGAATCTTCGCCGGGTTGAGGTGTAGTTGAGCGCTGTATACACAGGAGTCTTAGACGGTTGGCATGGGATCTGGCGGTGTTTCGTGGAAAGGCTTTTTTGAACGGCAGTTGCTTTGGTAAAACAGACGACGGGTACTCGGGAGTCGATGTTTGTGACTTGAAATGCTTCAGGACCCTTCGGGGGCACGGGAATACGTTGTCTTCTGCTGCAGGATGATGGTAGGCCAGACTGTTCTTCTGAACCTTCCTCTGACCTTCTTCTGAAAACAGACCAGGCAAAGTATCGTCTGGATACCCAAATCGGATTCTCTCAGGCAGGAATGTCATGGCATGTCCCCAATTGAGTGCACAGGACTTATCGCTATCTAGGCACTAGCTCAGATTCCCTCAGGCAGGGTGTCCCCGACAAATATCCAAGCAGGATCACTACAGGGTTAACTTAAAGGTTAACGTGGGCCAAGATTACCAGGTGAGATATCGTCAGGATACTCTAGTCGGATTCCCTCAAGAATCAAGTCGAGTATACAGGACTTATCGCTGTCTAGGCACTAGCTCGGATTCCCTCAGGCAGGGTGTCCCCGAATAACTATACAAACAGGATAACAATAGGGTTAAATTAAAGGATAACGTGGGTTACGATTACCAGGTGAGACATCGTCAGGATACTCTAGTCGGATTCCCTCAGACGGGGTGTCCCCAATCGAGTATACAGGACTTATCGCTGTCTAGGCACTAGCTCGGATTCCCTAAGGCAGCGTGTCCCCGAACAAGTATTCAAAGAGGATCACTACAGGGTTAACTTAAAGGATAAAGTGGGCTACGACTACCAGGCAAGATATCGTTAGGATACACTAGTCGAATTCCCTCAGGCAGCGTGTCCCCGAACAAGTATCCAAACAGGATCACTAAAAGACGAAAACTACTAGTGTACACTGCTACAAGCTACTATGACTACAACTAGCTACGATGTGTTAGGGTCGCCGGCTATCCAACCACTGACTTGTTTGAGCTCCCATCTCGTAAGCCTTTCCATCTGGGCAGACGAAATTCCGCACCAGATTGGAAAAGCATAGGATATGCTAGGCCTAACCAGCTGTCTATAAATGAGTAATCTAACCTCATTTGACAACCCTTGTTTACACCTGAGTACTCCGAGGTACATATGATACGGCCTCGCGTCCGAGTACTCCTCTTCCACCCTCACGTAGAAAGAGCGATCCTTCAAAAAGCTCGCCACCATCTTCCAACGATTCACATTGAACCCATGTGTCACCATCTTCGCCAGCAGCCCCTCATGCCACACTGTGTCGAAAGCTCTCGATAAATCCAGGCAATCACAGATGGTAGCGTGCCTCTTGTTTAGCGCCCTTGTCACATGGCTTCCCAGAACCAGTAGGACTGCCCTCTTCTAAAACCAAATTGGACATCGAAAAGGACTTCCTTCTCCTCTATCTCCTCCCGCAAACCCGACAGTATGCACCTCTCTAGCAGTTTCCCTGACGATGACAACAGGAAATTGGTCTGTAATTCGCCGCCTTCTTTTGGTCAGTTCCCGGCTTCGGAATTGGAACCGTCACCGGCTCCTTCTAAGCCGCCGGGAAATACCCCAAATTCAGGCAATGATTGACAATCACTGCCAGAAAGGTCCACACTGCCTGCATTGTCTTACGGACTACCACGTCCGGCACTCCGTCCCTACCGCTCGACTTCCGATTTGGCCCGCGGCCCTTAAAGACTCACTTATTTCCCCCGGTTTCACGAACCCGCCATTCCACCATCCCTCACCGTCACACCGTCCAGACCCATCCTCCAGACACCGTCCGCCAAATTCCAGCACAGGACTCGTATCACCCAATACGGAGACCTCCACTGGAATTTCCCGTACCGCCATTCGTCAAATTTCCCTGGAAACTGTCCACAAGGAGGCCAGCCTTCTCACGGTCAGTTACCAGAACACGCCCACCTTTATCAGCAAGTTCCGGAATACGTCTCCTCGCCCTATTTCCAACAGCAGCTCTCACCTTTGAGAACATGTTATGTCCAAATTTAATCTTCTGCAAGAAATCGGCACTGCGCGCCTGCTCAAACGCGAAAGTTGGGCCCTGCACAATCCTATCCACATTCCGAATAGTAGCCTTTAATGCAGCCTTGCGACCCGGTTCACTCGTCCTCCTTGCCAGTCTGGCTAAACTCCTCCTCTCATCCATGAAATTGACAATGTCGGCGGGTAAACGTGGAAGCCCTTTACTTCCATATGGAAGCCTGGGTATAGAAACCTCCATCGCCCCCCGGAACGCTGTGCTCATCCAGTCGATACAAGTAAATATCTATCTCCGAGCGTGCCACGTTCCGGTGACTTATTTGAGCTGTGCGCTTGAGCTTTATATGGTCCAGGCATGTGAGTTGTTGGTTGTGCGAACAACACATATACCATGATGCAAATACAAGGTAGTAGCGTCAGCCCATATGATTTCCTTTGTTTACATTTCATCGTACCATCGTACATTTCATCGTACCCAGTTGTTTGTGTGAGTGCGTTCTCTTTTGATTTCATCTACCTATGTTCATAATTGTACATGTATGTGCAACATTTGTATCAGCTGATTTTGACAATAACTCAGCGGTTTGTGTGACCCAGCTGTCCTCACAGAGCTGTTGGCTGCTGTCAGTCTCAGCTGATCGTGGTGAGTTTATCAGAGGTGCAAAATAGAGGCATATCAGAGGTGCATAATAGAGGCATATCAAATGGGAGTTTTATATCTAAAGCTATATATCTGTATTATGTGGATGGAAACAAGCTTACGACTTCCATCCTCACAGTAGCTATAATGTTTTAGTTGGATAAAATTAGATTGCGATCCCTTCTCTCTCATAAGTTCAGCTACAATAAATAATCTAATTTGTATATCTTTTTTTACTGAAATTAAATATAGATGTTCTGAAATTCACTTTTATCTAAAGTCGCAAAAACTATTTTTCTCTAATATTATACTATATAATACTAAAAAGAGATTTGTTTTTTATCAACTAAGTACAAGATGGAAAATCTGTCTTTTTTGTTGTTTGGATGCAAATATAGCGTGTGTCTGCAGTTGGTCGCAATTATAATATACTTGTATCTAAACACATCGTGTTTGATTAATTAATTACAATATATGATTAATATGCTATAATATATGTGTTTGTGACCCAAATATAGATGTGTTTGGGATAGAAATACAGCTGTCTTTATTGCACAATTTGCACTCTATTGAGAGGAATAAAATAAATGAGGTGCAAAGAGAGACTCACGGTCATAGCTTTAAGTGGGTAACTGTATTTTTGCATTATTTTTTAGTCAGCGATTCATAAAAATTCCTGAATGCGTCGGTAAATTGCAGACCAAGTAAGTATTTCTTACATCTGTGTACATCATCCAAGTGAAAAATGATTTTGTGGAAAGAAGGTGGATGAAAGCAACAACGTGAAGCCCTTTGTCTGCCAGTGCCTTTAGTGAGAAAAACGCAGCGGCAGAACATTTGTGAACACAAAAAAAATTTAACAGAAATTGTGATGTTGAGTCCTGCTGGAAACAAAAACGTGAGAAACAACAACGAAAGAAGAAACAAAAAAGCAGCAAATCCTCATAGGATGAAAAAAGAGAATGCATAAAGGGCTAGTAAATGCAAAAAGGGCCGGTTTAAATCTTTTTAGTTTGTCTTTAATTGGTTAAAAATATATAATTATATTGGTAAATTGGAAAATATATGCATGATGTATATTGAAGTAAAAAAATAAACTTTATCTAATAATTACTATATTTAGGAGGAACTACCCACATACTTCCACTTAAGTCCAAGGTGTCTCAAAAGAAGTCATACGATGTTGTTTGGCTCTCATTTTTTTCTCAATGAAAAACTTCTATTCTGTTGTTTGATTATGTTTATTTTAACCTTTAGAATTTTACTGGTTAAGTTGAGAAGATGATATCGGTTAACTGGGCGTCGTCACAATTGATTACCATACGGGCTTGTTTTATGGCATTTTTCATCACTTCGGCGAGAACTTCGGGCGACAGATTCTCGCACTCGTGTCGAATGTTGACCTTGAGGGCTTCGAGGGTCTCGGGCTTGTTCACGTAAACACGGGACTTCAAAAAACCCCACGAAAACAGTCTGGAACGGTTAAATCGAGCGATCTTGCGGACCTGTTCAAATCGCCAAAACGAGAGATGAGGCGACCCGAGAACGCCGCCTTCAGAATATCGGTTGTGGCTGGCACAGTGTATGCTGTTGCTCCGTCCTGTTGGAACCACATGTCCTCCAGTCCTAATTCGTCAAAGTGCGGCAGAAAAAACTCGGTTAACATGACCCTATAGCGCACACCGTCCCCTGTTGTCGTGAGACCAGTGGCGTTCTCGAAAAAAATGGTCCGATGACTCCTCCAGCGTCAACAGCCCACCATGCAGTCCCTTTGAGCGGATGTAATGGCTCGTCGTGCATCACTCGTGGATTTTCGGTGTCCCAGAAGCGATAGTTTTGCTTGTTCACGTACCAGCTGAGGTGGAAATGAGCCTCATCGTTCATTATGATTTTGGTGGAAAAATCGTCCACGAGATTGAGGATGGCTTGGGCGTATGTTACACGCGTTTGGCGGTCGACAGGCAGCAGCTGATGCACGGACTGGACTTTGTATGGGAACATGCGCAGGTCTTTGACTAAAATTGACAATGGGGGCGACCGGCTGATAGCTAATTGCGAGGCATGGCGTCTGGTCGATGTTTCCGGCGACAGCTCGACATCCTCGGCAACAGCGGCGATATTCTCGGCAGAACGGGCGCTCCGGGCCGGCCACTCCTGGCAACGTCTCGTGTGGTCCCATACTCTTCAAGGTTAGTGGCCAAACGGCGCAGTGTTTGCGCAGTCGGTGTCGGACGGCCGGGGAATCGGCGACGGTATTCGCGCTGCGCCAACACCACAGACGAATTGTTACGCAAAAAAATAGACACGATTATTCCGCGTTCTTGGGGAGTGTATCGCTCCATGGCTTGTTTACTTGTATTCTACATCTGTCTAGTCTACAAATGTCAAAACAGATTTGACTTTGGCGGCCATTTGCAAAAATAAGAGCATCTTCCAATAGGGTGGTCACTTTTGAAACGCCCTGTATATGGAGGTTTGGGAGGAATCACACGAATGCTTCCACGTAAGCACATGGACTATACATATTTGCCAGTAAACATTATTATGTTTGCATTTAAATGCAAGTGAGTTTGGGAATTGCAAACATATGAATGTTTAAAATGTATTCCAAACATATACATGGTTCCTGCAGAATGTGTTTGGGGCAATATGTTACAGAGGTCGTTTTTTCAGCGTGTAGCTTTAGAGATTTCATGTACAGAACATTTTCTATCTAAGAAAATTTGTTGAGGTGTTCTAATATCCTCATTTGCTTTTCATGGTTCTCGTTCTAAGTTACCAAGAAGAAGTAATTTTTACACCAGCAGTAGAACTTTAGCTACAAATTTAAAAGTTTTTCACTTAAGTGAAATTGAGAAGACCTACCTTATATAGCTATCTTAAGCAATTGTATTGATTTAAGGCCACTCACTAGTCAGTCAATTTGCGATTTCAAAGACCCTTAGTTTTTTTTCTTTAGATCTTATCGATCAATCTTAAAAAACAAAAACCACATGAAGTTAAAATTTGCAATGCGGACCCCATATGATGCCACGGTAAAGCTGTTTTCCGTCCATGACCGTTCCTCTGTCGAATACCTCCCTGTTTACCTTGTGTGTAGATACATGTCATACTATTGGCACACTAATTGGATTGTTGAAATATTTTCGAAATCGTTGTATTTGTTAATCAAATATGAATCAGGATTTGAGAATTGAAATTTCGAATAATTTATTGTACGTGTGTGAGTGTAAGTGATTTTGTGTTTGCGTATGTATGGGCGTGGGAGTACGTATTGGTGGTGGTACCCCATTCATTCATTCAACTAAAATAACAATAAACAACCGACTTCCGTTTGGCAATTGAATCGTTAGTTAGCATCTTAGGCGATAATATAATCGCAATATTCTGCTTATATACAGTGAAGAATGGAGGATTAAGTACATGCACAGAGCAATAGATTGAGAAGTGAAATTTCAAGAATTAAGGTTCGTACAAGCGGGGGTTGAGCTGTCTTCTCAGAGAGGACCTTCAATACTAGGTAATGCGGCAGATCATTTGCTTATTTCAAAGTTTCCTTCTTTGAGAAGTTATAACAAATGATCTTCTTTTTATCATTTGATATAAGTAAAGTTTATTTTCGTTAGATACATGAAAGATTCAATACCATTTATTTATACTTATATATAATCCTGAGGCACATACACTGAACTATTCAATTAGCAGTAACTAAATTTAGAGGTAGTCACAACCGCACTGGTGGTCATGACAAATGAACTAGAGCTTGTCCTAACCGTATTGGAGGTTGCCACAACCGAATTAGGGGTTATTACAACCGAATTGGAGGTTGTTACAACCTAATTGGAGATTGTCACAACCGAATTGGAGGTTGTCGTAACCTAATTGGAGGATGTCACAACCGAATTTGTAGGGTGTCACAATCGAACTTACCAATTAACAATGTTTGGTATTGGTGCGACCGGTTTGATACCAAATTCAACGGCTCCAACCGAATTGGTGCAAAATTCGATTGAGGCAAATTGCAAATTCGGTTATTGCAACCGAAATTATAAAAAATAAAATTGACAGAACGAAAATAATTGGAAATTCAGTTTTCACAATCGAATCAATTATGAAACGAGGTTGTTTCAAGGGAAGTAAAGTTGCCTAAATTCGATTGCGGTAACCGCAATTCGGTGGCAACAGTGTAACACCGGTTCCGAATGGTATTTTGAGAAGCTTTTTCATGGCTCAATTCTCGATAGTGTCGCTGTCACTATGCGAGGTAACCGCCGTCGAAAGAAATTTAAGGTGATTTTTTCTTACATAGTACTTACGAAAGGGTTAACCGTCAAAGTGGGCTCACTTTTTGATATTTATGATCAGTGTTCTCTGGAAAATTGTACCGAACAGATTCACGCTTGAATAAGCGGTTTACACGCTCGCTGGTGGCATCATCGGACCCAATTTGTTCAAAAATGAAGCCGGAGCTCGCGTTACGGTCAATGGAGATAGTTACTGCACCAGAATCAATGATGTTTTCTTTGAAAATATGGATGGCATTAATCTGCGCGAGATGCGGATGGATGGGCCTATGTACTATACGGCGACCGCAACCATCGATTTATTGAAATAAAAATTTAGCGATATGTTGATTTCAAGAAATGGACCTGTCAATTGGCCTCCCATTTCGCACGATTTGACACCTCTCGATTATTTCCTGTAGGGCTACGTGAAGTCACTGGTTTCTGCTGATAAACTAGCAACAATTAACGCTTTGGAGGCCACAATTGTTCGTTTAATTCGTGACATATGGTCGCCAATGGTCGAAAAAGTGCACCAAAATTAGACATCCGGAATGCGCTTCGTAATGAACAGCCGTGGTGGTCATATGCCTGGAATCATTTTCAAATGTTTAGTGTCATGTATTGATGTTTCGAATAAAAAAATGATTTTAATTAAAATTTAATTTTTTGTGTTATTTTTTACAATTTCAATTTCTAGCGGCTTAGAAAAGCACGCTTTACAAGAGCTGCGCACACTACCATTGCACCAATAAAGATTCCCTGAATTATTTAAGAGTCTCAAATTAGTTGTGTGTTAATATGCCTGAATTCTGTCTCATGTTTGGGGACGTTGGGTTTCCATTCCTTAATTGTCTACAAATGGTAAAAAAAAATTCAAAGATGTTGAACTCATCGTTTTTAATGAGGTGATGCTTTTATATTAAGCCTATGATTACACGGGGCGACAGTCCAAAATGCCTGGGAAGTGATAGTATTTTTCTTGTAGGTGCTGTCGAGTGAAACAAGAATCTCCTTATTAAATTTCCCAAACACCCTCGAAATTTTGAAAACCGGTTAAAAAAACCGGTTTTGCGTACCTTTGTACACTTACATTCCGGTTCACTTATTTAAAGGCACTAAAAATTCCATATTCAGCAGCCTGTATCTTTTGCAATTTATAACCGATTGCAGAATTTTAAAATGGAAATTGAAGCTAGACATCGTGAGATATAAAAAAAAATCATGACGATAGTGATTTCTTAATTAAAGAACTTTTTTTGAGCAATTTATAAAAAAAGTCCAAACATGTGCTATTTATTTTTGGTTCACTTGAATGAAGGCACTTTATTATTTTTAAAGTAAGCAATGATTTTTTGTAGGGAGCGTTTGTTTATTACAAAAAAAAATTTTAAAACTATCTATCCGTTCTGAAGGATATTGTAACCGCGCAATTGCTAACGAAATTGGACGGTGACCAACAGTTGTCGACAATTACGTCAAGGACCCCGAGGGGTATGGACAAAATTTTAAAGGAAGGGTTTCATTGTCTTTATCTACGTATGAGAAAAGAAAAATCACCAGAATTGCTTCTAATTCTGCCTTATCCTTGTCAAAAAAAAGAGCTCAAGCTGGAGTGGAAGCGAGCAAGTCATCAGTACGCAGAGTAGTTAAGAGCTGTAGGTATCCTGAATACCTGAAATTACAAAAAAAGTCGCCACTTAATGCTCCTCGTAGGGAAAAGCGGCTTCAATTCGCAAGAGACTAAATGGTATGGGATGTGCAGCCAAGAGGTCATGTAAATGACTGGAGAACCGTTGTATTTACGGATGAGAAGAAGTTTAATTTAGATGGACCTGCTGGCTGCAACTATTATTGCCATGATCTGCGCAAAGAAAAGCGTGTCACAGCCGAGAGGGCGGCGTCATGGTGTGGGGTGCTATTACGTACTATGGAACCAAAGTGCAAACATGACTGGTGCAAGCTATAAAACGTTATTGGAATCGGCTTTTCCGAAGTTCAGTGAACTCTTTGGTCCCTTATCTTGGATATTGCAACAGGATAATGCCACTATACACAACGCCAGAGTAGTAAAGGAGTTCAGTGCAAGCCAACATATTAATTTTCTTGAGTGACCACCCTATTCATCAGATCTAAACATTATCGAAAATGTCTGGGGTTGGTTATCTTGTAAGGTCTATGAATTGTCGATGACAAGCAGTCACTATTTCAGGCCATTAATGATGCTTGGAATCAAATTTCGTTGGATTACATACATTGTCTTTATCTCTCAATGAAAACCTGTCTGTTTGAAGTTATTAAAAACAAAGGGTTGTTGTACCCATTACTGATACTTCTTAAATAAAGTAAAATAAAATTGAAAATACAAGAAAAACGGTTTTACATTAACATTAGTTAAAGTGCCTTTATACAAGTGAGCCAAAACAAATAGCACATTTTTGGACTTTTTTTATAGATTGCTCAAAAAAGTTCTTTAGTTAAGAAACCAATATTGTCATGATTTTGTTTTATATCTCAAGGTGTCTAGCTTCCATTTCCATTTTAAAATTCTGCAATCGGTTACAAATTGCAAAAGATAAAGGCTGCTGAATATGGAATTTTTAGTGGCTTTAAAAAAGCTAACCGGAGTGTATAAGCCTGTGTGTTAGTTGATTATCAATCGATTTTCATTTTCTCACCGAATTTGAAAAGAAGAAACTTAGGCCTCTCAATCGATATAAACGTTATTTAAGAAAATAGTAAAAGACTGTGTGTAGTTGTCCAGCAAACAGATATTTTTTAAGTTTTTTCGCCATTTTTCAACTTCGGCGATGATTTCACACATTATTTTATAAAGAAACCATAACACTCTTGAATTTATTCACAAGGGACGTTTCCTTATGAGTAACACGCAACTTTGTTTTTGAAAATCCGGTATTAATTGACTGAGTTATTAAAGTTTGGGAAATTTCACAAGCAGAATCTTGTTTCACTCGACACCACCTACAAGAAAAATACTGTCACTTCCCAGGTATTTCAACTTTAGTCTTTTTTGTATCACTGTGTTATCGACTGGCCTTTTTCAGGCCCTGTTTTGTTGCTTCTTGGATGATTTTTCCCTTTTGTTTGTCATCAATGTATATACTTGGAGTTGGTATAATTAGAACTTATCTCTGAGAGAATCGAAAATAGTTGACGGATAATTTACATAGAATAGTTGAAATAAATCCCTCTTGCTGATTGAAATAACAGAGCAAACTATAACAAGATTAAATACTTTTCAATTCTTTTGGCAGCGCCCACGCCTCACGGGCTTCAATATGCCTATGATTATTGTAAAATTTAATAAAAATTTCAGCAGATTTTCACGAAATACTGCTATTAGGGAAAGTACTTACATGCAACTCTGAAACAGGTGCAGGTTGAGTATCTAATTTTTTGGGAGGCGAAACTGGGAATACTATTATTCTTATATCGCTTATGTTCAGGCCATTACTATGTTGGATTATATTAGGGTTCCTATGACTTGATTTGCGTAAGTGTGTTCGTTTGTTTCCCTCAATGTATTGAACGGGAATTGTATATTTTTTGCCATCAATTATTTTTTCAGTCTAAGCTTAATTTGTACTTTCGTGCACATTTTTTGTACTTTTATGAATACTTTTTGTACTTCTGTGTACATTTTTTCTGCTTTTATGTATTCATTCTGTACTCTTGTGTACACTTTTTGTGGTTTTGTATACAATTTTGATAAAGGGTGGGCCATGTAAAATTTTGGACTGTTAAACCCCGGGGTTTTTTGAAGCAGGTGGCCATTTTGACATTTATTAGTTAAAGGTTAGGAATTTACGAAATGAGCGTGTGTGTGTGGAATTTACGCGTGAAGAAAATTGGGAAATATTAAAAACTTTCTTCCATACATAGTTCTAAGTCTTCAACTCAAACTGTAAGATATCTACGCAGTAAATTCGACGTACAGTGGTGTGCGATCAAATAGAGTCACACACTCGTCAAAACTTTTATTCTCTGCAAATCAGTGGTCCAAGATGTTTGATGTCAAGAAATTCTGAACCTGATTGACCGGTCCTCTGGTGAATATAATGCCGTCATTTTTAATAAATTTTGTGCACTACTGTTCTCCAGGTCAGTGTGCTATAAAATAGAGTCAATTACAAAAAAATATTTTTTTTTTTTTTGAAATGGTTAATGGTAGTTTGGATTTGAATTTGAAAGCAAAGTTTAGCTTCTAAATAAGATTAATGTTTATTAGTAACATTAGTAAATTGTCATTATTGACGTTCCAAAATGGGCCGATGTAAATATTGTAATCATGAGCACCAAGAAAGAATAAAAGAGACGATAAAGAGTTCAGAAGCTACATACAAATTACTGACATAATTGGATGCTCAAAGAAAATGTTGGAGACCGGAATAAAATATAACCCCAATCCAGGAAACAGACGATAAAACCCTGAAAATTATGTGGAACCAAAAATATTGCGCCACGTAGAGTTCGACTGTTGTTACCTCTTCCGCCCTTAAAAGGCAATACGATCGCGATGTTGACACCTCTACATTAAGAAAAATGCTAACTAAAAACAATTTAAAGGCGAAAAGTGTCCGGAAAGTTCCATTTCTATCCAAACGGAACGTTCAAAAAATGTTGCATTTTGCCAAGGAGCATGTACGCAAATGGCGAAATATTTTGAGGACAGCTGAAACTAAGGTGAGATTGGGTAATTATGATAAGAGTAATCTTCCCGTACGAAGGCCTTCCAACACCGAATGCAGGCCCCAGACCACAATCCAAACAGTTAAACGTGGTAGCGGAAACATAATGGTACGGGGTTGTTACTCTTACATTGGGACAGAACTTTTATACCAAATTGAACAGACAATGGACGCTGCATATTATACCACTGTATTAAAAAAAATCATCATGATGCGTTGTCCTAAATGGGAAGTGCCGCTTCGATGGGTGTTTCAACATAATATCGACCCCAAACACACATCGAAGCGAGCAAAAGCTTCGTTTGAAAATAATAGTGTCATAGTTTTAAGATGGTCTATGCAGTCGCCGGGCTTAAATCCTATTCAGAATTTGTGGCGGAACATTAAAGTGTCTATCAAAGGAATAAACCAATTTAATAAAGATGAGCTTATGACACTGGTACAATCGTCGTGGAAAACATGACTTGATGATTCAATGTCATGGCGTCGTTGCTTAGCTGTGATAAAAAATAATAGTTATTTCATAAAGTACTGAGATAATATAAAGGATTAATGAAACATACATTTTATTTGACACAGCTATTTATTCTAGTTCAGATGATGAATCGCGATGACTCTATTTTAATTCACTGGCAAAACAGGGCATTTTGAAATATTTTGATTTATGCCTAATGATTTAATTTTAAATTACGACATTAATGTTCTGAAATGTTATATCTAGTTCTTAATTGAACAATTAAAAATAAAAGTTATAAACAAAATTTAATTTTCCTACATTTGTTTTTGTTTTGAAATGTTGACTCTATTTCATCGCACACCACTGTAAATACAGTGCCATCATGTTTGTGGAAATACAGTGCCATCATGGTTTGCGAGTTCCTTAATTACAAAAAAATTTCCAATGTCCATCTAATGGGCATCTTGCAACGTATTCCACCGACTGTGCCTAAATAATTCCTTCTAACTTTCATATTCGACATACATATACACACACACAATTTATGTTGTCAGTCTTGATTGTGGGTGTATTGATTCTTCTGTCAGAGATTTGGATAGAAGTCATTTCGGTGGTTGTTCGATTTATTTATGGGAATTAACAACTGAATTCAAATATATACACACATACATTTACGATATTCTACACTTTTCGGGTTTCAATTCACTGTTGCCTGAGTAAAGAGTTCATTTGTAATTTTGTAATTACCTGTAACTAAATCGCAATTGCCTTACGCGGCTTTTCACACCAATGTTTGAGATTTTGCAATCATTTCAAGGGTTTTAGTAGGCTCAGGTATCCCTAATTTGTAATCGTATACATTCAAAAGGAAATTGATTCCCTAATATGGGATGACGGCGTCTAGGTAGAATATTTTTAATATACAGATCAAATTTAATTAATTACTTGGGATCAAATATCATTTAGGGCTGATGTGTAGGATGAATAATGAATCCTGAAACATTTTCCAGAGTGTAAGAAGATTAAAACCCGGGCCTAATATTGGGATGTCCTCCTGCAAGGACGAGTATGGGAATCTGGTGACAGGTAAGCAGTGTGTACTTAAAATGTGGAGAGAACACTTTTCAGCATTACTCCACTCAGATTCTTCCACTGAAGATCAGGAGGTAATGATTGTGGAAGACAGTGCAGATTGTACCCCCTCCCTCCCCCAACCAACGCGAGATTAGAACGGTAATCTGCCGGTTTAAGAATAATAAAGCCGCTGGTGAAAATATACTACCCGCTGAGCTTTTTTAGGCCGGTCACGAAGGACTACTAGCCCACACGCATCAACTCAAATGCGGTATATGGTTGGGGGAATCTATTTCTGATGATGGAGTCTCAGTGCATTATGTCCTGTATTCAAAAAAGGTGATCCGTGTGTCTATTCCAACTATCGCGGTATCAGTCTTTTACCCATCGCGTATAAGGTCTTTTCGAGCGTATTATATGAAAGACAAAAGCCAATTGTTGAAAACCTGATTGGACCTTATTAGTGTGGTTTTGGACCAGGCAAGTCCACGACTGACCAAATATTCACGTTGCGCCAAATCCTGGCAAAGACCCATGAAAAGGAAATCGATTACAAAGCTGCTTTCGATAGCCCCATAGGAGGGAAATGTATAAAGCTATGTCTGCACTTGGGATATCGGCAAAACTGACCCGCCTCTGCAGAAAGACGCTGACCAACACCAAACCAGCAGTGAAGGTGTTGAAAGACCTCACGGAACCATTCTGTAACAAGCGAGGGCTGAGACAAGGCGACACATTTTCGTGCAATCTCTGCAACATCTTAATGGAGACAATAAAGCGAAAAGCTGCAGAAAATATGAACAAGGCCATCAACACGACAAGTTATGCGTTGTTGGCGACATAAACATCATTGGGCGAAATTTGCGACTTGTTACTACAGTAGTTTCAAGAACTGAAAAAGAATCAGCGAAGGTGAGTTAATGAGGACAAGACAAAATTGATGTTGTCAACGACTACACAAACCTCCCGACTTGGTCCGCACTTGAGTGTTGACAACCGTTTTAATTTTAAAGTGGTAGATGAATTTATCTACCTCGGATCCGCCGTGAGGAATGACAACAACGTCAGCCTGGAGATAAATAGGAGAATTGCGCTTGCAAATAGATGATATTTTGCGCTCAGCATGCAGTTTAGGAACAGAGCCATCTCTCGACAGACAGAAGTCCAGCAATACCAGGCTCTCATTTTACCAGTTCAGGCATATGGCTCCGAATCTTGGGTCATATCGCAAGCGGTTGAAAAACACCTGGGAGTATTCGAGAGAAAACTTTTTCAAAAAATGTATGGTCTCGTTAAAGAAAACGGCGTGTACCAACGTCGTTGGACCAACAGCTATATCATATGTATTCTGACGTGGGCATAGGTACACGAATTAAATTAGGCCAATTCGATAGTTCCTGTTATCCGAAAGGATGAAGATGAGCCAACGCGAAAGGTTCTCGATAACTTACCCGGTGGAAGCAGGAAAAGAGGTAGACTAAGACTCCGCTGGAAAGACCATGCCGAAGAATCCCTCCGCATCCTTGGTGTTGCCAACTGGAGAGAAAATGTGAAGGATAGAACCAGTTGCAATAATATGAATATGTTCAATGTTGCAATATTGCAGTATCTGCAACTCTTTAAAGATCTCTCTCTTTACGCTCTCTTGATAACGAAGAGGTAATAGGCCATTTCATCGAGTTTGAGTTGCTGTTGGATTTTACTCTTTGGTTGGACATAAATCGGACAGATATAAAATGGAATGAGTTTTTTCGTTCGATGCAACCAGCATAAAACATAATTTAGCTGTCATTAGTATCAATCAAACACTGTTTATACTTAGTTTGCTGCATGGTTTGCTTCTAGTTGCTTATCGTTCTCTCGCCTATCCACTTTGTTATCTACGCATTTCCCTACTAATGGGTTTTTCAATAAGAGCGCTACAAAAGTTTAAACAAAACCGGTTTTAGATACCAATGAAATTCTTTATTCCTGTGAAAGTACGTTCGATGCCATTATGTATGGAACTCGATTTCTTTTGCATGGCCACCACGGGCACGCTTGCAGAAGTCCAGACGCTGAACCCAATTTTCGACGGTTTTCAAGCATAAATCGGCCGATACTGCTGCAATTTCACGTTCGATATGCGAACGAAGTTTATCAATCGTCGCTGGCTTGTTGGCATAGACCATAGACTTGACGTAGCCCCACAGGAAATAATTTAACGGCGTCAAATCGCACGACCGAGGCGGCCAATCGACTGGGCCATTTCGTGAGATAACACGTTCACCAAACTTGGTTTCCAATAAATTGATTGTGGCATTCGCTGTGTGGCTTGTGGCGCCGTCCTGTTAGAACCACATGTCCTTAAAGTCCATATTATCCAATTGGGGCCAAAAATATTCGGTTATCATTGAACGGTAGCGATTCGCATTCACAGTAATGTGCCGTTCTTGATCATCACGGAAGAACCAAACCGTAATTTTTTCGGTATGCAATGATGACTCATGGATTACGTGTGGATTGCTGTTTGACCAATAACGCATATTTTGCTTATGGACGAAGCCATTCAGCCAGAAATGAGCCTCATCGCTGAAGATGAAAATCCGAATCATTTTCAAGTTGTTGCTCAGCCCTATTCACGAACATTCGACGCTTATGGTGGTCAAGCGTCAATTTGATCTTGTTCGCCACAACGACGTCACAGAGAAGCACAACGCTTGAGAACGACATGTGAGAGACACATTTGGGCTTTCTTGAACTGAAGCCTCAGCGGCAGCAATATTCTCGACACTACGGGCACTTCTTTGTCTCACTGGCACGGGAACATTTTGTACTGTGCCTGTGGATTCAAATTTTTCCACTAGACGCTCAATTGTTGATCTGGTAGGACGATTATGACGGCAATAAATTGGACGTAGCGCTCTTAAAGTTGAGGCCACTGACTTCAAATTTCGGTAGTAAATTTTAATAATTTCGACTCGTTGTTGGCTCGTATATCTTTCCATGAATAAATGGCAAACCTTACTGAAAAGAAATGTCAAAAGAGCGGGAAAAAATATGGCGTCGTTTGCTGTCCCTATCGATTTATTTTTGTAGCGTCTCTGTTGAAAATCGCTTTACATAGTCGATCAGCTGTGTCATGGATACCCCCTGCTCAAATGTGACTCAACACTCAATTGCTCATTACTGTGCACGTGCTGAAAAAGAATGGAACCATCAAAAGCTGTTGAAATCATGGAATTATTGAAAACTAATGATTCTGTTCGGAAGAAAACGGAAAAAAATATTCAAATTTCAACTGCTCCTGGATGCCCCAGAAAGATTGACTACCGCACTTGTCGTCATTTGGCAAAAATTATTGACAAGTGATGCCAGTGAATGGACTGCTTTGCCGAAATCTCAAAAGTTTGGGTGTTAAGGCTGCAGAGAAGAACAACAAACTATTTTTATCACAAAATAATATAAAGCTTCGTAAATAGTTCTCTAGGTCTACGACAACTGGACTCAGGCGGATCGACAGAAGGTATAGAATTAAATTCGACACGTTTTAAATAATAAAAATAGAATTACTCCTTGTGTTTAAGCTTATATCGTCTGATGAGAGTAAAATCAATTGACTAGAGTCCGATGGCCGTGCTTGGTTCTGGGTTCAAAGATCCAAATACTACTACCCCGAATGCGGTAACACAAACCATGAAACGTTGTGGTGGATTCACAATGTTTTGGATATGTATTACGAAGAATGGTGAAGGTCCTCTGGTTACAATTGCAGGTATTATGGAAAAAGAACAATATCTTTCATTTCTGCAAAATCATGTACGGGTCTTTCTACTGAATGAGTGATTTTTCAGCATGGCAACAACCCAAAACTTTTGGCAGAAATCGTTAAAAACTTGTTAAATAGTCAACAATTTACATCTAGGAAATAGCCAGCGCAGTCACAGGACTTAATCTCCATCGAAAGGTTTTGAAGTTACATCAAATCTCAACTCGCCAAGTACCGAGATAAACCAAAGGCGTAAACGAGCTGTGGGATAGAGTAAATGAGACTTGGGATGCGATTCCAGCGGAAATGATGACAACATTTTGCAACAATTCAAATATAATTAATTTATTATCAATCTGTTCAGGGATATTAGCACAAATTAAGTGAAACACGGTTAACCGGTTAATGGACGTGAAATAACCGGTTTCCGGTTAGTTCGAAAATTAAGTTTTTTAAAAAACCGTCATACAGTTAATAGCAAGAAAACCGGTTAACCGGTTACACCGATTTTTCGATTTCGATTTTTGACACTCGAATTGCAATACAAAGTTTAAATAAAAGGTTCACGAAGAACGAAACGAATTCTCTCCATAGATTTCTGTCGCTGGCAAGCGATTTAATTTGGTTCCATGATATACGAGTTTGTTTGTATTTGTTCTCCAGGCACCGCTTCCATATATTTCGTGGTCTTCTTGGCCTTCTAATCCTCTGCGGGTTTCATTCAAGTGCCGCTCTAGCAAAATCTGTTGTTGGACGCCTAAGTATATGGCCAATCCAAGTGCATTTTCTTCTACGTATATCCAATTTAAATGGGCTGTTACATCTACGTTGCAAGAGTACTTCATTAGAAGTTGTTCTAGGTCAGTAGATACGGTGAATTTGCCTCAGACAACGATTGATAAACGTTTGGACATTCTTCACCATCAGTTTCGTCAAGCTCCAAGTAGTACAACCGTACGACAGTACAGACTTCGCACTGCAATTGTATATTCACAATTTCGTCTTTTCCGATATCCTCTTTTTGCGTCAGATTTTGTGCAGGCTTGGGAATGCAAAACTGGCCTTATATCTACGATAACCTATATCCGTCGCGGAGCCGACATCCTTGTAATCCTTGTACCCTAAATAGTTGATTGCATCCATATCATCAATTAACGGGCCCATCTACTGCCAGTGCAGTATTCCGTTCTGTTCGATATATTGAAGTATTAAGAATAATCCGAGAAAGGCAAATTTTATGAAACTTGGGACGTGTTTAAACATTTATACTTTAGACGATTTCTATGCTGACAAATCTGCCTTTTGTTGTTTTTTTTATGCAAATATAATGTGTTTGTAGCTTGTCGGAAATATAGTATACTTGTGTCGAACATAGTTGTGTTTGCTTTTCAATATTATATGTTGGAGACGCAATAATTAATATGATATAATATGTATATGTTTTTGTAACCCAACTATGGCTTTGTTTGTTGAAACCTGCTGAAAACAAAACCGTGACAGGCAACAAAGAAACAAAAAAGCAGCAGATCTTCAAGTGTCGTAAAAATTGCTTGCACGTAAATGTATGGATGTTGCAAACATATACAAGGTTCCTGCATACTGTTACAAGGGCCGTTTTTTTCAGTGTGTGTGTAAGCTTGGAGATAAAGTAAGAACACCATCTTAAATTATACGAACCACCCATTCTGCCCAACATTCATTTGACCGCAAAAGCTTAAACACATACTACCACTTACGCTCTCAAATTTTAAGAATACCCTGGAGTCGCTGGAGTTTCTTTCAAATTTAGAATCGCCTAAAATCTGCACCCTCAGAAAAATTCGGTTGAGGCATCCGAATTAGCCATAAACGAATTTAGGGGATATCACAACCACAATACTGGTCATCACAGCGGAATTAGAGGTTGTCACTGCCGAGTTATGTTGTTATGACCAAATTAACGTAATGTAAATAACAGGACGATTGATGCTGCGCCTGAAAGTATACCCTTACCACAAGCCATTTGTCGAATCCATAGCAAATGCGTTAAGGTTGCAAAACTGGAATACTGGATCTCGAATCGGGTAGAACAATATAGAAACCGGGTGGCGAGAAACATAACTCGTATAAATAGCATAGGTTTTAGGTATTCTGGGTCAGTGTGTGATTAAACGCCGGAAAGTAAGCAACGCGAAGTATTAGTAAAAAGATTTGATATAGAATTATTGTAAAGTGTTGACTTTAAAACTGTATAAGTAAAATAAAATGAACAAGAGCCGTTGTACTTATCTTAATTTATAAACGAACATTGTATTATTAATGGGAATATAACAGCCCTAAAACGAACGATTAAAGGAATTCGTAATAGTACACTTACATTGTCACAACCAAATTAGCAGTTGTTACAACTGAATTGGAGGTTGTCCCAGCTCTCACAGCCGAATTTGAGGTTGCCACAATCGTATTTAGAAGCTGTAACAACCGAATGTTAAACGGAAAACGCATTTCGTGAGAATTTTCTAATATTTTGTTGATGATTTATTTCCCTGTATTCTTATTGATAATTACAAAACGAGGAAATACTAAAGCGCAGTATCTTTAGGAAGACAAATTGATTTTACATGACACTTCCGGCCGTTTTTCAAGGCCCGGAATATCATGGGTAACCACACCAATTGACGTATTGTGGTCGTTGATTTTGGTCCTCAACCAAACCGTTCGATGTAAATGTCAAATGTCTCAAACGGTCCACTTTGGAAAACTTCAGAACTGTTGCCATCTGCTTATACTGCAAGCTGTGAAATGTGAAAATTTTCTAGAAAACATGACGTTTTAATGGAAAAACCATATTCACAATATTTTTAGTTACCTTTCATACTAACCAGAAAAAAACCTTGATATCATCGCGGCAGCAACAATGGTACAGTCTCTAACTTTTTTGATACCCTGTATTTGTTTTTAGAATTTTAAACGTCAGGTTAGAAATATATAAAATTATATTGTGGTAATCGAATTTAAAATTAACGCCAACAGAATGCATGGGAAGTTTGGTCACAGCAAATGAATTATCACCAAATTCGTTGGCTGTAACCGACTTAATGGCAAATTTGCTTATTGCGACCGAATTGCTACCAAATACGATAGTTGCAACCGAATTGACGCCAAGTTCGATTGTTGTGTATGAACTGATACCAAATTCGGATGCTGCAATCGAAATTATAGAAACTTTAGTTTACAAAACGAGTTTAATACAAGATTCAGTTACCGCAACCGGATCATTTACACATTTCAACACGAGAAAATATATCAATTACGGCTACCTGAACGGTTTTAAGAATTATTCCTAGGAAGTTCATATGTTCAAGAAAGTTGTTTATTGAGATCTTGCGTATATTTTTGTTGTGGATTGCTTCCTCGAATTTTGAACGTTTTGATACCTATGGACCTGTACAGGGGAAAAAAGGTAAAAAAAATTTACCTTGAAGATGAAGTTTTTTTTGATTTTGTATGTTCACAATTTTTGTTCTTTATGATAAGAGCTACAACTGTCCCTCAGAGTGTAAATCAAAAATACAAACGGTTTGCAAGATATGAGCCTGACAAAATGATCACTTTTTTGCAAAAATTACACCGAGGCCCAAATCTTAGGGGGTGCATAACAAAAAGTGCATGACTTTGGGCAAAACTGGGAGACACGGTTCTTTTTTTTTTGTTTGTCTTTTATCACGTAGTGGTGTCCGTATATGGTTATATTTCCATGACTTAAAAAATTACAGACAGTGTTATGAAATGAGGTTGCTTCAACCTAACTGCAGTTGTGGAGACTGAATTCAGTCGTGACAACCTCAATGGCAACAGCCAATTTTCCGGTTGATACAACCTCATTGAAACAAATATTTCTCTGAGTGTGGCCAAGTTGCAACTTGTTACGTGGAAAGTTCAGTAAAAAACAGGACTCTTATTGCCATTTGTTTTGTTTTTTTCGTAACCCACTCAACTGGGCCTACAACGTACGGTTTATTGTCGACGTAGATATTTCAAAACTTGGACTATTTATATTATTCATTCATGCTCAAGTCCATTCGTTATCTCTATAAATAGAGATACAGTGTTTTAAAAAAGAAGAAGTTTTGCAAATGCGTCCTCATGATTTCTGGCAATCGTATAATTTAAGATACAGCCAGGTCTTCATGAGCGGTTATTTGGAATGATGCTATTGAAAAATGTATGCAACTAAATGCAACAAATGCTCTACACGATGAAAATTGTGTTTTTTTTTTGTTGTTTGTATGCTGTTTGTATATGTACGCTTGTTCCAAATATAGTATACTTGTGTCCAAAGACATTATGTGTGCTATACAATATAACATTTTTGGAACACAATGATTAATAGGTTGTAATATATGTTTTTGTGACCCAAATGTGGTTTTTTTGTTGCAAACTGCTAAAAACAAAAAAGTGACAGACAATAAAGAAACAACCAGAAACAGATCTTCAATTCACGAAAACAGTGCCTGCAAACATGTACATGTTTCCTGCAATTAGTTGATGGGCCCGATATTTTTCAGCGTGTATAAAATTTCTTTATTCCATATTATATTTGCCTAATTACTGTAAACTATTACCTTTTTATCTTACTTCTCCCTTCCTATTAATAATTCAATATTTGTATTTTTGTGTCTTTTCAGGTAAGTCCTACTCCTGTATAAATTCGATTAAAATTTACATGGTAAGAATAACCAACTTTACATCTTTTCCGTGTAAATTTCTCGTCATAGAAATCTATATATACATAATGAGTATCACATTTCCTATGTAAATTCTTCTACATATGCGAAACATATCGCGGGTCCTTATTACTTCCCATCACATTTATATATTTCATACGACCATTGGTTGCCGTGTTAAGCTTAATTCGTACACGCTAAAAAATTTGCCTTTATTTGTTGTTTGGATGCAAATATAATGTGTTTTTAACTTGTCGCAAATTTAGTATATTTGTGTCCAAACAAACTGTGTTTGCTATTCAATATAACATGTTTCGGACATAATGATTAATAGGTTATAAAATATGTATGTGTGACCCAAATGCGGCTTTGTTTGTTGAAAACTGTAGAAAATAAAAACGTGACAGGCAACAAAGAAAGAAAAATTTGCAGATCATCAATTCACGAAAACAATGCTTGAAACCTGGCACATGGTTCCTGCGATGTGTTGCTGGGCACGATATATTGCAGCGTGTATTCATTTACACATGTATTCAAGAATATTTATAAATCACTAACGGAAAGAATAGTGCGAAAATACAGTGAGACACTAACTTGCAATAGCATTGACTTAGGCTGAGAGCATTCTCTCTTTGTCCCAGTTTCATTATTTTGCTCTCGACAGAGCATAGCGACAAAAGAGTAAATAAAGAGTGCACCAAGCACAGGTGTATTTGTATCACAAACAAAACTGTATTTAGATAACAAACAAATATATTCTAACACATTAATCATTGTGTGCCAAACATGTAATATTAAAAAGCAAACACAATGTGTTTGCACACAAGTATACTATATTTGCATGTAGCCGTCGGTAACGCAATGACTAGTGTGCGCAGCTCTTGTGCATGAGAACGTGGTTTCTATTACTGCTCCGACCACCTTCAATTTCTTTCGACGGCGTTCACCTCCCTTAGTGACGGCGACACTATCGAGTATTTAGCCGTTAAAAAGCTTCTCATAATACCGTTCGGAACCGGTGTAAAACTGTAGGTCCCAATCAGGATTTCCAAAATTTGCATTGCCATCCTTACATGAGGTTCCTTTACTATGACCTTTTCTTTAGCGTTGTTATTTAGATTCCGTAGCTTCATTCTAAATCGTTACATTTTGGTCTGTTTGTCACGCTCTTCTTTACTGAATTTATTCGGTTCTCCATTTTCCCCACCATTTGTTTCCATCTGTATCACTTGGTTGCAGCTCGTGTTAATATTGGCTGCAGAGTTACGAATTGCGCAACGTGATTTAGTTTTGAAGTCAATATAATTCTGCGGCAGCGACCTTTCTTTTAGATGCAGTATTGAAAGATATTATTTCAAATTGGTTGGCTCTTAAAGCATAACCTTTCGGAATTGGTACAAGACTATAGATCCCGTTTTGGTAAAATAATGAAAGTCTGCAGCACGAAATTCATTTATGCGTCTACGCATTAGTTTTGTTTCATTGGACTCTATAAAGCAGTACTTTTTGCAAATGAATGATAGGGGAATGAGTATTCTAACTTGTATATAAGTTTTAGTCGGGAAAATCGACTTAAACATACCCTCACCATACCGTACCTCATCCATTGCGTGGGAGTTCTGTTAAAAAACGCCCATACTCAAAAGTGACCATATTCAAAAGCAGATTGACGACATTGCGCTAAATATTATGGAATACCCAAACTAGTTAGTTCCCTCCCAATATTTATATGCGAGGTACAAAAATGGGCATGGCAAATTGTTGCCTACATTTTGATCAGTACCAAATTTTATTAAGATCGGTTATGATTTATTGGAAACCCAGACTACGCCCAACTTTTGTATGGGATGTGCGAAACTGGGCGTGGCACAATAGTCAGTAGTTATTTGTTACACAGTACCGAATTTTATTAAGATCGCTTGTTGTTTGTGAGAATTATCGTGTGGATCAACCGGTCATCCGCCCAACTTTTATATGGGAGGTATCACAATGGGTGTGGCAAAACAGCTCATTTTCTATAGGAGAGCTTTATTTGGCTAAATACTGACTAGTACAAACTTTCATAAAGATTGGTTTGGCTTTGCGGGACTCCTCATGCCGAAAAACCAGACGCCCAAACAACATTTGTATGGGAGGTACCAAAATGGGCGTGGCAAAATCAGACTTGTTTTAGTCGGTGATTAGCTTTTGATGACGTGAAGCCTTATACCTAATTTCATTAAGGTCGGAAATGTTTCGCGCGATTTATCGGATTGACAATCCGGTCGAACACGCTGTTTTGTATGGGAGGTACCAGAATGGGCGTGACAACTTCGCCCATTTCCTCCAGTTAAGTAGGCATTTACAGATTATTAACCGGTGTGAGAGTTGAAGCTAATCACATCTACCAGAAGAAAGGTTTGAAAGAAATTTGATTTTGTGCTAAATGTGTCGATTTGTATGGGAGGTACCAGAAAGGGGGTGTGGTCAAAACGTTCATTTTCAATCCCAAACTCAATATTGGCAAATAATAGTGACTGACAAAGTTTCATTGTCATCTATAAAGATTTACGGCAGTTATCGTGTTGACCAGCCAGCCAGCCAGCCAGCCAGACAGACAGACAGACGGACATGGCTCAAACGTCTTAAAAAGACCTAAAATGAATTTCGTCCAAAGATACTAAGGATCTAATTTGGTTTCTTTTATGTGTTACATTGTTTTACGAATTAAATGATATATACCCCCATCCTATGGTGAGGGTATAAAAAGAAATACAAACACTCTACGCCAATTGCCACTTCGAAATGAATTATGTACACTGTTTGCTTCTCTCATTGAAATGTTTTGATGTATTGAAATGTCTTGGAGTAACCACGAATACACCGAGTACACCAAAACATTTGAATTTATTAGACGAATTGAAATGTACAAGAATATACCATGTGCCGATCACGTTCGGCATTTCGTCGTACACAACACGAACCATGGTAGAAATTATAAGAGAGTATGAAAGAAATTCAATTCAGTAGCTTATCGGCCTTCAACAAAGAAGGTGTTTGGTAATTTTTTCAGTAAAGTCGGTTAATATGTGTGTATGCACCCACTCTAGTCAGTTTAGTTTTTTACATTTTAAGCAACAAGTGAGTTCTAATTTCAGTGTTCTCTGAAAAGTAGTACTCTTGTTTTGCTTCAAATTGTTTTGATGTTTTGGTTCTCATTTATTTTGCATTTTGTTTCTAAATGAATGATCTCATAAATACTAGTTTGTTTTGTTAGCAGTGAATGTAGTATTTGACGCATTCTCTTCTGAAGTGAATGTCTTGATGCACCATTCAAGATATTCGTTGCAGAGGTTTATAATGTAAAGATAAAAAGCCACAAATTGTTGATTGTTAGAAGCTCTGGCAAACTTCATAAGGATCTATGAGGTATAGCAAAATAAGGTACACTCAATACAGTATCATAAATCCCAAACTAAATTCCTGTCGGCTTTAACTTTTGGAAGACAAAGTACCAATGTAGTGTTTTGAAAAAATATACCTATGTACACTCAAAAACCCAAATTCTTTCTAAATTTGAAGTCAAAATATCCTTAATTATAGTTCACAACATGTTCTCATTTGTAGTCAATTTGCACCTACAATTAGGGAATTGAAGTAAATATGAGGACATTTTTGATAATCATAATTTGCCTACAATAAATTTCCTCCAAATGAGCACAATTGTACTGAACTTTAGGAAAATTATACTCAGTCAAAACAAAGGCATCATAAATTTTAACATGTTGAAGACAGCCATTGGTTAAAGCCTGCTACGGAGGTAAAATCTTTATTATTTTTTGATTGGACGCACCGTTTTCGAGTTATAGCCACTTTTTGATTTTAGCGATTTTTCGTATTTTGCCGATTTGTTGAAAAAAAATTCTTCCATACAAATTGAAGCAGTTTATGAAAAACCCTTAGAAACTCGCAAAAATTGGTTATTTTTCCAATTGGACGCTCCGTTTCCGAGATATAAACATAAGGTCGTTTTAGCGATTTTTTGTTTGAAAAATTTTAGTTTTTGGGATTTTTTAATCTGGTTATCCATTGGCGTACCGTCATTTCGCCCAATGTCATTTCACCCAAAAACGAAAATGACATATCGCCCAAATATGTCAAATCGCCCAAAACCCTAATTACTAAAATGACATATCGCCCAATAGCACTCACATAAGACCCAAAATAAAATGGCATACCGCCCAAAAACATTGACGTACCTACACATATTTTGCGCGAAATGTCATTTACGAAAAGAATTACGTTGTACAAATATTACCACAACGGAATAGCAGTAATAGCACCCTACATCATATAATGGTGCTACATGCTGGTTAGTCGTTATGTTTGAAAAACCTCAGAGGCCCTGTGTTGTAGGCATGAGCTACTAACCTATGGTGTGAAAACGAATGACCAACCCAATGAAGTAGGGTGCTTGTAATTTTAAGCGGTAAATTTGCAGAGTTTTTGTTTGAAGAAGAAATGTTTGGTGCATTCCTGAGTCGTTTTTGCCATTGTCGTGTAGCTGTTGAGCCTCGCCGCGTGAGAGAATAAACAGTAGTGAGTCAAATAAAATAATTGTCTTTAAATACAATTTTTTCTGCAGGAATCAGGAACGTACTCAAAAATTGGGTTAGCCTCGCCGCGTGGGGGGATGAGTCGTGCCCGCGGCGGCCGCTCGTTTCGCGCCGCGCCTGCGCGAGCCATCCTCCCACGCGGCGAGGCTCGACAGTATTGAGTCAAATAAAATAATTGTCTTTAAATAATTTTTTTTCTGAAGGAATCAGGAAAGTACTCGAAAATTGGTTTACTCTCGGGTACAAAGAACCCTGGGGAGACTTGCATCGCCAACTTTTTTAAAATCCCCAAAAACACCTCTGGAAGTTATAGAGGCATTCAGGATCGAACAAGGACGTTATGTTATTTTTGTACTAACAATTTGAAATAAATATGTATTATTTACAAATTACATAGAAAATTTATATATATTTCTTTCACAAATGTGTCCATATTTTTGGGTTTTGTGTAATTTTTATTATTTTTGGGGGAAGTGTCATGGATCGTTGTTGGCTTGGGAAAATGTCATATTGCCCAAAAAATCATGTTTTTGTTCGCCCAAAATTCCGATTTTTTTGGACAACAACAACTAACATTGAAATTTTTTTGGCGATATGTCATTTTAATTTTTGGGCGAAATGACATTGGGCGAAATGACGGTACGCCTATCCATTATCCATCGTCGTGGATAGCTACCCATTACTTCCCCCATTACCCTGAGGGTAATAGGTAATCGTGATGGGTAATTTTCCATTTTCGTGAGTAGCTACCCATTATTTTCCCCATACCCTGTGGGTAATTGGTAATCGTGATACGTAATTCCCCACTGTCGTGGGTAGCTACCAATTATTATCCCCATTACCTTGAGGGTAACCCATTCCCCACGGCAATACGAACCCTGGTTTTCAGATAAACTATTATTCTAAATGGAAAGTGAGAAACTAATTTCTGAAAAAACAATACAGTACCTATATATAATAGTGTGGGCCTTATTTTTCAACTTTGGCAAATATATGCTCTCACCGCCCAGTTTTCATCATGTTTCCAATTCGTATGGAATTTTTTTTTTTATAATCGCCGAAATGGAAATATCGCTAAAATAAAAAATGGCTATAACACGGAAACGGTGCTTCCAATCGCAAAAATAATAATTTTTTAATTCCGTAGTAGGCTTTAACCTATGGATGTCTTGAAGATGCCATCATTGTTTTTTAAATCGCTAAAACTAAAATTTCTCGAATCAAAAATCGCTAAAACGCCCTTATGCCAAAATCTCTGAATCGGAGCATCCAATCGAAAAAATAACTAATTTTTAAACGTCTCTAACTGTTTTTCATAAAATGGTCCAATCGTATGGTAGAATTTTTTTTTGTTCAAAAAATCACCAAAATAAGAAAATCGCTAAAATAAGAAATGGCTATAACTCGGAAACGGTGCGTCCACTGGCAAAAATAAAAACTTAGTTACCTCCATAGGAAGCTTTAACCAATGGATGTCTTTAATACGGTATCACTTATTTTTTTAAAGAACTCGCTAACACATGCGATTTTTATTTGAAAAATTTTAATTTAACGGATATTTTATGAACGGCATCCGCCTCCTGTAGAGGTAAACTGTGTATTATTTTTGCTTTTAGACGCACCGTTCCCGAGTTATGGCCATTTTTTATTTTAGCGATTTAAAAAAACAATCGTCCATATGAATTGGACCACTTTATGAAACCCTGGAATATTAGTTCGTTTTCGATTAACGCTCCGTTTCCGAAATATATACAAAATGGCGTTTTAGCGATTTTGTTTCGAAATATTTTAGTTTTAGCGATTTGTTAAAAAAAATGTGATGCCGTGTTAAAGACATCCATCGGCTACAGCTCCCTGTGGAGGTAAACACTTTAGTTGTTTTGCACTTCGAAGCACCATTTCCGAGTTATAGCCAGTTTTTTTTCAGGTTTTTTTTTTATTTTCGCGATTTTTAAAATATAAAGTCGTCGCTATGATTGAACCACTTTATGCAACTCGGAAAAATTGGTTATTTTTCGATGGACGCTCCGTTTCCGAAATATAGACATAATGGCCTTTTAGCAATTGTCTATTTGAAGAATTTCAGTTTCAGCAATTTTTTAAAATTAAATGTGGTGCCACATTAAAGACATCCAATGGATACAGCCTCCTGCGGAGTTAAAAAGTGTATTACTTTTGCGATTGGACGCACCGTTTCCGAGTTACAGCCTTTGTTATCCTTTAGCAATTTTCCTATTTTGCCGATTATTTAAAAAAAAATAAATTTCAATACGAATTGGACCATTTTATGGAAATTCATTCGAAACCCGCTAAAATTAGTTATTTTTTCGATTCGACGCCCCGCTTCCGAGGTATAGAAATTTTTTATAATTACCCATGGCAACCCATTACCCACGAAATGCGAACCGTGGTTACAAATGATAATAATTTTGTATATTTAAATATAAAAAACACAATTTTAATCAAAAATAATTTTGATTAGTTTTTTTTCCATAAAATTCATAATGGGATATGGCATCAACAAATGGTTGTGACAGCCACTAAATTCAAGTGCTTATAGTTAGCAAAATGGATGTACAAGTAGGGAAGAAAAAACCGGCGCAATTTGGCAACCCTAGTAGAGGAGAACCAAAAAAAGTCGACGCGATTCACTCAAACGCATTTCTTTCTCGCTTCATAACTTTATTATTTCTTACTTTTTACATACTCTATGTAATTTTATTTAAATATGGTTGGAATTTCTATAGTTAGATACAATAACATCATCAGAAAACTGCTCGTGTATTGAAATATTCAACGAAGAGAGTAAGAGAGAGGAGAGAAACGACGCGCTTCACTCATTTTCTTTGTTGGCATTTCACTCTATAAGTAAATAGTTGCTTTATGCAATTAGTTGAGCATACACACTGAAAAATATGTATTTTTGTTGTTGTTTGGATGCAAATGTAACGTGTTTTTATCTTTTCTCAAATATAGTACACTTGTGTTCAAACACATTGTGTTTGCTGTACAATATTACATGTTGCTGGAGGCACAATGATTAATAGGTTATAATATATGTTTTTGTGACCCCATTGTGGCTTTGTTTGTTGAAAACTGCTGAGAACAAAAATGTGACAAACAATAAAGCAACAACAAGAAGCAGATCTTCGATTTACTAAAACAATGTTTGCAAATATGCAAATTGTTCCTGCAATATCTTGCTGGGGCCGTTATTTCTCAGCGTGTACCAATAATATATTAATTGGTATAACCGAATTAAGTTTTAAATTTTTCGTTCATCCAACTAATAAAATATTTACTACTACAGGATAATTTGAAGGCTAGAACTAAAACTTGATTGATCGATCAAATTTATTTCTTGTTGCTGTGGCTTCAACTAAATATTTCAGTTCTTGCAACCAAAACTGAATTGCAAATCAATTATTTGGTGATGCGAAAGATTTGGTGATACGGAATTCAATTATTGGTAATCACAACTGAATAATGTAACAGCCCAAGGTACCGCCAAATTTTAGTTGGCTGTAAATATAGTTGTGACAACGAATCTCTTCTCTGTGTGTGTGCGAGGTAAACGTTTCGTACTTGTGACAATTTTGTTGTTGTTCCTGTGAATATTTACTTTGTTGCAATAAATGCATACATTTGCTCATTTTTGATGAAACTTTTCTGCTTACTCACCAGAGAGCAGAGTTGTACGCAGTTTAAGAAAGTTTATAATTTGTATCAGTAAATATTTCCTTGGTTTAAGTACTTATAGTTTCATAAATCTAAGGGGCAAAAGTTAATTTATGTTCAAAATTCCTTGAATCTATTTTAAATTAAATTTTCCTAAATTTTAAGTCTATTTGGTCATACATTTAAGTCTCTGTTCTTGGCATGTATTTTTCAAATTCAAACTCTTTCTTAATTGAAGACCTACCAGAACTAACCACATGCGAAACATGTTGTATGGTATTATTCCTTAAGATATTATTCATGATCACTCTTAATGTAATAAGAACTTTGTAAAACTTGCAGCTGTTTCATATATATTTCCTTGTTATTGTCATGCATTACCCTATTATACTTATACTTTACAAAATCAGGCTTCGTTACATCCTTTTTCTGATAATTATATCTTCTCCGAGTGTAAACATTTGGTTTTGGAATGTCTTCTTTGCACTTCGTTCACTCTTTTCTCACGTTGTTTTGCTTTTGCAAATAGAGAGAACGAGGAAATTAGAAAATACAACTTTTAAATTTTGTTTGGTTATGTTGGTTAATCACTACTCTTAGATGTTTGATTACAGTGCGGGAAGATTTTATATATATTTTTTCTCAACAGCCAGTACACTTGGGTGCATTTATTTAGTTGTAGTAACTGTTTTCTGGTGAATGCTAGAAACTATTGATAGGAGAGTTGTAATTGCTTTTAAACTAATAAATCAATTTATCTCTTATTGACCAAAATTTAACCAATGGTGGGAAGAATTCGAGCTCTCACGCGGTACGCGACCGTTTCGATATTTGTGAAGCATCAACTTCAGTATCGTCGAGTCCGTAACAATTTCCATATTTCGACCGGTTGTAAGATGTTTCAGTTAATAATTTTTAATTGTTCACTTCATTGTGTGTTGTAGATCTATTTTGAATTAGATTTACTAAATTTTTTACCTCGTCTGTAGATGCCGAGAAACTGGAAATATTGCCAAAAAATTATTCCAAACACATTCGTAGTTCATGAATTGGATAATTGTCACCCTGAATTGAAGCAAAAAATCTGCGGCGACTACTTTATCTCTATGTTATTATACAGACTAATAATGCAATGATATGGGAACGATTCCCACACAAAAGTTGAGGAATCTTATAATAATACACATTCATTATATCGTTTGACATGGGGGCATGGGACTGGCCGAATAGGTGGAAAGTTTTTGATAGCCTCTCATTTGGGACGGGCTAGTAATGAGTCCTTCATAGGGCAGTCCAAGCAACTCACTACTTCCTAGAAGTACCCACACAAAAGTTGAGGAATCTTATGATAATACACATTCATTGTGTCGTTTGACATGGGGGCATGGGACTGGCCGTATAGGTGGAAAGTTTTGGATAGCCTTTCATTTGGGACGGGCTAGAAATGAGCCCTTCATAGGGCAGTCCAAGCAACTCACTACTTCCTAGAAGTACTTATATATTCCTGGCAATAACTTTATCGGAACCCCCGTTAGCTACCTAGAGGGAGAAGGCGAAGCAAATAGCCGGTCTGACTGGCTATGCGATCACTGATGCCTTACTTACTTACCCGGTTCCGAACAATCCCGAGGACTCAGGAATCTTACAAAACGAAGATAACATATTTCGCCAACCAGTTCGATCTTTTCCTTTATTTCTCCAGTTGATAATAGCAAGTGTTCTATTTTCCGTCTTCCTTCGAGTTCGGTTTCGAAAACCCTTCGTGCTGTTTCACCTTCATCCATTCTACTAACATGGCCTAGCCAGCGCAATCGTGTTCTTCTGATCCGCTTAACTATGTCAATGTTAGGATAAAGCTAATACAGGCTCATGGTTCATGTGTCACCGATACTCGCCGTTGTGCACTATCGATCCATACATTTTTCGAAGTATTTTTCTCTCGAAGTCTCCTACAGATGTTTCGTCTGCTTGCGATAAGACCCTGGATTTTGCGTCATAAATCAAAACAGCTTGTGTGAGAGTCTGGTACAACTGGACTTTTGTTACTCGAGAAAGGGCTGTATCTCTAAAGTGCTTGCGTAGCCCAAAATAATATCTATTCGCAAGCAGAATTCTCCGCTTGATCTCAAGGCTGATCAGAGGTATATAGTAAATTCGTCCACCACCTGGTAATTATAACGGTTATCAACATTCACGCTTAGGTCTAATCACATGGACGCCCTGCTCATTGAAACCATTAATTTTGTTTTGTCCTCATTTACTGTCAGACCCACTTTTGCTGACTCCTTCTCAATTCTCGAAAACACCGCAAGAAGTTCTCTAATTGTGCGTCCAATGACATTGATAGCATCAGCATTCGCGGGCAGCATATGACTTTTGCTGCTGATGATTTTATTCGTGTAGCTGACTGAAGGTTTTCCCATAATGATCTCCATTAAGATGTTAAAGAGATCGCACTGAGATCGTCTCAGGCCTCGCTTAGTTTCGAAAGGTTCGGTAAGCTCCTTCCCGATTTTCACTGCGGATTTGGTGTTCGTCAATGTCATCCTGTAAAGGAGTATGAGTTTTGCAGGAATACACCAAGCTTCCTAGAGTTTCTCCCGTATCGGACTATCGAAGGCCGCCTTATAATCGACAAATAGATGATAGGTGTCGATTTGCTTTTCGTGGGTCTTCTCCAATTTGGCGTAGAGTGAAAATCTGGTCAGTTGTAGACTTTCCAGACCTAAAGACACTGGTATAGTCCACTCAGGTCAGCGATAATTGGTTTTACTCTTTCGCACATTATGGTTGATAGAACCTTATATGCTATGGATATAACGCTTATTCCACGGTAGTTGGCACAGAGACTTGGGCCACCTTTTTTAAATATGGGACACAGTACACTGAGACTCCAAACGCAGAGCATGCATTCATCTAACCAAATTTTGCTAATGAGCGGATGCGTGCACCTTATCAGCTCATCGCCGCCAGCCTTAAACTGCTCCGCCGGTATTCCATTGGTTCCTGCGGCTTTGTTGTTCTTAAGCCGAGCAATAGCTGTCCTGACCTCGTCTTGGTTAGGAGGGGTGCAATCGACGTCATCGTCCATATTGTGATCGATTGTCCCATCGTCATTGGATATCTCAGGCACCAGTAGCTCGGAGGAATGATCTCTCCATATTCCCAACTTGCTCTGCACATCTGCGATGAGATTTCCATCCTTGTCTTTACAGAAGGAGGGGGCCCTGAACCTTGTCCACTAGTTCCGTTTTTAAATTTTTATTAGAATTTTTGGGCTTCGTTCTTCCTTCTGTATGTCTCTGTATTTTCTCACTCTCGCGCTTTCTCCACTGCCGTTTCTTACGCCTAAAGAGACGGTTTACCCCCTTTCTTTTCTCCCTATGCCGCTTAGTTGCAGCTCGCGTTGCAATTGACTGAAGCACCGCCATACGTGCAGCGTTCTTTTCGTCATTTGCAATGCGACACTCTTCATCGTACCATGGTTTATTGCGAAGCGGTTTTTCAAAACCAAGAGCGGTTATTGCGGCAGTTTTTATAGAGTCGGAAATGGGTTTCCACTGCGCTTCAAGATCGTCATCGGGAGGCGGTGGGTTCTGTGTCAAAAGTTGCGTGAGCTTCCTTTGGTAGGTTGTGGGTACCTCTGGTAATTGTAGCATTTCGATGTCTCGATGAATTCTCTGTTTCTGATTTCGTACGATTTTCGCTCTATTTATTCTTGTGCGAAAAGTGCGATCAGTGATGCGTCTCAAGATAAATAGGTGACCCTGTCACTGAAGCTCTTCGAACTACCAGACCTATTCTTTTCTCCTCTGAAGGTGGATGAGCCAACACTACTGGCCAACGGTGGATCAAAAGTAAAGAAGCAAAAATGCAGTTTCGACAGACTGCATTCGGGTCCACAATTGACGGCTGAAATATAATCATTATGGCGGTAGGTAAAATGCAAAACCACGGTGGGCTGGGATTGCCTTCCGCCAACGTTATATTGCCAATGGAAATACAAAATCAAAATGAGAAACATAAAACCCCCTATTTGTTGACGATTCCCGCAAACGTTGTAAGGACCACGATTTACAGATGTTCACTTGGAATATTCGAGCAATATACAGATCCGGTGCCACTATCCAATTGGCAGATGTCCTCGAGAATTATAAGGCTGAAATTGCTGTTGCCATGGCTGTGGTCATGGCTGTGCAAGGAAGGAGAACTGTGACATATACTACAGCTGCTATGAAAAAATCATTAATTTGGTTTCGGATTTGTAGTTGGATGGTAGACTGCGACATCTGATTTCGAGGTTCAACCCCGAGAATGAACGTGTAGTCACCGTCCTCATAAAAGCATTTTTAATGAACAAAGTTCCCACTTAGAAGCAGTCGATTGTGCTAACTATACGCAATATCTTCGTTGCTTTCCAGAAGCTCTTTATAGATTGCAGGATAAATGATGTTGCATCATGTGTTTAATTTACGGTTCAGAAATCAGTCTAAAGGTAGAGGAAACCTTGTATCACCTATATGCTTTACTTGTCCCATGAGACTTTAATATGGACGAGGTTGTTGAGCAATAACAGTACGATGGCGTCGAGAGCTATCGAAGCGATGCGAAATTAGAACCACGGCTTAAGAACAAGCAGTTGAGACCTGACGGCTTTGAGTTAGAACAGTGCATGCGTCAGCTCATATGCACAATCTGGCTAGACGAATACGTGCCCGACGATTGTAGTCTTAGCATACTGTGTCCTGTGTTCAAAAAGGCGATACGAAAACCAATTATAGCGGAATAACCTCGCATAGTAACGGCAAAACTATGGAGTATTTAACCATGACAAAATTCTCAAAATACCATTCGAAACCGGTGTAAAACTGTAGATCCCTTACAGTGCGTATAACACTAGAAAGCGCACAGCTCACTGGTTGTGAGAAGCTCTCCCCAATTCCTTCATGGGATGTAATGGGAAACGGATACCGGTACCGTCGCAAGTCGTTCGTGATACCCAAAAGAGATCGTCACGCCAGAAATCGTTGATTAAATCCATGGAATGACATTGGACGATCAGAGATCGAAAGTGCGTGAGGTAGCTCCGGCTGTAGGCATCTCAACTGATCGGGTACAACAATTTTGTACATGAATATTTGGACATTAAAAAGTTATCCGCGTGATGGCTGCCGCAATTGCTCACACTCGACTTCTTCAACTGAGTGCTTGTTGATGTTAAACTGCAATCCGAAAAAGTGTTTTGCAGTTTCGTAATCATGGACGAATCTTGGATCCATCACAATATACCAGAAACCATGGAACAGACAAAGCACTCGACTTCTCAGGTGGAAGGTGTACTAGGGAAAGGACAAGGTGGGAATGGTGATCAATAAGGTCACAGTGACAGTTTTTGCTATAAATGTGGGGCATTCACATCGATTATTTTGAAAAGGACATAACTATCATTATTAAAACTGTTGGACATGTTCGACATTGATTTGAGGTAAAATCAACTGCATTTGGCAAAGAAATGTGTGATTTTCAACCATGGCAATGTACCGGGCACAGATGTGTAGTCGTCATGGCAAAGATCTATAAATTGGGCTACGAATTGCTACCTCATTCACCTAATTCCATTGATTTAATCCCCACTGACTACTTTCTTTTTCCAAACGTGAAGAAATAGCTCGCCGCTAAGAGATTTGGGTCCAACGAATAGGTCATCACTGAAACAAAAGCCTATTGTGGGGACCTGGGGAAAACTTTTTCTTTGGAAGGAATACAAAAAAATTGACAAAATGATGGACTAAATGTGTCGAGCTAAAACTGGACTGTGTTGAAAATTAAACGTGTTTTTTTGGCGCAAATTTTTTTTATTCAAAAACTGGGCGTGTGAAAATTTAGAGCTACTGTCTATGATTCTGCTCTATTTACCAATGTAAAGCGGTTTGAAAGTTCTTTGACTTATTTAACTTCCATGAAGAGGTCAAAAACGTCTATTTTGAGGAACTTGAGAATATCTATTGTTTGGAAGGTGTAGACAAATTGGAAAAACGACGGACTAAATGTATGGAGCTGAAACTAGACTATGTTGAAAAATTAATTCGTTTTCGTTGGAAAATTTGTTTATTCAAAAAGTCACAGAGTTGTCCAATGCAAAGTATGCGGTTTTCCAGGAACTCTCATACGTTTTTTATCGAGGGGCCGGTTGCCGCACTACACACTAAGGATAAAATTCGTTCTTCAGCCGTACAGTCCGTATGTGGAATAAACTTCCGGGTAGTGTATTTCCCACCAATTGTGACATACAAAGATTCAAGACAAATGTCAACAGACACTACTCTCTCTTTCCATCCTCCATTACCTAAATTTTCCTTCGCCAACACAATGCACTGCATTTATAGGGAGCATCCCCTGAGTGTTGGTTTGATAAAAAAAAAAACTGTCCTCGTAGAGTCAGACTCTAATGTCACGGAAGCGCTTGATAAATCAGAAGCGCTTGATTACTAATATTCGTTTAAGTGCTGTTTTATTTAATCTTAATAAGAAGGTTCTTTTAAATTTCGTCTTATACAGTACCAAAGTTAACGGTTCCAAAGTGAGTCTTTACTCAATAACTTTACGATTTATAATGTTTTCCCCCTACTAATCCAAGATTCTTTCCAATCGGTTATTTTTTCAATTTTGACTTCTCGTCAGCCATTCCCGGAACCATCTCGTAGTACGCCATCTGTTATCGATTGTACAAAAGGTTCCTCAGTGACGTACTTGTTTATGGTGAGATCGCAAGGTAGCGTTAGCGAATTCATCAACCGTTCGTGGTGAGAAAGTATAAGTATATAGTAGCATTTAGCTTGAAGTAACCACTTGGCGACATTAAGCTTCGCTAATTTGGCAAAATCATACCACAAACTGTTTGTTTGCATTCTTATGCTATTTTGACATATTGTGAATTCAAATGTTAGTTGAGCCAAAAGTTTAAAACATTTTTGTCGTAATATTATATTATTAATATTTTTATTATTGGAGTGACATTCTGAATATTTGTTCTACTGCTATATCCTCCAAATTCAATGAAGTCTTCTCGTTATTATCTGCCTTAAGATATTGAAAATATTGTCAAATTTATAGAGATAGAGTAGCCCCATGCCTTCGCCATTATCTTTTGGTTTTAATTCTTGATGGGCATCGAAATAATCAATTTCACTTCTTCTTGCAAAAACAATTTTCTATTAAAAATCATTGTTAATAGAGAATAGATCTTCAACAGAATTATGATTGACAAACTTAAATCTTTGTACAACTACCTATCTTCATCATCCTTTATCTACATTTACATAATTCTTGTAAAAAAGCGTAGCCTACTTTTTGGGGTTATTTCCCCATAGTCTTGACCAAATGAAAAACTAATCGTGTTATATACTTATACTTTTCATACTATAGTGCAACGGCACAATGTAGTGGTATTAGTAAGTGGGTGGTTACATTTCCAGTTAATGGCTTTGGAGTACTTTGGAGGTGTTGTCAATGTGTGGCGCTGCGGTGCTCCAGCAGTTGTAGTCATCCTTGATGTCGTTGATAATTTGCAATCGTGATGGCAACGGTATCAGTTGTAACTACAATCCAACTACTGGAAGTGGACGTGGACGTGGGTAACTACGACTATCACAAACACAAAATTTAGTTAATTTGTGAATACATGCACACTTTTACACTTATGCCTTAATTCTGGACAAACTTTTATTTGGAGTGTATTTGTGGTGGGTGTGTGTGTGTGTGTGTTTAACCACACAATCACATAAAACTACAAGATTCACAAATACTTATATTCCATATAACACATACACCGAGAAAAAGTGTTTACACATATGCACGTCCATGCGGTAGGGATGGACGGTGGTACTCGTATGTAAGAATGATGCCTTGAATCTCTGGTACATGTGTTGCACGTACCACTTGACGTTGAATGTGTGAAAGTCGCGCGTCTAGATTGCAACTCTGAGTGCCCGTCCAGTTGTCAGTCAGACCGTTCGTATATGCTTTTCGTTATATTTGTTGTATACGTATTTTTAAACGTGTCTTTTGCGTCTCTTCACGTTCTTCAACTTGAAATTGCACAGATTTTCCTTTCAACACTTTGTCCATTTCAATAAATAACGGAATATAAAACAAAACTTGTACCAATGAAAAATAAAATAAAATAAAAATAACGGGCGACAGACAATGTTGAATTCGAAAGCAAAATACTCTCAAATACACAGACAGAGAGAGACGACACACATCGAAGGAAGTCCTGCCACCGGAAATCAAGATAATACTTTTCCTTAACTTTAAATTTATATGTATAAGACTACGAATTGCATCCATATCAACGACGTGGAAGTAAGCAAGTTTACGGGTGGCCATTTTAACAAGATGTCAGTTTCATTTTCCCGCAAGTGAAGAGATGGATCTAAAGGAAGGAAAAAGAAGATGAAAACTGGCTGTAGCTTAAGAGTTTGAGAATTTGGCAATGTAATAAATATGCATTTCAGCTTTACGTCAAGAGCAAGGAGGGTGGGTATGTTCGAACCGATAGAAGCCAACAACTTTTTATATTTGTCACCAGTGGAAAATTGGACAATTTCATGTAGTTTTTGAATAGAAACTATTGAATCTGGAATGAAAATAGTGAATTGAAATGAAAGGAGTTAACAGCAACTTAAAGCGCCTACAACTTATCGATTGTAAATGGAATCGAGACGCAATCGTCCCTAATTTTCCCTTATCTATTGTAAACGGGATCGAGATGCTGTTGAGCAAATTACCCTGCAGGTCGCAATTTTTTACCAATTTCAAATATATATTTTTTTGGTTGATTTCTGGAATAAGCCCAATATTTCAAATTTGAATTGGTTATAGATTGAAGTAAAAATTTTGTTTTACAACTTCGATTTTTCTAATCCACAGATGGCGGAATGACCATCAACACTTTTAACGGCTAAAATAATACGACTTTGACGTTCTGACAATTTTCAAAAAAATCTTTAAAGAAAAACTCCTTTTTCAAAAATTGGGTTAGATGAGCCGATGCGAAATTTTGTAAGCTGTAATCAAAAAATATCAATTTATAATCGGTAAAGAATTGAAATGCATGGGATAATGTACACACGTTGTAACCACTGTGTGACGCCGGAATCCGATTTATATAATTCACCTACATTTTGATGTAGTATTGATGTAGCGGCAGCGAACAAACAAGCTGGTCGTCATCGCCAAAGAGTATTGAATAGTATAGAGAACTCATGGAACGAATTGTATAGCTCAAAAGCACTGGCGACATCTGGCGAATGATTCAAAACGTATTGCTCTTTTTTTGTCATAACTTGGTCCATTCATAATTTTGATGTGAAACATTGATTGCTTTTGAAACATTTATGCTTTTTGTAATGTTTTATGTAATAACATTTTAGAAATAGCGCATTTATATTGAAATATTCTATACAGAGAATAAGACGACTCGTTTATGCTCTTTTACTCAGACTCTACATGACAGCGGAAAAAGAGTGCAATAAGTTCTCTATACTATTCAATACTTTTTGTCGTCGCTCTGTTTATGACAAAACAAAAACAATTATTTCAGTGCTAAATATTGCATTATTTATTTTGGCAATATTACATCTAATGTTAAAGCAGATGTAAGAAAAAAGAAAGTGCAATAGCAAAAGAGCCTGCAGCACAAAAACTATTATTTTTTTTATTTTCCAATGTAACATTTACTAATGTATTCATAGAAATCGAACAGGTACCGTGTAACAAAAAGGTTTTAACACATCGCCCGTGCGATAAATAAAATAGAAATGGAGAGAAGTGTGTTCATTTCGGACGAAAGTGTTAACTGGTTTCTGTTCGCTTTACACATTTTCACAAACGTTTTCTCTGTTGGCCGTTAAAGTAAATTATACACATTTTAAAATAAATTAGAGTTCATTACATTTTCTACAAACGACATTTGCAATATGTGATTTTATTTGGCGGAAACATTTCAACGTTTGCATGTAACGTTGAGTATGCACTACCTACAAAAATCACTTCTTAATACATAGACTAAAGAAATATAGCGCTACGCCCACTGGAAACCCTTTAATTTTATCTAAGCTGCTCAGTGTCCTGTCAGCCCCTGAGAAAATTCTTCCATAGAATTACTTACTATAAGTAGAGTGAAGACGTTCACTAGAAGTCACACCTTTTACAGAAGTCATTTGCACTGACAGCAAGTCTACCAATCAAGCAGTGTCCCGTGAAAACTGAAGCAAGCATAGATACTTTGGTCCTATTGATGTCGCAATGCTTAGTGTGTGTGGCTCCTGTAAACGAGAACATGGGTTCGATCCCTGCTCTGACCACCTAACATTTCTTTCGACGGCGCTCACCTCGGATAGTGATGGCGACACTATCGAGTATTTAGCCATGAAAAGTATTTAGCCAACAAAAATATCGTTCCGATCCGGTGTAGAACTGTATGTCCCAACCGGTGAGTATAGAACTAGAAAGTGCACAGCTCTCAAGTTGTGAGACGCTCTCTAGAATCCCTGGATTGGTTTTGTGTATTGTAGAAGTCTTTCATTTAAATTCAAAATTCATTAATTGGCATTCAAAAGTCATGGTTTGCAAATGAAAGAATTGAAATAATCGATTGGAACTTAATAATTATTGATTGAAATTCAAGTTCCAATGAATGTTAAAAAACAATTATATGCCGCTTTAAATTCAGAAGTCGTGAATTGAAATTCAAAAGTCGTGAATTGAAATTCAAAAGTCGTCAATTTAAATTCAGAAGACATGAATTTTGTATGAAGCCGATTGATTGAAAATGTTATATTAGTTATTATATTAGTTAACAAAATATTAATTAGTTAAAATATTAATTAATATTAATTAAAAAGTATTAATTATTAGTAATATTATGTAAACAATTGTATTTTCAGTGACTGAAATATATGAAATGACATTCAAAAATCATTAATTGAAATTTAAGTTTCCAATGAGTTTGAAATTGTGGCCGTCGGTGGTGCAATGGGTAGTGTGCGCGCCTTTTGTACATGAGATCTTGGGTTCGATCCCTGCTCTAAACACATTAAATTTCATTCGGCGCCGGGCACTTCGCATAGTCACGGCGACACTACCTAGTATTTAGCCATGAAAAGGCTTCTCAAAATACCGTTCGAAACCGGTGTAAAATTGTAGGTTCCTATCAGTGAGTATAAAACTAGAAAGCGCACAGCTCACTCTTTATTAGAAGCTCTCCCCAATTCCGTCATGGGAAACTATTTATTTTTGTTTTATTTTATGTGTTTAAATAATATAAGTTAATATTCCAAAGTCGTCAATTGAAATTCAAAAGTCGTTAATTGATTTTCAAAAGATAAGAATTGAAATTGAATATCCATCAATTAAAATTAAAGAACTATTAATTGAAATTCAAGTTTTCAATGAATTTTAAATAACAATAATATCGATTTGTATTCAGTTGTCGTCACTTAATATTCAGAAGTCTTTAATTGATATTCAAAATGCATGAATTACAAATGAAAGGGCATCAGTTTAAAATCAAAAACTATTATAACAAATTCAAATTTCCAAAGGATTCCAAACAATTATATATCAATTAATATTCAGAAGTCATCAATTGAAGTACCAAAGTCGTCAATTGCAATTCAAATTCCATGAATTGCAAGTGAAGGGACATGCATTGAAATGCACATGTTTCATGTTTTTTCTTTTGATCGTAGTCTGTAAGGAATTGTATTTCCATTGACTGATATAAATGAAATGAAATTCAAAATTCATTAATTGAAATTCAAGTTGCCAATGTATTTTAAATTACATAAGGTGATATTCAAAAGTCGTCAACTGAAATTCAAAAGTCGTCATTTGAAATTCAAGGGTCAAGAATTGCAAATGAAATTACATATATTGAAATTCAAAAATCATTAATTGATAGGCAAATTTCTAATAAAGTTTAAATAACCATTAGATAACAATTTATTGAAATTGAAAATTGATATTTAAGTTCAAAAGCCGTTAATTTAAATGCTAAAGGAATTAATTTCAAATGAAATGATATAAATTGAATGTATAAAATCATTACTTGGAACTCAAGTTTCCGTTGCATTTCAAACAACATTAGGTTTTATTTAAAAGTTGTGAATTGAAATTCAAAAGCTGTTAGTTGGAAGTCTAGCGTCCTGAATTGCAAATGAAAGGAAACAATTTTAATTTCAACAATTATTAATATAAATTCAAGTTTCCAATGAAGTTTCAATAAACATATTAAATCAATTTATATTCAAAAGTCCTCAATTGAAATTCAAAAATCGTTAATTATAATACAGACGTTACGAAATGCAAATGCAAAGACATCAATTAAAAGTTGAATCCAAACTGAACCCCAAATATCCTGTGTTGAAATTCAACACTCCATTCACACGAAATTCTTACAACAATGATGGAAATTTAAATTTCGGCCATTGTCAATAACGTCACCTCAGCATTGGAGTGATACATGGGCAATTAAAATCCTATGCTTTTAAATCACTCCTATACTGAGGTTATGAGATGTCCCCAAATGAACAGAATTCATTCCGAATGTGTTCGAAATCGAATCTAAATTGATATTTTCGAATTTCAGCTTATTTTTTTTTAAATTTTCATTGAAATTCCTGTAGTTTCTAGAAGAAGAAAAGTAGCGAAAATGAATAGGCATCTATGCCCAATAGCCCACAAGACAGCTTAATTTCACTCCTTACTATTCAACATTCTTTCAATTTATCACATGTCTACCTACCCAGTGTATTTAAATCTCAAAACTTACCGACGTGGTCCTTAATTTTCTTTCCCCCCCTCTTGTGCCGCCGCACATGTGATCTGCGTGCATGCGATGGCAATTTGACATAACCCATAAAACACTTTATAGCCAACTGAATATTCCAATTAGTTACAAACGAATGGTCCAAATTAGTTCGTGCAGGACTTTTTCATGCAGCCGGCCAGCTAGCCAGGCATTCTACCATGGACGATGGCATAGACAGACAGAGTATCCACCAGCTAAGCAACCAGGAGAAAACTCCGTTCCAAACATATTGTGATAGTTTCCCTTTTTAAAGTAGAGCAAACTGATTCAAAGCATTTCCAATCAAAATTTGTTCACAAGGAATTTCGTAACGTATTGAGGGTAAGTAAAAAGTGAAGCTGGACACAGAAAGATTTAGACACCGACGACGTCAAAGGATGGTGGTGATGATGACGATGATGATTATGTTCGTGATGATGCTGCACGCCAAGTGAACAGTTTTTAGTTTGTAGCTATGGATGCTGTTGTCCAACTGTCACTTTTGATATGATGTGATTTTGGGTTTGGACCATGATGATCAAGTCAAAGCATTAAGTACAACGGATGTCTGCACTTCCTCAATGATTGTGTTGTGTCGTGGTTGCTTCTTATGGGGCTTGTGTTGCTGAAACTTTTGCCTGCCATTCTGTTGTTATTGCTGATGCAACAGCAACATAGATGGAAGCAGCATCATCATAACAACGGAAATGCATTTTCCAGTCACGTAGTTAAATGTCCAGACGCGAGCAAACATTTTTATTCTTTGTATATGAATGGTTGGCATTTTTTTTAACTGATTCTAGAAGAGGAGTACGAGGAGAGAATTTTATTTTAAGATTTTTATTATATGTTGCATCATTTTACTCCAAGTGCTCTTTAAGGGCAAAAAGTTCCGTCCTAAATAGTCAGACGGCAAAGAAAGTAGGAAATTTCGTCGCGGCATTTGGTTTCTCTCCACAGCCACCGATTACACTCAAATGCACAAAAAGTGGTCTATAGTGGCGGATAACATTTGTACGTGTATTTGTTATCCTTTTCAAATGTCTACATTTTGCATTGAACGCATTTTCCCGTAAATTTTTAAAATTATTACTACTTGCAAGAGGGGGCATCAAACGAGATGCTTGGTAATAAAATAGTTAATAGTACAACGGCTGTCATGATGTCTTGTGGAGCTTTTAAGGACTACAAGTTACAGCTTTGTTAAACAGGTTGTTTAACCTTAAGATAGGACTTGGTATTACATAAACCACTGCTCTAAATGTTCGCTTCCTTTTGTTCCCAATCCATTTGTAACAATAATGATCTTTGTTTTCCTACTGTTAAGTTTAAGAAGTTATTACACGCTGAAAAAACTGTGGTTTTTTGTTGTTTGGATCCAAATATAACATGTGTGTCGAGCTTGTCGCAAATATAATATACTTGTGCCCAAACGCATTGTGTTTGCTATTCAATATTACATGTTTGAGACACAATGATTAATATATTATAACATATGTGTTTGCGACCCAAATATATTTGTGTTTATGATATAAATACAGCCGTGTTTGTTGCACTGTTTATGCTCTCTCGAGAGAATAAAAGAAGAGCAACGAGTGTGTATATCTTGTAAGTGTGCATCTGTAGTTTTGCATTATTTTCTCAGTAATATTCCTGAATGTGCGTGATGTGCGATAAATATTCCTGAATGTGCGTGATGTTTTGCGTTATAATTTCAGGCATTCAGTCGTCAAAGTTCATCGGACAGAGGATATCAAAAGCGCTTGATCAGTGAAAAAGGATAAACAAACGCTCGGACAGTTAAAAGGTTTGTGCTGATGCTTTGGTTTTTGTGTATGTGTTTCGCATATATTTATGGGTGGTATCAAAGTAAGAAACGATTTTGAGGATAGAAACTGGAAAGGGCAACAACGTGAATGCCCGAGCCTCTACTGAAAAAATCGGAATGGCGGACCATTTGTGAAATATAATGAAAAAACACAAGTAATTAATACACACTTGTCTTGCATGAACTAGATTCGTATATAAGTTTGTATACCAACGCATAGGGATAACCATCGCATAGTTGAAACCTTCTGAAAACAAAAACGTGGTCTTGGCCATGCCCAGTTCTTGATAACGCCGCGGCATCGACTGATTTGGATCGTTTGCTACTGACGCCTGAACGTCAGCGATATTTTCGTCACTTCGACCAACCCGTTGTCTCACTGGCACGGTAGCATCCACAATGAATATGTGGACTCAAATTTTTGCACTAGACTTGTTATTCCTTGTCTAATAGGGCGATAATAACGACTGAAAATTGGAGTTAACGCTCTTAAAGTTGCAGTCACCGACTCCGAATTGCGCTAGTACATTTTTATAGTTTGCATTCGTTGTTAGTTCGTTTACTTTACCATGATGAAAATGTTGAGTTTACTGAAAAAAAGGAAAGTAACAGTTAGATGATCAGTGAAATAGTGCGTTCACTAATTAAATTCAAAGTTGTCAAGTACCTATTGGAGAACCCATTACAATACACTATCAAAAGGCTGGTCGTGTATTGAAATATTCAATGAAGAGAGTAAGAGAGAGAGAGAGAGAGCAGAGAATGATTAACACTTCACTCGTTTTGTTTGTTGGCACTTGAGTGAAGAGACAGTTTGACTGTCTACTTTAGTTCATCGTTTTTGTTGTAGTTTAGAAAACAACATCAAATGATCTACTCGTTGAGAACGCATTTCTGGGAACGGTTGAGAATACCCTTCTGGGAATGGTTGAGAATACCCATCTGTGGATAGTTTTGAGCACAATCAATGGGGGTTGGTCAATCCGTTTCAGGTAATCCAGATTGGATTAGCTGAGAACGACTAAAGATCGGTTCAATTCGTTCTTCATTAAGGCATCTTATATCCGATCGGGAAACGGATTTAAATCGGTTGATAACAAGAAGACGTGAAATAGTCAGCCTAATCCGCTATGTTAAATGAATTTAAGCTAAAAATCTACTCTTGATTCCTTTCGGAATTAGAGCCCCAGATATATTCACCTACAATACCTGAAATGATGGAATTTTTTCCCCTATAACTTCAAGAGATGTATCAAAAATTCTTCATTGTGAAATTCTTGAATTTTTATGAAAACTTTATTGAGATCCAAAATCAAATATAAACAAATATTTAACATTTAGTATTTTTTTCAAATTCAAACAAATTTTGTCGCTATTAAATTTCTCCAACTATTCATTCTTTGCTGCATTACAACTTCTCCAATTCTCGACTAAATCGAAAGTACTGAGATGTTGCATCGCGTCGACATAGGTTCAGGGTCAGTTGATAATCCACTGTAGTTTCTAAACACAATCCTGTCACCAAATGTCTTAACTGCAGACCGAATCGTTGCCACTTTTGTTTCGATGATGGCCAACACTTTTCCAAAATAACACCAAAATTCGAACCACCTGATGCCGCCCTAACGGAGACACAAAATCCTTTATCCGATTGGAGCTGTGGTGAGGATCGTAACAGGAACCAATTGGTTATATATGGAATCAAACAGTTGTTCATTGTCAATATTGGGTCGGCAATTTCATTAGTATCTTGATGGATACACATACTAGGAGATGAAGCTGTTTCAGCGAAGGCAGACAGCGTTCCGGAAGCAGTAAAGTTATCAGTTTTTCTGGAAAATTTTAAATGGAATTTAACGGATTTATGGCCAGTGTCATAGTTGAAAATTCTCCATTTAAATGAACTTTAAATGCCCGATGTTCGTCATTTAAATGTCATTTTATTATGAAAATGTTCTGTGGGCTTTTAAATTGTGCTTTTAAATGACGATTGTGAAACTCGCCCTTAGATACATGGATTTTGATTTTACCTTAGTTCCGGAAATACATTTGTCAAATACCATTCGAAGTTGTGGCATTTCAGCGACGCTTTGAAAAGGTTAATCTCAGTTCGTGAAATATTAAGCGGAATGTTGCGAGCGTCTGGCTTTTGATTGTAAAAATTGTATTTATAGTGATCCAGCCAGGTTTCGGCGATAACTTTGGAGTTTCTGAAAAAAAAAATGTAATAGAAAAAAAAAACCTATTATCCAAATATAACATAACAGTTTGCAGTGACCCGCAAGTGAGCTTTCATAGTTCTGAGCCGAGAGCTAAAGTTGAAGACACGCAATGCGAATATACATCAACCATTATCATGTTTGTGGTAAAGCAGAGTTTTTTCACAGCTGTTTTTCTGTCACATGTCAATATTTACATTTGGCATTTCATGACGTTGGCACAAGGAACTGGGCCTTAGACCAATTGCCTTAGAAATTGCCTATGTATTCTTGTGATCAAAATACAGCTTTCGGCTATGAACTGATTATAGTCGAGTATAATAAAGTAATATAATTTCGATTTAAAAAAATATAAATCGCTAATAAACATCTTTTCAAAATTATGATTTTATTGATACGGCCCATCATTGACATTTATGCGTGAAACACAACATTGTCTAAATGGCGTTCACGACTTGGTTTACAGTACCTCATTCAATCTACACAATTTTGCAGTACATTTTCGATTGTTTGGGCCTCTATCTCGTTAACGATAGTTTTTGGGCCTCAATCGACTCGGAATTGTTTGCGTAACTTTTATCTTTCACGGCGCCCAGAGGCAATAGGTCTTCTGAGATTCGGCTGATTATGCGGTTTTCGAACACAATGCACAACAGATCGATTGTAAAGTAGGCTGTGCGTCAAGTAGCGCCATGCCATCCTCTGTTTTTCTTTTTTAACAACGGTGACTCCTCATTTGTAAAGAAAAAATGGCCTAAGATGCCGGCAAGACAAAAACCGCACCAAACAGTCACTCATTGTGGATGCATCGGCTTCCCCTCGACTACATGTGGATTTCCCGAGCCATAAATGCGAGAGTTATGTTTGTTAACGTATTCCCCGACGTGAAAATAAGCTTCATCAGAAAATATGATTTTTCAGTAAAATGCTAATTTTTAGCCAAGGGATCTTCAGCCAAAAGATCGTCAGCCCATTCAGCGAAGCGAAAACGAATCGGATAGTGACGACGATTAACTTCATGAACCCATTGGACTTTGTAAGCATTCATACCGAGGTTTTTATGCAAAATTATGCGCAAAGAAATACGAGAAAAGTTCCATTGCCGCGCACGGCGGGGAGTTGATGGTTGTTCGAGCACACTTTCAGCTACAACTGCAATATTTTGCACTGAATGCACTGGACGAGCAGGTACTTGAGGAATCTTCCACTTGTGGTACGATTTGTGTTTTGAAGTGTTCACACATATATAGTAAAATTTTATGGCAATCATTTTTGTAGAACATTTTCACCACGTCCCCCGTCAGTTTGGAGCAGTTTTTTGAGAGTTTTCAAAAACAAAGTAAAAATTATGGTTATACGTAACAGTTAGAGGGTTAATTTGTTCCACAAAAATTTTCATCTGAATCTTTTCTATAAAACTTCTGAACATATTTTGTACGTCAGAAGTAAGGAACACAAAAAAAATTTGCATGCCGATATGTTGCAGGAAAGTTCTGAGGGGCGGAAACTTTGACCCACCCTAAAAAAAAAATTCTGATCAGATTTGCCAAAACGGCGATACACGTATATTTTTTTTAGACCATTCTACCAGAATCCGTTGACATAACCCCATCATTTTTTTTTTTGGTGTCGCACAATGTAAGCTGTCACTTCATAAAAGTCAAATTGGCCATCTGCTTCGAACAATAACGGGGTGTCAAATTGCAAATTATATGGCCCACCCTGTTTATATCCTTTTATTGACGCAACGACGAACCGTATAGAAAATGGGTTATATCGGCACACATTTTATTGAAGGCATGTTATATCAAGGGTGTGAAGATAAATTTATCCGATAAATTTATTTATCGAAGACACAAACTCTTATACAAAATTTCTGAAATCTCATTTTTTGTCAAAAAAAACAGAAATCTTGTACAGAAAAAAGAGCAAATATGCGTTTTTAAGCCATTTATGATGAATAGAGCATATAATTAGCTTTATATAGAAACAAATATTTTTTCTTCCTGTAAAAAACTGACATTGGTTATTGTTTATCTAACCTGGGTCGCTCACGACAAAGTCGAATGAACTTCTAATGTCTAGCCGCCTAACATCGTAGAAGCGCATAAACAGCGCATTTGAGATCGGAGATATAGTCCAATTTATGAAGCGACCCATGTCATTGACAGAAATAATGATTTCGAGTGCCAATATTGGACACTCCTGATAAAAGTGAATGGACTACCTATATATTCGAAATTAGCCCCATGGGAGCACATAATATCCCCATTACCAATATATGCCGATTCCATTTCAGATCGGAGATATAGTAAACTTTATGAAGCGACCCATGTCATTGACAGAAATAATGATTTCGAGTGCCAATATTGGACACTCCTGATAAGAGTGAATTTACTAACTACAATTACCATTACAAATATATGCCGATTCCATTTCAGATCGGAGATATAGTAAACTTTATGAAGCGACCCATGTCATTGACAGAAATAATGAATTCGACTGCCAATATTGGACACTCCTGATAAAAGTGAATCGACTAACTATGTATTCCAAATTAGCCCCATGGGAGCACATAACATCCCCATTACAAATATATGCTAATTCCATTTCAGATCGGAGATATAGTCAACTTTATGAAGCGACCCATGTCATTGACAGCAATAATGACTTCGAGTGCCAAAATTGTACACTCCTGATAAAAGTGAATGGACTAACTATATATTCCACATTAGCCCCATGAGAGCACATAATATCCCCATTACAAATATATGCTGATTCCATTTCAGATCGGAGATATAGTCAACTATATGAAGCCACTCATGTCATTGACAGAAATAATGATTTCGAGTGCCAATATTGGACACTCCTGATAAGAGTGAATTTACTAACTACAATTACCATTACAAATATATGCCGATTCCATTTCAGATCGGAGATATAGTAAACTTTATGAAGCGACCCATGTCATTGACAGAAATAATGATTTCGAGTGCCAATATTGGACACTCCTGATAAGAGTGAATTTACTAACTACAATTACCATTACAAATATATGCCGATTCCATTTCAGATCGGAGATATAGTAAACTTTATGAAGCGACCCATGTCATTGACAGAAATAATGAATTCGACTGCCAATATTGGACACTCCTGATAAAAGTGAATCGACTAACTATATATTCCAAATTAGCCCCATGGGAGCACATAACATCCCCATTACAAATATATGCTAATTCCATTTCAGATCGGAGATATAGTCAACTTTATGAAGCGACCCATGTCATTGACAGCAATAATGACTTCGAGTGCCAAAATTGTACACTCCTGATAAAAGTGAATGGACTAACTATATATTCCACATTAGCCCCATGAGAGCACATAATATCCCCATTACAAATATATGCTGATTCCATTTCAGATCGGAGATATAGTCAACTATATGAAGCCACTCATGTCATTCACAGAAATAATGACTTCGAGTGCCAATATTCTACACTCCTGATAAAAGTGAATGGACTAACTATATATTCCACATTAGCCCCATGGGAGCACATAATATCACCATTACAAATATATGCCGATTCCATTTCAGATCGGAGATATAGTCAACTTTATGAAGCGACCCATGTCATTGACAGAAATAATGATTTCGAGTGCCAATATTGAACACTCCTGATAAGAGTGAATGGACTACCTATATATTCAAAATTAGCCCCATGGGAGCACATAATATCCCCATTACAAATATATGCCGATTCCATTTCAGATCGGAGATATTGTCAACTTTATGAAGCGACCCATGTCATTGACAGAAATAATGAATTTTTTTTTTTTTTTTTTTTTTTTTTTTTTTTATTTATTTATAATTCATGTTTTATAATATAAACAATATTCTAATTTAAGCCTCAGCGCCTTGAAGGCTTTGTAGAGGCAACATTATTGACAACCTGACTTACGTCTAACAAGATTACAAAAAATAAAAAAATAGGAAAAAAAAAAACTTAAAATATTTAAAAAAAAAAGAAAAATAAATGTATATATAATATGTACAGTTTTAACTTAAGAGAGAAAAAAAAGAAAGAATAATAATAATTAATTATTAACAGTACTCACGTTAAAAGTGTTTCTAAATTTTCAAGCAGATATTTTTTTATTTGTTGTTTAAATGTTGAAAGAACTTGTAAATCTCGCAAGTGAGATGGTAAATTATTGTATTCGTGTGGCCCAGCGTATGCAATTCGCTGTTTTGTTAACTCAAGTCGACATCTTACAGATCTTAAGTGATGGGCTTGCCTAGTATTCCTTTGAGATTGGGTTATGTTTTGAGAAAAATTTATAAAGGAAAGGCTATTAATTTTTAAAGCCTTAAACATATATATTAAAACTTTTTGCTTGTATAAACCTTTTACCGGAAGAATGTTTTTAGCATAATTATTGTATAAATCAAATGTGGAATGTCTTAATGGAAGATTAAAAACAAGTTTCAGAGCTTTATTTTGGGCTGATTGAAGTGATTTTAACGAGCTGCTCAATCTGCAACCGTAGACAGATGGTAAATAAGTTAAATGAGAATGTACGAGTGACTGGTAAATAAGCAATTCGACTGCCAATATTGGACACTCTTGATAAAAGTGAATCGACTAACTATATATTCCAAATTAGCCCCATGGGAGCACATAATATCCCCATTACCAATATATGCCGATTCCATTTCAGATCGGAGATACAGTCAACTTTATGAAGCGACCCATGTCATTGACAGAAATAACGATTTCGAGTGCCAATATTGGACACTCCTGATAAAAGAGAATTTACTAACTATATATTCGAAATTAGCCCCATGGGAGCACATAATATCCCTATTACAAATATATGCCGATTCCATTTCAGATTGGAGATATAGTCAACTTTATGAAGCGACCCATGTGATTGACAGAAATAATGAATTCGACTGCCAATATTGGACACTCCTGATAAAAGTGAATAGACTAACTATATATTCCAAATTAGCCCCATGGGAGCACATAACATCCCCATTACAAATATATGCTGATTCCATTTCAGATCGGAGATATAGTCAACTTCATGAAGCGACCCATGTCATTGACAGAAATAATGATTTCGAGTGTCAATATTGGACACTCCTGATAAAAGTGAATGGACTACCTATATATTCCAAATTAGCCCCATGGGAGCACATAATATCCCCATTAAAAATATATGCCGATTCCATTTCAGATCGGAGATATAGTCAACTTTATGAAGCGACCCATGTCATTGACAGAAATAATGAATTCGACTGCCAATATTGGACACTCCTGATTAAAGTGAATCGACTACCTATCTATTCCAAATTAGCCCCATGGGAGCACATAACATCCCCATTACAAATATATGCTGATTCCATTTCAGATCGGAGATATAGTCAACTTCATGAAGCGACCCATGTCATTGACAGAAATAATGATTTCGAGTGCCAACATTGAACACTCCTGATAAAAGTGAATGGACTACCTATATATTCCAAATTAGCCCCATGGGAGCACATAATATCCCCATTAAAAATATATGCCGATTCCATTTCAGATCGGAGATACAGTCAACTTTATGAAGCGACCCATGTCATTGACAGAAATAACGATTTCGAGTGCCAATATTGGACACTCCTGATAAAAGAGAATTTACTAACTATATATTCGAAATTAGCCCCATGGGAGCACATAATATCCCTATTACAAATATATGCCGATTCCATTTCAGATTGGAGATATAGTCAACTTTATGAAGCGACCCATGTGATTGACAGAAATAATGAATTCGACTGCCAATATTGGACACTCCTGATAAAAGTGAATAGACTAACTATATATTCCAAATTAGCCCCATGGGAGCACATAACATCCCCATTACAAATGTAGGCTGATTCCATTTCAGATCGGAGATATAGTCAACTTTATGAAGCGACCCATGTCATTGACAGAAATAATGATTTCGAGTGCCAATATTGGACACTCCTGATAAAAGTGAATGGACTACCTATCTATTCCAAATTAGCCCCATGGGAGCACATAACATCCCCATTACAAATATATGCTGATTCCATTTCAGATCGGAGATATAGTCAACTTCATGAAGCGACCCATGTCATTGACAGAAATAATGATTTCGAGTGTCAATATTGGACACTCCTGATAAAAGTGAATGGACTACCTATATATTCCAAATTAGCCCCATGGGAGCACATAATATCCCCATTAAAAATATATGCCGATTCCATTTCAGATCGGAGATATAGTCAACTTTATGAAGCGACCCATGTCATTGACAGAAATAATGAATTCGACTGCCAATATTGGACACTCCTGATTAAAGTGAATCGACTAACTATATATTTCAAATTAGCCCCATGGGAGCACATAATATCCCCATTAAAAAAATAAATAAATGGTTTCCCATTACATCCCATGAAGGGACTGGGGAGAACTTCTCACAATCACTGAGCTGTGCGCTTTCCAGTTTTCACTCTCTGATTGGGACCTACAGTTTTACACCGATTCCGAACGGTAATTTGAGAAGCTTATTCATGGCTAGATACTCGATAGTGTCGCCGTCACTATGCGAGGTGGCCGCCGCCGAAAGAAAATTTGAAGGTGGTCAGAGCAGGGTTCGAACCCAGGATCTCATGTACAAGAGCCGCGCACACTAACCATTGCACCACCGACGGCCAATATCCCCATTACCAATAATGATTTCGAGTGCCAATATTGAACACTCCTGATAAAAGTGAATGGACTACCTATATATTCGAAATTAGCCCCATGGGAGCACATAATATCCCCATTACCAATATATGCCGATTCCATTTCAGATCGGAGATATAGTCAACTTTATGAAGCGACCTATGTCATTGACAGAAATAATGATTTCGAGTGCCAACATTGAACACTCCTGATAAAAGTGAATGGACTACCTATATATTCAAAATTAGCCCCATGGGAGCAAATAACATCCCCATTACAAATATATGCTGATTCCGTTTCAGGTCGGAGATATAGTCATGTGTATGTACATAATTATGTACATACTTAAATGAAGTACAGGTACATTGTACATATGTACCTGTATATCCGAAATTAGCTCCATAGGAACAGGTAGCTCCATAGAAACTGGTAGTTCCATAGAAACAAGAAGCTCGAAAACTTTCCAATGTTGGTTATGAAAGACCAACATTTTTAAAATCTATTATTTTTATTGCTAATAATGGGGTTAAAAAGATTCATATAATTAATAATACTATTAAATAAAAAAAATACTTAAAAATAAAGAGATATAATTAAAACTGTGAGGGGTATCGAACCCGAGAACGAGCGCCGAAAATAAAACAGCAGGCCGGCCTACTAATTGTACCACACACGAGACATGGTGCTGGTAAAACTGCGTTGAATAAGATGGTATAGAGAGCAGGATAAGTTTCTCAAAGAGAATTATTTATCGTTTTCTCTCTAATATGTATATCTCGTTGTGTGAAATCACTCCCATTGAACTCAGCAAATAACGGTACTACTTGAGAATATTTGAGCCAGGGGTGGGAAATATAGTATAACAGTACAAGTTTTTAGACCAACAGCTCTTGGCAAAGGGAAAATGAAAATGTAATTTCGATACAAAATATTATATTTTAAAAAAACGTTGATAAAGTCAATATTACGATGTTCAGGAATAAATTTTATTTGGAATTGCATATCAGCTTTCAACGACTCAGTTTGAAAAGCTCATTATGGTCTCTACCGGCGATTTCGATTGGCATTATTTACAATCTGTAGTATTTTTGTACAACGAATACAATTTTTACTGAAATTGTCAGAGTTGATGTTGACATACAGCCACTCCAATAAATGAGTGCTCAGTTTCACATTAAAATTGTATATAATCTTTTCACTTCACTCTTAAACTTTAAAAAAAAAATGAACAATTGTTTGTATTTAGTAAAATGTGTACTTTGATTTTGTGAGAATATAAAACATATTCAGTTTTCAGAGTTTCTAAAATTACAACAACTTACTTATTCCACTCTTAGCTCCAGAAAGTGAGGGCCCATTTATACGGACATATGTTGAGTAAACAGGTTTGAAATAACGGGAAACTAAACTTAACATCATGCAAAAATTAGGAAGCCTATCAGTAAGAGTTTGTCGGAGGACAAAGACATATTATAAAATATTGTCGATATGACTCCTAAACTTAAGGCAACATTGGAGAGGTGAGTGAAGTTATAAACGTTTATAACTACCAAAGACACCAACCATTTTGCTTATTGTGAAGAGTTAGGAACAAATTAATTTGTAACGTGCTGAGAAAATTTTGTTTGTCCCAGAAAATATTAAAGCAACCCCAACAAGATTTTCACAAGCCATGGAAAAACCCCTGATCTATGCAGAAATGGTGCAACCCAGACGATGTTTTAGTCTAGGACATTGTCACAAGGCTGTGAATGTTAGAGCGGTTGAGTAGGCATATCCGGAAAACGGTGAGGGTGGCATCGATAATGGCGCTACCATAAGTACTCTGGGAGCCCCGGTGTCCAACCCTCTTTCCGATTCGATTTCAGAGTGGGCGTATCCGTAGTGAAAAAATTTAGTTTTCATTTGGAACATTCTGGAGAGGATGAGTGGTCATATCAGTAAAACCACAGGGGTGGCATCAATCATGGGGATACCATAAGTACTCTGGGAGCACCGGTATCCAACCCTGTCCTCGCTTTTTTCAGATTCGATTGCAGAGTGGGCGGATCCGTAGTGAAAAAATTAAGTTTTCATATGGAAAATTCTGGGGAGGATGAGTGAACATATCCAAAACCGGAGGAGGTGGCATCAATCATGGGGATTCAATAAGTAGTCTGGGAGCCCCGGTATCCAACCGTCCCCACTTTTTACAGATCCGATTTCAGAGTTGGCCTATCCGTAGTGAAAAAAATTCAGATTTCATATGCAAAATGCTGGAGAGATCGAGTGGGCATATCTGAAAACCGACATATCTGAAAAACAACAGGGGTGGCATCAATCATCATCATCAAACAACTAAATGAAAAATGTCAAAAAACAAAACTTTTATAAATAAAAAAACCTTCGATATGCTTGGATTGAACCAGGTACCATAAACCTTAAAAAAAGTTATCACCATGATATTACGCGTGTCATACCACCGAGCTACATTACTATGTACTAGACTGCCGTCATTCATTGTATGTTTTGTGATTTCTGTCTTTGTAAATATGTACATATGTACATTCGTTGTGCACATAGTTTATGAACAAATGAGGAGTTTCCGAGTGATTTCTAATGAATCTCAGACGAATTGCTTAATTTAATAATGCTACAAACATTTTAACTAATTTATATATATATAAACTAAATAAAATATACTTAAGTATGCAGTGTGTTAGAATTTTTCGGTTTAATAAAAAAAATATAAAAATATCATCAAGCCGCAGCGGGGTTCGAACCTCGTGCATAAAGAAACTGCATGCACTCTGCTTGGCCCTTAGCGCTCTAGACCACAAAGCCACAGGCCTGTTTTTGTATAAGGTTAGTTTTTATTGATATTACATGTTCGTTCTATACCATCAACATTTTTTTAAAGTTTCCAATTCGGGGAAGAACACTATTTATCTATTTGTGTGTATACATTCCAATGCAAATGAATATTTGTATATAGATAGGTTAAAGTTTAGTATAATTGAAACTTGTGATGGAAAATTTGGTGCAATGTACCACTTTTGGTGCAATTGAAACTTTTTTGGTACAATGGTACATTCAAGAATGTTTTGGTACAAACAACCACGTTTTTCGTTAATATTTTTAAAATCACTCAAGTAATATTATCTATTCCTGAGGCTTCAGTATGTGTTGGAAAAACTGTTTAGTCTAAGCAAAACAAAACATACGGTTCAGATATGTATTCACTTTGCCATTGGTAGGTACTTCAAGAAGGACTTCGGTGAAATTGGACTACATTTTGGAATATACTTACATATGTACATACGTTGGTATTTTCGGGCCATTTTTGGTACAATTGTTTGACCATTTTGTTATTCGTTTTGACGAAAGAGGGTAATTTCTGGGAACGTGTTAAAGCTAAATAGTGGTATGTATTAGAATAAGCAAACAGTAAATATGTATTATTAAAATTCTTGAATGTACCATTGTACCAAAAAAGTTTCAAATGCACCAAAAGTGGTACATTGCACCACATTTCCCATCACAAGTTTCAATAATACTAAACTTTAACATATCTGCATACAAATATTTATTTGCATTGGAATGTATACATACAAATAGATAAGTAGTGTTCTTCCCCGAATTGGAAACTATAAAAAAATGTTGATGGTATAGAACGAACATGTAGTATCAATAAAAACTAACCTTATACAAAAAAGGCCTGTAGCTCTGTGGTCTAGAGCGCTAAGGGCCAAGCAGAGAGCATGCAGTTTATTTATGCACGAGGTTCGAACCCCGCTGCGGCTTGATGATATTTTTATATTTTTTTTTATTAAACCGAGAAAAACTAAAGCTGGGATCACACGATTTGTACATTTGGCTACAAATTTGTCATATTTATAGACAAATCGTGTGATCTCTAAATTGCAATAGTCATTTATCAGAAATGCCAAATATGTGGCTTCTTGTGACAAATCAAAAACAACCATAAATGCCAAATCGTGTGAACGCAATGCTGCCACAGAAGCCAAATCAAATTTACGAAAATGGCCAAATTTCTGATTTGCCACTTGAAGACAAATGGAAGTGCCAAATAGACAAATATTGTTGACAAGTGTAAGTGTTGCCAATATGTTGATTTTTTCGTGCTTGTTATGGTTTCAATTTCTTTGCCATTTTGATTAATAATTTGGAATAAATACACTTTAGTTGCTCCTCACCGATTTCATAGAATTTTTTAAGCGGTTAAAAATTACCGACAATTTTTTGGCGGTCGGTCCAACTTTTTGATATAGGCCTTCAAAGCTTGAGTATATAATCGGCTATATCTCAGGTACGTATTGTCCGATCTGGGTCAAGTGAGTATCATTAGAAAGCTCATACAAAATTCTATAAATTACATTATGTAAATTTTTTCATTTTTATTAACCCATTGGCGGAAAATTAACAAAAAGGATTGTTTAACCTCACTTTTATGATAGAAACCTATTTTTCTCAAAAAATGGACGCCGTAAAGTTAGTTTTTTCCTTGATTTAATGAGCAGACAACACTTCAAGCTTTTTTTAAGGTATAGTACTCCTTATTAACCTTTCAAAGACCGTAGATATTCACGTTCAAAAAGCCTAAAATGCCCAGAGAGAAAGTTTGATAAAAAAATTCGGGTCGGAAGGGGTTTTTCGGTTTGTTTACAAAGTAAATTAATAACAAGGGAGTCTCAAGTCGGGGATCCCCTAATTTCAATGTCCAATGTTATTATGTTACTGATCACTGTGACATGCTACATTTTTTTTTCAGTTTTATAACTTTGATATCTCTTGACCCAGATCTCTGGTGTTTAAAGGGTTACTGCAGAGTATTAAACCTTAAAACAAGCTTGAAGTGTTGTAACTTTACGACGTTCATTTTTGGAGAAAAATAGGTTTCTACCAAAAAAGTGAGGTTAAAAAATTAATTTTGTTAATTTTCCGCCAATGGGTTAATAAAAATGAAAAAATGTAAATAATGCAATTTATAGAATTTTGCATGAGCTTTCTAATGATACTCACCCATATCGGACAATATAGTTAGTCCATTCACTTTTATCAGGAGTGTACAATATTGGCACTCGAAGTCATTATTGCTGTCAATGACATGGGTCGCTTCATAAAGTTGACTATATCTCCGAGCTGAAATGGAATCAGCATATATTTGTAATGGGGATGTTATGTGCTCCCATGGGGCTTATTTCGAATATATAGTTAGTAAATTCTCTTTTATCAGGAGTGTTCAATATTGGCACTCGAAATCATTATTTCTGTCAATGACATAGGTCGCTTCATAAAGTTGACTATATCTCCGATCTGAAAAGGAATCGGCATATATTGGTAATGGGGATATTATGTGCTCCCATGGGGCTAATTTCGAATATATAGGTAGTCCATTCACTTTTGTCAGGAGTGTTCAATATTGGCACTCGAAATCAATATTTCTGTCAATGACATGGGTCGCTTCATATAGTTGACTATATCACCGATCTGAAATGGAATCAGCATATGTTTGTAATGGGGATATTATGTGCTCCGATGGGGCTAATGTGGAATATATAGTTAGTCCATTCACTTTTATCAGGAGTGTACAATATTGGCACTCGAAGTCATTATTGCTGTCAATGACATGGGCCGCTTCATAAAGTTGACTATATCTCCGATCTGAAATGGAATCAGTACATATTTGTAACGGGGATGTTATGTGCTCCCATGGGGCTAATTTGGAATATATAGTTAGTCCATTCACTTTTATCAGGAGTGTCCAATATTGGCAGTCGAATTCATTATTTCTGTCAATGACATGGGTCGCTTCATAAAGTTGACTATGTCTCCGATCTGAAATGGAATCGGCATATATTGGTAATGGGGATATTATGTGCTCCCATGGGGCTAATTTGGCATATATAGTTAGTCCATTCACTTTTATCAGGAGTGTATTGGCACTCGAAGTCATTATTGCTGTCAATGACATGGGTCGCTTCATAAAGTTGACTATATCTCCGATCTGAAATGGAATCAATATATATTTGTAATGGGGATGTTATGTGCTCCCATGGGGTTAATTTGGAATATATAGTTAGTCCATTCACTTTTATCAGGAGTGTCCAATATTGGCAGTCGAATTCATTATTTCTGTCAATGACATGGGTCGCTTCATAAAGTTGACTATATCTCCGATCTGAAATGGAATCGGCATATATTTGTAATGGGGATATTATGTGCTCCGATGAGGCTAATGTGGAATATATAGTTAGTCCATTCACTTTTATCAGGAGTGTACAATATTGGCACTCGAAGTCATTATTGCTGTCAATGACATGGGCCGCTTCATAAAGTTGACTATATCTCCGATCTGAAATGGAATCAGTATATATTTGTAACGGGGATGTTATGTGCTCCCATGGGGCCAATTTGGAATATATAGTTAGTCCATTCACTTTTATCAGGAGTGTCCAATATTGGCAGTCGAATTCATTATTTCTGTCAATGACATGGGTCGCTTCATAAAGTTGACTATATCTCCGATCTGAAATGGAATCGGCATATATTGGTAATGGGGCTATTATGTGCTCCCATGGGGCTAATTTTGAATATATAGTTAGTCCATTCACTTTTATCAGGAGTGTACAATATTGGCACTCGAAGTCATTATTGCTGTCAATGACATGGGTCGCTTCATAAAGTTGACTATATCTCCGATCTGAAATGGAATCGGCATATATTGGTAATGGGGCTATTATGTGCTCCCATGGGGCTAATTTTGAATATATAGTTAGTCCATTCACTTTTATCAGGAGTGTACAATATTGGCACTCGAAGTCATTATTGCTGTCAATGACATGGGTCGCTTCATAAAGTTGACTATATCTCCGATCTGAAATGGAATCAGCATATATTTGTATTGGAGATGTTATGTGCTCCCATGGGGCTAATTTGGAATATATAGTTAGTCGATTCACTTTTATCAGGAGTGTCCAATATTGGCACTCGAAATCATTATTTCTGTCAATGACATGGGTCGCTTCATAAAGTTGACTATATCTCCGATCTGAAATGGAATCGGCATATATTTGTAATGGGGATATTATGTGCTCCCATGGGGCTAATTACGAATATATAGGAAGTCCATTCACTTTTATCAGGAGTGTTCAATATTGGCACTCGAAATCATTATTTCTGTCAATGACATGGGTCGCTTCATAAATTAGGCTATATCTCCGATCTCAAATGGAATCAGGATATATAGGCTGCGCTGTTTATGCGCTTCTACGATGTTAGGCGGCTAGACATTAGAAGTTCATTCGCCTTTGTCGTGGGCGACCCAGGTTAGATAAACAATAACCAATGTCAGTTTTTTACAGGAAGAAAAAATATTTGTTTCTATATAAAGCTAATTATATGCTCTATTCATCATAAATGGCTTAAAAAACGCTTATTGGCTCTTTTTTCTGTAGAAGATTTCTGTTTTTTGACAAAAAATTAGATTTCAGAAATTTTGTATAAGTGGTTTGTGTCTTCGATAAATAAATTTATCGGATAAATTTATCTTCACACCCTTTGTTATATCTGGGATTTGATTGTAATTTTCCACAAGGGCATAAGTCATAAGTGGACCAAAAATAGATAATAACGGTCCACATTTTGATATATGTAGCCCCCATAGCCCATTGTTTCAACCAATCTGGATACTATCAGCACCACACGCTGAAAAATAATAGCCCCAGCAATATACAGGGTGATTCAGGAAGTTCCGGACAAATTTCTCCAGCGTATTCCTTGGCTCATTTCATGAAGAAAAGTCCACTAGGACCATGTCCGAAAATGCAAGGGTGCGAAATGGCAGCGGGTTCAAAGTTTTCGGATTGGTGGTCGGAGGGTAGTAGGGTAAAGTTGGTAACTTCTGAGCCAGTGGTCGGATTTTTTTTGGGCTTGTTGGAAAGGTCTTTAAAATTTTCAAAATTTTCGGATTGGTGGTCGGAGGGTAGTAGGGTAAAGTTGGTAACTTCTGAGCCAGTGGTCGGATTTTTTTTGGGCTTGTTGGAAAGGTCTTTAAGAGGACTTTGAATTGGTTTGTTTATAATAATACAAAAATAAAAAACCCAGGGATAAATTTGTTTTAAATTTTTTTAGTACGAAATTTTTTACTGTTACGAATAATGCACCAGCGGAATATTAAACTAAAATTTGAATGTTAATACACAACTGAGGTGAGTATTGAAGGGTGGTTGTCCTGGCGTTTGGTAGGTTACAAAGATTATAAAATTTACCATCAAATCAATGGATTCGATTATTCACCATTATACGACCATTTCTCACTGGGTTACATCAAAAAAAAAAAAACATTTTTGTTTCGATCTTGATATTTTGATTTGAAAATTATATATGGATAACAATATTGAATATTGCTTCTGGTATTCTTTTTTTAAAGTTTTTTTACATAACTTTTGTTTTCTGGGAAATGTTACCATTTTACCAATTTCGGAGGCATCTGGCAGTTTTTGGTTGACTTATAAATCCAACACCTATATTCCACCATCTAAGGTTATATACATGGGCAAGGCATAGTCGGTGGAGGTGGAAAGTTTATGATAGGCATTCACGTGGGAGTGACCATGATTCCTTCATTGGGCAGTCCAAGCAGCTCATCACTTCCACGCAGTGTGTGCTGGGCAATGACTTTATCTGAAACCTCCGTTAGCTAACTAAAGTTAGAAGAGGAAACGAATGACAATCCTGATTGGTTATGCGGTCACTGATGCATCTCAGGTAGAATTGGTGACTTTATCACTGAAGCACTTCCAAGTAGCAGACATATTCTTTTGTCTTTTGTAAGCGGATGCGCCAAGACTACCCGTCAACGGTTGACCAAAAGTATAGTAACAAAAATCCAATTTTGACACACTGCATTGTGGTCAGCGTCTGATCCATAATTGGCGACTGAAACATAATCATCCTGGCAGTAAATGTAAACCACGGTGGGCTGGGTTACAAAACTTATAATAAACGAATAAACACCCTAACTGTTGGCGAGTCTCGCAAACGTTATAAGAACCACGATTTAAGGATATATACCTGGAACGTCAGAACACTATACAGGTCGGGTGCCACTATCCAACTGAAGTTTATCCTCGAAAAATATATAGCTGACATCACAGCCATCCAGGAAATGCGATGCACAGTATATGGTTGTACCAGAATGAAATACTGCGAAATTTACTACATCTGCCATCAGCGAAAGCACGAATTCGGGTGCGGATTTATAATTTGCAAGAGACTGCGACACCTAGTTCCAAGGTTCAACCCAGTGAGTGACCGCATAGCCACAATTCGCATCCAATCGCAATATTTCAACATCTCGTTAATCTGTGTGCACGCACCGACAGAGTATAAAGACGACGAGGTCAAAGAATCAGTTTATGAGCATCTGGAGGAAGTATACGAACGCTGCCCTGACCACGACATTAAGACTATTTTACGCGATTTTAATACCATGATGGGAAAGGAAAATGTCTTTCTACCAACCATCGGTAAACACACTCTGCATATTCCAATAGTGAAATATGAAGGATAGACTTCGCCACTCAAAGAACATGGTAGTTTAGTACTTGGTTATCTTCCGACCAGAGAACGAAGAACCAGATTGATCACTTGGGAATAGTTGGCAGACACTCGTGATTCGGTGGCTGCAAAAGTTCGCACAAGAATGAGCAGGTCGAAAAACGCACGAAGCCGACCACGGGAAAAGATAGATATCGACTAGCTGCAAATACCGGAGATATCAAAGGGCTATCAACAAACGCTCACTCTCCTGCAAGAGCAGAATAATCCCCCTCCCGATGACCCAGAGTCGCAGTGGAAGCACATCTCCCATTCTTTGGAAACCGCTACAAGGACTGAACTTGAGTATTTAAAACCGCAGAAGTAAAAGCCATGGTACGACGAAGAGTGTCGGATGCAACAGATGAAAAAGATCCTGCACGTGTGGCAAGTCAGTTACAACCCGTGCTGCGAATGGGCAGTACAAATGGCTAAGAACAGAGGAAAACGAACTAGTTAGAAGGAAACAATGGCAGTGGGAGCAGAGAGAGAGTGAAAGGACCGAAATGTGCAGAATGAATATTGAATCCACCAAATTTTTCCAGAGGGTAAGAAGGTCGAATAACAGATAAGCAGAGTGTGCTTAAAATGTGGAGAGACCACCTTTCAGCATTACTCCATTCCTATTCTTTCACTTAAGATCAGGAGGTGATGATTGTGGAAGACAGTGTAGAATACCATCTTTTTGTCGATTATAAAGCTGCTTTCGATAGCCCCATTCCTGGGAAAATTGTTCGAAGCTATATCTGAACTTGGGATTCCTGCAAAAATTGATCCACCTCTGTAGTGAAGGTGGGGAAAGACATCACCGAACCATTCTGTACCAAACGAGGTCTGAAACAAGACGACATACTCTCGTGCAATCTCTTCAACATCTTAATGGAGATAATAATGAGAAACCTACAGTAAATATGAACAAGACCATCAACACGAAAAACCATATGATGCTGGCGTATGCTGACGACATAGACATCATTGGGCGAATTTGCGAGAGGTTACTGCAGTGTTTTCAAGGATCGAAAAAGTATCAGCGAAGGTGGGTCTTGCTGTTAATGAGGACAATGAAAATTGATGGTGTCCACGACTAGACAAACCTCTCGACTTGGTCCGCACTTGAGCGTTGACAACCGATATAATTTTGAAGTGGTAGATGAATTTATCTACCTTGGATCCGCCGTGAATACGGACAACAACCTCAGCCTGCAGATAAATAGTAGAATTCTGCTTGCAAATAGATGCTGTTTTGGGTTCATCAAGCAGTTTACAATTCTCTCTCTCGACAGACAAAAGTCCAACTATACCAGACTCTAATTTTACCTGTCCTGGCATATGGCTCCAAAACGTGGGTCATAGCACAAGTGAATGAAAAACACTTGGGAGTATTCGTGAGAAAAATTCTGCCTGGTGGCATCAAATTAAGTTAAATTAAGTTGTAGCTCGCATTACGGTCAATGAAGATCGTGACAGCACCATGATCATGGATTTTTGTTTGAAAATATGGATGAAATTGATCTGGGCGAGATGTGGTTTCAACAGGATGGCGCTATGTGACATATGGCGAATCGCAACCATCAATTTATTGAAATAAAAATTTGACGATAAGTTGATTTCGAGAATTGGACCTGTCAATTGGCCTCCATGGTCGTGCGATTTGACACCTCTCGATTATTTCCTGTGGGGTACGTGAAGTCACTGTTAATGCTCGTAAACCGGCAACAATTGACGGCATAGAGGCCACAATTGTTCGTGTTATCCGTGAAATACGGCCAGAAATGCTCTAAAAAGTAACCACAAATTGGACGTCCTGAAAGTCATGAACAGCCGCGGTGGCCATGTGCCCGAAAATATTTTCAAATGTTTTTGGTCTTTCTAATAAAAATATCAACTGTTGCTGTCAGCCATGAGGCTAAATAGCAAACGAAATATTTTTGGAGAGAAATAATGTTTTTTTTTGCCAAACGAACTCTAAACGATTTTTTTCTTTGCGTGCTGTCGCATCACCTGTTCAACCTAACCTCAATAAAACCTTGTGTGAAAGTCGAGACTCTAAATATTGAAAATTTTAGTGATGCAATATTTTTGTTGCATTTATCATTACTATATCAGTTTATAGTTATCACTTCTAATTGTAATATCTAATTAAAATTTATGACGCTATTTACCTCAGATAAATAGTTTGCCCATCATCCTCCGGAAATTTGAAAATATGCTCTTTACGAAATACATGACCCACTCGACTGCAGGGCACGATGCGAATCTCGCCACCGCATAACCATAATTTCAACGAAAACTCCAAGGACTCACCACCCCAAATCTAAAGAACACGAATCAAAAATATAAAAAGAAATATCAAAACTAAATAAAAGTACACTTAATTTAAAAAAACAAAAAGTAAAACAAAAATCAGCTCAAGACAAATATTTAATTTTAACCAATACAAATACACAAACCCACACAAAGAAAGCTTCTCTATTCACCATTTTTCAGCAACACCAGAATATCCTTGATGTGGTTTGGTGAAATTTTGTTTTGCTACTTCTACTTTTTGTGTCAATTTCTCTCTTTTTCTCTCTCTGTCTCCGGGTAAAGTAAAATATTGCGAACCGAACTTAAGTTAAAGTGCAATGTAAACATAAATTCCATCAAACTCAGCCAATTCAATACTCGGAAAATTCTTTCATTCATCAGCCTAAAATGCAAACAACACCCCTCTACCTTTAACACACACACACACACACACACACACACCTTTATCTCTATGGATCCTCGCACACATAAACGTTATTTGGCAGTGCCTGGTTGAGAGTCCGTTTGATGGACGGACATACATACCCATAAACTTTTGCAAAACAAAACTCAATTGGCAACAACGGCAAGTCGAGAGAGAGCTAGAGAAAAAAGAACAGTTGCCAAAACTAAACTGACTTCGAAAAATATGGCACACAAACAACCTATTGAAACGCTTATAAAAAAATCGGCAAAAAAAAGTTGTAGTTGGTATGAAAATAAAAAATTCGTAACAAAATTTGTTGCTGCCTACACATATCTATTGGACATTTCGAAATGAATGAGTAGACAGTGCGTTTCATAAGAGGGGATATCAGGAATGAATTCGAATCCTCCATTGTGTACGTCAGTGATAAAAAATATTAATTATTTAATTATACTTATGAAAGAAACAAATTCAGCTGGGACAATCTCAATTAAAAATAAAATTCGGTAGCGAAAGCCTCAACAAAATTATAATTAGATTGTGACAACCTTAAAATTCGTTTGGGGCAGCCTCAAAATTCGTGTATGACATCCCTTAAATTCGCTTGTGCCATCCTGTAAATTCGCTTGTGACAACCTCTAAATTCGGTTGTGACATCCCATAAATTCGGTAGGGACAACCTCTAATTCGGTTGTGACATCTTACAAATTCGGTTGTGACAACCTCTAATTCGGTTGGGACAACCTTAAAATTCGTTCGTGGCAGCCTCAAAATTCGGTTATGACATCCCTTAAATTCGCTTATGACATCCTGTAAATTTGCTTGTGACTACCTCTAAATTCGGTTGTGACATCCCATAAATTCGGTAGGGACAACCTCTAATTCGGTTGTGACATCCTACAAATTCGGCTGTGACAACCTCTACTTCGGTTGGGACAACATCAACATTCGTTTGTTATGTCCTCTAAATTCGTTTGTGGCAGCCTCAAAATTCGTGTATGACATCCCTTAAATTCGCTTGTGCCATCCTGTAAATTCGCTTGTGACAACCTCTAAATTCGGCTGTGACATCCCATAAATTCGGTAGGGACAACCTCTAATTCGGTTGTGACATCTTACAAATTCGGTTGTGACAACCTCTAATTCGGTTGGGACAACCTTAAAATTCGTTCGTGGCAGCCTCAAAATTCGGTTATGACATCCCTTAAATTCGCTTATGACATCCTGTAAATTCGCTTGTGACATCCTCAAAATTCGGTTGTGACAACCTCAAAATTTGTTTCTGGCATCTTATAAATTCGGTTGTGACGACCTCTATTTCGGGTGGGACAACATAAAAATTCGTTTGTGACATCCTCTAAATCCGGTGGTGACATTCTCTAAATTCGGTTGGGACAACTCCAAAATTCGCTTGTGACATCCTCTAAATTCGGTTGTGACATTCTCAAAATTAGGTTCTCATAACCTCTAATTCGGTTGGGACAACCTCAAAATTCGTTTGTGGCAGTCTGTAAATTCGGTAGTGACATCCTCTAAATCCGGTTGCGACAACCGCTAAAATCGGTTGTGACATCATCTAAATTTGGTTGTGACAAGCTCTAATTCGAATGGGACAACCTCAAAATTCTGCTCTGACAACCTCCAAATTTTGTTGTGGCAATCTCAACTAAAATACTAAATTATGTGGATGCTAAAACAGCACTTTCAGTGGTTGAATGCCAAAATCCATTTGAAGTGCAGCGTTAGCAATGATAGAGTTGTATTAAGGCGCAGAATCATGGAATAGGTTTGGAACGAAAATACGGGGTGGTTCAAATACAGTAACCTTTTTAAATCAAGTGTTATTCTGATACTGATAGATTGTCTTCTGTTCGAAATATTGAGTATCATTCAGCATCATACCTCCAGGAACCAAAATGAGACGCTTTACGCTTGAACAACGTTGGGAAATATTGCAAAACTATTTTCAAGTGGCTGCTATTTTGTCTGTGCGTTTGTTGAAAAGGAGCTTTGGCCCAAAATGAAGCACCCACCGCGCGTGCTGTATGCTAGTTTGTGCAAAAAGTTCATGAGACTTGTGGACGCCGTCGTCGTGCGGTGCGCACCGACGATAATGTGGCTGAAGTGGCCGAAGGTGTGCAACTCAGGTCAAGAATATCGACTCGCTATCGATCTCAACAACTCGGCATTTCACCCACCATCATGGTGACAATTTTGCACAAAGACCTCGGATTATTCGCTAACAAGGTCCAATTGGCTCAACAATTGTGTGCAAACACCCAGCCACTTCGATACGACTTCTCAGTTTGGACCTTACAGGTGCTCAAATAGGACACCGAATTTGGCCGAAAAATCGTCTTTTCAGACGAGGCTATGTCAACAAACAAAATTGTCACATCTGGGGATCGGAATACCTCCATGTCATTGTCGAGAAGCCAATGTATCCATAGACAGCGGCAGTTCGGCGTGGATTTTGAAGTGGTGGCATCATTCTCCATTTTTTTTTTGGAAATGCTGCTGCTGCCATTTCAGTTATCGGCGAGAGCTGCAGAGCCATGATTACGAGCTTTTTATGAGCAGAAATTGAATATATAAACTTGGATAATCTTGGATAATCACTGATTGTGAGAAGCTGTCCCCTATCCCTTCATGTTGTGTAATGGGAAACTATTTATGTATTTATGATCTTTGGTTTCAGTAGGATGGCGCACCATGTCACACTGATCGTCAAACAATCGATTTCTTGCGCACGTTGTTAGGAAATCGTGATATCAGCCGTCATGGCGATGCCAATTGGCCGTCTCGGAGCTGCGATTTGACCTCTTCATACTTTTTCTTGTGGGGTGCCCTTAAAGAGGGATGCTATATCAATAATCCATAAAAGATCCACACCCTTAAAGCTAATATCGTCTGAGCCATTGGAGAGATAGAACCGGAAACCGTCAACAAAGTCTTGGAAAATTGGAGTGACTGGATGAGCTACGGCGAAGCCAGCCATGGCTGCCACATGAATGAAGTCTTGTTCCATAAATAAACAAGTTAGTTAATTTTATTATGGCTTTAAAATGATACTTATATTTGGATCACCCTGTATGTATAAGCAGTGCAAAAGTTCATACGAATATACGTCATTAAATTAGTTCTTGAAAGACAAATGTCAAATCCCATTCAAAGAATTATTAAAAGAATTATCATGAATTTCTTAAAGAGATTGATCTCTTGTCGTGAAATAAAAAAATAAATGGTTTCCCATTACATCCCTGGAAGGGACCGGAGAGAACTTCTCACAATCACTGAGCTGTGCGCTTTCCAGTTTTCACTCACTGATTAGGACCTACAGTTTTACACCGATTCCGAACGGTATTTTGAGAAGCTTTTTCATGGCTATATACTCGATAGTGTCGCCGTCACTAAGCGAGGTGACCGTCGTCGAAAGAAATTTTAAGGTGGTTGGAGCAGGGATCGAACCCAGGATCTCCTGTACAAGAGGCGCGCACACTACCCATTGCACCACCGACGGTCACCTTGTCGTGAAATAGTAAGAGGAATTTAAAGTGCCTTTCAGGTTTGACATTGGGTTAATAAGAAAGTAATTTCGGTATTTTTTGTTCAATGAAATTTTCAATTATTTTATTCAAATAATAATTTTTATCTATAATGAAGGTGCCATTTTGTTCAAGGACCTTTTGCCATCGTTCGGGTAATATTTTAATGCCAGATTCATGGAATGACTGGTCCGTTCCACAAATATACACGAACAACTCGGTTTGTAGGTCCTATTTTGTATTGAAGGATTTCCCATTCAAAAAGTTTTGGAGATAAATATAAAACAAATAAAAATCCGAAGGTGACAGATCCGGACTAGAAGGTGGATGTGGCATCACTTCCCATCCAAGCTCTAATACTTTTTTGCCAAGTCTGCAAATATGAGTGAGGAGTAGCGCTGACGTGATGGAAAAACACTCCTATGCGATTTACCAATTCAGGTCACGTTTCTTTCAGTGCCCATCAAGGTGCATCAATTGCTGACAATAGACGTTAGAATGTATGGTTTGATTTTAAGGAAGCAGTTCAAAATAAATTACTCCCTTTAAATCCCACCAAATGGACAACATAACCTTTTTTTGGCGCGTTCATCCTGCTTGGATCACGATCTCTTTCGGTTGACATTGTTCTAAAGAATCCTTTTTTAATCTCCAGCGATAATGTGTTCCAAAAATGGACAATGTTTGCAATAAATCGCAAGTGCTTATCTTGCGTGGATTGATAAAAAATAAAATAAATAATAAACACAATGCAACACGAAAAAATATAACCATATACGGACACCACTACGTGATAAAAGAGAAAAAAAAAAGACCCCTGTCTCCCAGTTTTGCCCAAAGTCCTCCAAGTTTTTTTTTATGGGCCCCCAAAGAAGTGGGGCTTCTGTGTCATTTTTGCAAAAAGTGATCATTTTCTCAAGCTCATATCTTGCAAACCGTTCGGAATTTTGATTTACTCGCTGAGGCACAGTTGTAGCTCTTATCATAGGGAACAAAAATTGTAAACACATAAAATCAAAAAAAAATCATATTCAAGGTCAAATTTGCGAAAAACTTTAAAAAATGAGCGAAAAATCGCCCAAAAAGCGTTTTTTTATTTTCCGCTTTTACGAAGAAATTTACTTTTCGAAATATGCGCCAATTTTCTTTGGCCTGGTAGAGCTTACAGCGCTGATTAAAACCCGAAAGTTTTTTTAAGTAGGCCGATCCAACTTCTTGAGATATAGGCCTTTATAGCTTGAGTATATAATCGCTTATATCTCACCCATTTATTATCCGGTCTGGTCGAGATGGGTATCATTGAGAAGACCTTTGAAAACGCTATAAATCTGTACATAAGTATGTTAATTTTTATTAACTCATTGGGGCAAATTAAAAAAAAAAAATTTTTTAACCTCACTTTTTTGATAAAAACCTGGTTTTCTCAAAAAACAGCCTTAGCAAACTTATTTCTTCCTAGACTTAGTAAAAGACAACACTTCAAGCTTTTTTTAAGGTATAATACTCCGCATTAACCCTTCTAAAACCGGATATAGTGAGGTTTTTCTACCAAAAGTACTTTCTGGGAGCCAACATTTCGCTTAAAAACAATTGAAGTGTAAGAAAATAAGCGATTTCTTAAAATAAAATGTTGATTTCCAAACCTTTAAACGTAAATAATTGTCAGTGAGGAGGCCGAGTGTGTGAGTGCACTCTACCTTCACTGATAGTAAGTGGATTCTAATAAAAATTCTCAAGCTGGTGGGTGAGTTCCCGTGCCCAAACTATCAAACAACTACTTGGAAGCAAACATCTGCATTGAATTCACATAAAAACAACCTAAAACATAAGAAAAATACCTGGAAACACATTGGAGCTCTTGTCATAAAGATGAAATTGTGAACATATAAAATCAAAAAAACTTCTATCAAAAATTACCTGGAAGCAAACGTCTGCATCGAATTCACAAGGGACGCAGCACACAATATAAAGGCATTACATAGCACGACGAGGCATTACATAGCGCGACGTCAACGAGAGCTCAGCGGTGAAAGTTATAAAGTGAAAGTGCTACAGCATAATTCGCACACAACACTGGCAACTGACAATTTCAATATGCAGTGTGAAAATAATGATTTATTTTGCTAAGTTTGCGGTCATCAAATCAGAAAAAATACTTCTACAACATTGCAAAAGGAAAATAATCTTTTAACTAGTGCATTCAAGAAAGCATATAAGTTGTTTTTCGGCGAAGAAGACTTGACCGGTGAAAATTACACACCTAATACAGTGTGTCGCCAATGTTAGTATTGTAAGCCAGTAAACTGGATTAATCTCCCAGGTGATCATGATGAAACCAGTTGCTATGCATGCGTAAATTGCACATGTCGTCTAAATCGACATGCTTAGAAGAACAAAATGTATAAAGCAACTGTAACAGCCACACTACCAGTGCTTGCACCTGAAAATTTTGTATCACCAAGGCCGCCAACTCCAGATCGTAGTACAGAATGTACACGAGTGACTAGAGCAAGTGGTGTTACTTACAAAGATCCAGTTGATACCGATTATGAGCCCCAACAGGGAAGAGATGGACCACAACTAATAACACAAATGGAAATGGATTTCATTGTGGCCATATTGGGACTATCGCAGCGACTTGCCATATTTTTGACAGCGTTTTTAAAGCAAAGAAAACTCACACATGGTAATGTGAACTCTACGGCGTACCGCAAACGGCAAGCTGAATTTCAGACTCTCCCTCTACGCTTTAAATGATGGCAATTCGTTCGCTTACTGCAACGATGTAAAAGCTTTGGTGGTAAAAAATGGGAATGAACTGCATCGCTAGTGAGTGGAGATTATTTATTGATGGTTCTGTTTCAAGCTTGAAAGCAGTGGTTTTGCATGTGTCGAACCGAAAACCTTCCATTCCGCTAGCAATGGGTATTAACATGAAAGAAAGCTATGAAACATGGAAAGATATAATGGAAAAAATCAAATAATACGAAAATAAATGGAAGATTTGATGTGATATGCAGGTCATCAACATTTTGCAAGGGATCATCGATAAGGGCGGCTTTCCAAAATTCTTTTGTTTTCTTTGAAATTGGGATTCGCGCTCACCTCTGGATCAATACCAATGTAATTCGTGGAGACCAAACGGAAGTGTGGAGGAACAAATGAAACAGCATAAACTGAGGAATGCACCTTTAATAGACAATACTCAAGACATCTTGCTGCCACCGCTCCACATAAAATTGGGAATTGTTAAAAAATTTATCGAAGTGGCCGTTGTAAATTGCCCAAACGCATTCGACTATTTGAAAAGCGTTTTCCCAAAGCGTAGCGATGACAAAATTAAAAAAGTATTGTAGTAAATTTAAAACGAATTTTTGTTCACCTAATTGTACTATTTACACTATGTTAATGTTTTCTTTTCTGTCTTTATTTTTTGTTTTCATTTAACAGGCGTACTTAATGGCCCTGACATTAGAAAGCTATTCAAGAGCAACTTTGAATCATCGCTTCATGAATATAATCATTCAATGGCATGGATTTACCTTCAGCGTGTATGCACCAGAGTCTTGGGAGGGGATCGAGACGCGGAACCGGAAGCAAGAGAATGGGTAAAAGAAATGCTGTATTATTTTGAGAAAATCGGCACATCGATGACATTAAAGCTGCATTTTGTTCACTTTCATTTTGACGATTTTATCAAACAACTCCCTACCGAATCCGATGAGCAAGGAGAACGGTTTCACCAAACACAATGCCCATGGAAAAACTGTACAAGGGCAAAAAACTCGACACATTGCCCGGTGTATACAAAAAAACTATTATTTTTTATTTTCCAATGTAACATTTACTAATGTGTTCATAGAAATCGAACAGGTACCGTGTAACAAAAAGGTGTTAACACATCACCATTTTTGTAATAGATAGCATAGTATTATAGTGCCATCCCTGCTGAGACTACTAATCCCTACAATACTGAATCATTATTACTAAATTTCCATGCTACTACTCTTTGTTACAACCCTAACTCTAAATGTCAACCCATACCACGTAAGGACTAAGCTTAATGAAATCAGTAATAGTATAACAATGAGACCTGCAACATGCCTTTTCACTTACGGGAGAAGGCTTTATAGTATCTCAATGCTGAAGTAAAGAAAAAACAAATGAAATTAAAAAATTTTCGGGAAATTTTTCACTTTTGCGGCTATCTAAGGGTTACCTAAACGGTGTCAAGAATCATTCCTAGGAAGTTCATATGCTCTAGAAAGTTGTTTATTGAGATCTTAGGTACATTTTTGTAGTTGATTGCACTATGTGTAATTTTTTAAGTCATGGCAAAATTACCATATACGGACACCACTACGTGATAAAAGACTTAAAAAAAAAGACCCGTGTTTCCCAATTTTTCCCAAAGTCATGCACTTTTTTTTTATGGGCCGCCAAAGATTTTGGGCCTCGGTATCATTTTCGTAAAAATGTGATCATTTTCTCAGGCTCATATCTTGCAAACCGTTCTGAGGCAAAGTTGTAGCTCTTGTCATAAAGAACAAAAATTGCGAACACATAAAATCAAAAAAACTTCACCTTCCAGATCAAAATCGCAAAAAACTTAATAAAATTCTATTTTTTTTACCTTTTTTCCCGTGTTCAGGTCCATAGGTAGAAACCGTTCAAAATTCAAGGAAACAATCAACTACAAAAATTTACCTAAGATCTCAATAAACAAATTTCTAGAACATATAAACTTCCTGGGACTTATTCTTAACACCGTTTTTTAATTTCATTTGTTTTTTATTTACTTCGACATTGAGATAAATTTTCGGCAAATTTTTCACTTTTGCGTGCTACCTAAACAGTGTTAAGAATCATCTCTAGGAAGTTTATATGTTCTAGAAATTTGTTTATTGAGATCTTAGGTAAATTTTTGTAGTTGATTGTTTCCTTGAATTTTGAACGGTTTGCTACCTATGGACCTGAACACGGGAAAAAAGGTAAAAAAAATCGATCTTTTTTAAGTTTTTTGCGATTTTGATCTGGAAGGTGAAGTTTTTTTGATTTTATATGTTCTTTATGACAAGAGCTACAACCTTGCCTCAGAGAGTAAATCGAAATTCTGAACGGTTTCCAAGATATGAGCCTGAGAAAATGATCACATTTTTACGAAAATGATACCGAGGCCCCAAATCTTTGGCGGCCCATAAAAAAAAAGTGCATGACTCTGGGGAAAATTGGGAGACACGGGTCTTTTTTTTTAGTCTTTTATCACGTGTTATAATTGGGAAACACGGGTCTTTTTTTCGTGTTGCACTGTGTTGTTTCCTTGAATTTTGAACGGTTTGCTACCTACGGACCTGAACAGGGGAAAAAAGGTCAAAGAAATTTAATTTTTAAAGTTTTTTGCGATTTTGACATTGAAGATGAAGTTTTTTGATTTTATATGTTTACAATTTTTGTTCTTTACGATAAGAGCTACAACTGTGCCTCAGGGAGTAAAAATTCCGAACGGTTTGCAAGATATGAGCTTGAGAAAATGATCACTTTTTTGCAAAAATGACACCGAGGCCCCACTTCTTTTGGGGGCCCATAAAAAAAAACCTGGAGGACTTTGGGCAAAACTGGGAGACAGGGGTCTTTTTTTTGTTGGTCTTTTATCACGTAGTGGTGTCCGTATATGGTTATTTTGCCATGACTTAAAAAATTACACACTGTGAAATTGAAGAAAATGGCCAATTTGACATTGATGTAGTGACAGATTATTAGGTGAAGGTCAGAAATTTACGAATTGGGTCTTTTTACGCTTGAAGAAATTTGGGAAATATTAAAAACTTTCATCCAAATTTCTGAGCCTTCAACTCAAACTGTAGGAAATCTACGAAATAAATTCGATAGAAATAGAGTTCCAACAACCCCGTTTGTAGACCAATTTGTGAATCAAGTTTGTCAGTCCGGGTCCCTATTGAACAAAAGAGCTCGTCTACGTGCTCGTCGAGTGGAGAATATTTCCACTGTGCCGGAAAGTGGCTGTTCGCAGCAATTAAACATTTCTCGCACTTCTTCTCGCAGAATTTTGCATAAACACCTCGATACGAAGGTTTAGGTCCAAATAGTACAAGAACCGACGCCGCGTGGCCATCCAATGCGTTTTCACTTCGCTGAATGGGCTGAAGTTCGCTTGGCTGAATATGAGCTTTTTTATCGGAAAATAATATTTCCCGATGAAGCTCCTTTTCACCTCGGGTCTACGTTAACTAACAAAATTGTCGCATTTGGGGCTCGGAAAACGAGTGGGTGTTTACAGGACGGCGCTACGTGCCACACAACCAACGTTCCACTCGATATTTTACGCACTGTGTTCGAAAACCACATAATCAGCCGATACCGGGAAGTCCACTTGCCGCCTCGCAGCTGCGATTTGAACCCGTTAGACTATTATATCTGAAGCGCCGTGAGAGATGTGTTACGCAAACATTTCCCAGTCCACTGAGGCCTTAAAACACGAAATAGAGGCCCAAACAATCGACAATGTACTGAAAAGTTTGGTTGGTCCAATGAGGTCCTGTGTTAGTAGTATTTTAAATCGAAATTAAATTTCAAATTTTGCATGGCCCACACTTTACTTTCCCATCACATACCAAGAAGGCATAGGCTTACAAACTCTAATTGGGACCTGGAGTTTTACACCGGTTACGAGCGGTATTTTGGCTTTGTACTCGGTAGTCAAACTCAAAATTCAAAATGACTGAATTAAAAATAATCGGTGCTTATAAAAGGTATAGTTTAACATTTTGTTATAAAACCTGAAACCGGTTCCTAACCGGTTTCTCCAACTCGGTTTAAGCCGAAAACCGGTTTCGCCAAAATTGGAATATTCGAAGAAACCGAAACTAGACATTTTTGGAAAACCGGTTTTTTGAATACAAAATAAAAAATGTTTAAACAAAATGTTCACGAAGATCACAGGGTGCCACCGAATACTGCCACCAAAAGTTGTGTTGATTTTTTTTAAAACGAAAATGCAGTATACTGAACACAGTCTACTAAACATGCCGAATCTTATGATAGCAATTCGTTTTATAAAGGTTTTTTCAGGAGGCAGATTTTGAAAAGATCGCATATCCGCAAAACTGTTGAAAAGATCGTTCGCCCCAATCTCGCTCCTGGGCGTTATTGAAGTATTCGATCAACTATAAATAAAAACTCAACCCAAATGTCCAGTGTCCTGATACAAATTTGGTTGCCACAAAACACTTGTTTTAGTTACAGTTAATTACTGTTGACATTGGAATACTGTAAAAAATTTTACTTTATACTTTATAATAAGACACACATAATAACTGTATACCAAAATTGTGCCCACCACCATCTTTTTACACCCACTGTACTTAACGATACAGGACATACATCAAAAGTTAAGCAACAACAACAACAAAAAAACCAGAAATAAAATGCAAGCACAAAGTATAGTTTGTTTACAAAACATTTACCAACCTCCAGACGAGTGTTAAAAGCTTTCCATTTAAAAAACCAATTTCGTGAAATCAGAAATACACCGCCAGCAAAGGTAGGAGATCTAAAACAACATAACAGAGATGTAAAGGAGTCAGAGTGAACACACAGGAAAAAAAGACTGCGGCACCATCAACCAACCAACCAACCATCCATCCATTCATCCAAATATTTGAATTATGAACGAATATCTGCATATTTCTAACATCCGGCACAAAGGAACAACCGCCTAAACTATCAGGGGAAAAAATCCACGGACTGGGTGGGTGGGTGTTTGGTGTTCAACTCAACAACTCACCTAAAAGTTGTAAAAGGATTTAATATTTTATCTCTTGCAATCCAATGAAAATGCAAATTCCAATCAAAACCACCTTTTATGGTGGCCTCTGTAGTTTTGTACTCGCGTGTCTCGACGTCGATAGTATCCAGCAGTGGACTCACGGCCATTCGTTCATTTTCCGACGACATCATTGTGTCCAATAGCGATTCCAGCCACTGTTGATTCACTTCACAGTGGCTGTCCATGAACATCAGATAGTTGCCGCTCGACAACTGGGCGCCTCTGTTACGGGATTTGATTAAGCCCAATCGTTGGGAATTGCGTAGGGATCGCACCAGAGTGTGATTGTTAAATGGTGGGCATGAGTTGAGCCTGATTTGGGTGGCAAGAGTCGCAAATGTGAAATCTATATGGGGAAAAAGAGGGTATTACTCGTAGTCAGTTAGTGAAATGATTGATGAAATCGGTTTTTGAATTTTTAATTAATATTCAGAATTTTGAAAAGAGATTTGATGAGCAAAATCACTTGAAAGCATTTAAGTGCAATTGCTAAGTGTTGATTTACCATTTGGACTGAAGTCATCAATCAATATAATTTCTTGCAGATATTGGAGTGGTGTCCTCTTGTAGATTGAGTGAATTGTTGTTAGAAGCGTCGCCAGAGATTCATTGTGATATGTGATGATTATGGACACTTTAATAGCATGTTGCGCTAACAGATTAAATTTACGTGGGCATCTGAAATTAGAATGTTAAAATGTTCTTAGTACACCCACAGAACCGACTGTTTGAAAAGAGGTTGTAGCAATTGTAACTTCGGTTGTAGCTACAGAATAGCGGTCGACACAACCGAATTGAGGTTGTCACGACCGAATTTATTCCCCATACCAGAAATTCGGTTGAAATAACTTCGTTTTATAATTGATTCGGTTGTGACAACTGAATTACCATTTTTAATCGTTGTACCAACTAAATTTTCTATAATTTGTAATCAATTCGGTGGCACCAGACGAATTCGAAATCAATTTGTTTGCAGCCATCGAATTTGGTGTTCAATTGGTCGCTACAGGCGAATTTGACATTATGTCGGCAACAACAACCGAATTTGGCATTAATTCGGTTGCAACAACCGCATTTATGGAAAATGGCGTCTGTTTGCACAACACAATACAATTCCAATTCGATTCTTACATCTTAATAAATAAATGTACTTATTCCTGGTACAGGCGCCTAAAACTCGAGAACCGCTGGACCTATTGACACCAAACTTGGACAATATGTTAGCTTAGTCGGCAGGAAGGTTTTTCTCAAGTTTAATCTGTGGGCGGAAGGGGTGGGGCGAAAGTATTTTTTTTACTTTTGACCAACGCTCAGGGGATGCCCTAGAACGGTAGAGGGAATAGTGTCTGTTGACGTTCGTCTTTAACTGGTTGATCTCATAAGTGTAAGAGTGTATAAGAGTGTAATCCCTCGCCGGAAGCTTATTGCACATATGTGCTGTTATGCTGAAAGTAGTGTGTAGTTCGATCCACTGGCTAAGTAACAACAAATAGATGTGAATACCAGGACAACCACGTCGGACGGCTAAATACTTTGACCTCTGGTATGAGGTCTTGTACTTCAATGGAAGACTTCCCATGGAAACATTGATATAACTACGAAACACAGCTCACATTTCGACCATGTACCATCGTGATAACAGAATTGGCTACCCTACTCGCACTTACTAGCATCATCGCTCTCTGAGGACTTAGAGGCACCAGCCCAAATATGAGAGTTATATCCCATCTTCGGCCGGATGTACGTGATTAAGACATTAATAAGGTCAGATGAAGTGAAGTGAATCGCCTTCACCGCTACAAAAAGCCCAAACACTTGAATGCTTCTTCGACGCATTAACTAGGTGTTTAATTCATTTGATATCACACTGTATTTTAATGCCCAGAACATCAAGAGTTTCCGATTTTTCAATATCTACAGCACCCACAAAAATATATGACACAGCCGAATTAATTGTGCGATTGTGTGAAAGTAAGTCTTGCGAGAATTAACCTCGACTCGATTCGCTTGACTCCACTCAGAGACCAATGGAAAATCGTGGTTAAGTGAATCGTTCATCACCTGCCTCTTATCCGGTAACTCAGAAAGACTAGGCCGACGGACATGAAGAAGGATACGATTGACATATAGTGCTGTCATCTGCAAATTATAAGATAGAGCTAGCAGTCCGACCGAGTAGGACGTTGATGAAAATTAGAAAGAGAGAAGGGGTGACCGCAGATCCTTGTGAAACCCAGTATTCATTTTATACTCATCGAATGAGATGCTATCCATAGTATAACGACACGTAAATAATCATCCCGGTTTGTGGGTGTAGAAGGTGCGGTAAAAGTATATTTCCTCGCAAAACAACGTTAAAAATTCTAATAATTATTATATTACGATATGAATAGAACGTAACATTAATTATTGCTGTCATGGTTTTATTGCGGTTGTGACAACCTCTAGTGCAATTGTGACAACGTATAAACAGCCTACAGCCTACAAATGCGGATGTGACAACCAATAATTCGGTTGTGACAACCGCTAATTCGGTGGACGTGACTACCTCTAAATTCGGTTGTGGCAACCTTACAATTCGGTCTTGGCTTATTCGGTTGTCTCAACCGAATTTTTTCTGTGGATGTGTGTAATCAATATTTAATCTTAAGTTCATTAAATACTTTTTGGATATGAATTACAATTTTTGACAAATTTGTTGCAAATCCGAAGATCAAATTTGATTCTGCAGAATTTCGTTTAATAAATTGTTTTAAATTATTCACATAAATTTCGGTAGAGTATTGTTTTGGATGTTTTCGAACTAGTAGGTGTTGTTGAAACAATTCTCGTTAATTTGAGAATTGCTTATCCCTAGAATGTGCGATGATATACCTAAATATTTGTGGAGAAGGGAGCTGATGCGATGCCTTGGTAAGCATCGAAATAGCTATATTCCCAACCATCCACCGAAATAATCAATTTCACTTCTTCTTTTTACAAACGTTCTCTATTAAATATTATTTTTAATGGAGCAAATGATCTTGAAGCGGATTATGATTGAAAATCTTAATGAATTATATTTAATTATAAATACCGCGTTCTTAACATGGATTCTTACTAATAACAATACAGGGTGATTCATTCACGACTGGACAAATTTCACCAGCGTGTTGCTTGGTTCATTTCATGAAAATTTATCCATCTACAACCATCTCCGAAAATGCAAGGGAGCGAAATGGCAGCGGTTAGAAAATTGTCGGACTGGTAGTCGGAGGGTACTAGGGTAAAATTGCTAAGTTCTGTACCAGTGGTCGAATTTTTTTGTTGTTGTCCTTTAAGATACCTTTCAGAGTCATTAAAAAATATAAAAAAAGGGAAATCACTGACATATGCTGCTTTCAAAAAAGAATTGGAAAAAAGATATTTTTTTTATTTTTATATATTTATTAATCCAAATATAATTGTCATCTTACATAGATTTGTTCACAATTTATGAGTTTTTATCAACAGAGATATTTCAGCAAATAGTGCGTGTACACTAAAATAATGATTAATTTTTATATACATAATTTGAGTAATTTAAAAGGGCAAAAAGGACAAAGACCTTATTTGAAGGTTGTTAAAAAGGGGTTTCAAGCATTAGGGAAAAATATAGTATATAGTATGGTTATTATTAAAAATAACCAGATATAGTGCAAGATTTCCGGTCTGATAAATTTCTTTTTTTTTAACTTTTATGGTTCTTTACATTCCCTTATTATGTTATAAGGCGAATGATTCATCTTGTTGAAATAGTTTCTATTTAATCGATTTACGAAGTCGGTGAACAATTCCTGTTTCGCTGTGTAGTGCGTCAGTGGAATATCGCCAAGGTTTTTTATTTATCACTTTGTAGGCGTTTTATGTGGCACTTAGCTGAGTTGATCCATATGGGGGATGCAAATGATAATATGGGTCTTATAACACATTTGTAGAGTAAGTTTTTGTTGGTGTAGCTTAGTGACGAGCGCCGATTCAAGAACGGCCACAAAGCTCTAAACGATTTCACTGCTTTCTCACATGATGTCTCAATGTGCTTACGGAATGTAAGTTTTTTATCCAATATAACCCCGAGAAATTTTCCTTCGTTGTTGAAGTTTATAATGTTGTTATCAAAATGTATTTGTCTTCTTGGAAGTCTCTTTGGCGATTTGTTGAATGGGAAGATTATGTTTTAAGTTTTCTACTGATTGATTTTTGTTCTCCACTTTTTGAAATATTTGTTACAGCTAGCAAGGCTACCCTACATTTTTTTCAAGAGGGGTCTAGTTAATTTGCTGGATGAGATAAGAGCTGTATCATCTGCATAATATGCAACATCTATATCTTTTGGAGGCTTAAAGTCTGATATGTAAATTGAGTATAATATTGGGGATAAAATTGAACCCTGGGGCAAGCCTGCCGTTACGGGTTTAAGGGATGAGGTACTGTTATTAATTGATGCTGCAACTTTTTTGTTTTCTTTCCTGTAATCTGCAATAATTTTACATAAATACATCGGGCTATTTACTGATGCTAATTTATAGAGAAGTACATGGTGCCACACAGTGTCAAATGCTTTTTCGATGTCCAGAAGTATTAAGCCGGTGGATCTTTGTATGCGCTTGTTTTTCAAAATCTTGTTTTTGATTCTACCAATTTGGTGGACTGTACTATGTTCCGCTTTAAATCCAAACTATTTTTCAGATATTATCCCAGAGTCTGTAGCATAATCGTTGAGTCGGGAGTGGATCAGTCTTTCAAAAAGTTTTCCGACATTGCTCAGGAGGCTTATGGGTCTGTAGTTCGTGGGATTGTCTCTTGGTTTGTTTGGTTTGTGGATGGCAACTATTTTTGCTTTTTTAAATTCTTTAGGAAGGTAGTTTAGATGAAAACAACTGTTAAAAATACACATAAGTAGTTGAATAGCTTTAACGGGCAGATTTTTCAAGAGGTTATTGGTCATCTGTGGTGCAATGGTTAGTGTGCGCGGCTCTTGTATATGAGAACGTGGGTTCGATCCCTACTCAGACCACCTTACATTTCTTTCGACGACGGTCACCTCGCATAGTGATGGCGACACTATCGAGTACTTAGCCATGAAAAAGCTTCTCAAAAATACCGTTCGGAACCGGCGTAAAACTGTAGGTCCCAATCAGTGAGTGTAAAACAAGAAAGCGCACATCTCACTGATTGTGGGACGGTCTCCTCAATCCCTTCATGGGATGTAATCACATTATCAAATCCGGGAGCTTTCGATGATTTTAATTGTGATAGCAAATTTGAAACCTCTTGTACGGTTGTACAAGTAGTATCAACGGTATTCGGTGGTTCTGCTTTGAGACCTAGGCAAGTGTCGTTGACCTTTGAATCAATGGCATGTTTATAATTTAGAGTGAGTTTGTGAGCATTGGCAAAAATACTTTTCTGTGTCAGTGATAATCTTTTCAGTTCCACTCATTAGATGTGGTATTTTTTGTTTACCTTTGCATCTCAAGGAGCGACTTATTTTCCAAAATCTTTTATCACCTGGTTTCATGTGTTGTAGGAGGTTGGTCCATTTCTGGTCCATTTGTATCTATGAATCTGCTTAGGAAACCAACACACTGGTGATAGAATGACGTTTGTTGGGGGCTGACGGAGCGCTGCTCTTTCCTTTTGAATTTATTCCTCTGGCCGATGATCCAGATAGTGTGATTTGGTAGTATAGTGGCTTCATTTTTGGAGATTATGGGTGTAGATGAAATTCCTAGCCAGCAGAATGAGTTTGTTTAATGCATCAATTTCCCTATCGATTGATTCATTTGAATTATATCTATTAACGGAAAATGATATACTGCGTTCAATTATGTTCCGGAATTTTCCCCAATCCGTATTTCTGAGTGAGTAATGATTATTCCCTGTTGTTTTGTATGAAGAGCATTCATCCATATGACAGATAACAACTCTTGAAAGATAGATACATACACTAGTTCTTCGACTTCTTCGACTGCACTGACCACCTTACATGTCTTTCTAGGACTGTCACCTCGCTTAGTGATAGCGACACTATCGAGTACCATGAAACAGCTTCTCAAAAATACCGTTCGGAACCGGTGCAAAACTGTAGGTCCCAATCAGTGAGTGTAAAACTATAATGCGCACAGCTCACTTATTGTGAGAAGCTCTCCCCTATTCCTTCATGGGATGTAATGGGAAACTATTTATTTATTAATTTATCTAGTATCAAAAAGTTTGAATGTTGACAAAATATAACATATGTGAAAACCAGGAAAATCTCTGGATCCCGAAAATTCTCGGCGGGTAGAGTTTTCAAAACTAAAATACCTGGACTCGAAAAGCTGCACTTACCAGAGGTAGCCACAGCCTACTCAAGGAAGCTCTGGCAACTTTTGGCACATAACCCACGCCCTCCCGGTGACGATCCTGAAGCGCAGTAGAAACCCATTTCCGACTCTATTAAAACTGCCGCGACAACAGTACTTGGTTTTGAAAAACCGATTCGCAACAAAGATGAAGAGTGTCGCACTGCAAATGATGAAAGGAACAAATGATGAACAGAACGTATGGCAATGCTTCAGTCAATTGTAATGCGAGTCGCGACTGTGCGGCATAGATAAGAAACAAAGGACCTAAACCATCTCTTAAGGCGTAAGAAACGGTAGTGGAAATAGCGTGAGAGTGACAAAATTGAGACAATTGAGACCCCCTTCTGTAAAAACAAGGACGGAAATCTCATCGCAGATGTGCAGAGCATGTGGAGAGATCATTTCTCCGCCCTACTGGTATATGATATATCCAACCACGATGGGGCAATCAATCACAATTTGGACGATGACGTTGATTGCCCACCTCCTAACAAAGACGAAGTCAGAACAGCTATTGCCCGGCTTAAGAACAACAAAGCCGCAGGAGCCGATGGATTGCCGGCGGAGCTATTTAAGGCTGACGGCAATGAGCTGGTAAGGTGCATTCATCAGCTCATTAGCAAAATTTTGGATAGATGAATGCATGCCCGGCTATTGGAGTCTCAGTGCACCATGACCCATATTTAATAAAGGTGACCCGAATTTGTGTGCCAACTACCGTTGGCTAAGCCTTTTATCCATGGCATATAAGTTTCTATCGAGTACAATGTGCGGAAGACTAAAACCAAATATCGCTGACCTGATTGGGCCATACCAGTGTGGCTTTAGGCCTGGAAAATCGACAACTGCCCAGATTTTCACGCTACGCCGAATCCTGGAGAAGACCGACGAAAAACAAATCGACACCTATCATCTATTTATCGATTATACGGCAGCCTTCGATAGTCCGATACGGGAGAAACTCTACGAAGCAATGTCTGAGCTTGGTATTCCTGCAAAACTCATACGCCTTTGCAGGATGACCTTGACGAACACCAAATCCGCAGTGAAAGTTGGTAAGGATCTTACCGAACCTTTCGAAACTAAGCGAGGCCTCAGACAAGGTGACACCCTATCGTGCGATCTCTTTAACATCTTAATGGAGAACATTATGAGAAAAGCTACAGTCAACATGAATAAAACCATCAGCTGCAAAAGTCACATGCTGCTCGCATATGCTGATGATATAGATATCACTGGGCGCACAATTAGAGAAGTTACTGCGGTGTTTTCGAGAATTGAGAAGGAGTCAGCAAAAGTTGGTCTGACGGTAAATGAGGACCAGACAAAATTAATGGTTTCAACGAGCAGGGCCTCCACGCGATTAGACCAAAGCGTGAACGTAGATGACCGTTACAATTTCGAGGTGGTGGACGAATCTATATACCTCTGATCTTCCGTAAACAAAAACAACCACATCAGCCTTGAGATCAAGCGGAGAATTGTGCTTGCGAATATATATTATTTTGGGCTAATCAAGCACTTTAGAGATAAAGCCCTCTCTCGAATGACGAAAATCCAGCTATACCAGACTATCATACAACCTGTCTTGCTTTATGGCGCAGAATCCTGGGTCTTATCGCAAGCAGAAGATCCATTTGTATGAGTAGTCGAGAGAAAAATACTTCGGAAAATGTATGGCCCTATAGTGCACAACGGCGAGTATCGGCGACGCATGAACCATAAGCTGTATGAGATTTATCCCGACATTGACATAGTTAAGCGGATCAAAATAACGCGATTGCGCGGGCTAGGCCATATCAGTAGAATGGGTGAAGACGAACCAGCACGAAGGGTTTTCGAACCCGAACTCGAAGGAAGACGAAAAATAAGAAGACCAAGACCGCGCTGGAGGGATCAGGTTAACGTACACTTGGTATTGCCAACTGGAGAATTAAAGCAAAGATCGAACTGGTTGGCGAAATATGTTATCTTCATTTTGTAAGGTCCCTGACCCCTCGTCGTTGTTCGAGACCGAATGAGTAAGTGGTTAACATGAACCCTTACTGAGATGTTGCTGTAACCTCAACTCTGACAGTCAGGAAGGTAGAAATTATCTGCCAACTATATTCCTGATTTCAAGAACTACCATCAGCTGACGAGAATCTCTATACAAGACATCGAGCAATTTCATATCGCCGGTATATGAGGGCTAATGGGCCGGCAAAATTCGTGACTAGTGAACCTGCTTCACTGGACCTCCTTCTACAGAAGTTCTTACGCAGGGGAATGATTGTTTAGAGGTGCAAACAAAAAATTTTTTAGTAAATACAATATAAAATACTGCTGAAAAGAGGAAGCAAACATGTTTGTTGCTTCTGCAAACATTTGATTTTGTCCACGCAAACATTTTGTCCTGAATTTTATTAACACTGCAAACGGTTTGCTAAAGGTCAAACAATGATCTGAATAGTTCGAAATACTTGATATCCATTTGTGCAGGATATATTTGATAATGTCTGAGTTTATCGAGGGCTTCTTAATAGCCAGACACTTGTCTTGAAAATAAGTTTCAGTTCATGATTACTGCAAGAGTGTTGGGTATACAAAATACGACATGAGTATCGAAATTTCCTATGCTTTTGCCAAAGTGTCTGAACAACCGGAATTTTTCAAAAACGGGTTTCAGTTTGTTTTTTGAAAAAGCCAGGTTTCCGATTGTGAAAACCAGTTCAAATGGGTTTTTAAAATTAAATTTGCACATTTACTAATTACATCTATTTATTTAGCGACCGTTTCGTATTGCTTCTTTAAAACTCAAAACTCAAAATTTCGTACCTTTATTTAAATTTGGCAATCATGTTTGAATTTGAAATTAAAATTTAAAATATTTCCAATTTGGAATGCGTGTCTAATATACAATTTTACAGTTTTGTGTAAATTCACAAACAACTCACTTAAATTTAAAAGTCATATTGTGACTTGAAAAACATTTTCATGTGTCTCATTAAGCATAAAAAAATTTATTTAAAACCAAATTAAAAATTTTTTAAAAAAGATCTTCCAAGCTCTTAATTAATTCGTATTCGTATTTTGAAATTCGCAACAGTAAGTTGTCTTGAAAATATTATTTAGAACTTATGCAAGCATATAATCATATTTGATAATAGGAAACATATTTATAATTCCAAAATTTTATTCAAATTTGAAAATCATAACTTTTATTATTGAATTTTAAAATTTTTAATGATATTTTTCGAATACGTGCATAGGAATTCTCAATTCAAATGAACTCTTGTTTGCATATATTTTGCTGCATTTTTCAATAGCATCATTCCAAACAACCGCTGATGAAAATCTGTGATTATAAATAGCTATGCGGTTTGCCAGGATCAGGATAACTTCTGTTGTAAAATTTGTTTTTTAAAAACTATGCCGGTGTGTGATGGAAATCGATCGATTTGAATCGAATACGATTTGACATAATAATAATGTTTTTTGTGCAAGTAATGGATATCAATTAATTTATTCCTCAACATCTGTCATTTGACTCGATCGATTTCCATCACCTGCCGGTATATGGGTGATTGTTCGGAAATTGTTATTTTTCAGATAGCAATTTTTCCAAACCTCGATATGTCTGCAGTACCATTTTTTTACGTTTCTGAATGTTATCATGGTCCAAAAGTATGATCTGAAGATCACTATACTACAGCACCAAAGCAATCGAAGTTATGGAGCATTGATGGTATTCCGATGCCACGGTAGTGACTGCCTGAACGAAACTTGACAAATCAAAGTTTTGATATGATAAAACAATTTTATATATATATCAATTGAATAAAACGCACTATTTTAATGTTTTAACTAATTTATTTAGTTAACTTCGCCAATAGACTAATACCTTTCACGACCTACACACGACTGACGATTGCCACAAGATATGTCAAATACTTCACTCTCGTTTTTCCAGGTCTTCGCAAAAGCCTACTGTGTTGTCAGGTCTTTGCAACAGCCTACTCCACATTAATCATTCAGTGTCAAGAAACCATTACTTATCAATTTTAGTCAGTATTGGAAACAATATGACACGGTTGTGACAGCCACGGTTGTGATTTTCAGTGTTTAACCTAACTGTGCTCCAGACCGGTTTGGAATTCGACAAGTTCCAAAGACAATGAAGTTCAGGCAATGAAATATTACTTTCATAACCGGGAATCAAGCCTAAATATCGTACGGCATATGTGAATCATAAGAGAACGGTTGTGACGGATTATTTTCTGACTTAGCTTTTTAATTTTTCGAATTGAATTCCCCTTCGTATACATGTGCGTGTGTTGACTTCTGCCGGTGTAAATACTGCCACTACCCCCTCCACACCAAAATGCCAGCAAGTGGGTCATATTGAAACCCCGGAGATGGCGCCACCACTGCCGAATTAAAATTGTACAAAATTCTGACAAAACTGTTGGACGGACTTCGTGGACCGTTCAATAACCATGGAACATATACGCAGGTAACTTCTTTCAAGCCACGTCCTTGACGGATATTACTGCTGAAGTCCTGAATTCGCTACGGAGGACAGGCCATGGTTGTGACATTTTGAACAGTTTTTTCTCCCTAAAACCGACTTACACGGTTCAGAATGCAATGTGTTTCAAGGAAATAATAGAGTACCATCGTAGCTTCGGGAACATGTCGTAATTTAATCACCATTCGACCATTTTAGGGTGGGAAAATTCAAAGGACGAGAAAATGACAATTTCCGAACAATCACCCATATCTCTTTTAATAGAGATGTAGAATGGTCTTGAGCTTGAATAAATAAAATACTTTATAAATTATAATATATGGCGGAATAAAACAAGTGTCGTGCCTAACAATTTTTTTTAAAGATATTTAAAACAAATTGACACAAATTTAACACAAATTGCGAAAGTCCTGTTTATAATAAAAAACCGGTCACAGGTTTTTCGGTTTGGGGTTTTGACACTCTAGCTTCTGCCCGGCCCTGTATATGGATAGGAGAGAATATTTAGGATCTTGCCCCTGTTTTACATTTAAAAACCATTGTGGAGTTAAGGAGGATGATCCTACCACCTTTTTTGCCACATCCGAGGACGTTAGGGTGACCACATACTGGAATCGCTTGCCTTGAACGCCCCTTAACCACACAAGACCTTTTCAGGTCATAACTATGAAAACGAAGCACGACGCCCCGTAATATCACATTGGTCCTCAGTGAAGACTAAGTTTATCAAGAGGAGCAGACACTTCTTCTTTAATTCTATACTATCACCAGAAACACTGAACAACAAAGTCAGTAAGGACTACCTTTATCAAGAGGGGCAGGCACTTCTTCTTTAATTCTATACTATCACCAGAAACACTGAACAACAACGTTTCATCAAAAGTGAGCGACAGGAACATTTGTCGCCATAATGTAATTTTTATTGCAGCAACGACAAAATGTTCATTGGGGCAACGAATTGTTTACGTTGTCATGATTAACTATGTACGTTATTCTGAAGAAACTAGTCATGGAAGTAAAAACATGAAAATAACGGGTCCAGCAACATATTGCAGAAAACACATATATGTTTGCAAGCATGGTTTTCGTGAATTGAAGATCTGCTTTTTTTCAAATCCACATTTGGGTTACAAACACATATATTATAAGATAATAATAAACAACGTATAATATTGAACAGAAAACACAATATGTTTGTGGACACGAGTATACTATGTTTGCGATAGGCTACAAACACGTTCACTCCGGTTCACTTATTTAAAGCACTAAAAATTCCATATTCAGCAGCCTGTATCTTTTGCAATTTATAACCGATTGCAGAATTTTAAAATGGAAATGGAAGCTAGACATCTTGAGATATAAAAAAAAATCATGACAATAGTAGTTTCTTAACTAAAGAACTTTTTTGGAGCAGTTTATAAAAAAAGTCAAAAAAATGTGTTTTTTTTTTGGTTCACTGGAATAAAGGCACTTTATTATATTTTAATTATTTTTAAAGTAAGCGATGGTTTTTGTATGGAGCATTTGTTTAATACAATTTATTACATCTTAATCATTTTACAAGTCAAAATGGCAAAACAAAAAATTTTAAATCTATCGAGAAAAATTAAAATCGATGTTTACCGATCTGAAGGATATTGTAACCGCGCAACAGCTAAAGAAGTTGGACGGATCCCAACAGTTGTTGACAATTACATCAAGGACTCCGAGGGGAATGGAATAAATTTTAAAGGAAGGGGTTCATTGTCTTTATCTACGTATGAGAAAAGAAAAATCATCAGAATTGCTTCTAATTCCGCCTTATCCTTGTCAAAAATAAGAGCTCCAGCTGGAGTGAAAGCGAGCAAGTCATCAGTACGCACAGCAATTAAGAGCTTTGAGTCTCTTAAATACCTGAAATTACAAAAAAAAAGCGCCACCTAATGCTCCTCGTAAGGAAAAGCGGCTTCAATTCGCAAGGAACTACATGGTATTGGATGTGCAGCCAAGAGGTCATGTAATTGAATGGAGAACCGTTGTATTTACGGATGAGAAGAAATTTAATTTGGATGGGCCTGATGGCCACAACTGTTATTTCCATGATCTGCGTAAAGAAAAGCGTTTTTGAACCTACATCACAGGGCGGCGTTATGGTGTAGGGTGCTATTGCGTACTATGGCACCATCGATCTTTAATTTCAAGTGCGCAAATGACTGGTGCAAGCTATAAAACGTTATTGGAATCGGTTTTTCCGATGTTCAGTGAACTCGTTGATCCCACATCTTGGATATTGCAACAGGATAATATGCCTATAAACAACGCCAGAGTAGTAAAGGACTTCATTGCAAGCCAAAATGTTAATATTCTTAACTGGCCAAACATTATCGAAAATGTCTGGGGTTGGTTATCTCGTAAGGTCTATAAAGTAGGTAGACAATTTGATGACAAGCATTCACTAATTCAGGCCATTAAGGATGCTTGGAATCAAATTTCGTTCGATTACATATTTCTCTCAATGAAAACTTGTCTATTTGAAGTTATTAAAAACAAAGGCGGTTGTACCCGTTACTAATAGTTCTTAAATAAAGTAAAATAAATTGAAAAAACAAGAAAAACAGTTTTTTATTAAAATTAGTTAAAGTGCCTTTGCGCAAGTGAACCAAACAAAAATAACACATTTTTTTGACTTTTTTTTATAAATTGCTCAAAAAAGTTCTTTAGTTAAGAAACTACTATTGTCATGATTTTTTTTATATCTCAAGATGTCTATCCTCCATTTCCATTTTCGAATTCTGCAATCGGTTACAAATTGCAAAAGATACAGGCTGCTGAATATAGAATTTCTAGTGGCTTTAAATAAGTGAACCGGAGTGTATTTGTATCCAAACAACAACATTTTACAAATTACATTATAAAATTTTTAGAATTTTTTGTGTAAACTCAAATTTAATTTAGAATTTAGAATGGATAAATAAATCAAAATTGAACAAACAGGTGCAGAGTTTCGAACAGACTCAAATTATATATTGCGTGCCATTCAATTCGGCAAATTTGCATCTGTGGATCAACAGTTACAGTTCGCGACAACGAACGGTGATGGTATGGAAGTCTCGGGAAAATTTAAAGGAATCGAAATAATGTTTAAATATAATAATAATTTATGGAAGCTCAAGACCAATAAATTTCAAATATATCATTTTAAAAGACAGACCGAATAATAAAAAAAATCTGCAAGGGAGTAGATGAAATTTAAATATTATTAAATATCATTATATCAAAAATGAGGAAATTGGAAATATTTTATTAGTTCCCAAGCCCACAGAGACTAAACATAAACTTGATTACAAAATCCCATTGCTGTCATCAACATCTTTTTGATTTGATTTCTTGTCGTACCTGTAATCTCGTGTATCTGGTATATGACGTATTATCGATTTAACATCCGGATCACTTAACCCATGAATACCCGCATAACATTCGTTTGAATCTTCAAGGTCCGCAATCTACAAATATTGCAAAAACGCATTTTTCTCATATCATTCGAACATAGAAGCGGCTTCATATTTACTCGAAAAATAAAAAGATAACTACAAAATGTTATTAAAATGATAACAATAAATATCCATAAATTTATCGGAACACATTTCATGTCTTAACTTTCTCACACTTGGCCAACGAATTTAAAATCAACACTACCCGCTGATAACCTGACTGTAAAACTAGAAACCCCCAATTGATATGAGTTTGGATGGTGATTGCGGCGTCGCGTCATCGTGCCCACAATGAAATGTTTGCCTAAAAAATAAAAATCACCAAGAAACCTAAAGCAAAATTCATAAATCAAAGACACAGAAGAAAAAAACTGTAACAGAATTGTGTTTCTTTTTTTTTTTTTTTTTGTTTTTATTAAGTTATCGTGATTATACAACGCGTCATCAGAATGTGTACGATAAATATAGATAGATAGAGTCGTTACTTTGTTAGTAACTTATACTCGTCGAACTTGGCGGAAGTGGTGGGTGAAGGACGTGGTGTGGCTGGTAGCTTCTAATCCTCCTCATCCATCTAGCCAAAGAGTCAACCAGCCACCCTGCCAGTCAGCCAACCATTCATTCGTTAAATCGCTGCTGATAATAATGGCAAACATTTTTCATTCATTCTCGAATGTCTCAATCGTGGAGGTACAAAAACAACCTGAACATCAGTCGAAAGAAGCAGCAACATGACAACAAGGTGTTAATTTTTCTTGACTATAAGTTCAAGACAACCATGAAGAAGACAATAAATAGAGCACAGTGTTTTGGAACCAAGCAAAAAGCAAAACATTAAACAACTGAAATTATATCTCGTGAAAGAATAGGAATGAGGAATACGAAAGAATATGAAAGAGTTTCTACAGCCGAATGCGGTGGGTGGTGATTATTTTGAGACTTTTAATTGATTTTTGGAAAACCCAAATTTCGAACAAACCGAAAACCGGTTATTTGACATTGGTTAACCGGTTAGCCGGTTTCTACTCAATTTGTGTTCGTATCCTTAAAAAATTATATAATTTTGGAATTTTAATGAAATTCTGGACTAAAAAACATGATTTCCATTTCGAAATATGATTTTATACTTCAATACTGACATTTCCAACCAATATATTTATTAAAATTTGAAAATGATTTTATGATATGAATAAGAATTTTAATTGTTTTCCAAATTTCATAACGAAAATTATTTTATAATAAATGTTTCGAACTTAATAACATTTTCATGCATGAAAATCTCTTTCAAATTTGGAATTTTGATTTTGGAATTTAAATTAGTATACTATGAATTTGAATAAAACTTTTAAATTTTATATTAAACACGCATTCTAAACTGAAATATGATTTAAATTTTAATTTAAAATCAAAACATCATTGTGGAATTCAATTAGAGTTGTAAAGTTTTGAGTTTAGAGCAGGAATAAGTATATGTAATCAATTGCAAATGTATTGGAAGTGCTACATATGTAATTTAATTTAAAACAAAAAAAAACGAAAAAACCGGTTCTACTGGTTTTTGCCAAAATTGAAAACCGAAAAATGGTTTCTTTAAAAACTAATTTTTCGAACAAACCGAAAACCGGTTTTAAAAAAATTCCGGTTTTTTGGGCACTCTAATTCCAAGTAAGTCAACTAATTTCAGGTCACCCTAGATAGGTTCGGTTATTATTGACCAGGGTTCCTATTTCGTGGGGAATAGGTTATTCCTGGTAACCCGTTAACCACCGTCGTGGGGAATGAGTAAAGATCGTTCACCCATCTCCCACAGGGTATGGGGAAAATAATGGATAACTACCCACAGCGATTGACAGAGTTGTATTTATCCCCATGTGTAACCCATGCACATCGCCGTGGGGATTGGGTAATGAACATTTACCCATTACTCACAGGGTTTGGGGAAAATAGTAGGTAGCTACCCACGCAAATCGGGAATTACCCATTACCCACAGGGTAATGGGGAAAATAATGGGTAGTTACCCACGATAATGGGAAATTACCATCACGATTGCCCATTACACATGGGGAATGGCTAAGAGGCCTTTAGGCATTACCCACGGCGATGCACTGAAAGAAAATCTTTTCATCAAATCGATTATAAATGTCCATCAATTACTCTTCATTGAATTGATGAAATTTGGCATTCTTCAATTTGAAGATTGTGCTTTTCTTTAACCTTACATAGTATTGAAAAAATAAAGAGAACGAGAAAAAAGTAGTAGAAAATTTAAAATAACTACATAATTCAAAATAGTGCAATGGACCGAAAACATTATCCACGCGATGAGCACTTTCTATGTGGTCCTGTACGCTGTTACTGCGGATTTTTTGGGATGAAAAATAGTCAGGAAAGTTTGGCTACTCACTAACAAACAATTTACATAAAAATTATGACCAATTTACACCAAATTGGTGACAAACTTACATCAATTTGATGACAACCTTACATGTAATTAATGAAAAATGTACAGGAAATTGGTGAATAATTCACATCAAAATGGGAACAATTTACATCAACTTGATGACAAACTTACATCAAACTAATGAAAAATGTACATCAACTTGATGTAGCGTTGTCGTTGCATCACCGTAAACTATTGATGAAATTTTTTTATCAATTCAATGAAATGTGAAATGAAATGAGGAATTGTTTCTTTCAGTGTGGGTAATGGGTAACACAGGGTAACCTATTCTTATTTTTGATCGAAAACGTGACAAATTTAGAAAAAGTTTTCATTACGGAAGAATTTTCAATACGGAAGAAATTTTTGTTTGAATAAATCGCCAAAATAGGGATCCGCTAAAATAAAAGAATAGCTTTAACTCGGTAACGGTGCGCCCAATCGACAAAACAATAATTGTTTTACCTCCGTGGGAGGCTTTAAACAATGGATATATTTATTATGTATTTTTTAAAGAAAAACTTGATAAAAGAAAAACTATTTTCAAGTAAACATTCGCTAAAATGCCCATATGCCTACTTATATATCTCAAAAATGGGGAACCGGCATTTACACTTTACCCAAGGGTAACCCATTCCCATGTTAATCAAAAATATGAAAAATTTAGACAAATCCGCAATATCTCAAAAGCAAGGCATTCAATGGACGCACCGTTTCCGAGTTATAGCCACGTTTTTATTTTAGCGATTTCCTTATTTTTACGATTTTTTAAAAAAAAATAATTCCATACGAATTTGACCAGTTTACGAAAAACCCTTAGAACTCCCAAAAATTTTGTATTTTTCGATTGGACGCTCCGTTTCCGAGATACAGACATGAGGGCGTTTCAGCAATTTTTAATTTTGAAAAAGCCTCCACTGGAGGTAAAATGTTTATTATTTTTCCGATTGGACGCACTGTTTCCGAGTTATAGCCACGTTTTTAGTTTAGCTACTTTCTATTTAATGGCGAAAATATCAACCCTGTTGCTGATGCACAAAGTAATTCATATGAGAAATCAAAAAATTAAGTTTTGTTGACATATGAACACCTAGTTTCTCAAAAGCACTTAGCATGGTATCGACGTATATTCGAGCAGTAGGGGCACGATTTTTGCCTAGAAAGGTGTAAATAACGTTTTTAATGCTTTTCCATGCGGCAAGTTCATTTGGTGCCAGTATTTGCTCCAATTGTACTCCCGCTACAGAATCGGTTGTCAGAACCTTGTTATTTTCGAAAAATTTTCATTTTGTTTCACAGTGTAATCAGTCATTGCATAAATGTCAAATTGCTCATCTGCTTTGAAGGAACGGGGGGTTCAAACTCCAAATGTTACGTAGCCTACCCTTTACATAGCCAACTGAAAGAGTCTCTTGATGAAACCCTGTAGCACATATCGCACCCTACATACAAAAGCGTCGTAACTCAAAATTTCGAGAATTTAATTTTTTGCTTAAAGACAATCACTGAGATCTATTTCTATCTGCTGTAACAATCTCGCGTCGGCATCTCTTCCCTTTCGATAAAAAGCCAGGATCAATATGTCGACTTTTGAGACTTTTCATACATTTTTTAACTTTGCTACCTAGTTTTTGGCCTTTACTGAAAATTTGTAAATTTCGAGTTGTAACACTTTTGCATTTAGAGTGCGATATATTCGTGTATAAGGTTATATCCCATGAAAAGCAATGGGCACTAGGGCGGGTCAAATTGTATGGAACGATTTTTTTTTGATGAAGTGTATAGCAAAAACGTAATCTATAGGTGATTCTGATAAATTTTGCTCAAGAGACCATAGCTCTAAGCCGGATTTGGAGCCCCCCAAATTTTCAAAATAGATATTAGTGTTAATAGTATTTTTTTGTTGAAACCTTGAAAATGTTGATTTTTTCAGATCGATTTTCCTACAAAAAGGAGTTCGAAAACATAAAAATTTATCGTAATAGAAGTTGTTGGAAATTATCTGAACTTTCATAATCTGCAAAAAAAAATCGAAGAAATATCAGAATTTATTAGTTAAAAGTTCATTTTAGGCTATTTTTCGACAAAAAATTCTTGGTATATAAATATTGGTATACAGATTCTGAAAGGTGATAAAAATACCTTTCAAACAAGCCCACATTGAGAATTCTACAATAATTCTATCCGATTTTATGACGAATTTAATTAACTTGTTCTATGTATATATGGAGAAATATCAATTTTGAAATTTTGGGGGGCTCCAAATCCGACTTAGAGCTATGGTCTCTTGAGCAAAATTTCTCAAAATCACCTATAGATCACATTTTTGCTATATGCTTCATCAAAACATTTAACCCGCCCTAATTGGCACCCATAGAAAAATTCGGTTGAAACCGTAGAATTAGCCGTAAAAGAATTTAGAAGTTGTCACAACCACACTAAAGGTGGTTTCTGTCCAGTCCGATGTTGTTTCAACCGAATTAAAATGTTGTCAAAAATGTCTCAACTAAACTACATGTTGTCACTACCGAATTCGGGATTATCGTAGCCGAATTCCAGATTGCCGTTGTCACAGCCGAATTAGATGCTGTCACAGCCGAAGTTGAAGGTTGTCACAGCCGAAGTTGGATGTTGTCATAGCCGAAGTTAGAAATTGTCATTGTGATTAATTAAAAATACAGTTAGTGGGAATTGTTAATATTTTATTGATGATTTTCACAAATAACTATAAACCGAGAAAATATATGGTAATATATGAGGTCATCTTTAGGAAAACAAATTGACTTTACTTGTCACTTGCGATCTTATTTCAACGTTCGACTATCTTTCCCATGATACCACACGAATTCTGGCGTGTTGTGTCTGTCGTGTTAGGTCCTAAACCAAACCATTCGACCATTATATACAAAGATGATGGTATACTATCATATCAGGGGCGTGCACATCGCATACCACCACCTTGAAAACTCCAGATCTGTTGCTATCTGCTTGCACTGCACACTGATAAATGTAATTATTTTCTGTAAAATTAGACGGAACCATAATTTCAACATTGTTACTTACCATTCTTAGTAACCTCAAAACAAGCCTTTATATCACGGCGACAGCAAAAATTTTACAGTCTCTAACCTTTTCAATACAATATTTGTCATTAAACTGCGAAAAAGATAATTACAGTAACCGAATTAACTCAAAATATGGTCGTTGCAACCAGTTTAAGGCCAAATTCGGTTATTGTGGCAGAATTGATACCAAATTCGATAGCTGCCACCGAATTGATGTCAGGTTCATGCTGCACCTGGATTGATGGCACATTCGGTTGCTGCAAACGAATTTGGTATCAATTTCGATTGTTGCATCCGAAGGAATTCAAAATGTAGTTGACAGAATGAATATATTTAAAGATTTAGTTGCCACCCGAATACAATTATTAAATTAAGTTGCTTCAATCTAACTTCAGTGTTGGGGACTAAATTCAGTCTTGGCAATTCCAATTCGGTTATGTTTCATAATTTCCCTTATGGGAATTTTTATTCGGTCTGTTTTCTAGTACTTACAAATTTATTCAAGCTCAAGACCTTTTTAAATAATATAAAGTTATTATCTTTATATTACTTTCAAAAAAGTTGAGCATAAAAATGTTCCAATGATACCAAGGCTGTCTGTATAGCTATTTCGGATCTTGCCAAGATCTTCATCAGCAGACGTTTTTGGTATGTTTTTGGTGAATTCTTCAAAAATATATATCCAGAAACAGTCATCATATTAATGAGAATTCCTTCATATACTCGTTTACTTTTTAGAAAGTAATATAAAGATAATAACTTTATATTATTTAAAAAGGTCTTGAGCTTGAATAAATTTATAAGCAATTCGGTTACGGTAACCATAAGTCGATGGCAACAGCTGAATTTGCGTTTGCTACAACCTACGTTCAAACAAATAATTCTCTGAGAGCAGTTGCTTTTTTGCTCAAGTACAATGTTTCTAGTTTTGACACTCCGGTGCTGAACTGTACTTTGAGACGCTCTTCATGGCTAAGTAATTGTTAGTGTCGCCATCATTAAGCGAGGTGACCGCCGCCGCAAGAAATGTAAGGTGGTCAGATCAGGGGTCGAACCCACGTTCTTATGTACAAGATCCGCGCACACTAGCCGCTATTAAGGTCATGCGACCCAGGAAAGAAGTTATGCGCTTTAGTGTATAAAATATATAGATTAAATCAGTGATCCAATGGTTAAATGATTTAATAGATCTCAGTAAGAATTTATTGAAAGCAGCCTGTACTTCGAGATCCATATAATACCTTCATTAATTTTCAACTAAAGAAAAATTTCATTGGATCAGTAAAATTAATGTATAATAAATAAACAATATACTTATAGAAACGAAAATTTAAAAAAATTTATGAAATTCATCAAGCAATCGATAAAATGTTACTATAAAATTTATGTTTTCGTCTTTGTCAATTATTTATTTATAATAAATACAACATTAATGTTATGATTTTCAAGATTAAAATTGTTAAAAAAGGATATATACAAATTCAAGATGAACGATTCTTGTCTGCGAAATCCTACAGTAAAATCTATTCCACAATAAATTGGCAAAACAGTTGCATATTTTTCCGGTTACTTTGGTGCAGTTTTCTTGACCTTGTTTCAAAAAAGGACAAAAAGGAGTTCTGGAAATAAAGATAGAGAATTTTTGTCTACGACGACCCATTGTGAAATTTAACGGGGAATAAATTCGTGGAACATTCTGAATCCGCAGCGGGTCATTTTACACCCTTTCAAGTTACAATCAAATTGTAACCACAAATTTGTTACAAAGCTGTCACCATTTTTTGTATCTGGTATTCTGGTAACACGGTGACAACGAAAAATTCACCTCGTAGCAAATAATTCACCTCACAATAACAGATTGTCAAAAGCAGGGACAACAAAACAACAACATATGGTTTTCTGCACAAAATGAACGAGGTAAAAAAAGGGAAATTAAGTATTTAATGTATTTATGATTTATTGAATTAAAATGAATACATTATTATTTAAGGAATTTAAGCGCACCGCAAAGGCACAGCTGGAATGCGATATTGCCTTTCTCAAGGAACATCCAGAGATGCTAAGCGGACAGAATACACCTGCACATCCGCGCCAAATAGAAGAAGAACTTTACTTTAGCGCCAACTCTCTGATCTGCATCAAAATTTCACCACCGACAAAAGCTTCTGCGCTGAGTTCAAAAAGTTGTTTCCCGCCCGCGGTCGGTCCAACTTCTTTAGATATAGGTCTTTAAAGCTTGAGTATATAATCGTTCGTATCTCCGGTATTTATATTCCGATCTGGTTGAAATGGGTATCATTACAAAGGTCTTTATAAGCTCTATAAACCAGTGCATAAACATATTTATTTTTATTAACCTATTGGGGAGCCATTTAAAAAAACTTTTTTCAACCTCACTTTTCTGCTAAAAATTATTTTTTTCTTTCAACAAAATGCGCCATTATACATATGTACTTATTTTTTTAAAGGTATATTACTCACCAATATCCCTAGAAAGACCGGAGATATTTACGTTAAAAATTTTGTAATACATTTCGCACTTTTTCAATCTTTCTAACACAAAATCAAATTCTTTCTTCTTTCTGCTCCATTTCCATAGCACAAAGTAACAAAAGTCCTTCCTCCATTAATTATGCCCTCTTGTCGTTTTGGTACAAAATATATTATTAATTTTTCCCGTATACAGTTTTATTTTTTCCTTGCAGAATTAATAAAATGTTTTTGTATCAACTTTCCGGCAAATAAAACAGCTGTTACGCGCTGTTACCTCCTCTTTGGCAGATAACAGTTTTTGTTACTTTTGTCACCAAAAAAAATGTGTCAGAATATCGATTTGTGACAATTGTCACATTGCTGTCAAATAGTAACCGTGGTGACTTTTGTAACCCTGCCAGAATAGAGATGTTAGTGTAAATTGTTGGTACTTTTTGTACAAAGGACGAAAAGGCGCCTTTAAACTTTGAAATAGAGCATTTGAATATTCTACGAAAATAATCCCTGTCAAATTTCACTGAAGACATGTTATCACAAGAATTCGCTCAATTCAATATTTATACTCGATTTCTAAATTTATCTGGGACAGTATGGGATATGAAAGTTCAAACTTGCCACGCCCATTAAATAAAGTGTAGCTTCACAGCGGTCCAAATTTTTGGGGTTTGACTATACTCACCTAGTGTGATCATTTGGCGCAGGAATCGTCCACCCCCAAATCAAAAACCTATATTTTGTTGCATAGTGTAATCTAAATTCTTCATTCAATCATTGTAGAATATTTAACTAATCTTGTCTATAACTCCCTTTCGTAAATTTTTAAAATTTTGATGAAACTATTTCACAATACCTATGAGATTTAAGAAACACTTCATATTAATGAATAATTTATAAATAATACGAAGAACATTCCTCCGTTCAGTAATGCTAATTATGTCCTCGGCAGATGTCCTCATTGAGATCCCTATAATCAGGATCTGGGATAGCGTTTGACTGTCACTTATTTGAGAGTTCATCATCTAACCGATGTTTGTACAGCATTTAATTATTCACGCTGAAAAATATCGGCCCAGCAACATACTGCAGGAACAATTTACATGTTTGCAAGCATTGTTTCCGTGAATTGAAGATCTGCTGCTTTTTGTTTCTTTATTGTGACAGACAGTAGTGTTATCAGCAATTTTCCACAAAAAAAATCCACATTTGGATCACAAATACATATGTATGTATATTATTACCTATTAATCATTGTGGTCCAAATATGTTTTATTGAATAGCAACCACAATGTGTTTGGACACAAGTATACTATATTTGCGACAAGCTACAAATACGTTATATTTGCATCCAAATAGCTAAAATGACATATTTTTCAAAGTGTACTACAGCCGATACTAAAGGGTGATGTTTTTGCTATTTGGGTTTTGAAAATTGAAGAAAACACAGAAAATTTGAAAAATGTATACTTTTTAGAGAAATTTTCATACAAATGTTGCCCACGACTACGCTTCATGTGGTCCATACTGAAAGTCCAATCTTGACACGTGTAACTTTTTATTTATTTTGTATCATACCAACACTGAGGAGATGCCCCCTATAAATGCAGTGCATTGTGTTGGTGAAGGAAAATTGAGGTAGAGGATTGTGGAAAGAGGGAGTAGAGTCCATTGACGTTTGCCTTGAATCTTTGTATGTCACAATTGGTGGGAAATACACTAGCCGGAAGTTTATTCCACATACAGACCTATCAACACCATCGCTCTGCTCTGGACACGGTGGAGAAGCTCCAAAGATGTCCTACAAGCACTTGGGAGTCATATATGTCCTGATGTAGGTGGTGCAGATATTAAGAAGATCAGATGGAGTGAAGTATTGCTTGCACCACTTGATTGCATCTTTCTACACGTCAAATACATGTTTTGTCCAACGAACATCACATTATATGTTCATACCCAGAACATCAAGAGCGTCTGATTCATCAATATCCATGCCGCCCATAGACAATGACGACTCACCTGGGTCAGCAATCCGCTTTTCTACAACAAGCAACACTGGGTCTAATGGACACTAGATCCCGGACGAGTGTTTCATTCATCTTCCGGCGTTTGACTTCAATCTCTTGAAGACTTGGCCTACGGTCGAATGAATAAGACTGACAGAGATTATTGTCATCCGCAAAAGAGTAGATTATATTCAGAGTCTGACCCAGGAGATCGTCAATGAAAATAAGAAAAGGAGAGAGAGAAAGAACAGAGCCTTGTGGTACAGCTGCAGTCAATTTATGTTCGTCGGATGAAACCCCACCTACAACAACTCGTATAGTGCGATCTCTGAGAAAACTCGATATAAGTTATCACCGATACCAAAAGCAGCGAGCTTTGGCAAGTGCGCATCGTGCCAAACTCTGGCAAAGGCCTTAGGAATATCAAGAGCCTCTACCTTACTATCACCAAGCCGGTGGATGGATCGGCACCACTGTTCCAAAAGGAACGCCATCAGGTCTCCAGCAGATGTAATTCTACAGAAACCACACTGCCGATCATTAAGAAGGTCATTGGGCTCAAGAAGGTTATGGTCAACCATAACCTTCGAGAGCGCGGAACAAATTGCAAATGGGCGGTAATTTGCAGTGTTACTTGCATCACCTTTTTTAGGGATTGGCTGGGCATTAGCAACCTGCCAACGCGTCCGGAAGATTCCCGCACGGTATGCGTGGTTGACAAGGCTGCGCAGTGGACGTGCCAGCGTCGAAAAGCACCTACTCAAGACCAGTGCAGATATGGCTTCTGGGCCGGGGATTTATTTACGACAAAATTCGCAAGAACCTGTATAACTCCTCGCGGTCGAAAAAATATCTTGGGCATCGAAAAAGATACGTAATTTATCACGGAGAGTGGTTGATTGCTTCTTGATTACTTCCTCTAGGGAAAGAAAGGACTTTAGCATGAATACGCTGTTCGTATAGAAGAACTTTGGTACACTTGGATCTTGTATGTTTGCGTAGCAGTTCAGTATTAACGTTTTTGTTAGAACACCAGTCTCTTAACGCGTCCTCTTTGAATCTGACAGCATTCTTGCATATCCGTTACACGAATATTTTTGCGATGGTTTAATCGAAATAATTTTCGCCGGGATGAATGAAGTCGTACCAATCAAAATTATCTTCTCGATCATTTCCATGTCATTGTCCAGAAAACAAAGCATCCAGTTAAAATTCTGATAAAAGTTGTTGAGCTTAGAAGCGAGACGAAAAGCTGAATACGAAACGGACGCTGAAATGATACAGTGATCCGAATTACCAAGAGCTGCAATCATGTTAACTGCGTACTTTTCAGGTTGCGAAGTTAAGAAGAGGTCAGGTAAATTTTGGTTGTGCCCTTGAACACACGGAATGTGCGTCGGTACATTCACTAATTACGATAAGTCATTATTATTTTGTCTTCCAAGGCAGCAATCATAGATGGGTTGTCCCTATAGACGAGAGACTTCACGTGCCCCCACAAAAAATGGTCGAGTGAGGTGAAATCACACGAACGAGGCAGTCAGTTGACAGCGCCACATACGTGAGATTAAGTGCTCACCAAACACGACTCTCATTTGGTGCATGGTATTGTGTGCAGGGTGACATGTGGCAACGTGCTGTTGAAATGACATGTCAACCAAGCCCAATTCTTCTATTTTGCTCCATTGCTCCATTTCCCCGGTACATTGCGGCCATCGAAGAAACACCAAACATTGTGTTTTTCAGTGTGCATTGCGAGTTATTGAACAGGTCATCGGGCTAAATTCGGCAAATTCTGCTTAGTGACGTGCCTATTGACCCGTCGCTGAAGAAAATTTTTGATACAAAAGTTGATCTTTCTCCAGCTCCTCTAAGGCCCATTCACCGAAAAGACTACCTTGTGGTATGTATTTTAAAAGCAACAGGCATTTATTTATCGATCTAAATAAATATTTCATTCACTTGTACAAATTTTCCGTGTGTTCTTCAATTTTAAAAAACCAAATAGCAATAACATCTTCCGTTAATTGTATTCCTTGCAGGCATGAAGATTTCGGTGAGATCGCTTGATAGACTGTTGCTTTTTCAAAAGTCTCGTTTGCTCGGAGAAATGTGTAATATAAGGCCTTTGCCCAACACAGACTGTAGGGCAACATATGAATTGATAAATAATTCCTATAATTTCGTTAACTTTATGGTTCCTATGTGATTAACTTTCATTTCTTTTGGCGATGGCCAATTTGCTTAATGCTGTCATGGTTCCCGAACACTGTGCGACCGCTAACGCACACAAAAAAGTTACTTTGCAAACAACTTTATTATAATCGTTTGATATTGACACATGAATTTTCTCAATGATGAATTACTTTAGTTAAAGGCGAGCAATTTTTTCTCCAGTTATTTGTACAGACTTTCCAAAAACCCAATGACTGTATAAGCGTAATATCGTATTAAGGGGTTTATCATCATCATCATCATCATCATCCTCACCAATTCCAGAGATGGCGCTGCTGTCTTTTAAGAGGCTGAGATTCACAGCAGAACCATAGTACCACCCAGCGGCATCGTCATCATTGTCAGTATCATCTTCATTGTCTATCAATTTCATGCTTCGGAATCAGAAAGTTTTGCATTTTATATATTTTACACTTTGGTGTGTTGGCTTCTCAACATAGATCTTTTCCCTTCTCAAGGGGTATTGTTGAAGGAAAAGAGAGATAGTTATATACATATAGAGAGAGAGGGGTATGCAGCGACTGTGTTAAGCATAAAATAAATAAAATACCTTCACAATTTTACACATCATTAACTTTTCTTTTATTTTAGTCACCCGCTCAGTGTCCTGACATTGTTTAAAGTTCATGGATACTTCATTTGAGTTATTGCTAGCAATTTGAAAGCCAACCTTACAATAAATGCACATGTACTCGTAATTAATACAAATTATACTTTTATGGTAGGTTATAACGACTATGTGGAAGTGTTAAATAGATCTTTGATTTTGATTTCTTTTCCACTTTCAACCTGCTACTACCCCTGTTTCCGCTAGCAACTTTCGCACGAAAACTACAACTTAAATTTAAAAAAAAATTTTTGAGAAAATACATACAAACATGTTTGTTATTTTAGCAAACATTTGTTTGTTGGTTTAGCAAATATATGTTTGTTTGTTTGGCAAAAATATGTTTGTTGGTTTACCAAACATATGTTTGGTAGTTTAGCACACATATGTTTGGTAGTTTAGCACACATATTTTGGTTTAGTTAGCAAACATATGTTTGTTAGTTTAGCAAACATATGTTGGATTATTTAGCAAACATACACATATTTGTTAGTTTAGCAAACATATGTTGGGTTGTTCAGCAAAGCATCTGTTTGTTGGTTTAGCAAACATATGTTTGTTGGTTTAGTAAACATGTCCGGTAATTTATCAACACTGCAAGCAGTTTGTTGTTATTACATTATATTTGTTATAATATCAGACAAATTTCCTGCAGATAATTGGCAAATATTGTTTGCTGTTAATATCAGGCATCGTAAACCATAAAATGAGGAGTGCAAAACTGGGAAAAAAAATCAAAATGTATATGACTCGGTAGCACGTGCGCAAAAGAAAACAAAAATCTTAAGTGTCTGCGAGCGAGCTGCGTGAGTTTATTTGTTATATTATTCGTATTATTCCCGCACGTTCCTTTTCGTCTCAAAGGTTTAAAACGAACGGCTCAGGACTAGCTCGATTACCAAATGCGACACGTGAAAACGTATTATCTAGGGAGGTAGGAGAAAATGCATCCAATAAATAAATATGGTTCGGTGTACTCTCTTTTTTAACATAAGTTGTATTAAAAAGTACACGCAATTACCACAAAGTATTACATAGTATGCTCACATAAGTACATAAAGCGTTAGAGAAGGTACAGAAAAAGCCTCAAAAATGTACATATGCACAAAAAATACACCAAATGAACCAAACCACAGTGGGACCGATTGGAGAATACACGGTAATAATATCACCACTTTTAAAGTAGTATTCGGAATGTACCAGACAGTCAAGCTTTTAGTATATTGAATTTAGAGGCACCCTGTGTCAGCACAGTTGGTGCTACAGGGTGTCAAGGCTGACCACTTTGGTGCTGTTGCAAATTTATCAGCCTGGTACTTCTACAGTTATTGGACGATTTCACAGATTTTTACTTTTGAGAATCTACTATGCAAAACAAACAAAAAGATGCAATGTGTTACAGAATACCTTTTACCGATATTAAGGTATTCTCTGTGATACTTTAAAATTGCCAATTTTTTCATTGACTTTTTTCAGTTTTTTATTAATAACTCGGCATTTGAGGGTAAAGAATATTTCTGCAAACACCACTAAATTTAAAACAATGAATACACTCCATAAATTTTTAGGTTATATCAAGGTGTTTGGAAATGCAGACTTCACAAATTTTGGATTTTTTTTCAACCTACAAAAAACACAATATTTTCCCGAATAGGTTTCATGATTCATTCAGTATTTTCTTTAAATTCTTCCAAAAAACCTATACAAATTTTTAAATTTATCTGAAAGACAAGGCATTGGCAAGTATATTTAAAGTAAAACTCTGACCATTCGGAAATGCACCCTATGGTCAGCAGTCTCTGAAAATATGAAATCTTTGAACAAATTATTCACTTTCGATGTTTGGCAAAAATTTCGCTCGAGGTTTTTGGAACGAAGTTCCTTATCGCACGTTGCGGACTGGGGGCTAAATGAAAAAAAATTAAACTACTTTTGTTTAACACTATTATGCCACAACGACAATTTTATCAATTATATTATCAACTAACATTATTATGCTACAACCCAGTATTATCAACTATATTGGGTACTTTTGCTGTGGTTTGTGTCTAGACTAACATATGTTGGGGAATTTCTTGTTTTATGGGAAGTTTTCTAGGTGGAGCCTGTAACCAATATTTAGTATATATTGTAGTTTTGAACCCTATGAAAAGTAAATTTAGAAAAGCCAATGTGAATGAAATTAAAAAAATTAAATTTTCTTAAATAAGTGCCTTTTCTTAAAACAAAGTAAATTTTCTCAAAAAAAAAATATCTATTCATATTCTTAAACAAAGTACCTTTTTTAAAAAAATACCTTATCTTAAAGAAGTACATTTGCTTAAAAAAAGAAAATTTTCGTTCAAAAAGTACCTTTTCTTAAAAAAGTATGTTTTTTCTAAATAAGTACCTTTTCGTCATTTCCCTTGCGGGAGTTTTTTAATCGGTCTATTTTCTAAACTTAAATTTTTTTATATTTATTTAATATTTGTTCAAGCTCAAGACCTTCTTAGTATAAAGCTTTATATTTATAATATGTGACCTGCTCCACGGGGGCCTCTATGCCGAAAATTTTTTTTTTACTTTTTGAGTGATTCTTATAGGAAAAAACGATCTTTCATATGCCGCAAACCGCATGTTTCTTTGTCTTTTAGTTTTTGTACAAATCACCTGTAAAGATGAACATAATTAATGAAAAAATTTAAATATGTGATATAAACAGATAATATATATAATATTTGAAATTTAAAAAAAGTTCAATATCAAAGGTACAAAATTACAAAAATATCAAAATTTTACTCTTTTTTACTCCTAACACGCTTTTTTGGTGGTTCTTCTGTATTTTGCTGCTTTTCACCTTTGTCTGATCAGGCTGAAGGAAGAGTTGCATAACCATGCGCAAAACACGGAAAAACGAAGCGCTTTTTTTAAACGCGTTTTTCTCAATAACTACTTTTCGGCGCGGAGGTCCCTTTTCGTGGAGCGGGTCACATATATAAAGTTTTCAACGATCTTCAATTGAAATTCTTCTTATTCTTTAAACGAGCTTAAGATCTTTTATTTGTTTTGCTTATTTATCTCCAATATTTCGTCTCCACACTTCTTCAGGGAACAAAGAGCACACAAAGTTGTTTCAATGATACCGTAATAGCTATACTGACAGCCCCGGTATTATTAGAACAGTTTTTGTGCTCGACTTTTTTGAAAATAATATAAATCTAATAAGCTTGATTAAATATAAAAAAACAATAACTACCTTTTCTTACAAACGTAAATTTTCTAACAACAAATTACCTTTTCTTACAACAAATTACCTATTCTTAAAAAACTACCTTTTCTTTAAAGAGTACCTGTTTGTGAAACAAAATAACTTTTCTTGAGATTAGTACCTACTCTTAAAAATGTAACTATTCTTTAAAAAAGAACCAATTCAAAAAAAAAATCCCATTTCTTTGAAAAACCTTTTCTTCAAAAAATACCTTCTTTAAAAAAATACCTTTTCCGACAAAAAAACATCCTTTTCATAAAAGTACCTTTTCTAAGAAATCAAATAATACCCTTTCTTTTCTTTTCTTGACATAAGTAGCGTTTCTGAAAATAAGTACATATTCTTAAAAAACATAAATTTTTCCTAAAAAGAGTACCACTTCTTTAAAAAGTACCTGTGCTTAAAAATAGTACTACTACAAAAGTGTTTAAGAAACCAGAGCAGTTTACTTTTGTAACTGCATATAATATGTACGTATTACAGCACGTGTACAGTGATACTAAGACTTTGACTTGATTTTCCCATTTCTGAACCCTGCCAAATTTGGGTTTGTGTCTAGACTAACACATGTTGGGAAATTTCTTAGTTAGTGGGAAGTTTTCTAGGTGGAGCCTGTAACCAATATTTAGTATACGCGTATATTGTAGTTTTGAACCCAATAAAAAGTAAATTTAGAAAATCCAAAGTGAAAGAAGTTTTAAAAAAGAAAATTTTTCTTAAATAAGTGTCTTTTCTTAACCGTACGATGCATACCCCACTTTTTCTACGAGAGGTATACACACCCGGGATACGTTTGTACCTACTAGTCTATTTTGGCGTTTTCTAATATTTAAATGGTCCAATTTCATTGTTTTTTTTTTGAGTGCGTATATTAATATTTTACAAATGTTTTAGTTATTGTTTCATGTAAATATTCTACCTGGTTCAAGAGATATAGGCAAAAAAGTTCACGGGCATGGAATAGCCAAATCTTGTTTTTCATATGTCTGATGACAACATGGATCCCAGGTTTTTAAGATTACTGTTTCCGTTCATTCTTCCGCACACAACACATTTCTTTAATCATATATAGTTACTACTAGCCATTTTCCGACACGGTGGAAACACGCCAAAGTGCTCCCTTTGCTTAAATCGGGCAATGAATACCGACCAATCGCCATTCTTTGCTTCCTCTCTAAAATTTTTGAGAAGATATTCCATAGGCAAATACACACATATGTTTCATCACACGCATTATTATATGGAAAACAGTCAGGGTTCCGTCCTAACCACAGTTGCATCAGTGCATTAGTTGAGGTGTCAGAAAATATAAGGTGCGATTTGGAAAATCGTAATGTTTCAATTTTGGTTCTGTTGGATCACTCCAAAGCACCGTCGAATATTCTACTTTATGCATGAAACTCAAAAGTCAATTTGGGTTTTCATCCACATCAGTCAATCTAATCCAATCGTATCTCACCGGACGCTCTCAATCTGTTCATACCACAAATTCTACATTTACTGTTCTACCTGTTACAAGAGGAGTGCCTCAGGGATCCATTCTTGGACCCCTGTTTTTTTCCATGTACATAAATGACCTGCCCCAACACTTAGTACACTGCAGAGTACACATGTATGTTGATGATGTACAGCTAAACTTAAGCTCACCATTACATTCTGTAGATGAATGCATTGTAAGATTGAACAGTGACCTGGCTAGAGTTTATAACTGGGCAACTGCAAACGCTCTATGCCTTAATCCCTTGAAGACAAAATGTCTTGTTATTCGTAATAGAACATCATCAATTGACGCTAATTGGAACATTATGATTAATGGCGAAAAAATTTAAATTGTGTCTCAGGCTAAAAATTTATGAGTAACTTTCAATAGAACACTTACATGGTCGAACCACATTAACATAGCAATCGTACAAACGTATTCAAAGCTCAGAGCCTTATGGCCTACCCAATCATTCACTCCATTTCATATAAGAGTACTGCTGGCAAAAACTTATTTATTACCTGGACTAATCTATGGCTCGGAACTTTTTTCTAATTCAGACTCAAAAAGTATGAGGAAATTAAATGTTGTATTTAATAATGTTATCAGGTACATATACGGGTTGAAGAGATTTGGCTCTGTATCACGTTTCAAAAAAGTTCTTTATGGAGTATCGTTTGAGACATATCTTAATATAAAATCACTTTTGTTCCTTCATAAAATTATATACACTAGAAACCCAACTTATTGATTTGTCAATCTTCGTTTTACTAGGTCTAATAGAGGAAATATCCTGATACCTACGTTTCCACATGGCAATTCTTCGTCCACTCCATTCGTCTTTGGAATTCACTACCACATAACCTTCAATTAATCAGCAACGCTAACCTATTAAAAAACAAATTTTCAATCATTTCAAAAATATTTGAAAAATAATATAAGATAAAATTTCTTTAAACTTTCTATTTCTTTTTGTGTATTTTTTTTCTTTAACTTTAATTATAGTCCCAATAATGTTTTGTTATATTTCTTTTGTTTCTTTACCATCATTGTCATAATACATATCTAAATTATATTTAGTTTTAGTAATTATCATAAATAATTAATTTTCTCTAAAATTTTTTGGATTATATAATTCTAATTTCTTATGCAACTAGCTTTGGGACTGATCAAACTGTTTAACTATATAAAATCCTGTACTTTAATTATAAGATTCAATCTTGTTGTGCAGGAAGTCCAAAATAAAAATAATAATAATACAAAACAAATTTTTTTAAACTTTTGTTTGTTAAATGTGTAGTCTAACATGAAACAAGCATTTCAACTTTTAAAGAGTTCAAATGTTCTACCTGGTTCAAAAGATATAAGCAAAAGAGTGCATGCACGCAACTATTATGTAGGTACGAAATTCAAGTGAAAATCCAGTTTTTGTAGTATTTGGATTTTCCAAGGGTTTTTTTGCATTTGATGTTGTGTCAGCTGCTGGTTATTCATATTTTCATTATTATTTTGGTGCTCAAAAGTATAGGACGGGGAAATATAAAACTTAATAATTCAAAAAATGGAACTTAATAATTCAAAAATGGCTTCAAGAAGAAATAATTACATATCTATCATCAGCACAATACAGAAAGTAAAAGTTATAAGTAAATATTCGTCACATAAGCAAAAAAGCAATAGCAACGTATAATGCCTACAACATATGGCACCCCGATGCAATTCCTGGAAGGCATGGAAGTCACTGACGGTAGCAGAGTTGTATGCAATTTTTGGCATACTTATGACTGGCGTAAATCATAGCAATTCAGAAAGTGTTCGAGATTTGTGGAATGTCAAAAGCTATCCTTTGTATCGCGCCACGATGGGAGTCAACCGTTTTTGTTCAATATTGCGATTTATAAGGTTTGACGACGCAAACACTCGGTCTGCACGCGTACAAACTGATAAATCAGCACCGATCACTGAGTTGTGGCTCATAATGAATGTCAATTTTCATGCACAAATGCATATCCATTGCACGGCCAAATTGATACTGGCCAAACAGCGTCCGGAAGAGAAATGAACCAAGGGGAACGAGTTGTGAAAGATTTGGCTAGCAGATACCAAGGAAGTGGAAGAAATATTACAATGGACAATTTTTTCACGACGTTGCCAGTTGCAGTACTTCTTAACACCTGAAACCTAACAATCGTTGGAACTTTGCGCAAAAACAAGACGTATATTCCTGCGGAAATGAAGGCCCACAAGGACATGCTCTTATGTTCCACGAAAAAATAAATCATTGACGATGCTTTCGTCAATGCACTATGATGGTGAAATAGCTGAGGGTGGGAAGCCTGAAATCAAAGAATTTTATAATATGACAAAGGGTGGCGTTGATAAAATGGAACAATTGTTCAGTGATTTCCATTGCCATTATTTTTCAACATGTTCGACATAACGGATATTGCACCGTATATAGTATATGGAATGAACAACCCCATGCTGCCTGCTAAATCAAACAAGTGTAAGCAGCTCCTTCGCAGCTTGGCTGAAGCATTGTGTATGTCAATTATTGAAGAACGTGCATTAAATCGGAAAGTCACGCGAAACTTCTCCACTAAAATAGCGATTGAGTCATATTTCAACCGACCGCTGGAACCAATGTTGAACACGGAACCATCGACATCTGCCGCAGCCCGCACGCCAAAACCTACAGCGGTTCTTGCTATTTATGTTATGCGCAAGAAACAAAACTGCGTAGAAATATCAGAAAGGTGTGCGGCAAATGTAAGAAGCCAATGTGTCTTGAACATTCGATCACCAATACCGACTGCATAATATGTAACGATAATTCATATTTATAATATGTAATTTAATAATATTTATTTGTTGCCTTTTATTTTGATATAAACTGGTGTGGTACACACGTATCCCGGGTGTGTGTTTACTTAGGGGTCGACTTTGGAAGCTAGTAGCTCCTGAACCACCGATCCGAATTGGATCAAATAACCTTTAAAAGATTACAAATTACTTGTTTTTACTAGATCCGAAGCTTCTATGCTCTAAGTTAAGCCGTTCCTGAGTTACAGCACTGCAAAGTTACAAATGGATACATTTGTAACCGGGCATGTGTTGTAGGGTTAAAAAAAGTAAATTTTTAATTTAAATTAAATTTAATTTCTTAAAAATCGCCATTTAATCAACCAAATACGTTCTCTTAAAAAAATGCCTTTTCTTACAAAAATTCCTTTTCTTAAGTGTGCATTTTCTTCAAAATTAAATAATACCTTTTCTTTTTTTTCTTGAGGTAAGTAGCCTTTCTGAAAATAAGTACTTTTTCTTCAAAAAAGTAACCTTCCACTAGAAAGTGTACCACTTCTTTAAAAAGTGCCCGTTCTTAAAAAAAAATACTTCTTGGTAAAAAAAATTAATGCCCTTATGGCTTGTTCTTCCAGAAAGTATTTCTACTTAAAAATTACGGGTTTTTCAATAAGAGAGCTACAAAAGTTTTTTTAAATAAAACAAAACCGGTTTTAGATACCAATGAAATTCTTTATTCCTGTGAAAGTACGTTCGATGTCATTATGTATGGAACTCGATTTCTTTCGCATAGCCACCGCGGGCACACTTGCAGAAGTCCGGACGCTGAACCCAATTTTCGACGGTTTTCAAGCATAAATCGGCCGATACTGCTGCAATTTCACGTTCGATATTCGTACGAAGTTCATCAATCGTCGCTGGCTTGTTGGCATAGACCATAAACTTGACGTAGCCCCACGGCCAATCGACTGGGCCATTTCCTGAGATAACACGTTCACCAAACTTGGTTTCCAATAAATTGATTGTGGCATTCGCTGTGTGGCTTGTGGCGCCGTCCTGTTGGAACCACATGTCCTCCAAGTCCATATTATCCAATGGGGCCAAAAATATTCGGTTATCATTGAACGGTAGCGATTCGCAATCACAGTAATGTGCCGGTCTTGATCATCACGGAAGAAGTACGACCCAATGACGCCGCCGGCCCATAAACCGCACCAAACCGTAATTTTTTCGGGATGCAATGATGACTCATGGATTACGTGTGGATTGCTGTCTGACCAATAACGCATATTTTGCGTATTGACGAAGCCATTCAGCCAGAAATGAGCCTCATCGCTCTTAAAGTTGAGGCCACTGACTCCAAATTTCGGTAGTAAATTTTATTAATTTCGACTCGTTGTTGGCTCGTATATCTTTCCATGATGAAATGGCAAACCTTACTGAAGAGAAATGTGAAAAGAGCGGAAAAAAATATGGCGTCGCTTGCTGTCCCTATCGATTTACTTTTGTAGCGTCTCTGTTGAAAAACCCGTTAAGTACTTTTTCTTAAAAAAAATAACCTTCTCCTAGAAAGTGTACCACTTCTTTAAAAAGTGCCTGTTCTTAAAAAAAGTACTTCTTTGTAAAAAAAAAATAATTCTCTTATGGCTTGTTCTTCCAGAAAGTATTTCTTCTTAAAAATAGTACCTTTTCTTAAAAAAACATTGGTTAGTTCGTTTCGCAAAATTTTACTCTTTAAATAATATGTAGTTTTTTAAGAAAAGACAATTTATTGTAAGAAAATTTTATTTTTTAAGAAAAGGTACTTATTTTATATCTTTTAGAAAAGGTACTTTTTGTAAGAAAATTTACTTTTCTTAAGAAGAGGTACTTCTCTAAGGTATGGTTTTTTCTAAGAAAAGGTACTTTGTTTAAAAATATATTTTTTTTTGAGAAAATTTAAATTTTTTAAAAAAATTCACTTATTTAAAAAAAATTTAATTTTTTAAATTTCCTTCACATTGGCTTTTCTAAATTTACTTTATATTGGGTTGAAAACTACAGTGTATACTAGAAAATTTCCCATTAAACAAGAAATTTCCCAACATATATTAGTCTAGACACAAACCAAGACTAAAGTAACCAATATAGTTGATAATACTGGGTTGTAGCATAATAGTGTTAATAAAAGTTGTTTAATTTTGTTTCGTTTAGCCCCCATCCCCCAACGTGCGATATGGAACTGCGTTCCAAAAATAAACAAATTATTTCCATATTTACTTAAGATTGTGCCGACATTTTTAATGCCTCCTAGCTAAATTATAAGTACTATCTTTGAACATTACAAAGTTGTTTTTCAAATCTGCAGCCTCAAGGATCGCAGACGCCATCTCAATACTTATAGTCGGATATATTATATACTCGGCTACCGCATATTATGATTTTATTATGATGAATTACGAACATGTTGACATGTTGTTATCACGAACATCAGCGTCCCTCTTGCATTACCTTAGTAGGCCTGCTCACAGGCCTGATTGGAGATTGGCCTATGATAATCCTTTCCGCCTTCCACTAGTATGTCTACCAGCTGGCCTGCTTAAAGAGAGAAAGTGTGAATGGATATACTCAAATATACAGAGTGGGCATTCTCACAAGCCTGCATTCAGAAGGGAAACAAGCATGCCTGTCGGATATTTGTGTACCTTTAGATGAGATCAGGTTTCCGGCCTCCTTCAAGAAGTAACATGTGAGTGAGTACCGAATTTGTTATAAGTATATGAGAATGAATAATGAAATGTATCAATGCCTGCTAGGAGAAGGAATAACTGAATGCCAACAAACTGCTTCTTTAGAAGGCATATTTGCAGAGACATTTTGAGAATGCCTCGGCATTTACCCTGCAGTTTATATATTTAAAAAAATGGGGACAAAACAGGGTGACATATTGGTCGACATATGCACATATAGACCTCTTAGAAAGGATCCTACTACGGGATTACAGGAGAAGACTAATAATCTAGCGGAAAAATTACTTAATGACTAATTCATTGGCTCCTTTACGAAGGGTAAAATATCGACGAAAAATTTCACTGCTTCAATTAATGCTTATTATAATTAATTTTAACAATATAAATCCACATTTATAAATAATTAATACAAAAAATTAATTGATTTAAACCGCCCCTTGTTACATTTATTTGCATTGAATGCATTATTTGTTTTTTTTTCATGAAATGAGAATCTACTGCTCTTTTGCTTCTCCTTTCTTAGAAGGTTTCAGCTATGAGTTGGTTATCACAATGTGTGATATGCAAATCCAGTTCATGCCAGCCGAGCGTTGATTAATTACTTGTGTTTTATTTATCACACTTATTTCACAAACGGTCCGTCGTTCCGATTTTCTCAGTAAAGGCTCGGACAGATAAAGGGCTTCACGTTGTTGCCATTTTTCAGTTTGTTTCCTCAAAATCGTTTCTCACTTTGGTAGCACACAAAAATATATGCGAAACACGTACACAAAAACCAAAGCAACATCACACACCATTTAACCGTTCGACCGTTTGTTTATACTTCTTTCACTGATCAAGCGCTTTTTATATCCTTTGTCCAATGAAACAGTGCGATTACAATGCAATACATCCGCCAAAATAAGAACACTGGCTTCATCTGCAATTTGCACGAACATTCAGGAATATTTATGTATCATTACTGAGAGAATAATGCAAAAATATAGATATACACTTACAAGCTATACACACTTGTTGCCCCTCTTTTATTCTCTTGCTCTCAATAGAGCATGGACAGTGCAACAAACACGGCTGTATTTATATTACAAACACAAATATATTTGGGTCGGAAACATGTAATATTGAATACCAAACACAATGTGTTTGGGCACAAGTATAATATATTTGCGACAGGCTCCAAACACTTGTTATATTTGCATCCAAACAACAAAAAACTACAGATTTTTCAGCGTGTACGATAAATACCCCTATTGAACAATATTCCGAGAAGGGCGATTGAAGTATAATATTAACGATAAATAATATTAACACATCCGAGGCGAAAATATACAAATCGACAACATATATTCCTGGACTATCTGAAAGGATAAAAAACTCGGACATCTACGACGCTAAACGATCTATTCAGCCGGACGAAATCGAAAATTGACAAAGAGGATAAGCCAAATGTGATGTACAAAATACCGTGTAATGGGAACAAGTCCAACGTATTCCAGAAGGTATATATTGGCAGAACTATGAATAAATGGAAGACACGAATATCTGCTCATAAATCGGACGATAAAGCGCTCTATAATCCCTGAGAACAAAAAAACTGCGTAATACAGAGCGTAAAACGTAATACAGAGCGATATACGCAAGTGTATAGGCACACTATTCAAAAATTTGAGAGGAACATAGAAATCAGTTGACATCAGCCTGCGGAAAGGTTTCGACGCATTTTGTTTTATCTCGCAATGTAATTACCATTTTTTATTCCCTTGAAAATAGAAAATATATATTTATTGGGGTTTTTGTTTAGATTGTTTATTATATTGATTTACTAATGTATAAAATACTTTGCGGTTTTTCTTATATTAGATCCTTGAAAATGACCAACGAAGTTGGTCGAAATATTGAAATTAACTAATAAAATCGTGACGGAAACACAATCATGTATGTTGTGATGGATCAATAGCTCCGTGACTTTTCGAACTTCCCTCGTAGTTATATGAAATCCAACACTGCTCCCATCAAGTACCAACTGTTAATAGGCTACTGTCAAATTTTGAGTAAGCTGCGTCCTTTACTTTGCGTTTAACAGCTGTTCAAAACATACAACTTCGTGAATTTTTTTAAAAATGGAAAAAGTGCATTTCAAGTGCTCATTAAACATTATATTTTGCGAAAAAAAAACCGTCAATCAAAACAAGGAAAAGCTTGGTAAATACTATGGGAACTACACCATCGAGTTCAATGGTGAGCAAGTAGTTTACTGACTTTCGTTGTCGTCGCACAAGTACAAATGACGCTGAACGTTCTGGACGGGACGGCCAGTTGAGGTCAATACTCCCGAAAATGTCGAAAAAATCCACGATATGGTGTTGGCCGATCGAAGAGTAAAAGTGCGTCAGATTGTTGATGCCATATGCATTTCATATGGCATTGTGGTTTCGATTTTAAATTATCAGTTGGGTTTAAGAAAGCTGTCTGCAAGATGGTTGCCGCGTTTGCTCTCAATCGACCATAAACGTACGTGTGCACACGTGTGTAGTCTCAATGTCAAAATTCCATGAATTGGGCTACGAATTAGTACCTCATCCACCATATTCTCCGGATTTAGCCCCAGTGACTATTTCGTATTTCCCTACCTAATGAGAAGGCTCGGTGGAATGAGATTTAGCTCCAACGATGAAATTATTGATCAAACAAATGCCTGTTTTATGGACCTCGAAAATCCTTTTTTTGTGGAAGGGATACAAAAATTGGAGAAACGTTGGACTAAGTGTGTTGAGATAAAAGGAGATTATGTTGAAAAATATTTTTTTTTTCTGAGGTATAGAGTATTTACCTACATGTTACATCCCATATCAACAAACTAAACATGCCACCAATTCACACTACATTTAAATTGGTTTTAAGGATATTGCAAGAAACTCTTAATTTAATTGTTTAAAGTCCTTATTTGGATTGATTTATTGTCATCATTAATGAATATTGAGTTCAACTTTTTTAATGAATTGCCGCTTTTTAATTTCGGGTATCATCATTACTTACAACTGCGTACGGATACACAGCGATTCAAGGATATAAATGAAATAATTAGGCAAATTAAGGATTCTTGCAAAATAAACAACAAAATTAAAAGCAACGCATCATATTTCCTCTTCAATTAAATTGTGTATTTTGTATTTAAGTCCTAAAATTACAATTAATATTTCCTCGAATACTCTCCGAAGGATGACTTTCTAATATGCAAAGAATTTTAAAAGAAATATTTAATTTGCAATTTGTTGATTAATTATTGAAACAGATTTTCTGATTTATTGTATAAATTGAGTTGTAGACTTTATGCAATGTACGTTGGCGAATGCGATATAAATGTGCTGCCTTATTACTCCGTGGGTGCGTTGGGTAGAGTTAGAGTTTAGCTTTAGGCAGAGTTTAGCTTTCAATTTATTTGAGTTGTGCTTTCTAACGTCTCGCTACTGTGTCCAGTTCTGAATTATTAATTTGTAGCAGTAATTATTATTTGAATTCATTTTGAAAATTTTAAATATTCCTGCACTGAGGTCGTAGTTTTTATAAACTTTAGCAATACATTAAATATTGAGAGGAGGTTGTTATTTGGAGACCAACAGAATGTTACCCTACACTAGTCACTGAGTTCGAAAATAGTAAAGCTTTCCCTAATTATCTATTATACAGACACCAACCACCCATTTGCCAATTAGGACATTATTTCTGACTTTGTCACATGTACATTAGCGTGGCCGTCAGTTGTATGGAGATTTTTTTTTGATTTCTTATATTCTCTCCCCCCAAATAGGTTCAGTTTTATGTAAAAAAAATACAAAAAAATTTCATAGCGATAAGTTGTGTTTTAGGGAGTGCGTCCACCTCTCAAAGTTGCACTTCAAGCCCGTTTATTCAACTGCAATTTGTTTGTATACGAGTATATTTTTAAAACAGTACTTTACAAGAATATGGTGTTTGGCAATATTTTAGCTCTTCTAGTCAACAACATTAGCCTGAAAGAAAGTGTTTTGCTAAAATGAATATTTTAGAAAATAATGAAGAAAATAACCAACAAAAAAACCAACCAAAATTATATTTAAATTTTCTTCATTAATTTCTAAAATCGGAAATCCTCTCGCGCTGGCTCATCTACATCCACTCTGTTAACATGGCCTAGCCTACGCAATTGGCCTAATTTGATTCGCCTAGCTATGTCCACGTCAGAATACAAATGATATAAGTAGCTCTTGGTTCCAACGACGTCGGAACTCGCCGTTTTCTTTAACACGACCATATATTTTACGGAGGAATTTTCTCTCGAAAACTCCCAGGTGTTTTTCATCCGTTTGCGATATGATCCAAGTTTCGGAACAATATGTCACGACAGGTAAAATGAGAGTCTGGCATTGCTGGACTTATGTCCGTCGGGAGAGGGCTTTGTTGTTAAACTGCTTGCTGACCTTAAAATTGCATCTATTTGCAAGCACAATTCTCCTATTCATATCCAGGCTGACGTTGTTGCATTTGTTCACAGTATATTCAAGGTAGATAAATTCATCTAAAAAACCCCGTTTCCCATTACATCCCATGATGTGATTGGGGAGACCTTCTCCCAGCCTGTTAGCTGCGCGCTTTCAAATTTTTCACTCATTCCTTGTGACCTACTGTTTTACACCGGTTCCTAGCGGTATTTTGAGAAGCTTTTTCATGGCTCAGTACTCGATTATGTCGCCATCACTAAGCGAGGTGGCCGTCGTCGAAGGAAATTTAAGGTGGTCAGACCAGGGTTCGAACCCACGTACTCATTCATAAGAGCCGCAGACACTAGCTATTGCACCAACGACGGCCAAATAAATGCATCTACCACTTCAAAATTAAATCGGTTATCGACGTTCCAGTGCAGCCCAAGTCTAGAGGTTTGTCTTGTCGTTGAAACCATCAATTTTGTCTTGCCCTAATTAATAGCAAGACACACCTTCACTGATTCTTTTTAGATTCTTGAAAATACTGCAGTAACGTCTCACAAATGTCGCCCAATGATGTCTATGTTGTCAGCATATGTCAGCAACACATGGCTTTTCGTGTTGATGGTCTTGTCCGTATTTACTGCAGCTTTTCTCATTATTATCTCTATTAAGATGTTGAAGAGATTGCATGAAAGTTTGTTGCCTTGTCTTAGTCCAGATTGGCTCGTGGAGGTCTTTCCCCACATTCACTGCTTTTTTTATTGTTGGTCAGCGTCATTCAACAGAGGCGGATCAGTTTTGCCGGAATCACCATTTCAGACAAAGCTTCGTACAATTTTCCCCGTATGGGGTTATCAAAAGCAGCTTTGAAATCGATAAAAAGATGGTATGTATCGATTTGCCTTTCGTGGGTCTTTCCCAGTATTTTGCGTAGCTAAGTATTTGGTCAGTCGTGGACTTGCCTGGTGTAAAACCACACCGATAAGGTCCAATCAGGTTTTCAACAATTGGCCTTAGTCTTTCTCATAATAGGCTTGACAAGACCTTGTACGCGATGGGAAAATGACTGATACCGCGATAGTTGGTGGTCAGAGCAGGTATCGAACCCATGTTTCACTTAAAACAGCCGCGCTCACTAACCAGTGCAACATCGCCTGCCACTTTTTGACTAAGATGCATATATCGGGTCACTGAAAAACTCCAGAATTAATGCCTAGAGTACCATTGCGTTAGAAATTGTAACACTTTCCATTGGTGTTGCCAGATTGCACCTGGCAATACTAAAAATTGTCTAGGCCAGAAATATAATTGTCAAACCTCGTATTGCTATATTGATATATTCATATATTGATTAGTGATACAGTAACATATTGTTGTGCTGATATATTGATACATTGATATAGTGATATATTGATATATGTATTGATATGCTGATAAATTTATGCATTGATATAGTGATATATTGATATAGTAATCTATTGGTATAGTGATATATTGATATAGTGATCGATTGATATAGTGGTATGTTGATACAGTGATAAGTTGATATAGTGATAAACTGATATGTTGCTATAGTGGTATATTTATGTAGTGATATATTGATAAAGTGATATGGATATAGTGACATATTGATACAGTGATATATTGATATGGTGATACTGTAGTATGTTAATACATTGATATATCGATATAGTGATATATTGATATAGTGATATATTGATACAGTGGTCTATTAATATATCGTAATCGAGATATATTGATATAGCGATGTATTGATATAGTTATATACTGATATATTGATATAGTGATATATTGAAATGGTGATATATTGATACAGTGATATATTAATATGGTGATATATTGATAAGTGATATATTGATATTGATAAAGTGATAAATTGATACTGTGGAATATTGATATGGTAATTTGTTGAAATAGTGATATATATTGATATCGTGATGTATTGATATCGTGATGATATATTGGTATAGTGATATATTGATAGAGTGATACAGTGAGATATTGTTGTGGTGATATATTGATCTATTGATATAGTGGTATATTGATAAATTGATGTACATATTGATATAGTGATATAATGATACAGTAATCACTTGATATAGAGATATATTGATATACTGATATGTTGCTATATCGATATATTGATACAGTGATATATGGATATAGTGATATATCGATATAGTGCTATATTGATATATTAATCTATTGATATAGTGATACAGTGATCTATTGATATAGTGATATATTGATATGGTGTATTGATATACTGTTATGTTGATCTATTGATATAGTGATATATTGATATAGTGATATATTGATATAGTGATATTGAAATAATGCTATAGTGATATATTGCTAGAGTGATTTATTGACATAGTGATATATTGATATAGGGATCTATTGATACATATATTGATGTATTGATATAGTGGTATATTGACATCCTGGTATAGTTATACGGTGATATGTTCATATGGTGATATATTGATATTAATATATTGATACAGGGGTATATTGATGTGGTGATACAGTAATATGTTGATATATTGATATAGTGATCCATTGATATATTGGTATCGCGATGTATTGATATAGTGATATATTGATATAGTCATATATTGATATAGTGATATATGGCAGGAGTAATATAGTAATATTTTGATATACTGATGTTTTGATACTGTGATGTGATATAGTAAGATATTGGTACATTGATATATTGATTTAGTGATATGTTGATAGATTGTTATATTGTTGTACTGGTAAATTGGAGTGGTAATACTTATATTGGTACATCTACATTGCCAAATTTATGAATTGATGTATTTTTTTTTTGATATATTGATGTTCATATGATTCATATATAGATTTTTTTATATATTGATTAATGATATAATATTAAAATGGCCAAATTGATAAATTAAAAATGCTATCAAATGTTACATTTGGCAATTAATCAATTGATAATTTAATTAATTTCTGAACTTATGAACCGATTAACCGATTAACAATTAAATTCTTTCGTTAAATAATGATTAATATATAAAAATTAATTTCTAATTCACAATTTTACTACTAAAGTTTATTGATAAAATGTGCTTCTTGATAGAAAAAAAGTGGCTGTCTTCTTAAAGACTTTAATACTTTCAATGAAATACCCCATATGTATCCATGAAATTCATAAACATTGGCTGATCTGGAATGACGTATAATCTGATTAAAAATAGCTCTGCTGAAACAGTTGTATGCATTAAGATTAGGGTGGTAGTTATTATGTCGTTTTAAAAACTTTGCACAAAGTACAATACAGTGGGCAATCGTAATAGTCTGGGAGATATTGTTAATGAGCCACTCACCCAACTTCAAATAGAGATTTGTGATAGGGAAGCTGTTTCAGCTGAAATTTTCAAGTTCTATTTTGCAATAGAGAGGCTTGCTCTAGATGGAGCAGGCTAAAGTGGATGCAATGGCGAACCAGGAGAACAAAAATAGTCTCCGTTTGAAGAAGCAAATAGACGAATGATGTGATCACATGAGGAGGAAGAACAGGGGGTAGACTCTAGACCGAAAGAGCGAAAAACCAAGGAAAATAATATCAAAAGTCGTTAGCAAAATTTCGTTGCGAACAAATTCCAGGTAGAGTAAAATCATTACAACTTTTTGGCAAGTATCAGTTTCCCATGTCGTGTCTATAAAGTATTTACACGTTCAATCTGATCTCGCTTTTAAAGAAATTTATCATGCAGAAACAGTCAAAGAAAATTGTCATGTAAAATCAAATACACCTGATAGTCAGTCAATTACAAATTTTGCCACCAAAAAGTTCACCAACACCCTAGCACATTTTCCAAACATATGTTTCACGTCATAAATGAAGAAAACACCTTCATATCTATTTCTAGCTACATATGTACATATATTTATAGTATACACGTGTCCAAAGTGAAGGGGAAACATTCAAAACTAATGGGTGGCGACGACAGGTTTGACGTGCAACATGTGAGGGCTGCTGCCTGTTCGCAGCAAAGCAGATCTCTGTAACACGCACATCTTCTGTTGTCAGTCGTTTACCGTCGGCTAAAAGAGCGACCAGTTTTCTTAGCTGCTCTCATTGAATGCTGCATACAAAGTGATGGATGGCCCCTGAGTAGATCTAAATTCAATTAAAATTGTATTCAATTAATACTAAATCCTAAATTCGATTTTTACTTTCAAATTTGGCAAATAATGAACTTCGTTAGACTAAAATTTCCATTTGATTAAATTTTTTGCAATTTTCAATACTCTTGTCTTTTTTTTTTACCGGTTTGTGTTTGCGTTTTTCCACAGATTAAATGTATTTTGTGGCAAACTAGGTGGGCAAGTGGGTGGTATTTACTAAGTGCTATAGGGGTGTGGGGGAGCAGGGGATATAAGGACTCTCCGACCACCTTGCCGTAGCCAAGATTTAAGAGTACTTGTATAGTATTTGTATATGTACGTATGTACTTTGTATATGAATAGTGTGAATGGGAAATATATGTAAATCACTTCTATCAAAACAGAAACGTGTAAACAGTCCTTAATCAAAATTCGAATTGTTTTAAATGTGAGTGAACCTCGTTCCTGGTACTGTGCGTTACTCTTCTAGATGGCATTGCTGTTGCTATTGTTGCTGTGGCTCATCTTCAATAAATACTTTTTACCTAAACCATCCATATGAATATGGCGCCTTTCACTCTTCCACACATTCTCGTGCATAATAATTGCACAGTGGTTTCGGAAATACATGATGTACATGATTTAATAATGATAATAAGTTAAACTTTCAATGTTTAAATGAATAATAAAAACAGACAGCCAAAGCGGTTTTTTCTTCTTTATTGTAGAACTGGCTACTGAGCGAATGCATTCGATGGTCTTGATCTCCCGACATAAAAGTAGCTGTAATCGATACTCTCTGTAATCGATTACACTTAAATGTAATGTCCCCAATATCTCAGTGGTAATCTTAGTAAGAAGATACCCATAATGACAATACGATCTTAAGTTTTGCCCAGTTGAAGTTACAACCAGACCAGATTCGAGTCCAGCATCAGCCCCATTTACTTCGGTGATAAGGCGGTATTGATGATACGGCTGGTCCAACGGTCAAGCAGTTCATACAGCCAGCAATTCGGTGGACTAACAGAGGCATATGAGCTCAACCTGGAAAATTGGAAATGCATTTCCGGTGACCAAACAGAGTCTCAACTTGTGGGGTGATGTACTATTCAGAACTCGTTTATATTCCTTAACCGCATTGGAGTTACCCGAGTTGAACACGACTACATTGAATGTCACTTTACTATAAACGCCGATGATAAAGTCACTGGGTACAGGATTCTATCCTATCCAATCCTCATAACGACCAGGATGGCAGCTTAGACGACACTACAGTTGTCATCCAGTCCCAATCACAAGTTGAGAACCCCGCTCCCATATCAATATCCGTTTTGGATTTGCTTGTTTATTTTGGTTGAACCAATAGAGAGAATTTGAGTGGACGCGTCTGTGTTGTTTTTTTTTGTTGAAGTTGCAAACCCGATGTGTGGAATGCTTCTAGATACTACGACCCGCATGATTTACCTGCTGGCACCTAAGTGCTAAACAACACCGCCTTCAAGAATCTTCCACACTTCCCAGCGGGGTTTCCGTTGGGTTTGACTTCCCGGGGGCTGGATAACGTTTATGTGTATTATTCTGTCCCTTTTCTCAGGACCGTTTCATGCGCTACAGTCACAAAAGCATCCCCATTAAGCCTTCCAACGCAGCACTTCTTCATGTGCCAATTAGTTACCGGGGTTCATGTTCCCATTCGCTGTTTAAAACGAATCTGAAACAGTTTAACAATCGTTCGCGCCTTCAGCCTGATCCACGCAGATTGGACATAAAGGTGAACTATCATATCCAAACACAGATATCTTTTTAAATGCTATGTTATTTTGACACTGATAGATTTTTTCTGTTCGAAATACTCGTATTGACTATGAATCAGTGTCAGACATCCGCGGACCAAAAAGAGTAGCTTTTTGCTTGAAGAACGTTGGGAAATATGGGCCTTATAGAAGCTCCAATCAGACATCGAGTTTGCGGCTCATCAACAAACAAAATTGTCATATCTGTGGATCGGAAACTCAGCACGTCATTGTCGGGAAGCCAATCATCTACATCATCTACAAAGAGTGACAGTTTGTTGTGGATTTTGGAGTGGTGGCATTATTGGCGCATTTTTTTTCGAAAACGCTGCTGGAAACGCCATTTCAGTCATCGGCGAGCCATGATTTTTATGGGAAAAAATTTAATATATGAACTTGGATAATCTTCGGTTTCTCTAGGATAGCACACCATGTCACTCAGCTCATCAAACAATCGATCTTTTGCGCACTAAGTTCGGTAATCGTGTTAACCGTCTTGGCGATCTCAATTGGACGCCTCGTTGCTACAATTTGACCCCTTTAGACTTCTTTTGTAGGGCACCGTTAAAGACCGATGCTGTGCGAATAATCCATACCATGCACACCATTAAACCTAAAAGCATACGAGCCATTCGTGAGATAGAACCAGAAACCGTCAACAATATCTTGGAGAATTGGACTGACAGGATGAGCTACTGCACAGCTAGACGCGTCAGCCATGTGAATGAAATCGTGTTCCATAAATAAATATTTGTTATTTCTAATAAATCCATAATATACCAAATGAAGTTAAGTTTAGTTCATTTTATTCAATTTGTAAAATGATACTTGTCTTTGGACCACCCTGTAGTTAAAAGGAGTAGTATAGGAACATCTTGCTGGGATAACTGCAGGAGTTGCAGGGATGAAGATATGCACTTAAAGAAAAGCGCTTCATAGCACCAATGATTGGGTGACATTAATGGGTTTACATTGATGCAATGAAAAGTTTCTTTGATTCTATGAAATGTTACATTACTTCAATGAACTCCTTCATTGCTGCAGTTTTTGAATTTGTGGACCGTCATTAATGCTAAGAAACCTTTTACATTGATGGAATGAAGTATGTTTTTCATGTAAATATGGGAAACTATAGAAAATAATTACAGACATTTTATCGACATTGTAAAGTAGAATCTATTAAATAGGCCATCCTATACATTACACACTTTTAATTGAATTTTAAAATATTTTTTTTAAAAATGTACAATTTCATTCATTAATTTGGTTAAAGGATAATATGTACATATGTAGGTACGCTTTGTAGAAATGTATGTATTTATGTATGTATGTACAGTAGTTGTGACACATTATATGAGTATATACATATATGAGTATATGAGTATGAGATAAGGAATAAAATAGAGAAAATAAAATGCTGAAATGCAGAATCCCGCGCCATTTAAAAAAACCGAAAATCGAGCAAAATAAGGGGATTTCAAAAGCCAAAATCCTCTTTGTTGACCGGACCTATGGGGACCCACAAGGTCCAAAAATTTCCCAAAAATCAAAAAATTCCGAAATCCAAAATTTGCAACAGAGATATTCCTCTCCCTGGCCCCGTCCCAGAAAACTAACAATCACCGAAAAAATCGTGCCACAAAAAGCCCGAACTTTGGAGGTCCATAACTCCTAAAATAGGGATTCCCTCTAACTTTTGCGTTTTAATTATTTTGCTTAGAATCGTGTGTTCTACCCCCCCCCCCCCCCCCCAACATTTTTTTCGCAACAATCTGAACATTTTTGGACCCTATGGGCCCCATAGGTCCGGCCGACAAAAAATTGGTTTTTGAAATCCTCTTATTTTGCTCGATTTTCGTTTTTTTTTAAATGGCGTGGGGGAAGCATTTTTTCCAAATAATTTACATGATTGTGTGGCAAAAGTTAAAATTGCATTCAGTTATAGAAACTGTCTTACACCATCAATGAAACATATTCATAACATCAATGAAGCCGGTTCATACCATCAATGAAACCTGTTCATACTATCAATGAAACCTATTCATACCAACAATGAAACTTGTTCATACCATCAATTAAATGTGTTATACCATCAATGAAATATGTGCATACAATCAATGAAACATATTCAGACCTTCAATGAAACATGTTCATACCATCAATGAAACATGTTCATTTCATTAATGAAACATGTTCATAGCATCAATGAAACCTGTTCATAGCATCATCATTACATCCATGACTATATTTCATTACTTCAATGAAACGGTTTATAATATCAATGCAACATATTTCTTTAATAAAATGATAATGTTTCATTCCGGTTAGAAAGTTTACATTAATTTCAGGTCTATGAAACATTTTTCGTTTAATGTAACATTGTTCAAAGCATTAATGAAGCCCGACATTGGCTCAAAAACAATGACACTTTTCATTGATGCAATTTAAGAATTCATTAATGGTATGAAGGTTTTTCTTTCAGTGTAGTGGAATATCAATCCACGTATGTAAGAATATGTACTAAATTTCCATGGAAATGCATTTCAAAAATTCCCCATCAGGCATGATAGTAAAAGCCGGCTTAGAAGGGGAGGAATGCAAAAAATAGTCTTTTCATTTACGGCATACACTAAACGAAAACTCGTTTGAATGTCGTTTGCGGCCAAATAAACATTTTTTAGTACAAATATTTCGTTTGATACTTATAGCCAGCGTTAGTCGCAAAAGCCGAAACTCTCCCACAAACAAAAAAATGTATATCGTAAGCCATTTCTAATGTTTTAGACAGAGTTTCCTTTACCAAAAAAAATTACATGAGGTGAGAGGGGACACCCGGTTGGAACGCTATACTATATTATTTACTATTAGTTCCCACTCGCCTAAGGCGTCCGTTGTTAAATACGATAATTTAAATAGACAAAGATACTTTCTAAATAAATAGAAAATATATTTTTTGTAAAATGATAAACTTTTTGTAAGAAATTTGTTTTTATTGAATGTTTTGTTTTTAAAGAAAAGTATATTGTTAGGTCTTTTTGTAAGAATATGTATTACATTTTCCCGAAAAGGTAATTTTATTAAAGGGAGGTACTTCTTTTATTAAAAGCTAATGTTTTTTTTACGAAAATGTACTATTTTTAAGAAGAAGTACTTCCTGTAAGAAAAAGCCATGAGCATGAATTTTTTTTACAAAGAATCACTTTTTTACTCCTTTTAGGAAAAGGTTATTTTTTTAAGAAAATTTACTTATTTTCAGAGAGGATACTTATCTCAAAAAAAGAAAATTTACAACTTAATTTTTAAGAAAAGGAATTTTTGTGAGAAAATTTAATTTTTTTTTAAGAAGGCATTTTTTTAACGAAAATGTTTTTTTAAGAAATGGGATTTTTTTCGAATTGGTTCTGTTTTCAAGAATAGGTAAATTTGTAAGAGTAGGTACTTATCTCAAGAAAAGTTATTTTGTTTCACAAAAAAATATACTCTTTAAAGAAAGGTAGTTTTTTATGAAAAGGCAATTTGTTGAATGAAAATGTGCTTTTTAAGAAAAAGTACTTAATTTAAAAAAATACTTTTTTTAAGAAAATTTACTTTTTGTATGAAATGTACTGTTTTAAGCAAAGGTACTTCTTTAAGGTAAAGTATTTTTTACGAATAGGTATTTTTTTAAAAAAAATATTTTTCTTAAGAAAATGCATTTATTTAAGGAAATTTTCTTTTTTGAAACTTCTTTCTCTTTGGCTTTACTAAATTTACTTTTTATTGGGTTCAAAACTACGATATATACTGAATATTGGTTACAGGCTCCACCTAGAAATCTTCCCGTTAAACAAAAATTTCCCAGCATATGTTAGTCTAGACACAAACCAAAGCAAGAGTACCCTTTATATTTGATAATACTGGGTTGTAGCATAATAGCATAAATTAAGCCCCCATCCCGCAACGTGCGATAAGGGATTTCGTTCCAAAAATTTTTATTAACTTTTACGGGAAATACAGTATACTTTTGCGAACATACGTAAAAGGAACGAATACACTCAAAAGTCATCTCTCTCTTGAATTGTTTCTCAACTCTTTCGGCAAAAACAAACACGCTCATCCTTATGTTAAGGGATTGATCATATTCGCGCAATGCTCGGTTGATTGATACGTGTATTTGTAGTTAGAGGCGTGGATCGGAGTCTATGAAATTTACTCGGAGTGCGTTAGGTTAGGTATTTGGACCACACTTTATAGTAGTTTGTGTATCCATGGCTTCTTCCTACCCACGCGGCAGTGCCCGGAACGAGGTGAAACGTCCATCTTCCTTCCGCCGAACGTTGCCATCGTGGCTCTCAAGCCTCTCATGCCAAAGAAACCAATCGTTATTCTATTTTGAGAGCATCCCTTTGATGTTTATTCTCCCAGCGGCTAATTACACTATATATGGGCATCAGGGCTAGAATACAATATATTCGAGTTTTGCGACTGTAGCAGTGGACTTCCGTCCCGCTGATTTTGGACCCTAAATTTCGGCATAATTTTTGCTACCGATTATTGCTTGATATGATCCCTGATGTTTACAATCATGTGCTTTATCAGAACGACTCATCAGAGCGACCTCCGTATTATGCCTGACCTACATGTAAAAAAGAAATAAAAAATAAATGGTTTCCCATTACATCCCATGAAGGAATTGTGGACAGCTTCTTACAACCAGTAAGCTGTGCGCTTTCCAGTTTTATACTCACTGATTGGGACCTACAGTTTTACCCGGTTCCGAACGGTATTTTGAGAAACTTTTTCATGGCTAAATACACAGTAGTGTCTTCATTACTATGCGAGGTGACCGCCGCTGAAAGAAACTTAAGGTGGTCAGAGCACGGTTCGAACCCGGGATCTCATGTACAAGAGCCGCGCACACTAACTATTGCACCGCCGACGGTCACCTACATGTAGCCACTGTTACTTCCGTGTTTCCCATATCTGGGCGTTGAGCTTTGCCACCTTATTAACGACAAAGGCGAAGTTAATTTTAGTGTACTCCATGATGCTTCTAGTCTTAGTTCTCTGTCATCCATAATATTCCAAAGGACAGGGCCCTGACCCAAACCCTGGGGTACTGCCGCCGTTACGTCGTAGATCGTTGGAAAAACAAAGAAAAAGAGTAACATATAAGATTTCTGTAAAGTATTTATTTATTATAGATAATTTTACCAACATAAATCTTCATTTATAACCAATTAATAAAAAAATTAAAAGATTTAAGTCGGGACTTTTTACATTTACTTGCACTGAATGCATAATTTCTTTTTTTAATTTCATGAAATGAAACTCACATTTTTGTTTTCAGAACATTTTTCGAGAGAGCATTATCAGTTCAACAAACACACTTACGTTGTATCATAAACACAGCCACAGTTTTTTTTTTAGCTTAAATTCATATTATTCTCCAACGTTTTCGTTCAAATTTTACATCTATTTGACATTAACATACATAAGTAAATTTTTTTCCTAAAATCTAACGACTAACCTAGGATTTTCCTCATTTTCGTTGCATACATTATATCGGCCATAGCCAGCCCATATATTATTATTTTGAATTATATATTATTATTTTGAAATCTGACATTTTGTCCTTAACTTTGTTTGCTATGCCGGGAAAAAGGAGACTTAAAACCCGTACCTTTGACAGACATAGTTGGATCACGAGCTCATATGTCATAACATTTTAATCATTGTGTCTCCAACATGTAATATTGAATAGCAAATACGGTGTGTTTGGGCAAAGGTGTACTATGTTTGCGACAAACACACGTTATATTTGCATCCACACATTAACAAACACCCGCATTCAGAAATATTTATGAATCATTGACTGAGAATATAATTTTAAAGTACAGAAACACACTTACAAAATATACTGTTATAAATCTCTCTCTATCCCTGTTTTACTATCTTACTGTCGAGAGATTATAAGCACTGCAACAAGCACAGCTGTATTTGTAACTCAAATAGAAATATCTTTGGACCGTAAACACATGTGTTATAACATTTTAATCATTGTGTCACCAACATATAATATTTAATGGCAAACACTATGTGTTTGAACAAAAGTTACAATATTTGCGTGAAGCTCCAAACACACGTTATATTTGCACCAAACAACAAAACAAGATAAATTTGTTAGCATGCACTTGTTCGTATTGCCAATTTTCACAAAAGTTTTGCCGTAAAAGTACAAATTATGACATCTTTGGGGTGAACAAAAGCTCGTTTACAACAATAGAAGCTACGATCATTATACGGGGGTACGAAAAATGACCCAAAACGAAATAGCCCAAAAAAAAAATGAAAAATGGGCCAAAAATTTTCCACAGAGAATTGGGTCTAATTTCATATGTTAAAACGCCCATAAAAGTGGGTCAAATTTCTCGCTTTTTTGGGCAATTTTTCTTTTTTTTTACATTAAAAATGAAAAACAGCCCAAAAATATTGTGGACGATTTTTCATTACGAAAAATCACCCAAAAAAAAAATTATGAAAAATCGCCCACATTCCGATTGTCGATTTTGTAAAAAGTAGGAATATATTCGCAACAACTAATGCTAGAATTACAGTTATTCTAGGTAGATGGATGATAGGCACTTGAAATTATGCTACAGTTGTCTCCACAGACGTAACCAGAAACTAGTCAATTGGGGTTCAAATAGTAACTAGAAATGTATTTTTTAACAAGCTTTTAACCATTGCTGCCCACGTCAATGACACGCGATTTTAGTTTAAAAAAAAACTTTTGCCTGCGGCGCTTAATACATGACAAAGAAATTAAACATTTTTTATAAAAAATCTCGTGATTTTATTTACAAAATTTTTTCCTGCGACGCTTAATACAGGAAAAAGTAAATTAAAAATTTTTTTAAAAAAATCGTGCCATTTTATTTAAAATATATTTGCCTGGTTTTTCAACAGAGACGCTACAAAAGTAAATCGATAGGGACAGCAAACGACGCCATATTTTTTTCCCGCTCTTTTGACATTTTTCTTCAGTAAGGTTTGCCAATTCATCATGGAAAGATATACGAGCCAACAACGAGTCGAAATTATTAAAATTTACTACCTAAATTTTTGTGGCCGTCGGTGGTGCAATGGTTCGTGAGATCCTGGGTTCGAACCCTGCTCTGACCACCTTCAAAAAATTTTTTTTCGGCGGCGGTCACCTCGCATAGTGACGGCGACACTATCGAGTATATAGCCATGAAACAGCTTCTCAAAATACCGTTCGGAATCGGTGTAAAACTGTAGGTCCCAATCAGTGGGTGAAAACTGGAAAACGCACAGGTCAGTGATTGTGAGAAGTTCTCCCCGGTCCCTTCATGGGATGTAATGGGAAACCATTTATTTATTTATTTTACTATCGAAATTTGGAGTCAGTGGCCTCAACTTTAAGAGCGCTACGTCCAATTTATGGTCGTCATAATCGTCCTACCAGATCAACAATTGAGCTTCTAGTGGAAAAATTTGAATCCACAGGCACAGTACAAAATGTTCTCGTGCCAGTGAGACAAAGAAGTGCCCGTAGTGTCGAGAATATTGCTGCCGCTGAGGCTTCAGTTCAAGAAAGCCCAAATGTGTCTCTCACACGTCGTTCTCAAGCGTTGGGCATCTCTGTGACGTCGTTGTGGCGAATTTTGCGAAAAGATCTTGGCCTACATCCTTACAAGATCAAATTGACGCCAGAACTGAAGCCGCTTGACCACCATAAGCGTCGTATGTTCGTGAATTGGGCTGAGCAACAACTTGAAAATGATTCGGATTTTCATCGGAAAATCATCTTCAGCGATGAGGCTCATTTCTGGCTGAATGGCTTCGTCAATAAGCAAAATATGCGTTATTGGTGAGACAGCAATCCACACGTAATCCATGAGTCATCATTGCATCCCGAAAAAATTACGGTTTGGTGCGGTTTATGCGCAGGCGGCGTCATTGGGCCGTACTTCTTCCGTGATGATCAAGACCGGCACATTACTGTGAATGCGAATCGCTACCGTTCAATGATAACCGAATATTTTTGGCTCCAATTGGATAATATGGACTTGGAAGACATGTGGTTCCAACAGGACGGCGCCACAAGCCACACAGCGAATGCCACAATCAATTTATTGGAAAGCAAGTTTGGTGAACCTGTTATCTTACGAAATGTTCCAGTCGATTGGCCGCCTCGGTCGTGCGATTTGACGCCGTTAGATTATATCCTGTGAGGCTACGTCAAGTCTATGGTCTATGCCAACAAGCCAGCGACGATTGATGAACTTCGTACGAATATCGAACGTGAAATTGCAGCAGTATCGGCCGATTTATGCTTGAAAACCGTCGAAAATTAGGTTCATCGTCTGGACTTCTGCAAGCGTGCCCGTGGTGGCCGTGCAAAAGAAATTGAGTTCCATACATAATGGCATCGAACGTACATTCACAGGAATAAAGAATTTCATTGGTATATGAAACTGGTTTTGTTTTATTTAAGAAAAATTTTTGTAGCGCTCTTATTGAAAACCCCGTTACATAAAAAGAAGTTAAAAATTTTTTAAAAAAAATCGAGCGATTTCAAATATTTTTGCCTGCGGCGCTTAATACATAACAAAGAAATTAAAAATTTTTGCTACAGAGCTGAAGTTCATGACTCTACAGGTTTTTACTTAAATGTTATGTTTATACAAATTAAATTACTAAAAATTAAATTATTGCATAATTAACATTTTGCCTTCGGTTTTTTGTGGCTACAGAAATGGGTGATTTTTCATATGTAAACTTTCTCTGCTTTTTGGGCGATTTTTCATATTTCACTTGGGTCATTTTTCATTAAATTTTGGGCGATTCTTATTTTGGGCCATTTTTCATATTTTTTTTTTTTTGGTCATGTCGTTTTAGGCGATTTTTCATGCCGCCTCATGATACTTTTATAATTGATAAAAGTACTACAGTTACGATAAACGTTTTCTATTTGGAGTTTCACATTTGGCGTTCAACGTTGGATGTGTGTAGCAATGAAATATTTTTTGCGGCAAAAGTTGTCTTTATTTGTGGTTGGCGCGGGACTAGATTCCGAGGTCTCAGCTGAAAATCGTATGATTTGTCAGCAGTAAAATAATATTAATAACTCTGTTGTACCCTCTCTCCTCACCCCTTACCCCTAATAACTCGACAAAAATATTATTATTAGGGGTAAGGGGGTGGAGAGGGGCTACAAACTTGAAGTTAGTATTCTTCTTAAGGTCCTCTACATTTCTTACTCAGAAGTCAAACTTCAATTTTGAAGCGTTCTGCCTCTAATTCAGTCTCAAAAATATTACAGTTGTTGACATCCCAGCAAACTTTGGGGTCAAATATCTCGAAATTTTGACGTGGTAGAGAAAAACGGGAAATACCATTAGATTCAGCGTATCAAAATTATGCAGGTTCGCTATGTTTCACTCAATTCAGATTTTTAAAGTGCAAAAATCACACACAGTGTAATCATTTGAAGGAGCTCTAAGTTCTTCACTAGATGATTTTGTTAATGGAAAGTAGAATTTGTTAATTAATACTTTTATCAAGTCCTTAATAAGGATATCAATCCTAGTAACTATTCCCCAATGACGACAACACTGTTTTGATTTAGTGAGCGGAAGCGACCATAAAGATTATAAAATTGTCTGCTTAGACCACTGTATATGTGTGTTCATAGTGTATTTTACGAATACATATACAAATTGTTATTTGTTCTCAATTCTATAACACCTTTTTAGTGTCTGCGTGTCCGTGTGCTTGTGTGTTCGTCTTTATCTTTATACGCTTATGGATCAGCAAAAATTAAACTCACACAAACCAACATACTCGTAGTAACACACATGCCAGGGAATGGAATAGACAAATTTTGCTTTATGAAGAAGAGGTTCTGTAGCTTTCCGTCGGTGCGTCTGTCTTTCGGATTTTGGTACACACGACAATATAGCACTTGGACACTGCAGGCAAGCCAACCAACCGCATACAACTAAAGCTGCCAACAATCAGCCAGCCAGCCAGCATATTATCAATGTATTCTAGTGTTGGTTGTGGTGCCTCTGCTGCCATGGCTGCTCCAAAAGATGCAAAGGTAACTACACTATCACAGTAGTGCTTTAGTGATGAACGGGAGCAGTCTAAAGAACGTTTCCAATAGCTGTTTCGAGTAGAATACGTAAAAACAAGAACATTTTCGATATAAAATATAAAGATTATTTGTGATGATAGATCGATCGAAACCTCTTCCATAGTTTGCTAAAGGCTATAAATTTATGACAAAATTATTGTATTTTCTGTGATGCTATCCTGTCTGCCTCCATCTTTCTCTCTCCCTCTTCATTTCCGTGATATCAATAGTATATCATGTCTGGTTTAAGAATTATTATCACCCATAAATAAAATTCTATTAACAAAGGATGTTGAAAAATGTCCTTGAATATAAAGTAACAACCACCATCCACTACTGTCGCCTCTACTACAGAGATAAATATTTATGTGTATTTCATAGTGGCCAAGGATTCCCATTCGAATATCATCGAATTGCAATTCCATATGTGATTGTTTGTGCGAAAAAGTGTGTCACTAGGTGTAAAGTGAGAGAGAAAGTGTTTACAAACACAGACCATTTTTGGCACCTGTTATAAAGAAAAACAACAACAATACGAGAAAAGTAAATGGCAAAAATCAACCACAACCAAAATAACAATACGAATATGTAATTTATGTGTAAAAAAAACAAAAGTCATGGAAAATCGTGTAAAGAATCGTAAAATATTGAAGGCGCACGGCCATAAAGGTTTCAAGTTATAAATAAACAACCATAAATATCAGACGGAATCAAATGAAAATAATAATAAAGAAAAAAACCAATAAATAAATAGATGAAATATTATGTTAGAAATTTAAACGAAAAACTTAAACAAAAGTCGAAAATTTTGAAAATCCTAGTAACGTCCAAGACGGTGACTGCGATTATAGTGTTTAACTACTGCTAAGGAGAACGCAGATTGTAGTCCTGCCTTAAAGAACTTGACTTTATATCGGCGGTGATCTCCCCACTGCGTAGCGGCGACCCTGTCGAGTAATTAAACTTTCAAATAAGTATCCATAACCGTTCGCAATCGGTGTTAAACAGTGGAGTATGAGTGGGAACTAAAAGCTCATTGATACCTTCACTGAATGTAATAATAATGATATTTCGTGCTTACATTTTAAAGCTTTTTAAAAAAGCTTAGAACGAGATTTAAAAGCTCACAATTTAAAAGCTCACAAAAATGTTTCATATTAAAAGCATTTAAATTACAATGTCAAACTGAAATAGCTAACTATGAAACTGAGTCTTAGGGCCAGTTTTACCATTATCAGGTTAAAGCGCAATTTAAAAGCTTAATATAAACGCTGAAAACAATTTTTTTTTGCTGTTTCGATGCAAATATAACGTGTTTATAGCTTGTCGCAAATATAATATATTTGTGTCCAAACACACTGTGTTTGCTATTCAATATTACATGTTGGCGACATGATGTTGCTTACCCAAATTTGACAATAAAGCAGAAAACCTTCAAATCATGAAAACAATGTTCCAAACATTATGTTACAGGGGCCGTTTTTTTTCAGGGCGTAGATGCTCACAGCAAATATTCATATTCTGTCTGGGGAGCGGCAAGTTCTCTATATATTTCCTCCAACTCAATTTTTGCTGAAATTGGTTTGAAACTCCCATTATATAAATGTTTACGACTTGTTTTTTAAAAAATTCCCACTATATGGAAAATGAATCCTATTTGCGATAGAACGCTCTATTCCCCAGATATGTTTTATTTTTATTCTTTATTAATTCTAGAAAAGTGAATCATAACTGAATTCTCCAATATTTAAAGAAAAAAATATCATTTGGAACTTAAACCGAAAAAACCAATGTATCCACTTATGCTCGTTCGAAAATTAAATGCTTTTAATCACGTTGTTTGGTATTTTGTCCAACGATCTTTGGCTTTAATGACACATTTTATTCGTTTGACGACTCTTGACCCACTCCGCATGTACCCGAGACCATTGTTCGTTCAAGTTCTGTGGCGCATTTTCGTATGTAGTCAGTAGTTTTTCAACAAAATCCATAAATTTTCGATCGGGTTAAGATCCGAGCTTTGAGCTGGCCACTGCATTGTGTTATATTTTTGACTAGCGAGCCATTACTTGACAATTTTGTCCGTATGATTAGGATCTCTATCCTGCTGAAATATAACTTCATCCTCGGAGTACGCGCTTTTGTCCACAAAATGTAGTAAATTATGCTCCAAAATACGAAAATATCTTCCTTTTCCATTAGTTCGTCGATTTTTACCAATGGGCCGATATGCCACCAAGTAAAACAACCCCACACCATCAAGTTACCTCCTCCATGCTTCATTGTTTCTTTGACTTGGTGTTTCTTAAACGTTTCATATGGGCGGTGCCAGAAATATTGCTTACCATCGGACTAAAAGCAATTGATTTTGGTCTGGTCCAACCATATTACCCTCTTCCGGTCGTCGACGCTCCAATTTTTGTGATCTTTGGAAAACTTGAGACGCGCCAATACATTTTTCGCGGATAATGCCGGTTTCTTCCGTTTTTCTACCGTTATCAGTCCAATTCCCCGAAGCGTTCTACGTGCTTTCCACCCACTAATGGGTTTGTTTATGGCTGCTGCAGATTCTTTAGTTGTTGTCACATGCTTGATCGGTATTACCCGCTCATTAGCTCGATCATCTCTATTGGTAAGCAATCTTGGTCGCGATTTCCTGGCTTCTGGCGGCTATGGCAAACACCCACTTCTTTAGCAATTCTACGGGTTTAAACACAATTTTTTTTTTTTTTAATTTCAATGATTTGGTTTAATTTTGTCACGAAGTGAATATTTTTGCGAAAAATTTAGTATCCAGCTAATGAAACTATCAATGGTGGCACAAAAAGTATTTACTCTGTTGAATTTCACAATAATTCAAATAATGGTAACTATGTATTGGGTTTGCTTTTGATGCATGTGCCAGTGTTACCAGACACCAAAAACCAAAACGGGCATAAGTGCATACATTGGATTTTACGGCATAAGGTCAACAAATTATTTTGTGCATTAAATATTGGAAGATCTAGTTACGTTTTCGTTTTTTAGGATTAATAAAGAATATTAAAAAAGAAGAATGATAGGAATTATTGTCGTTTTATGGGTATTACGGCAATTCAAAGTCAAATGTGATTAGATGTATCCACATCTGCTTGCCACTGTATATGCGGAAAATGGCAACAGGTTGGTGTATATATACTTTATAGCTTTGGTATTCTTCGACATCCTTGGCGTGCCGCTTTCAAGTGACTATCTAGCGGGTTTTTCAATAAGAACGCTACAAAAATTTTTTTAAATAAAACAAAACCGGTTTTAGATACCAATGAAATTCTTTATTCCTGTGAAAGTACGTTCGATGCCATTATGTATGGAACTCGATTTCTTTTGCATGGCCACCACGGGCACGCTTGCAGAAGTCCAGACGCTGAACCCAATTTTCGACGATTTTCAAGCATAAATCGGCCGATACTGCTGCAATTTCACGTTCGATATTCGTATGGAGTTCATCAATCACCATAAAGTTAAAGTCGGTATATATGGATATAGCTAAGTCTGCGCTATTTAAACAAATTTTACCGGCAATAGGCCAATTTTTTCTTTGGCCTAAAAGGGCTTAAAAAGCTTATTAAAATAGAAAAAACAAATGTTTACGCTCGGTCCAACTTCTTGAGATATGGGCCTTTAAAGTTTGAGTATATAATTGGCCATATCTCACATATTTATGGTCCGATCTGGTTCCGGTGAATATCATTACAAAGACCATTAAAAACTCTTTAAATCTGCATATAAATATATTACATTTTATTAACCCATTGGGGACAAATTTAAAAAATACGATTTTTTAACCTCACTTTTTTGCTAAAAATCTGATTTTCTCAAAAAACAGCCCTAGTAAACCTATTTTCTACCTAGACTCAGATTGTAGGCAACACCTCAGGCTTTGTTTTAAGGTATAATGCTTCGCATTAACCCTTCTAAGACCGAAGATATTTATGTTCAAAGTTTGAAATACAAGAAGAAATTAAAGTTTTTTTAATTTTTTCCAAAATTTTATTTATTTTCCTAGCATAGGCCTCAAGTTAAGCTTCAAAATCAAAATATTGGACTTTTATATATTTTTTGGAAAAATTTTGGAAGAATTTGGAAAAATTTAATTTTTTCTTGTATTTCAAACTTTGAACATAAATATCTTCGGTCTTAGAAGGGTTAATGCGAAGCATTATACCTTAAAACAAAGCCTGAAGTGCTGCCTACAATCTGAGTCTAGGTAGAAAATAGGTGTACTAGGGCTGTTTTTTGAGAAAATCAGATTTTTAGCAAAAAAGTGAGGTTAAAAAATCGTATTTTTTAAATTTGTCCCCAATGGGTTAATAAAATGTAATATATTTATATGCAGATTTAAAGAGTTTTTAATGGTCTTTGTAATGATATTCACCGGAACCAGATCGGACCATAAATGTGTGAGATATGGCCAATTATATACTCAAGCTTTAAAGGCCCATATCTCAAGAAGTTGGACCGAGCGCAAACATTTGTTTTTTCTATTTTAATAAGCTTTTTAATCCCTTTTAGGCCAAAAAAAAATTGGCCTATGGCCGGTAAAATTTGTTTAAATAGCGCAGACTTAGCTATATCCATATATACCGATTTCTCAAAAACTGGAGCCAATCTGACACTTCCAAATGTACTTTCGCACTCAGGGGACTCCCCCCTAATAGTTCGAAAAGGATTCATCGAAGTTAATTTTTTCGACTATCACAGTGTAATTGAAATTTTAAAATTATATTTGAAATTTAAAATACATCAACTAAAATTTGAAATTTCTATTTAGAATTTTATTTATATATCAATTGAAATTTAGAAAACATCAATTAAGATTTAAAAAAAAACATCGGCTGAAATTTGAAAAGTAACAATTGAGCAGTTAAAGATATCAATCGAAATTTAAAATAGCAGTTTAAATTTAAAATTCGTCAGATGAAATTCAAAAATTATTAACCGATTTTTCTAAATTTAAATTGCAATTGGTGCGTTTCAAATTTCAATTGATGTGTTTTCAATTACAATTGAAGTGTTTTAAAATTCATTTGATGCGTTTCAATTTCAAATGACGTTTTATTAAATTTAAATTGATATATTTTAAATTCCAAGTAGAATTATTAAACAAAAAAATTCTGCGAATCACATAAACAGTACGACATTTCCAATTGAAAATTCAAAAAATATCAATTTACTTTTGAAAAATATCAATTAAAATTCGATAATAATATTTGAAATTTTAAATACATCATTTGGAATTTGATTTTTCTATTTGAAAAACATCAATTGAAATTTAGGAAACATCAATTAAAATTTAAAAGGCATCAATTGCAAAAATCTATTGATACTTTTGAACCCATAAAGTGAAGTGTAAAATACATCAATTAAATTTTACAAAACATCAGTTGAAATATAAAATTTGTCAGTTGAAATCCAAAGACTATTAACCGACTTTATATATAAGATTTCCAAATTTCAATTGATGTCTTTTTAATTTCAATTTGTGTCTTTTAATTGCAATTGATGCGATGCAAATTTCAATTTAAATTTTTTTAAATTTCAGTTGATGTATTTTAAATTTCAAATAGAATTTTAAAGAAATAAATTCTGCGAATAACAGTAACACTACGCCATTTCCAATTAAAATTCAAAAAACATCAATTTACTTTTGATAAATATACATTGAAATATTGAAAATTATGTTTGAAATTTTAAATATGTCAATTGAAATTTAATTTTTATATTAGGAATTTGAAATACATCAATTGAAATTTAAAAAACCTCAATTGGAATTCAAAAAATCATCAGCTAACAGTTGAAATTGAAATATATCAATTGGACTGTAAATTACATCAATTTAAATTTAAAACAGCCGTTAAAAAATATAATATTCGTCAGTTGAAATTCAAATATTATTAACTGATTTTATGCATAAGATTTCTAAATTGCAATTGATATTATTTTAATTTGACTTGGTGTCCTTTAAATTGCAAATGATGTGTTTCAATTTTCAAATGATGTGTTTACAATTTCAGTTCATGTGATTTAAAATTCAATTGGTGCGTTTCAATTGAGGTTTTTTTTAAATTTCAACTGATGTATTTTAAATTCCACATACAATTTTTAAACAAATAAATTCTGTGAATCACAAAAACACCACGTCATTTAAAATTGAAATTCAAAAAATATCAATTTACTTTTGAAATATCAACTCGAATTTGAAAATTATATTTGAAATTTAAAATATACATCAACTAAAATTGGAAACACATCAATTCAAATTTCAAACGCATCAATTGCGATTTAAAAGACGCCAATTGAAAATAAAAAGACATCAATTGAAATTTAGAAATCTTATATATAAACTCGGTTAATAAGTTTTGAATTTCCCCTGACGATTTTTAAATTTTAACTGCTGTTTTAAGTTTCAATTGATATTTTTTACAGTTCAATTGATATTTTTCAAATTTCAGCCGATGCCTTTGAAATTTCAATTCATGTGTTTTAAATTTCAATTGTATATTTCAAATTCCAATTAGAAACTTCAAATTTTAATTGATGTATTCAAAATTTCAAATATAATTGTCAAATTTCAATTGATATTTTTCAAAAAAAAATTTACATGTTTTGAATTTTGAGTGGAAACGGCGTATGGTTTTTGTGATTCGAAAAACTTGTTTGCTAAAACGTCAAAGACCTTGTATAGATCCATACAATTTTTCCTATTTTTCTATTTCTATTTGATATGCATCAATTGAAATTTAAAAAACATTAATTGAAATTTAAAACACATCTATTGATATTTTAACCCCCAAAACATCAGTGGAAATTTAAAATTCGTCAGTTGAAGTTGACAAAATTATTAACCGATTTTATAAAAAGATTTTTTAATTTCAAATGATATATTGTCTTTTCAATCACAATTGATGCGTTTCAAATTTCAATTAATGCCTTTCAAATTTCAATTGATGTGTTTTAAATTTTAATTAAAGCGCTTTAAATTTCAATTGATATACTTGAAATATCAATTGATGCTATTTGAATTTAAATTGTTTTTTTTTTAATTTCAATTGATGTATTTCAAATTTCCAATAAAGTTTTTAAATTTCAGTTGATGTATTTTAAACTTCAAATAAATTTTTAAATTTCATATGATATTTTTTTAATTATAATAATTTATTTATAACTATAATTATTATTATAACAATTTAATTATAATAAAATGTTTCATTAAAATTTAATGGAGAATATTCAAAATTTAAATTGAATTTTTTATCCGCATTTGACACAGCAAAATATCTACTAAAGCTATAAAAAAAAGCTACGATCTAAACTCAGCACAACTTGTAATCATTTAAACAAAAAAATTTCAAAACTACAACTTTCAACGATGAAAAGTGAAACTCGAAGAACAACTCCTGTCTATGACTAACATAAGTTGAAATTATTTTTGAAGCGAGAAAAAAATTAATCTTTTTTAAAAAGTTCCAACTCAACTATCAGTGGAAGACTGGAAAGTTCCATTAATATCTATAAAATGTATAATTAGTTTATATAATTCCAAGCAAACTGGCGTTCGAGAAGTACCACAAACAAAGACTGTAAGAAAAATTTAAATATTTTTAATTGAAATCTGAAAAATCCTGAACGCTTCAACATACCAATCAATATTTTAAGATAAATAATTCGAGACATCTATACAACAAAATCCTTAAAACAAAAATAAACCAAAGGAATCCTGAACACTTCAACATACCAATCAATATTTTAAGAAAATAATTCTAGACATCTGTACAATAAAATCTTCTTAAAATAGTCAGAAACTATCGTCAAAATGAAGCTCAACTTCAGACATTCAACACAAAATTCAAAACTTTCCCTTTAATTCAACGAAAAACACAAACAAATCTACAAATATGTCTTCCTTACTACTGGACAGTTCAACACTTCCGTTTCCTTCCTACTCCTATGAGAATAACGTTTCTCTGTCCTTCATCACGCCCTCGCCATCTCCCTCACTCAACCCCTTTTACAATGATACCGATTCTTATCCCGAAATCAGTCGTATGGTTCGTGTTATTGTGCCCCTCTGTTTTGGTCTCATTGCGCTCACTGGATTCTTTGGCAACATTTTGGTGATTCTCGTCGTTCTGCTCAACCAACAGATGCACTCGACCACAAATTTACTGATCGTGAATTTGGCCATTGCGGATTTGTTGTTTGTGGTCTTTTGTATTCCATTTACGGCCGCCGATTATGTGGCCGACACCTGGCCATTTGGTGATCTCTGGTGCCGCATTGTCCAATATTTGATTGTGGTCACAGCAATTGCGAGTATTTACACGTTGGTTCTCATGTCAATTGATCGTTTCCTGGCTGTCGTGCATCCCATAAGATCGCGTATGCTGCGAACGGAAAAAATAGCGAAAATCTGCATTTGTGGTATATGGGGTGTGGTATTGGCGATATCGTTGCCGGTTGCATTCGCGCATGGTTTGGTGGTAAGTAAGTTTTAGATTTAGTCGCATATTTGTAAAACTGTGGAAATTTTTAATTAAACAAATTTCCATATAATTCTAATTATATTATCTTTATATTAATTTTAAAGCTTTTTTTAATGTGTGTAGTTACAGTAAGCGAAGTGATTACACTCTATAATCTCTATTAAGCATTTGCAGTTTTCTGTATTTGATGACAGTTTGGGTTTATAATGATCTTTAGTGATCAAAAATCGTCACCACAGCGATTAATTTCATCAATAGTGGTCTACCGTATTAAATTCCCCAACCCCAACAAAATATTCATTGAAGCAATGAACAGTTTTGTACAATCGATGATTTCTATTGTATATAGAATATACAAATAATAAATTCAAAACAAGAAATTCAAAATTTGTTTAACGAATTCAGTTTTCGAAATAAAGTGTTTATATTCTCAAATTTAAAAAAAGTTCGAAGTTAAACCATTTGCTCCTACCTCCTGGCTTTTTTTTTTGTATCTCACGCCTAACGAGTAGGTGCGTATTTTACTCATCCTTCTCGTGGCGAATGAGCGAACAGTGAGCATTCGTTAACGATTCTGGGTCCAAAACAAATTATACAAATGCCAAAATAAATACTAAGCGTTTTCTCTTCTAAATGTTTTCGATATGACAAAAATTTAAACAATCGACCAAAATTTAACAAAATTTGATTTTTTACTTTGTTTCATAGTTTGTTTATTCAAATCGCAAATATCTGCAATTATTTATTTGTAAACTGCAATGTAGTGACTGTTGTTTTTAAGAGATTCAATATTGCCAAACAAAATGTGCCAATATAATGCGAAGGGATATTGATCTTAACTTTTATTTTCAATAAATGGGATTCTTAAATATTTTTCTCATCTATTTTTTTACTGTCCACTGTAAGATGAATGTTAAAAATATATACTACCTAAAATTTATTATTGACTCAACTATCAAACTTATAGTTTTATTATGTTTCGATTCGAGCCAAAACAAAAATTCTAAAATATTTTGTTCGATAGTGCAAAATGATTTTTTGACTTTTCGTGAATAAACAAATTGGAAATGTCAACGAACGCGGGATTTTTTCATTGGCAAATACAAAAACATTAAATGAAATGCAAATTTGAATTTTTGCTAACATTCTGGCATATGGTAAATCGAATAAACAATTAATTAAATTGCTGGCGTTTAAAAATCGAATGATGGCCCTAAACAAATGTACTTTTTAATGAAAATTATAAAAACAATTTGTGTTATAACATGTTAAAGTAAATGTTGAAGCAGCAGACGGAGGAACCGACTTAAAAATACCCCCGCCTACATGTATCATGCATTTGGTTAAAGTTACTTTTATATTAGTTCCCAGTTGGAAATTTTTTCTTAAAGATATTATCAGTAGTATTTCCTTAGGACTACACGCTGAAAAATCCGTCTTTTTTTGTTGCTTGGATGCAAATACAACGTGTTTGTACCTTGTTGCAAAATATATTATAATTGTGCCCAAACACATTGTGGTTGCTATTCAATACGACATGTTTGAGACACAATGATTAATAGGTTATAATATATGTTCTTGAGACCCAAATGTTGCTCTTTTGTTGAAAACCGTTAATAACAAATACGAGACAGACAATAAAGAAACAAAAAAGCAGCAGATCTTCAATTTGTGAAAACAATGCGTGCAACCATGTACAAGTTTCCTGCAATATGTTGCTTGATATTTTTCAGCGTGTATGTCAGTTGGTGATGACAATGTATAGAAGACAAATTGTGAAGGGGCTGACAATCTATACAAGAGCGTCCTAATGACTTGTCAGCACTATGTCATGACTGACAATGGTGAATGTCGCTATAAGACTCTTTATCTTTCTTTATCTTTCAACTTCAAACCGAAAAATTTATTTTTATTTGTAGTTATGAAACTGTTGTCATATATTTTAAGAATTTGTTTCAGAAATTATTAAAATAACATGCACATTTTCTTTTTGTCATGTTATCTTTTAGATTTTATTTAATTATAATTATATAATAACTTTATAATAATTATACAATAATTATTGGTTACCACATCTGGTACATACACATTGATTCCACTTACTTACACACTTATCCGGTCTCGGACAACCCCGGGGGGTCAGGGACCTTACAAAACGAAGATAACATATTTCGCCAACCAGTTCGATCTTTTCCTTTATTTCTCCAGTTGGCAATACCAAGTGTACGCAGGGATTCGTCAACCTGATCCCTCCAGCGGAGTCTTGGTCTTCCTATTTTTCGTCTTCCTTCGAGTTCGGTTTCGAAAACCCTTCGTGCTGGTTCGTCTTCATCCATTCTACTGACATGGCCTAGCCAGCGCAATCGCGTTATCTTGATCCGCTTAACTATCTCAATGTCAGGATAAATCTCATACAGCTCATGATTCATGCGTCGCCGATACTCGCCGTTGTGCACTATAGGGCCATAAATTTGTCGGAGTATTTTTCTCTCGAAGACTCCTACAGATGTTTCGTCTGCTTGCGATAGGACCCAGGATTCTGCGCCGTAAAGCAAGACAGGTTGAATGAGAGTCTGGTACAGCTGGACTTTTGTTACTCGAGAGAGGGCTTTATCTCTAAAGTGCTTGCTTAGCCCAAAATAACATCTATTCGCAAGCACAATTCTCCTCTTGATCTCAAGGCTGACATTGTTGTTTTTGTTCACGGCAGCTCCGAGGTATATAAATTCGTCCACTACCTCGAAGTTATAATGGTTATCAACGTTCACGCTTTGGTCTAATCGCGTGGAGGCACTGTTCGTTGAAACCATTAATATTGTCTTGTCTTCATTTACCGTCAGACCCACTTTTGCTGACTCCTTCTCAATTCTCGAAAAAACCCCGCAGTAACTTCTCTAATTGTGCGCCCAATGATATCTGTATCATCAGCATAGGTGTGTCTGTAGGGTGTCGCCTTGCCTGAGGCCTCGCTCAGTTTCGAAAGGTTCGGTAAGATCCTTACCAACTTTCACTGCGGATTTGGTGTTCGTCAAGGTCATCCTGCAAAGGCGTATGAGTTTTGTAGGAATACCCAGCTCAGACATTGCTTCATAGAGTTTCTCCCGTATCGGGCTATCGAAGGCTGCTTTATAATCGATAAATAGATGATAGGTGTCGATTTGTTTTCGTGTGTCTTCTCCAGGATTTGGCGTAGCGTGAAAATCTGGTCTATTTTCCAGGGCTAAAGCCACACTGGTATGGTCCAATCAGGTCAGCGATAATTGGTTTTAGTCTTTCGTACAGTATACTTTATAGAACCTTATATGCTATGGATAAAAGTTGGCATAGAGACTCGGGTCACCTTTTTTAAATATGGGACATAGTACACTGAAACTCCAATCGCCGGGCTTGCATTCATCTAACCAAATTTTGCTAATGAGCTGATGCATGCACCTTATCAGCTTATCGCCGCCATCCTTAAACAGTTCCGTCGGTAATCCATCGGCTCCTGCGGCTTTGTTGTTGTTAAACCGGGCAATAGCTGTTCTGACCTAGCCTTGGTTAGGAGGGGGCAATCGACGCCGTCGTCCATATGGTGATCGATTGTCCCATCGTAATCGGATAACTCAGGTACTAGTAGCGCGGAGAAATCCTCTCTCCATATTCCCAACATGCTCTGCACATCTGCGACGAGATTTCCGTCCTTGTGTTTACAGAAGGGGGGCCCTGAACCATGTCCATTAGTTCCGTTTTTAACTTTTTGGTAGAATTTTCGGGCTTCGTTCTTCCTTCTGTATGTCTCAATTTTCTCACTCTCGCGCTTTCTCCACTGCCGTTTCTTACGCCTAAAGAGACGGTTTACCTCCTTTCTCTTCTCCCTATACCGCTCAGTTGCAGCTCGCGTTGCATTTGAATGAAGCATTACCATACGTGCAGCGTTCTTTTCGTTATTTGCAATGCGACACTCTTCATCGTACCACGGTTTATTGCGAAGCGGGTTTTCAAAACCAAGTACGGTTGTTGCGGCAGTTTTTATAGAGTCGGAAATAGGTTTCCACTGCGCATCAGGATCGTCATCGGGAGTAGGTGGTTCTGTGCCAAAAGTTGCGAGAGCCTCCTGGAGTAGGCTGTGACTATCTCTGGTAATTGCAGCTTTCCGATGTCCAGCTACCTCTGCGTCTGGTTTCGTACGATTTTTGCTCTACTTAATCTTGTGCGAACCTTTGCTGCTCCCAGGTAGTGATCAGAATCGATGTTAGCTCCTCTGATCACTCGTACGTCCATTACACTGGATGAGTGCCTTCCATCAATTACCACCCATGTAGCCAAGTAGCCTTGTGGATGTCTTTATGCTGGAATCTTGTACCACTAATGACCATGGTTTTTGCCGCGGCAAAGTCAATCAGTCTCATACCGTTGTCGGAACTGTCAGCATGTAGACTGAAATTGCCAATAGTTGGATTAAACACATTCTACTTTGGCATTAAAATCTCCTAGTACAATCTTAATGTCATGGCCAGGGCAGCGGTCATACGTTTCCTCTAGGAGCTCATAGAATATGTCTTTGGCATCATCATCATAGGGTAATATAAAAATATTTCGCTTTTATGCGGATTGTGGCTACACGTTCACTCACAGGATTGAACCTAGAGACTAGATGTCGCAGTCTTTTGCCAACTACAAATCCGCAACCAAATTCATGTTTTTTTTCATGGCAACTGTAGTATATATCGCAGTTTCTTTTTCTTGTGCAGCCATGTCCTGTCCATCGCATTTCCTGGATAGCGGTAATGCCAGCCTTATAACTTTCGAGGACATCTGCCAGTTGGATACTTGCACCGGATCTATATAGAGTTCTTACATTTAAAGTGCATATCCGTAAATCGTGGTCCTTATAACGTTTGCGGCGGTCGTCAACAAATAGGGGTTGTTTATGTTTTCTGTTTCGTTTTTGTATTTTCACTGCCATTATGAACGGTGGCGGGAGGCAAACCCAGTCCACTGGTATTTTGCATTTTACCTACTGCCAGGATATTTGATTGCAGCCGCCCATTATGGATCAGACGCTGACCAGGATGCGATATGTTGAACCTGGATTTTCTTCTTTTAGTTTCTATCCGCCGTTGGCCCGTATGTTTAGCTCATCAGCCTTCTAAGGACAAAAGAATATGCTCGATTGTTTGATGAGCTTCAGTGACATCAGTCACCTACTAAAGCTGATTTGATGCTCATTTGTTTCGCCTTCTCACTCTAGCTAGCTAACGGAGGTTTCTGAAAGCCATTGCCCAGGACATACTGTGTGGAAGTAGTGAGCTGCTTGGACTGCCCAATGAAGGAATCATTTCTGGCCACTCCCAAGTGAATGGCAATAAGAAACTTTCCACCTCCACGGACAGTCCCATGTCGAGTAAATAAATATGTAGAAGACGTCTTGATTTACTGACCCCGTGATGACTTACTGACCCCCTGATGATGAAAGTACGTCTTGTGTACTATTCATAAGGTGGTCACTACTATTGACAACTATTGAAAAACGCTGACAAAAACCGGCCTATGCATCATACTCTCCCAAACATATTCTGCAAGATCCATGTATATGTTTAAACACAGTCCAAATATTCATATATTTAGTTCTAAACTCACTTTTATTTAAATACAATCATTAGCTTTTTTCTTGCAATGATTCACACGTTTACGTGGCGCCATATGTGTGTTTCATCCCAAACATGCATATACTCACGTCAAAGTATTCGTGTATGTCCCCAAAAAGTCCCAGACGAACGATTGACCACTGAAAGCATGAAACTAAAACGCAACAGATCAATTAACATAAGAAACGTTCAATTCATATACACACGAATTCAGGAATATTTATGAGTCACTGACTGCAAGAATAATACAATAATACAAAAATAAAGTTATGCCCTTGCAATAACGTTAACTTAGGCTGAGAACAATCTATTTTTGCCCCATCTTTTATTATATAAATCTCGACAGAGCATAGCAACAAAAAAAGAGAAAATGAACATTGCTCCAAACACAGCTGTATTTGTATCACAAACAAAGCTGTGTTTGGATCACAAATACATACATTATAACATATTAATCGTTGTGTCTCAAACATCTAATATTGAATAGCAAACTTAATGTGTTTGGACACAAGTATACTATATTTGCGAGAAGCTGCAAATACTATATATATTTGCATCCAAACTTGAAAAAAGTACAGATTTGTCAGGGTGCGGAAGTTTCCTGCTGACTTTTGACCAAATGTATGAAAATGTCATACATACACCTCGCATAGTGACGGCGACACTATCGAGTATCTAGCCATGAAAAAGCTTCTCAAATTACCGTTCGGAATCGGTGTAAAACTGTAGGTCCCAATCAGTGAGTGAAAACTGGAAAGCGCGCAGCTCAGTGATTGTGAGAAGTTCTCCCCAGTCCCTTCATGGGATGTAATGGGAAACCATTTATTTTATTTTTTTTTTTGTATGAAAATGTCAGGGGTGCCATCTGGCAAATTTCCAACTGGGTTGTTTTAATTTAAAAAGAAATTCAATTGTTTGTTTGCTGCGGTTTATATTTTGTACTTCAGACACCATAGAATAATACATACATAGATAAACTTATTCTCTCATCTGACGTTTCATTTCACACTCTTCATCGTAGGTTTGTGGAAATGAGAGCAGTTAAATTTAAAATTATCTTACACCAGGTGGAGTTACAAAATATGTTCACTTAACTTTTTCCTGTCGTTTTGGTGTAGAACTGAAAAATTTAAATATATTGTTCACTTTTTTGTTGACTTTTATCGTTGGTATACATTTGTATTGTATTTAACACAACTAATTTGTCACAAAAACACGAAATTCGGTTGTTGTTCCTTTGTGGATCGCTGTATACTATTGACACTATCTGGTATTATTGAACCCATATTTTCCACCATCTAATGTTTACTTTCCATCGTACCTATGACGTTTAATTTATTGAGCGAATAAAAGCTTCTATGGTATGTATTATTCTATGTCAGACACCAGAAAAGGCATAGAAAATTCCTCCATACCCAGCAAAATATTTTGACGAAACATTTAAAAAAAAAGCAAATTATTGTCTAAGTAGTACACACGCTGAGAAAACGGCATCTGTAATTTTATGCAGGAATCATATCTATATTTGGACGGTCCATATTCTTACGTGCAAGCATAGTTTTCATGAATTGAAAATCTGCAGTTTTTTGTTTTTATGTCGTCTGCCGCATATTTGTTCCGGCAGTTTTCAAAAAAAACCATATCTGGATCACAAAACAAATATTATAACATATTAATCATTATGTCTCCAACATGTAATATTGAATAGCAAACACAATGTGTTTGGACACAAGAATACTATATTTGCGACAAGCTACAACCACATTATAGATGCATTCAAAAAACCGGCATTTTCGAATAACCGGTTTTCGGATTATTCGAAAAATCACAGTTTCAGAAACCCGGTTTTCGTTTACACAGAATGGAGAAAACCGGGGAAACCGGTTTATTTACGGCTTTAATTACGATTATTTTTTAGGGTTTTCGTTTCGCATGGACAACAATATGTTTAAATTTTTGTAGTAAAATTAATTCAAAATCAACACAAAATAAAATTTTCTTGTCTTGTTTCGCTTGCCCGTAAAAAGAGTCATTATTGTTCTGAAAATATAACAGTATTTATCAGATTTAAATATTTTTTAAATTTTCAGCTAAAAAACACATCAGTTACTTCGATTCAATTCAGTTCAAATTAATTGAATTCACTTCAATCCCATTCAATTCAATTTAATTCAATTCAATTTAATGCAACACAATGCAATACAATGTAATACAATGCAATTCAATCCAATTCCATAACATAGTCTAACCCAGTCTAATTCAGTTGAATTCTTTTCATTTCCTTAATCGAATTGAACTGAATTGAATTGGTTTGTATTGAACTGAATTTTAAAATATAACAGCATTTGTCAGATTAGAATATTTTTAAATTTTCACTTAAAAACACACCATTTAATTCAACTCTTCAATTCAATTCAATTCAATTCAATTCAATTCTATTCAATTTAATTTAATTCATTTCAATTTAATTCAGCTCAATGCAATACGATTCAATTCAATTTCATACAATTCAATTCAATTCAAATCAATTCAATTCAATTCAATTCACTTCATTTCATTTCAATTCAATTCAATTCAATTCAATTCAATTCAATTCAATTTAATTTAATTTAATTTAATTTAATTTAATTTAATTCATTTCAATTTAATTCAGCTCAATGCAATACAATTCAATTCAATTTCATACAATTCAATTCAATTCAAATCAATTCAATTCAATTCAATTCAATTCAATTCAATTCAATTCAGTTCACTTCATTTCAATTCAATTCAATTCAATTCAATTCAATTCAATTTAATTTAATTTAATTCATTTCAATTTAATTCAGCTCAATGCAATACAATTCAATTCAATTTCATACAATTCAATTCAATTCAAATCAATTCAGTTCAGTTCAATGCAGTTCAGTTCAGTTGAATTCCATCCAATTCAATTAAGTTCAATTCAATTCAATTCAAATCAATGCAATACACTGCAATTCAATTCCATAACATAGTCTAATCTAGTCAAATTCAATTCAATTCTTTTTATCTCCTTAATTGAATTGAACTGAATTGAATTGGTTTGCCTTGAATTGAATTGAATATTCTTATTGGTGTTTCAATCTGAACATTTCACAGCTGTATTTAACAACAACGATATATTTTTAAATTAAAATGTAGATCATATTCCAATTTGCAATGCCTGTTTAATGGAAAATTGAAAAGTTTAATTCATATTCACATTAAATGTTCGAAAATCAAGTTCGAATTTTAAAGAAATTTTCATGAATGAATATAAAGAGTAAAATATTAATTGATACACTAATTTAAATTATTTAATTGTTATTCAAACCGTGAAATCATTGCGAAATTAAAAACTGTTTAAAATCTTATTATTATTATATTTCAAAATAGATTTTTCATAATTAATTCAAAAAAAAAATTACTTATAATATACGAAAACTCTATCTTTTTTTATTAAAAGTTCGTAAGGATTCTTAACACAAATTGAGTATAAAATGGATAACCGACATCTAATAATCGGATTTCGGTTAATTCGAAAATTACGTTTTTTCTAAAACCGGCGCACTGTTAATTGCAAGAAACCCGGTTTTACGGCTTCGGTTTTGAACACTCTAGCATGTGGATATTTTGGTTGACATTGCGACATGCGATAAGTAAATCAACAATACTGCCTACAATTTTAAAATTAAATTTAAAATTTTTAAATTAGTTCTTCTATTAAATTTGTGTTTTATTATAACTGTAGCTTCTTTCAAGTTTGAGCTCAAGCAACATCTTCCCGCCATCTGCCACAACACAACCACATTCCATTGCAATAACATTTCGAAAAATTAACAAATATTTTTTCCTCACTAAACCTAAACAAAATATTGACAATCTATCGCCCGAACAGGGAAAACAACAAACTAATTGATGAACTAACATCACTATCGCATCGACATCACTATCATTGTGTGTGGGAAACCGAAGACTTCTTAAATCTGTTCTAATCTGTTGTGGATATTTGTGGAATTTTTCAAAATATTTAATGAAAACTTATTGAATACTCACATGTACATACAAAAGTAAACAATGAAGAGGTCAAATAAATCATAACCTTAGATATTTACGGGGGAAAATATTTAATATCCAACCAATAATCTCACATATAAACACAAACATGTGCAAAACTTTTGGAATTGAAATGAAAATTTAAGCTAAACATTTGCTTACTGTGTGAGTCCTTATGTAAATACTCGTACATATGTATCTGAGTTCATGCAAGTGCTTGAGCACATAAATACGTAATTATGGTATTAGATTCGAATACAATTATCTCATGTTTGATTTGCGACCAGAGTAGTTGTTTGCAATATGAAAGTGATTACGAGGATGTTGTTAAAGTTTTGGAAATTTTCAAAAAGTTTTCAAAATGATAAAATACATTTTATATTTTACCCTCGAAATGACTTCAACAAGTTTGTGGTTATTAGTATAAGGCACTTTGAAAGAAGTTGAAAAAATTATGGAGTATCTTACACGCTGAAAAAAATTTCAGTTTGAAGTGTTTGAAAAATTTTAAACTCCACTCGCATGACCCGGGTTTGACATATGAAGGATACTTCCTCTATCGACATTCAGCATTGATCTTAGTTGGACTAATAGGATGGCCTTACATAGATTGTAAGCCTCTTCACAATTTATATCACCTATGTCAAAACTATTGGCATGTCAACAAGATGTCTTATATAAATTGTGATCACCTACGGACTTGGTCCTAAGGAAATACTACTGACAATGTAGTCAAGACAAAATTTCCAACTGGGTTGCATTGTCTTTGTATCTCTACAGCTTTACATTATACACAAATGCTTATTTTTCTGAACACTGAAGTATTAGATTACTACAACTTCGCTACAATATATGTCTTGAAAAAATCAAATGTTTTGAATGACCATTCAAGACAACAAACAACAACAACCATTTAAGACATTCAAGACGTCTTGTGCAAATATCTAGAATATATACAAATGATTATCTGAAATTTTACATGTGCAAATTAGTATCAATCGCAGATCCCTAAATGCCAACTCAAGAAATTACAGCTTCAGTTTTTCTACGAATCGGATGACAAACATGACTTGTCGGCGAAATCCTTCCGTGCTCTCCAACTTTCTATCCAACCAATTGCCAGATAGATGATCATTGTTACTCGCTGTTATTAGGTCTAGGACAGATATCTCACTGGCATTGGTGGATATGCAAGTGTACATGCACGGGCTCTTGGATGGGACAGAGTGTCACTGTTGTCAACAACGTCTGGTTGAAAGTCTGGACAGACCTCACCCACTTTATCCCAATGGTTTCGCTTAGTATCTACCTTACTATTTTATATTTGAATCAAAAAAATTCGGCTCTGATACCCATTGGTCCCCGCTTTTTAGTCACAACCAGTTGGTCAGGTGAAGTATACGGCATTAAGGGCTGCCAAAACACCCATCCACTTATACCGATAGCTGAATATGGATCTATGTATCTACGCGCTCTCTGTCGACGACCGCCATAGTGAGCAACTCACTAAAAGCTTTACGTTGGCGTTTTCCGGTTACATTGGGTCGCATAAACTTTGGCGGATCATGCACGCGCTTTCCAAACTTTGTCGAGGCGACGTCAAAGAACCTACACATCTGCAGACCATCCATCGATCCGCCAACTACTGACCCACATGGTAGTCTGAGCGTAGATATAGGTACCATAGATACCTATCATATTTACATTGACAGAAAATCTTTACATCAAATCGATGATAAATGTTCATTAATCGTTCTTCATTGAATTTATAAAAATTTTTAAATCTCATTAAAATGGATTTTCAATTCACTGAATTCATGATATTTTTTCTGTATCAATCTTCATCATTGGATTTTAGAAATAATTAGTGGGATCGATTCCAAATATAGATGGATACTAAAGAGAAAAAAAAACTAGTAGAAAATTGTAAATAAATACATACGAGAAAATAGGGCAATGGACAGAAACCAATATCCACGCTATGATAATTTTCTATGTGGTCTTATATCTTATTGTTGTGGATTTTTTACAATGAAAAATACACCAAAGAATTTGGCTACAGATTAACAAACAATTTACATCAAATTGATGACAAACTTACATCAAACTGATGACAAACTCACATCTAATTGACAAAAAATGCACAACAAATTGATGTAATATGTACATCAACTTGATGTAACGTTGTCGTTGAATCAACATAAACTGTTGATGAAATATGGATGAAAGATTGACCAAATATTCTTCATTAATTCAATGAAATGTGTCGTAGGTTGGAAAATGAGGAAATGTTTCATCAAATTGATGAAGGAGTTCATAAATTTGATGAAGCTTTTTCTTTCAGTGTACGTACCACTGGACTCTACCCCGTATCGATCTTTCGAGATTTTAATACTATACGATTTTGAGTTAAAAATATTTAGTATTTTGTCTTTTACACGAAATTGGTATTTACTCACCCAAGTGTAACCCACGCACATCACCCATTACCATAGAGTATGAGGAAAATAATTTGTATTCACCCACCACGATGGGGTATTACCCATCGCGATTACCCACAGGGTATGGGGAAAATAATGGGTAGTTACCCACGGCGATGGGATTTTATCCAACACGATTACCCATTATCGTCAGGGTAAGTGGCTTTTAGAATTAGCCACGGGTAACATGATCCCATTTTTGATCGCAAATATGAAAAAATTTAAAAAAAATTCCATCGAATTCCATAGTGTTGAACAGAATTGATGAACCGGTGTGGAAGAACCGGTCCTTTGACAGATCTCACCGGACCGGTTCTTTAAGAACCGAAAAACGGGTTCAAATGAACCGAAAAAGATTTCAAAAAGACCGCAAAAAGATTCTACTGGAAATGAAATACGGGATGAAAAGAACCTTTAAACTGTTCCTGAATAAGAGGAGTCGTTTCCAAAGGAACCAAAAGTGTTAAGCTTTGGGTGAGGGTACGAAAATCTGTATTTTTATCAAATTTTATATTCATATATTCATATATTCATATAAGGATAAAATTGTATCCATAGACGAAATAAATAAATAAATAAATATATTCATTGAATATATTTTATATTCATTGTATATTTTTCAATTGGATGCTCCGTTTTCTAGATATAAAGGGTTTTTCTAAATTGTACATAGTTTCGATCAATAATGGGTATGGGTTCTCCGGCATAATTCATTACCCATCGCCGTGGGTAATGGATAAGGGCCGCTTACCCATAACATGTGGCCAATGGGTAATCAAGATGGTTAATTCCCCATCATCGTGGATAACTGCTAGTGATGCACAGAATCGAGGAACCGGTGTGGAAGAACCGGTTCTTTTCAAGAGCCGACCGGCCCGGGACTTATAAGAATCGATAGACGGGCCCAAAAGAACCGAAAACATTTCCAAAAAGACCGAAAAACGATTCTACTGGAACGGAAAACCGGGTTGAAATGAGCCGTAAAATGGTTCTGGAATACGAGGACTCGTTTCCAAACGAACAAAAAGTGTTAATCTTTGAGTGAAGGTACGAAAATGTGCATTTTCATCAAATATTATATTCTTATAATGAGATATTTCACTTAGGCGTCTTTGGGACAGCAATTTGCTGACAACGGGAACCAGTGCAAATACCCGGTGCCTCTTGGAACCGGAGTCGACAGACAATGTGTATTTTTATCAACTTTTATATTCTTATAATATGATATTTCACTTAGGCGTCTTTGGGACAGTAATTTGCTGAAAACTGTAACCGGTTGAAATACCCGGTTGCTCTCGGAACGGGACTTGACAGAAAATATTTATTTGTATCAACTTTTATATTCTAATAATATGATATTTCTGTTAAGCCTCTTTGGAACAGCAATTTACTGCGAACCGGAACCGATCAAAATACCCGGTTCTTCTCGGAAGCGGTCTTAAAATACGCGGAACCGCACATCACTGGTAACTACCTATTATTTTCCCCATATCCCGTGGGTATGGTTTTAACCAACGAACTGTTGCAGCAAACCGAAATGTCCAAGTTTTGAAATCCCAATGGCGAAAGATCTTAGGCCCAATTTTGGAGTGGTTGTTTAAATTGGTAATTATATATATGTTTGATGTGACTTTAAACACGAAAAGAGATTTTCAGTGCTTTGTCAAATAATCTTACTACCTATATGACAACTGTGGCAAATGCTACGAAAAATAACCGGTATTCATACATTTATTGACTAATCGTTATAGTGCACCCAGCTGACGCCAGTTTCAAACGAAGAGTAGAGTGGTAAAATACAAGAGGTTTTAATGTATTTGAGCAGACTGCACTACGAGGTAAATGACATCGTCATATAGTTGTTTCAACTACACGCTGAAAAATTTTTCTTCTTTTGTTGTTTGGATGCAAATATAACGTGTTTGTAGCCTGTCACAAATATAGTATACTTGTGTCCAAACACATTGTGTTTGCTATTCAATAAAACATGTTTGGGTCACAATAATTAATAGATTATAATATATGTATTTGTGACCCAAATGTGGCTTTGTTTGTTGGAAACTGCTGAAAACACTGCTGTCTGTCACAATATAGAAATAAGAAGCTGCAGATCTTCAATTCACGAAAACAATGCTTGCAAACATGTACATGGTTCCTGCAATATGTTCTGTTTCAGCGTGATAATAATTTTTCACATCTAAAGAAGATTTGTGATTGTTCTTCTTTTTGTTTTTTGTGTCAAACTCATATGGTCACTTGATTATAGTTTGAATGCCCAAATTTGGATGTTTGCACACCAATCAACAATTAAGCTGAAAAATAAATTTAGAGTTTAATCTATGTTTGATCCTTGACCAAAGATGATTTTCCATTCAAAAATTGGGCCTAAATGCTTTAGATTTAAATAGGCAAACTAATCCCTAATCTACTTTAAAATCTAAATTCTATTTGAAATTCACACACGTGGAAACAATACTGCTCGTACAAATTTCAACAATTTGGGTTTCTTAAAACCCGACATACATTAAACTAAGTCCTTTATCGCTCGCAATGGGATTTCCTCTGCTACTTGTTGCACAATTTGTTGTATACTTATATTTATCAACAACAAGTGGCTGTAAAAGTTTTTGAAAAAATAAACAAATCATAACAATTCTTCTCTATTTCCCGCCAAAATTCTGTGTTATGTTCAATGGTGGGTGGTAGTATATTTTAATATTTTTGTACTCAGCATTTCTATTATTAGAGTCCTGCCCTTGCCCCGCCCCCTTTGAGGTAATTTCGCGCTTTTTACCATTTAGTTATAAATTAAAGATTTTGTGTGTGTCTGTGTTAAATTCATAACATATAAACGTTTAGCAATAAATAATAAAAACAAGACGTTAGAATTGGATTTGTTTTCGATTCTGTAATTTGTGGGATTTTTCTTAATTTTATTTAAATTTTATTTTAAATTTGGTGTTAATGTGTTTATATGCCTAATGTGTGAATAACATTTAAACACACAATGGAATAATACGAAATTCAAATGATTTTTTAATTGTATTCAACGCTCAGATGATAATGATGATGATGGCGATGATGATACTAACAAAATCATTTTGTATAATTTGTTAAAAATATCTATGTCTATCACCCCAAGGCAATGCACAGTGGTTTCGAGGGAGGAATTGTGTTGCTTAGTGTTTGATGTAACGAACATTGAGCTCAAATATTTAGTTTAGAGTTTTTAATAATTGCAATATCTCTTCTAATAATGCAAATTGTTCACTACTTAAAACAACCGTGATAACAACATCTGTGGAAGCATCACTGTATGGATGTCTCTCGCAAAAAAACGATTAATCAAATCAATGAGTGTTCGAACTCACGGTCGATGTGTTAACACCTTTTTTGTTACACGGCACCTTGTTCGATTTGAACTAATTAGTATGAACTAATTAGTAAACGTTACATTGGAAAAACAGAATAGTTTTTGTGCTGAAGGCTCTTTTTCTATTGCACTTTCGTTTTTCTTGCATCTACTTTAACATTAGATGTAATTTTGTTAAAATAAATGAAGCAATATTTAGCTCACTGACATAATTGTTTTTGTTTTGTCATAAACAGAGCGACGACAAAAAGTATTGAGAGAACTTACTGCACTCTTTTTCCGCTCTCATGTAGAGGGTCTGAGTAAAAGAGCATAAACGAGTCTTATTCACTTTATAGAATATTTCAATATAAATGAAGCATTTCGACAATGTTATTATATTAAACAATACAAAAAGCATAAATGTTTCAAAAGACATCAATGTTTCACATCAAAATTATGAATGGACCAAGTTATGATGAAAAGAGAGTAATACGTTTTGAATCATTCGCCAGATGTCCCCAGTGCTTTTGATTCATACAATTCGTTCCATGAGTTCTCTATATTATTCAATACGAGGGTTCAATTTTATGTTTCGGGATTTGGCAACCCTAGTTTTGCAATCTGGCAACTGACAGCTCTATCGTAAAGTTGGACATTTTTGAGTTTATGCGTACTCATAACGTTTTGACATCCGAGCGCTATTTGTGTTATTTACAGTAACTTAAAAGATTCATCTCGGCCCAAAAATGGAATTAAATCGTTAACATTTTCGTGCGATTATTTTTTACAACTTTCGACGTGGATTAATTCAGCAAAAGTGCATGGATGAACTTAATTCAATTTTTGGCGATGAAGCTCCATCAAGGACAATAAATTGATTTTCGATGATTAATATTTGTTTCTGTTCTCTAATCCCGAAACATAAAATTCAACCCTCGTACTCTATGGCAACGCCGACCTGCTTGTTTGTTCGCTGCCGCTACATCAATACCATCATACTTATTTTCAGGCAGAGACTATTGTTGTACAACAACCACGTATGTGATGCTAACGCTATGTGTTGTTTGAATGTGTTCACTTTGATAGATTGCCCTACCCGTGCTCTATAGATGTTAACACATCAATAAATTATATGAAGCAGTCAAAATATCTAGTACTAATTTAATCATATTGCACCCTAACTACAAAAGTACAGAACAGAACATTTGTATCCCCTGTACAAATCTGCTATCATTTTCACTTCCCTTTCATCAAAAAAATTCCGTATGAATATATCTATTATTGAGAGTTGTTATACATTTTTGAACTTAGAAAAAGTTGGTTTTTTGCTTCTGCTGAAAATTGGTAAATAAGTACCACCTGTTAATGTACTACTGTCAAATTTTGAGCAAGTTCCGTCATTTACTTTGGGTTTAACAGCTGTTCAAAACATACAACCTCGTGCGATTTTTTAAAAATGGAAAATGTGAATTTCGAATGCTCATTAAACATTATTTTTTGCGAAAAAAAACCGTCAATCAAACCAAGGAAAATCTTGATAAATGCTATTAGGACTCTGCACCATCGATTTCATATGTAAAAAAGAAGTTTACTGACTTTCGTTGTGGTTGCACAAGTACAAATGTCGCTGAACGTTTTGGACGGCCAATTGAGGTCCATTCACCCGAAAATGTCGAAAAAATCCACGATATGGTGTTGGCCGATCGAACAGTAAAGTGCGTGACATTGTTGATGTCATAGTTATTTCATATGGCAGTGTGGTTTCGATTTTAAATGATCAGTTGGGTTTAAAAAAAACTGTCTGCAAGATGGGTGCCGCGTTTGCTCTCAGTTGACCATAAAGCCGCGAGTGCACACGTGTGTAGTCTCAATGGCAAAATTTCACGAATTGGCTACGAATTTGTACCTCATCCGCATTATTCTCCGGATATAGCCCGCAGTGACTATTTCCAAACCTAAAGAAATGGCTGTGTGGAAAAAGAATTAGCTCCAACAATGAAATTATTGATCAAACAAATGCCTCTTTTATGGACCTCGATACAAAAATTGAAGAAACGTTGGACTAAGTGCATTGAGCTAAAAGGGGTTTATGTTGAAAAACAAATTAGTTTTTCATTCAAAAAGTTACGGACTTATGGATCCGCCCTCTATTAGTATATCCCAATACGAAATCACAACAAACCCCCAATAGCCGTTTATAATTACTCCGTTTTTCTGTGGTATATGATACTCGCGGAGTGACCCATATGCCAAATCAAAAGGCATACAAAGCATTCGATACATTTTGCTTATTATGATACCAAACAAAAACTGATGCAAATTATCTGATATCACAATGCGATCAACATAAAATACTCAACGAAACAGCACAATCAAATGCTGCCAATACTCGTAGTTGTACTCGTACGTAAAATTTATGTACAAAATAATTTGCACTTTTTTAAATTGAATTTGTTATAAATAATGCTAAAAGTCAAAGGTGTGATATGATATTAATCGTTCCCCGCCATGAGAAAAAAAAGTACACAATTTTCAATGTTACTCATACAAATGAACTAATTTCACATTTGGTTATCCTGTGAAACTGAACAGTATGAACGCGTTTGCAATTTTGCCTCATAAAAACTCGAAACGTTTAAATTTTGAAATGTTACTCACCGTTGATAGACATGGGGATGATGATGATGATGACCAGCATCGTTTGGTTCCTTTTGATTCTGTGTTCTTTAATGGTCATTGAATCCAGATATTCGCGCATTTCACGTTACGTTCGCATTGACGAGGTGTCGATGATTGAATGGCCATAAATTGTGGAATTTTGTTATTCCTCGAATGTGTTTCATGCCAAACGTTAGTCGTTAGAATCAAACACAAATGCCTTTAAGTCTGTGAGTGTGTGTGTGTGTGTGTGTTCAGATACACGTGAATTCAGAAACTGCTCAGGGGCGGTAAAACTTAGATGGAAGGCCTTCTATCATGTGTCAATTGAAGGCCGAAGATGGTTCCTGCGATATCAGCATTTAATCTTTCGCTCCAGTTCTGGTAATTTCTACGGCCAAAACGTATTTTTTTACCCAGTCAGTTTTCCCTTGAAGGCCCGCTGATACACCACATAGTGGTTCATAATCGATTTCTATCGGCCAAGATTCAATATCTTTCGGTCTAGTAAACAATGTTTAGTTTTTATTTTTTATTTTGGAAAGAAGTCCTCTATCGCACGTTGCGGGGTAAATGTAAAAAAAATAAACAACTATTTTTAACACTATTATGCTACAACCCAGCAGTATCAAAAGTATTGGGTACTTTTTCTTTGATTTGTGTCTAGACTAACAGATGGTGGAAAATTTCTTGTTTAATTGGAAGTTTTCTAGGTGGAGCCTGTACCAATATTGTAGTTTTGAACCCGGTAAAAAGCAAATTTAGAAAAGCCAAAGTGAAAGAATTTTAAAAAGTACATTTTTTTAAATACGTACCTTTTCTTATATAAAGAAAATTTTCTCAAAACAAAAAATACAAAGTACGTTTTCTAAAAAAACATTACCTTAAAGAGGTACCTTTGCTTGAAAAAAGTAAATTTTCTTACCAAACGTATTTTTTTTTAAATAAGTATCTTTTCTTAAAAAGTAGTTTTCTTAAAAAATTACCTTTTCTTAAAAAATTACCTTTTCTTAAAAAAGTACCTTTTCTTAAAAAAGTACTTTTTCTTAAAAAAGTACCTTTTCTTAAAAAAGTACCTTTTCTTAAAAAAGTATATTTTCTTAAAAAAGTACCTTTTCTTAAAAAAGTACCTTTTCTTAAAAAGTAGTTTTCTTAAAAAATTACCTTTTCTTAAAAAATTACCTTTTCTTAAAAAATTACCTTTTCTTAAAAAAGTACCTTTTCTTAAAAAAGTACCTTTTCTTAAAAAAGTACCTTTTCTTAAAAAAGTACCTTTTCTTAAAAAGTACCTTTTCTTAAAAAAGTACCTTTTCTTAAAAAAGTACCTTTTCTTAAAAAAGTACCTTTTCTTAAAAAGTACATTTTCTTTAAAAAGTATCTGTTTGTGAAACAAACTAACTTTTCTTGAGACAAGTACCTACTCTTAAAAATGTACATATTCTTGAAAAAAGAAGCAATTCAAAAAATTCACATTTTCTAAAATAAACCTTAAAGTTTTAAGGTTTTGAAGTTTTAAAAAGATACCTTTTCTTACAAACATTCGTTTTCCTAAAAGTAGCTTCTCTTAAAAATAAAATAATACCTTTTCTTTTATTTCTTTCTTTCTGCAAATAATTAAAAAATGACCTGTTCCCAAAAAGAGTACCGCTTCTTCAAAAAGTACCTTAAAAAGTTCTTTAAAAAAGTACTTCTTTTTAAAAAAAATGCATACTCTTATGGCTTTTTCTTACAAAAAGTACTTCATCTTAAAAATAGTACCCTTTCTAAAAAAACACTAGCTATCAATAACAAAAAGGACCAATAAATATACTTTTTTTTTCAAAAAATACATAAATAAATATCCCCAATTTTAAGTTTTGTTAATAAAATACTCTTTGTTGGTAAGCAGTCATGGATTATGGTGTAAATTAAGGTGCAATTTAGGGCAGGAAAAGTAGCGATGGAAACGTGGGAAATACTCCCACCTTTCTAAGTATATATTACATTCATTGCAAGGTTTCGTAGATAACAATTTATTTTGATCCAAATTAAATGTCTTTTTTCAACAACGATTTAAAATATTTATTACAACGAAACTACGTCCGGCACAAATAAAACTCAGACATTATATCAAATCGAAGAATCCACATTTTCTAATAATAGAAATAGAGTGCAATATCCCCAAAGCTGCAGCCATAAGTCAGTAGAAAGTCTAAAAAAAGTGAAACTTTTTAATATCCAAACTTTGAAAAAAGTTGGAAATTTATAAAATGCAAACAAATAAAAATTTGTGCACGCATTATGAACATCTACGTCAAAATTATGTAAAAAAAAAATAAACATAAAAACGAAACAAAAAAAGAGAAGAAAAACTATACTACGGATAAACTACAACTCTGTGATATAGATTAAAACTCACCTCAAAGCACTGCAAAAATACGAGTACGCATGAGGAAAAAGAAGAACATGGTAGAGAAATGCTGTCTTTTCTTGTGTTCGACTTATAGGCCTTTCAGTGTGTGATATTTAGGGATCTTCGATTGCTACAAATTCGCACATGAAAATTGCAGAATTCAGTGTGTCGTAGTTATATGAAATGCAACACTGCTCCCATCAAGTACCATCTGTTAATAGACTACTGTCAAGTTGTGAGCAAGATCCGTCATTTACTTAGCGTTTAACAGCTGTTCAAAAAATACAACCTCGTGCATTTTTTTAAAAATGCGAAAAAGTGAATTTCGAGTTCTCGTTAAACATTATTTTTTGCGAAAAAAAACCGTCAATCAACCCAAGGAAAAGCTTGATAAATGCTATGGGGACTCTGCACCATTGATTTCAATGGTAAAAAAATTGTTTACTGACTTTCGTTGTGGTCGCACAAGTACAAATGACGCTGACGTTCTGGACGGGAAATTGAGGTCAATACACCCGAAAATTTCGAAAAAATCCACGATATGGTGTCGGCCGATCGAAGAGTAAAAGTGCTTGAGATTGTTGATGCCTAGGCATTTCATATGACAGTGTGGTTTCGATTTTAAATGATCAGTTGGATTTAAGAAAGCTGTCTGCAAGATGGGTGCCGCGTTTGATCTCAATTGACAATAAACATAATCGTGTGACAACTTCAAAGGATTGTTGGGAGTTGTTTAATTGGGCTACGAATTGGTATCTCATCCGCCATATTCTCCAGATTTAGCCCCTAGTGACTATTTCCTATTTCCAAACCTAAAGAAATGGTTCGGTGGAAAGAGATTTAGCTCCAACGTTGAAATTATTCATCAAACAAATGCCTATTTTATGGACCTCGCAAAAACCAATTTTTTGGGAGGTATACATAAATTGGAGAAACGTTGGACTAAGTATATTGAGCTAACAGGGGTTTATGTTGAAAAATAAATATTTTTTTTTGCGCAAAAAAACTGTGTTTCATGTAAAAAGTCACGGATTTATTGATCCGCCCTAATATACGACTGATGATCAACCGATGGTATCAATTCAGGCACAGTAGTCACAAAGTTCGAAACTAGTCATGAAAGTGAGTGTGATTAAGTGAACTGTATATTATTTCCAATGAAAACCAACCATTTTTCAATTAGAAAATGTTCTTGAAATTGTAAGCTTGTAGTATGAATTCCTCATACATTAACTAAAAACTAACAAAATCGGCCATAAAATTCAAATTTATTATTCGGACTAATTTATGAAATATATAGAATTGTTGGATTCTCAATATTAACCTAAAATTGGTTTTCGCACAACTCAAACATGATAACAACACCTTTTTCAACTGTTGTTCAGACCACATCAATTAAAATTCAAAAAAGATCAATTTGATTTAAGAATTTCTCATCCATATTCAGAAAATATCAATTAAAATTCATAATTTCCATTTGAAAATCAGAAAATATCAATTGAAAATCAGACAATATTATTTGAAATTCAGAAAACATCAAGTGATGTGAAATTCGAAAAATATCAATTGAAATTCGGAAAACATAAATAAAAATGCAGTAAACATCAAAAGATATTCAGAAAATATCAACTGAAATTCAGACAGATAAAACTTCAATTTACACTTTGTTTTCGAATTTCAATTGATATTTTCTGAATATCAATTTGTTTATACTGAATTTCAATTTATTATTTCTGAATTTCAATCGATATTTTCTGAATACCAATTTGAGTTTACTGATTTTCAATTTATTTTCTCTGAATTTCAGTTAATTTTTTATGATTTTCAAACAGAAATTCTAATTTTCAAATAGAAATTCTCCAAACTTTTTTTTGATATTTGTCGAAATTCAAATGATTTGTTGAAATTTATTTGAAATTCGAAAAACATCAAATGCAATTCGGTAAACATCAATTCAAATTCAGATAATGTCAATTGTAATTCAGATAACATAAATTGAAATTCAGAAAACATCAAAAGATATTCAGAAAATATCAACTGAAGTTCAGACAATCGTATATAACGAGATAAAACTTCAATTTACATTTTATTTCTGAATTTCAATTTATTATTTCTGAATTTCAATTGATATTTTCAGATATTCAAAATTTCGACTGATTTTTTCTGAATATCAGTTTGAGTTTGCTAAATTTGAATTTTTTTTTTAATTTCAATTCATACGTTCTGATTTTCAAATATAAATTTTAATTTTCAGAATTTCAATGTTGTTTTCCGAATTTCACGTGAATAATAAACATGAATAACATGAATAATAAATAATAAATTTTTCGAATTTCAAATGATTTGTTTCTGAATTTCAATTGATATTTTTTGAATATCAATTAGAATTTACTGAATTTAAATTTACTATTTATATTCAGAAAATATCCAAAGATATTCAGAAAATATCAATTGAAATTCAGACAATTGCATATAACGAGATAAAACTTCCATTTACATTTTATTTATGTATTTCAATTTATGTTTTCTGACTTTCGATTGATATTTTCTGATATTCAAATAGAAAATCTAAATTTCAAATGACATTTTCTGAATTTCAATTGATGCTTTCCGAATTTCAATTGATATTTTTCGAATTTCAAATGATTTGTTTCTGAATTTAAATTGATATTTTCCAAATAAAATTTGAGTTTGATGAATTTCAATTAATTATTTATATACAGAAAACATCAAAAGATATTCAGAAAATATCAATTGAAATTCAGTCAATAGTGTATAACGTGATAAAACTTCAATTTACATTTTATTTCTGAATTTCAATCGATATTTTTCTGAACATCAGTTTGAGTTTGCTGAATTTCAATTTATTTTTTCTGAATTTCAATTGATATTTTCTGATTTTCAAATAGAAATTTTAAATTTCAATTGGTACTTTCTAAACTTCAATTGATGTTTTCCGAATTTCCGAAATTTCAAATGATTTGTTTCTGAATTGCAATTGATATTTTCTGCATATCAATTTGAGTTTACTGAAGTTCAATTTATTTTTTCTGAATTTTAATTGGAATTTTCGGAATTTCAATTTTAAATGGCGAATTTAAATTGATATCACTGTGATAGTTTTTGACCCGAAAAAAAATGAACTTTGATGAATCGTTTTCGAACTATTAAGGGGGAGTCCCCTGAGTACGAAAGAATATTTGGAAGTGTCAGATTGGCTCCAGTTTTTGAGAAATCGGTATATATGGATATAGCTACGTCTGCGCTATTTAAACAAATTTTACCGGCCATAGGCCAATTTTTATATTGGCCTAAAAGGGCTTCAAAAGCTTATTAAAATAGAAAAAACAAATGTTTGCGCTCGGTCCAACTTCTTGAGATATGGGCCTTTAAAGCTTGAGTATACAATTGGCCATATCTCACATATTTATGGTCCGATCTGGTTCCGGTGAATATCATTACAAAGACCATTAAAAACTCTTTAAATCTGCATATAAATATCTTACATTTTATTAACCCATTCGGGACAAATTTAAAAAATACGATTTTTTAAACTCACTTTTTTGCTAAAAATCTGATTTTCTCAAAAAACAGCCCTCGTAAACCTATTTTCTACCTAAACTCATGTTCTACGCATCACTTCAGGCTTTGTTTTAAGGTATAATGCTTCGCATTAACCCTTCTAAGACCGGAGATATTTATGTTCAAAATTTGAAATACAGAAAAAATTAAAGTTTTTTTTTACTTTTTTCCAAAATTTTATTTATTTTCCTGGCACAGGCCTCAAGTTAAGCCTCAAAATCAAAATATTGGACTTTTATATATTTTTTTCGTTTTTTTTTTTAAGTTAATTAATTATAATTAATCAACTTTAATAAAATATCTTTGTATATTTTGTATGTCAAATTTTGAACATAAATATCTCCGGTCTTAGAAGGGCTAATGCGAAGTATTATACCTTAAAAGAAAGCCTGAAGTGTTGCCTACAACCTGAGTCTAGGTAGAAAAAAGATTTACTAGGGCGGTTTTTTGTGAAAATCAGATTTTTAGCAAAAAAGTGAGGTTAAAAAATCGTATTTTTTAAATTTGTCCCCAATGAGTTAATAAAATTTAATATCTTTATATGCATACTTAAAGAGTTTTTAATGGTCTTTATAATGATATTCACCGGAACCAGATCGGACCATAAATATGTGAGATATGGCCAATTATATACTCAAGCTTTAAATGCCCATATCTCAAGAAGTTGGACCGAGCGCAAATATTAGTTTTTTCTATTTTAATAAGCTTTTTAAGCCCTTTTAGGCCAAAAAAAAATTGGCCTATGGCCGGTAAAATTTGTTTAAATAGCGCAGACTTAGCCATGTCCATATATACCGATTTCTCAAAAACTGGAGAAAATCTGACACTTCCAAATGTACTTTCGCACTCAGGGGACTCCCCCTTAATAGTTCGAAAAGAATTCACCGAAGTTCATTTTTTCGACTATCACAGTGTATTTTCTGTATTACGATTGTAAAAGGTGTAGATCAAAATTTAAGGAATTATGACCGATGAAAATCGATTCAGAGAACCACTGAGGTCAAAATTATATCAGAGTTCGTATTTCGTAGGTAATGTGTAACCCACCCATGAGTGTAACGTTTGCACATCGTCGTGGCGATTGGGTACCATTCCTTTACCCATTACCACGACGATGGGTAAGGAGTTTTTACGATTTCACATTACACATGGCGGTTTCTGCGATTGCACTGTGATAGTCGAAAAAATTAACTTCGATGAATCCTTTTCGAACTATTAGGGGGGAGTCCCCTGAGTGCGAAAGTACATTTGGAAGTGTCAGATTGGCTCCAGTTTTTGAGAAATCGGTATATATGGATATAGCTAAGTCTGCGCTATTTAAACAAATTTTACCGGCCATAGGCCAATTTTTTTTTTGACCTAAATGGGCTTAAAAAGCTTATTAAAATAGAAAAAACAAATGTTTGCGCTCGGTCCAACTTCTTGAGATATGGGCCTTTAAAGCTTGAGTATATAATTGGCCATATCTCACACATTTATGGTCCAATCTGGTTCCGGTGAATATCATTACAAAGACGACTAAAAACTCTTTAAATCTGCATATAAATATATTACATTTTATTAACCCCTTCGGGACAAATTTAAAAAAAAACGATTTTTTAACCTCACTTTTTTGCTAAAAATCTGGTTTTCTCAAAAAACAGCCCTAGTAAACCTATTTTCTGCCTAGACTCAGGTTATACGCAACACTTCAGGCTTTGTTTTAAGGTATAACACTTCGCATTAGCCCTTCTATGACCGGAGATATTTATGTTCAAAGTTTGAAATACAAGAAAAAATTAAAGTTTTTTTTACTTTTTTCCAAAATTTTATTTATTTTCCTAGCATAGGCCTCAAGTTAAGCTTCAAAATCAGAATATTGGACTTTTATATATTTTTTTCGTTTTTTTTTAAGTTAATTAATTATAATTAATCAACTTTAATAAAATATCTTTGTATCTTTTGTATGTCAAATTTTGAACATAAATATCTCCGGTCTTAGAAGGGTTAATGCGAAGTGTTATACCTTAAAACAAAGCCTGAAGTGTTGCGTACAACCTGGGTCTAGGTAGAAAATAGGTTTACTAGGGCTGTTTTTTGAGAAAATCAGATTTTTAGCCAAAAAGTGAGGTTAAAAAATCGTATTTTTTAAACTTGTCCCCAATGGGTTAATAAAATGTAATATATTTATATGCAGATTTAAAGAGTTTTTAGTCGTCTTTGTAATGATATTCACCGGAACCAGGTCGGACCATAAATATGTGAGATACGGCCAATTATATACTCAAGCTTTAAAGGCCCATATCTCAAGAAGTTGGACCGAGCGCAAACATTTGTGTTTTCTATTTTAATAAGCTTTTTAAGCCCTTTTAGGCCAATATAAAAATTGGCCTATGGCCGGTAAAATTTGTTTAAATAGCGCAGACTTAGCTATATCCATATATACCGATTTCTCAAAAACTGGAGCCAATCTGACACTTCCAAATGTACTTTCGCACTCAGGGGACTCCACCCTAATAGTTCGAAAAGGATTCATCAAAGTTCATTTTTTTTCGGGTCAAAAACTATCACAGTGTTGTCCAATATACCTGTGGAATGGAGACTAATGGCTTTACATAATATCCATCGCGAAGAGCAATTGAGCTATACGATTAATGGGAGGCCTTTTAACAAATTCACTATTGTTTGAATATAACGGGTTTTTCAATACGAGCGCTACAAAAGTTTTTTTAAATAAAACAAAACCGGTTTTAGATACCAATGAAATTATTTATTCCTTCGATGCCATTATGTATGGAACTCGATTTCTTTTGCATGGCCACCACGGGCACGCTTGCAGAAGTCCAGACGCTGAACCCAATTTTCGACGGTTTTCAAGCATCAATCGGCCGATACTGCTGCAATTTCACGTTCGATATTCGTACGAAGTTCATCAATCATCGCTGGCTTGTTGGCACAGACCATAGACTTGACGTAGCCCCACAGGAAATAATCTAACGGCGTGAAATCGCACGACCGAGGCGGCCAATCGACTGTGCCATTTCGTGAGATAACACGTTCACCAAACTTGGTTTCCAATAAATTGATTGTGGCATTCGCTGTGTGGCTTGTGGCGCCGTCCTGTTGGAACCACATGTCCTCCAAGTCGATATTATCCAATTGGGGCCAAAAATATTCGGTTATCATTGAACGGCAGGGATTCGCATTCACAGTAATGTGCCGGTCTTGATCATCACGGAAGAAGTACGGCCCAATGAAGCCGCCGGCCCATAAACCGCGCCAAACCGTAATTTTTCGGGATGCAATGATGACTCATGGATTACATGTGGATTGCTGTCTGACCAATAACGCATATTTTGCTCTTTGACGAAGCCATTCAGCCAGAAATGAGCCTCATGGCTGATTGTTGAGGCCTCTTAAAGTTGAGACCACTGACTCCAAATTTCGGTAGTAAATTTTAATAATTTCGACTCGTTGTTAGCTCGTATGTCTTTCCATGATGAAATGGCAAACCTTACTGAAGAGAAATGTCAAAAGAGCGGGAAAAAATATGGCGTCGTTTGCTGTCCCTATCGATTTACTTTGGTAGCGTCTCTGTTGAAAAACCCGTTGCTTACGAAAAATATTAGTAAAATGTCTATATCTCGAGCCGAAAATTTGTAGCAGGTTTCTAAGGGTTTAGGATACGGGTTTCCATTTTATATGCAGATAAAAAGATTGTAAAGAGTCTCTCGTTCAGATCTTCCAAACCATTTGAAATCAGAACAGAATAGTTTACCCTTTTCGGGGGTTCGAATTCGGATTCTCTCTGATTTTTAATTTAAAAAGTAATGTGATTTACAGGAATACAGGGCACTTGTCTTGGCTTGGCAAAATTTTTCTGGGAATACCAGTTTTAGCTTGACAACACTTCTGGGGGCTCGTTGCGGGCTGGTCAATTTTAAGACGATCGGGAACTCAGTGTCTTGCGCACGCGACTATTCGGATTCGCTGCGTAGATCGGATGTGCGGATTACTAGCCCTATATGTGCTTTAAATATCCGGAGAGAACGGTTCGAGATCGGATATGATGGGGTGGGTTGAATGATAACAGTAAGCCAAAGCCCCTGTGTAGGAACAGTGTGCCGAAGCCCCTGTGTAGGAACAGTGAGCCGAAGCCCCTGTGCAGGAACCTAGCGCCGAAGACCCTATATAGGAACTGTGAGCCGAAGCCCCTATTTAGGAACAGTGTATCGAAGCCCCTGTGTAGGAACAGTGAGCCGAAGCCCCTTTGTAGAAATGTATTTACACCGTCTTTTCTAAAGAACGCATCCCAAAATTGGTCATGTCCTTTGCAGAACTAGAACCCCAGATAAAATGTCATAATCTTATCGGGTTGTGCGCTCGGAAGCGGCCCTGAGTCTAGTCTGCCTTAACACTAAGTACCATAACTGTGGTGACGCAAATGAGAATTGCATCAAAGCACTCATTATTGTGTGGCCATTGAACTAGTTCGCTGCTACTATTTACCCAACGTCGTGTGTTTGTCAGTGGGTGTGATTGTACGCGGTGTTTGGTGTAAGTGATGGATGTTGTGTACGCTTAGGTGACGGGTAGACCAGGGAAGTATGGGGTTGTGAATGGCGGTGAGTGTATGGACCATTATGTACGGACGGATTATGACGTCACGTTATAGTTTTTGTTTTGTTTTTTTTTAGAAAAGAACAAATAGTCTAGTCAAACAATAATGACGAAGAAAAAAAACATTAAAAAATTACTTTTCCAGGACCATCTTGTGGTAGAAGATAGGAAGTTGTATCAGTTGTTTTAGGAAAGCACAAAAAAATCTGCTAACTGACCTTATTTGTTCTGGAATTCAGGCATGTCTAACACAACTTCTAGAAGGCAGAAAGCAGGCTTTGTAAAGATGATTCTAGAGAAAAAAAAAATGAATTGTATTTGATGTAATTCAGATATGTTATATAAAAGATCGAGAGTTCTCTTTAACTATATTTAGAAAGGTACACACTGAAAAATCTGTTTTTTTGTTGTTTGGATGCAAATATAACGTGTTTGTAGGTTGTTGCAAATATACTGCACTTGTGTCCAAACACATTGTGTTTGCTTTTCAATATTACATTTTTGAGACACAATGATTAAAAGGTTGTAATCGGCCTCATTCCCGTTGTCGTCATCAGATTTTTGTTAACTTTAGAACGTTATAAATGTATTGTCACATCGACAACAACAAAGTTTTTGATGTCTATGACCCAAAAACAACCCTCTTAAAACATCACGCAAATTTTTTTTTCCAAATGCCTTCCAGTCGCCAGTAAAAATGGTGTCGATATTGTATTGACGTCGACGACGACAACGGGAATAAGGGCGAATATCTACGTTTTTGAACCAAATGTGGAGTTGTTTGTTGAAAACCGCTGAATAAAAACACGTGGCAGACGACAAAGAAACAACAAAGCAGCAGATCTTCTATTTATGAAAATAATGAAACTTGAAGCAGGTAAATTGTTCCTGCAATATGTTGCTGGGGTCGTTTTTTAAAGCGTGTGTTGAATTGTACAGAGAATAAAATGAAGTGATGGAGAATCTTCTCTGGTTGTTGTATCCTATATTTTAGAACAGAACTAGACGAATGTAGACAAGGCTTAATTAAAAAGGATGCCTAAAGGTACTATGAATATGAACAACTAATTGAGAACTTTCTACTGGAATATGTAGGATATTTTGGAAACAAAAAACTTGCAGTCCTCTTAGACGACTTTATCTGCTATATGTAGAAATCATATAAATGGGAATAAGTTACCAACTCCGCCACTGTCAAATGGTCAATATCCCATATCTGCACTAACTCTGCACTATCTCATTCACACACTCATTCTCTCTCACCAATACTCAGTATGATAGCAATGGATGGTTGATCCGTTTGGATGAATTGTATGTGAACGGTTTAATGTTTCCATTTGTGAGCTGTTCGCCAAATTTTCCAAAGTATACTGTTTTCAAAAACAAAAAAGAGTTTATATTGCTAAAGAGAACAGGAGGTATGAAATTTTTGGTAAAATCTGAAATTGCAAATATGAAATTACAAAACATACTTTTCGTAGAAATGTCTGCATTTCAATGCAAACGCGTCTGTGAAATGCATCTGTGAAACAAAAATTATAGTGATTAATTTAAAGGGTTTACATTTTAAAGGGCTCTTGTCAAATTATAATAGTTGTATTCAGGAAGTAAAATCATTGAAGTTTGTCCGGATAAAATAATATTTATAGGTCGCCCTCCCCAATTCTTTTATGGGATGTATTGGGAAACCATTATTTCAGATTGTTTGACGTAAAAGTATATCCTTTATACTGAACGTTGACTGCAATGGTAGAAACGTTTCCCCCAAAATAAAAATGTTACAAGTGTCATTTGAATTGCAGTGGTAACACTTTATTCACCCCAACGTGTCTATAACTTGATGTTACAGCAAACATTGAAAACGGATGTGAACATGCGTAAAACTAACAAGTGTATGCAAACATATACTACAAAGTGATCTCTTGCTCTCGCTCTCTCCCTCTCACTCTTGAATTCTTTAACGGAAACTTCAACAGCTCAGCCAATTACCAACGGATTTTTAAAGTCGAAGTTGCGTTTTACTCATTGGGTCGAGGGTGGTCCCAAAATTAGCCGACCTGACGCATAGATGATGCCAGTAGTTTGATAATATTTTTGGTGAAAAGTGGAAACCTTATAAAACATATGTTTTAAGTTTCAAGGCGCCACGTTTTTTAGTATTTTTATTTGAGCCATGGGTGAATCTGCTCCTTCGTTTACGACTGTATAATATTGGGTAGCAGAGCTTATACGAGGCCGTACGAGCTGCAAGACGAACACCATAGTGGTCGACTAATTGAGGTGTCCACGCCAGACACGGTTAAGAAAATCCACGAAATGGTGGTGGATGATCGTCGGCTGAAGGTGCGTGAACTAGCGTAAATGATGGGCATTTCAAAAAGTGCTATACTTCGTATATTGAACGAAGATTTGAAGATAAGAAAGCTGTGCCGCTCTTGCTTTCAAGAGAGCACAAACAGCGCCGTGAAAATGTTTCAGTATAGTGTTTGGAGATGTTTCACCGCAATAAAGCCGAATTTTTGTGTCGATTTATAACCACGGTTGAAATATGTATCCACCACTTCATACCTGAGACAAAGAAACAGTCAAAGCAGTGAACTGAAATGGGAGAATCGTGTCCAAAAAAGGCGAAGACGATTCCATTTGCAGCATGGGATACTTTTTAATTTTATTGATTATCTTCAGAAAGGAAAAACCATCAACGGCGAATATTATTCTAATTTACTGCAGTGTTTAAGTGATGAAATTGTGGAAAAAGGCCGCATTTGGCGAAAACGAAAGTGTTGTTTCATCAAGACAATACTCCAGTTCACACATGCACTATTGCGATGACCAAAATTAATGAACTAAAGTTCGAATTGCTTCATTACACACCCTATTCGCCAGATTTCGCGCCCTCGGACTATTTTCTATTTCCAAACTTTAAAAAATGGCTTTGTGATAAAAGCTTTGCCAACAATGAAGTGGTGGAGTCTACGGTTGATGGCTATTTTAAGGAGTTTGACAGTTCTTACCATAAACCGGATATCGAAGCTATTGAATATCGCTGGAAAAACTGTATCGAGCTAAAATGAGATTATGTTGAACAATAAAGAAAATTGTTCCCAACCTTTTGGTGTCTTTTTGTTAGGTCGGCTAGTTTTGGGACCGTCCTCGTATATTTGTTATTAATAAATTCACAACTAATACGGTTTCCTTATCAAATAATGGGTTAAAAAATGACAATGTTGAAAAAATTTAAAAAAAAAATGGAAAAAGTGTTGACAAATGTGATTTCTTAAGTTTTCTTAAATAGCGTATATACCATTCGAAAGGCCTAAGTTCCTTCTCTCCAAATCCTTTCAGAAACTGCAAATCGGTTGATAATTACCTTAGTTACAGCTTTGTAACCGCAAAAAGTATACAAACTCGGTGTTTTACACTTAAGTCAAGATTTTGGGGGTGTTTGGTAAATTTCACAAGTGGATTCTTCTTTTACGCGACAACAACTACAATCAAAATTGTATCACTTCCCATGTGTTTTATTTCGCAGTGTTTTATTGCAATCCAATCTTCGTAATCACCATGCATCGTAATTTCCATAGTAAATTCGGGTCCCTTTGAAATTTTGTTTTGTTTCTAAACGACACACGCTGAAAATATTTTTTTTTGTTTTGTTTTGATGCAAATATAACGTGTTTGTTGTAGCATGTCGAAAATATAGTATGCTTGTGTCCAAACACATTGCGTTTGCTACTCAATATTACATGTTGGAGATACAATGACCAATAGTTTAAAATATATGTTTTTGTGAGCCAAATGTGGCTTTGTTTGTTTAAAACTGCTGATAGCAAAAACGTGACAGACAACAATTCATGAAAATGATACTTGGAAACATGTACATACATGGTTTCCGCAATATATTTCTGTGCCTTTTTCTTCAGCGTCTATCAACAATTTAATCAATAGTGCAAACCCACCCATACAATAATGATAGCTATTAATAACGAGGATTTGAACCAAGGTACTGTGCGGTTTCTAGTCTGATGTGTTACTGCCATGGCGCCATGCGTGTCCCAACGAGTATTTGTTTGTCACAAATAAATTCCTCAAACAAAGTTTAATTGTTGAAACACTTCGTCTGTGCCGAACGAAATTTTTCTTTACGTGTACTTTGTGTAAAGTCATTTGCATTTGGAATAATCTGTGATAATTCTGGATACGCATTTGTAATTTCACCACACTTGTTATACCAACTTCTTCCAAACATGAAGCATTCGTTGTATATTGGCATTCAATACTAACGTTAGAATAACGTAAAAGGAGACTTAAGTATTTTCGGAAATTTTTAAAATGTATTAACGATTCTCTTTTTATTTGTTGCTGTTACTGTTACTGAGGTTCGGTTTTGCTGTGGATGTTTGTGGAAAAATACAACAACCACAAAAGCAGCAACATCTTCATTGTTATCACCATCATCATCCGCAAAACCACAAGCAATAGCAGCAGTAGCAACCTGCTGTTTTATTTTATGATGAGCCAGCAACAGCAGCATCACCACCAGCAGCAGCAATAACATCAACTGTATTGCTCCAATGCCCAGTCGCTCATCCTTCATCCTCTCTGTGTCGAAGTAAAGAAGTGAGGGCTGTCTGGCCATTAAATAGTGGGGTGTATATATGATATGGATTATTTGTAACTATAATTTATTTTGTGTTTTCTCGTTTTGATTATTGTTGGATAGTGTTGTTTTCATTTTGCTAATAATACAACAAATATATACACGATAATAAAGTCGTAAAACTCATTGGAAATATTTGATTTTTACGATTTTTTGAATAAACATTAAACTTTGTGCAGAGAAAGAGATCGCATACACTGAAAAGTGAACTGGGTACATTTTGATTATGAAAAAACAAATTATATTTCAATCAACATTTTCATTAAGTAAAGCAGGCAAGAGTCTATTCCTTTAGAGTAATAAAACAAATGTTAAGATCATCATAGAATTTCCATTTAGAAAATCAGACTTCCATGTCATTGTGATTATGTACAAATTCTTTGTACAAGTCGACCATTACATTAGTATTTGGAATTTAGTTAATGGTTAAAAAAAATTATAGAAAATTTATGTCTTTAATGAATTATAATTATTTTCAGTGTAGGAGTATATTTAATCATATGGTATCAAATGGAACACGTAAATTCTATATCAACAAATATGAATTTGAATACAAGTTTTATGTTAAATAGTTTTGCATTTCAGCAATTTTTTGGATTTGTATTTTCCTTTTGTTTTCATTATTATTTGGTTTTACAACAATTCACAAAAGAGATTGTGTTACTTCAAATCTTTTGTATATTTTTTAAGTTTAAAAAACCTTTCCCATTACATCCCATGAGGGGATTGGGAAGACCTTCTCACAACCAGTGAGCTGAGCGCTTTCTAATTTTTCACCCACTAACTGGGACCTAGAGTTTAACGCAAGTTCCAAACGGTATTTCGAGAAGCTTTTTCATGGCTAAGTACTCGATAGTGTCGCCATCACTAAACCACCGTTTACACATGCAAGTAAATTGTTGCAAGTTGAGAATACGTATTAAAAAAATAAAATAAATGGTTTCCCGTTACATCCCATGAAGGGATTAGGGAGAAATTCTCACAACCAGCGAGCTATGCGCGTTCTAGATTTACACTCACTGATGGGACCTACAGTTTTACACCGGTGCTGAACGGTATTTTGAGAAGCTTTTTCATGGCTAAATACTCGATAGTGTCGCCGCGCCACTAAGTGAGGTGACCGCCGTCGAACGAAAATTTAAGGTGGTCTGAGCAGGGATCAAATCCACGTTATTATGCACAAGAGCCGCGCATACTAGCCATTGTATCATCGACGACCAGGTTTACGTTTAAATATATTCAATGGTATCACTTAAGCGGTAAATTTGCAGGGCTTTTGTTTGAAGAACTATTGTTTAGTGCATTCCTGAGTCGTGTTTCCCATTGTCTTGTAGCTGTTAAGCCCCACCGCTTGGGAGGATGGGACGACGCGCTCGCGGCGGCCGCGCGTTTCGCACAGCGGACGCGACCCATCCTCCCATGCGGCGAGGCTCAACAATATTGAGTCAAATAAAATAATTGTCTTTAAATAAAATTTTTTCTGAAGGAATCAGGAAAGTCCTCAAAAATTGGTTTACTCTCGGGTACAAAGAACTCTGGAGAGACTTGCATCGCCAACATTTTCAAAATCCCAAAAAACACCTCTGGAAGTTATAGAGGCATTCCCGAACGAACAAGGACGTTTTGTTATTTGTCTACTAACAATGTGAAATAAATATGTATTATGTACAAATTACATAGAAAATGTACCTATATTTCTTTTACAAATGTCTCCATTTGATGTGTCATGGATCATTGTTGGCTTGGGAAAATGTTATATTGCCCAACAAATGATGTCATAACGCCCAAAATTCCAATTTTTTTGGTCAGCAACAAGTAACATTGAAATTTTTTGGGCGATACGACATTTTCGTTTTTGGGCGAAATGACGGTACGCCGTAGTGTCAGCCTTATAACTTTTGAGGACGTCTGCCAATTGGATACTTGTACCGGAACTATATAGAGTTCTCACATTAAAGGTGCATATCGGTAAATCGTGGTCCATATAACGTTTGCGGGGGGTCGTCAAAACATTGTGGTTGTTTATGTTTTCTTTTTCGTTGTTTACACCGTGGAACAAAATTAAACTTTTACGAAAATTAAAAGGTTCTGACAACGGGCTCTGGTAGAGGCAGAGGCGTTTAAAAAACGTTTACGTGTAGCGGCGTTTTGAAAGTTTGCACATGATGGTAATTAAGGGGCGATGGGTTAAAGTTGTCCCTCCCTTTTACATTCCTATGATAAATCGTCATAGGAAATCAATTATGTGCTTAGCAATTTTGTGTAACATTTTACGAGAAATATTTTGTGGAACATTTTAACCCTATGGAACATTTTAACCCTATGTGGAACATTTTACCCCTATTATATGGGTAAAAAACATCCATAAAACAGGGGCGTAACGGGTTAAAATGTACAACAAAAATATTTGTCGTAAAATTCTACTATAAGTCCCTGAATATACCTCAGCTCAAAACTCAACCTAAATGCCAGAAATAAGTCAAAACTGAAAGTGACTTTTACGGGTTAATTTTTTAAAATACTTTAAAAACCGAATTGCCAGTAGTCAAAGAAATACAAAATATCAAAAGCATTGCCATCGTTTATTACAATTGGCATCCGATTGCACAACTTTGATTTGCACTCTCTGAGAAAATGGCAATTCAAAATTTGTTAATTGTTATTGCGAACAATGACAATTCTTTTGCATTTGCAGTAGGTAAAATAATGCCAACTAATATCCAATGCGAATTGAAAAATCCCAACGCCGGTATCTACCAACTTTAACCCGGTCATAAATTGCGCAAAGTACAGGTAGGAAACAAACCTTCTGTTATTGGTTTTGGAATAATAGGCTTTCTGTGCTGGTATTTTAGGCAGGTGTTTGGATTCGGGGTTAGAGTTAAGGAGTCGGATTTCAGGAAATTGCTCCGTAGTCGGAGTAGGAGTTGTTTGTAGTCTATTTTTCAGCCCGACTTCAACTCCGTGTTAAAAATTTCTATAAATTTGAGATACAGGATAATAGACAGTATGTTAGAAAAGGTTGATAAATTAGTTATGACGATATTTAAACTGGTTCTATATTATTCTATTGACTTTAGTTTTCCAGTCGTCACGGTTCGGAAAAAGTAATTTTAAATAAATCTTGTATAGTGATGTTATAGGCGGCATGAATTGGTAATTATGAGCTGCTCTATCTATGAATATTGGTTTTGTTTTCAGTGTTTTTCTAGTTCAAGAGATATCGCGGTAAACAGAAATTGTACTAATTGGTATATTTTAATTAGTAAGAGTTAGTGGAACACATGGAGGAGTGATGCTACTATAAACACCATTTATCCAGTACAATATTATGTCGCCATCTTTGGGACTTACCGTGTTGTCTTTGAAGTATCCAGCAAAAAGACATATACCATAGTACAGATAGCTCTCTTTTTTCCGCTTGCTTGCCAATGAAGAAATCGCGAGCGAGCGCAATTTTCAACAAGCTCAGGATTTTACTTCATCCCGAACGCGACAGTAAAAAGTGAAACTCGAGAGAGAGAGTAAAAACTTATAGATCTGAAAATATAACTCGCGAACGAGTGTAGAAATTAAAGAGTGCATTACTCAGGGCAACACGAAAAAATATAACCATATACGGACACCACTACGTGATAAAAGACCAACAAAAAAAGACCCGTGTCTTCCAGTTTTGCCCAAAGGCATGCACTTTTTCTTATGGGCCCCCAAAAATTTGGGGCCTCGGCGTCATTTTTGCACAAAAGTGATCATTTTGCCAGGCTCATATCTTGCAAACCGTTCGGAATTTTGATTTACTCTCTGAGGGTAAGTTGTAGGTCTTGTCATAAAGAACATATAAAATCAAATATACTTCATTTTCAAGGTCAAAATCGCAAACAACTTTAAAAAATTCAATGTTGTTTACCTTTTTTCCCCTGTTCAGGTCCATAGGTAGCAAACCGTTCAAAATTCAAGGAAACAATCAACTACAGAAATGTAGCTAAGATCTCAGTAAACAACCTTCTAGAACATATAAACTTCCTAGGAATGATTCTTAACACCGGAACGAGATCTGAGAGAGATCTAAGTTACTTTTTGTAGTTGATTATTTCCTTAAATTTTGAACGATTTGCTACCTATGGACCTGAACAGAGAAACGGGGAAAAATCGAATTTTTTAAAGTGTTTTGTGAAGTTTTTTTGATTTCATATGTTGTCAATTTTTGTTCTTTATGGCAAGAGATACAACTTACCATCAGAGAGTAAATCAAAATTCCGAACGATTTGCAAGATATGAGCCTGGCAAAATGATCAGTTTTTTGCAAAAATGACACCGAGGACCCAAATTCTGCGAGTCGAGTCCCTAAGACATAAAAAAGTGATCCATAAAACCGTCCCGAATACATTTTACTTGAAAAGAATAAAACAATCCGAAACAGATTCGAATGGGACGAAAAGAATCCACCAAATAGAAAAAACTATTCGCGTTTCTAGAGCAATTTCATATGCAAACGGATTCGTTATGTTGCCGTGACTGATTTCCGTTTCGGGCAAAATGCACGAAAAAGGATTAATATGACGCACTGGTGAGTGAGTGAAAACTGGAAAGCGCACAGCTCAGTGGTTGTGAGAAGTTCTCCCCGGTCCCTTCATGGGATGTAATGGCAAACCATTTATTTTTTTTTTTTATGACGCACTGGGGTTCAGTTCAGATTTGATCTAATTTTATCTTAGTAGATAGAAGGTGGAGCAAAAGCTGGCACTCGATGAGCTTTGGTTGTATTTTTTTTTTTGATAATGTTAGTTTGATGATTTGAATTTATTTTTTATGAAGCCACGACAATGATTACCATACGGACCCGATTTATGGCACTATGCATATCTCTTGACAAAACTTCCGGCGAAAGGTTCTCGCTCTATTCACGGGTGTTCTCTTTGAGGTCTTCAAGGGTCTGCGCTTTGTTGTCATAGATTCGTTGATTCCTATGAATGGTTCTAAACACCGGAACGAGATCTGAGAGAGATCTTAGGTACATTTTTGTAGTTGATTGTTTTCTCGAATTTTGAACGGTTTGCTACCTATGGACCTGAATAGGGGAAAACGTGGGAAAAACGAATTTTTTTAAGTTTTTTGCGATTTTGACCTTGAAGATGAAGTTTTCTTCATTTTATATGTAAACAATTTTTGTTCTTTATGACAAGAGCTACAACTTACCCTCAGAGAGTAAATCAAAATTCCGAACGATTTGCAAGATATGAGCCTGGCAAAATGATTACTTTTTTGCAAAAATGACACCGAGGCCCCAAATCTTTGGGGGCCCATAAAAAAAGTGCATGACTTTGGGCAAAACTGGGGACACGGGTCTTTTTTTTTTTGATATTTTATCACGTAGTGGTGTCCGTATATGGTTATATTTCCATGACTTAAAAAATTACACACAGTGTTATCCGACTCGCGAAAGGCGCGGATCGAGAGTCCAAGTCTTTAAAACAGTATGTGGGTGTATAATCTTTAATTGGTTTGTTTACGAATGTGTTCTAATTGTATTTACGAGTTTGTATGTTGATGAAATTTAATATTCCTTGCAAATTTTCGTTAGCGAATTTTGCTATTTTCGTCATAAGACACATATTTTTCATATTCATAATTTTGGCGACTGAATTTTATATTTATCAACCACCACAATCAATACGTCAAATAAACTGACCACATTCAGTTTTACTTAATTTTTTTGCAAGAGAAGATCCACACATTTTCGCGCACTCTCTAAGTAAAAATATATCAATTTCTTAAATTATTTCAAGCGCTTTCCAATAGGACTCACAACTTTGTTTGAATACAACAAAACGTTATACAAAATTTTGAAGAAATTCTTGAGCTGTTAGTTTTTGGCAGGACTTAATGTTGCAATTGCTTACCATCACGCTTACCTGCTAGCATTTGAGTAAGCAACCTATTTGAATACCCATTATATTATTAGATATTTATGTAACATTATAAATCTCACAATTCTGTGATCAATTATAAATAGTATAATCCTTGTATTACTTAAAACAGAACGTATCTTTATCTCACACACTAATCCAAATCTTTCTCTTACATTTTTTCTGTCATTGCAGTCTATTCCACTGGTGCACAACACCATCGAAGTGTGTCAGTTTATGCAAAATGATTTTGTATCGCCGTCCACCTATCAGATGATATTCTTTGCCAGCTCATATCTGCTGCCTCTAATGATCATTAGTGGTTTATATGTCCGTATGATAATGCGTCTATGGCGACACGGCAGCTCTGTTCGAATGTCCGTAGAATCTCAGCGTGGCCGTAAACGTGTCACACGTTTGGTTGTTGTTGTGGTAATAGCATTTGCATCATTATGGCTACCAGTGCAGGTGAGTGAGTGAGTGAATGAGTGACGGACTGACTATGTCAGTGAGTACATTTGAGTGGGCGGATTATGAACAACTGGTCACTGCTGGCGTGGCTTAAACGAGCAGCAATATTTTCCCCAAGTAAGCAGGAAAATCGGCAGGGAAGAAGGAAACACAAAATCACTCCCAGTAGATGACTTAAAGTGTTGACATTGTTATTTCTGTTGTCATTGATTCTATGTCGTTAATGTCATGTTTTTCCATGTCGAATTACCTTATGTTTTTTTTTTGGTCCCAAATGTGGATTTTTTTATTGAAACCGCTAAAATCAAAAACGAGGCAGATAACAAAGAGACAACAAGGCAGCATATCTTCAATTCATAAAATCAATGTTTGCAAACATGTACATGTTTCGTGCAATATGTAACTGGGGCGATTATTTTTCAACGTGTGGACGGCAAGATCGTCCGATTTAAATGTTCCAGATTTCGTTTTGTGAAGGCTTTTGAAGTTAACGAGTCCAGGACAACAAAAAGCCTTAAAAAGGTTACATCCGTGAATAGAGCGAGAACCTTTCTTGGTCGTTATCATTGTCGTGATTTAATAAAACAAAAATCAAAATATCAAATAAACATAAGATATAAAAAAAACATTATAAAAAATAATACAGCCAAAGCTCATCGAGTGACAGCTTTTGCGCCACCTTGTATCTAATAAGATAAAATTAGATCAGATCTGAACTAAAACAAAGTGCGTCTTATGAACCCTTTTGCGTGAAGTTTGCCCGAAACGGATGATGCTTTACAAACATCGAAACGATCGTCCAGCGAATGTGAGTTCGAATCCCACCCTCGGCATTTACATTTTTTTCACTAACCGGAGAAAACAGGATCTCTTAGTCTAAAGGAAATTAAAAATAAATAAATGGTTTCCCGTTACATCCCATGAAGGGATTAGGGAGAGCTTTTCACAACCAGTGAGCTGTGCGCGTACCAGTTTCCCACCACTCACTGATTGGGACCTACAGTTTTACACCGGTTCCGAACGGTATTTTGAGAAGCTTTTTCATGGCTAAATACTCGATAGTGTCGCCGTCACTAAGCGAGGTGACCGCCGTCGAAAGAAATTTTAGCTGGTCAGAGTAGGGATCGAACCCAGGTCCTCATGCACAACAGCCGCGCACACTACCATTACACCACCGAAGACGCGGAAATTACAACTTTAAAAATAGCAGGGATCTAAGGTAACTAAATTGGAAATCAGTTTTGTCCGATCCGTATCTTTTGAATCTGTTTCCGGTTGCTTTTTCTGTTTAAATAAAATGAATTCGGGACGGATTTATGGACCACTTTTTGTGTTTTATGGACTCGTAACGGCTTCGAAATTGATCCGTCATACCCCAATTATACTGATTCTTTTTTTATATTTTGATGGACTCGTAAGGCGTTTAACAACTCACATTTCGCTTTTTTAAGCTCTTACAGACTTAACGGGGTCGGAACGGAACCGCATCCCTTTTGATGCACATTGAGTTTTAGCATTTTTTATCAGATTTTGTGTGTGTTTGGCAACTCAGGTATGATTCTGTGAATTAAAATATTTTAGGAAAAATTGTCTATCTTCAGGAGGTGAGGGGTTGGGTCGTGATTCGTACAGCCCTTGACCGAAATGCGAGTTTGGTTCCCCCATGAGGTGTTAAAAATTTAAAATTTTGCTCCCCTGAACTCGCATTTCGCTTTTATTTCCTTTTACGGACTCACAACGGGATTGAAATCGATACGCATCAGACTTTATGCACATTGGGTAATTATATCTCACGTAAGATCTCAAGTAATATCTGGTCGGACAAATTTGAGACTGAATTAGATGTAGCACGACTTAATTAAATAGTTTTAGATCACTTCTGATCTAACTTGATCCTAATAGACATAACCATTTTTCTTACCTAATTATCCTATCATGTCTAAAAGTTTTTACACGGGAAACCTCAAGTCAAATTGTTCTTAGTTTCATTTTGGAAATAACAGAGATTCAAAATTCTGACCAAAGCTAAATGCTGTTCCCATAATCAGTGAATAATTTTCATGAAAATGTTGGGCGACGCACAGTGAGTTCGATTAAAAAAAAACACGGTAATAATATCACAACTTGTAAAGTATTTTTCTGCTCATTTTGGAATGTACCGGGCATCTGTAGAGAAGGTGTTAACCTTTCAGAATATTGCATTTAGACGCACCCTGTTTCAACACAGTTGGTGCTACAGGGTACCAAGGTTTACCACTTAGTGCTGTTGAAATTTTCCAAGCCTGGTACTTGTACACTTATAGGCCGATTACAAAGAATTTTTACTTTTGAGAACCTACTATGCAAGACAAACAAAAATCAAGGCAAGTGTTGCGGAAAATCGTTTATCGTTGCTAAGATATTCTCAATCAAATTTGAAAATTGCTAATTTTTTTGTTGACTTTTTTCAGTTTTTTATAATAACTCGGATATTTGAGGGAAACGAATATTTCTGAAAACTCCACTCTATTGGGAACACATCAGTAAAGAATACACTGAAAAAAAAATTTGAAGTTGGCTCAAGCCGTTTAGAAATTCTCAAAGTTGAAATTTTTTTCGAAAACCTGTAAAAAATCACAACATTTTACCGAAAAGGTGCCACATTTCCAAAAATTTCTATAACACTTTTAGAAAAAATACGAAAAAACAACTCCAAACAAAATATTTTTTGAAACGTCTTGTAAAAATGTGACTTATGTATATAAGTACATATTGACGATATCTTACTAATTATTTTATATGTTATAGACTACTGCACAACCAATCAAATCCCTATCCCCTATTTGAAAAAAAAAACTTACAATTTTTTAATCCCCAACTAATTTTCGATGAAAATTCGACTTTTTGCATATATTCCTGAGCTTATTTATGCGTAGGACCTAGTTCTTGCTTTGGAGTGTATTTAAGAATATTTCAGTCAACAATAAAATAAAAAAAATATATATAAAAAAACCCGTGCGAAATTTTTGACAAAACATCGAAATTGAAAAATGTGTTAAAAAATTTCACATTTTCAGTGAATGCTGACTGTAGGGTACATATCCAGTTTACATTAATTATATTTGGTGAAGACTTGTCTTTCAGAAAAAATAGAAATTTCTATAGATTTCTTTGCGAAATCTAATGAAAATACTGAATGAATCATGGTACATTTTTGGGGGAATATTGTGTTTTGTACAGATTGAAAAAAAAAACTCCAACTTTGAGAAGTCGGCACTTTCAACCAGCTTGCGAAAATTTACAAATCTTTACAGTGTATTCTTTGTTGAAGTGCTCCCAATAGAGTGGTGTTCTCAGAAGTATTCGCTTCTCCCAAATGGCCGAGTTATTAACAAAAAACTGCAAAAAGTCAAGGACAAAATTTTCAATTTTCAACTTTAATTGCAACACTTCATTTGTTTTATTTGTCTTGTATAGTAATCGGCCTATAAGTGTAGAAGTAGCAGCCTTTGAAAATTTCAACAACACCAAAGTGGGCCAATTTGACACCCTGTAGAACCAACTGTGTTAAAACAGAGTGCTTCGAAATGCAATATTCTACAATGCAATACTCTACAAATGCCTAATACATTCCAAAATGATCAGAACAATATTTTAAAAATTGTGATATTTTTACAGTGGGTTTTTCAATTGGCCCCACTGTGTGACGTTTTGTTCGAGTTATTTTTGAGACGGCATTTCCTACGAATTTTTTGTTTGTGGGTCGCCTAAGACTATATAATGTTTTATACCCAGCCCAGTTTATCAAAACGTTTTGAACTTTAAATAAAATTTATGGCGCTAAAAAGAATTTCGAAAGAAATCCTAATTTAGTTGGGTTACCTTGTGATCAGTTTTGTTTTACTGGCTGCAATGATGTCTAAGCACTATGCACAGTAGACTGGGTCACGTAAAAAAGACCACCTCGAAACATTTTAAAAAAATCCTTTCCGAGCCCGTGAAAAACAGCCTAAATCGTTTTTTTATTGTTAATTTTTTGTTTGTGGGTCGATCGTAACATCGTTGTCCAGGTCTCGATGAGTAAAATATTTGTCCTATAGATGTCGCCGACGTACGACATCATTTTGTAATGATTTAATGTAAATTTGTCGATAGCGCTGAAAAGTATGCAATAATTATTATTGAACAATTTTGCGGGAGCACCAAAAAGTATGCAATAATTTGCGTTAATAATGCAAAAAATATGGTAAAATATTGAGTTAATACTGCAAATACATCTTGTCACACATAAATTTTTGTTTTTGAATAAAATTTTATTCTTCCAAACCAAAATTGTATTGGTTTTTAAAGGGCTTTAGTCCTGGAAACAAAAAATATTTTTTTAAATTTTAGGGGTAGAAACTGCAGAAAATAAGGTACTCGTTAGAAACTCTTGTTGTATGTCAGCGACATCTATAGGACAAATGTAGTACTCTTCGAGACCTATGCAACGATTTCTTGCTCGAACAACAAACAAAAAAAATACGATAAAAAAAGCGATCATGGCTGTTTTCTCGGGCTCGGAAAGGAAATTTTTGATGTGTTAACATCTATAGGCACGGGTAGGGCAATCTATCAAAGTGAACACATGCAAACAGCACACAGCATTAGCATCTCATACGTGGTTGTTGTACAACAATTCTGCCTAAAAATAATTATGATGGTATTGATGTAGCGGCATCGAACAAACAAGCAGGTCGTCGTCGCCAAAGAGTATTGAATAGTATAGAGAACTTATGGAACGTATTGTATGTATGACGCACTGGCGACATCTGGCGAATGATTCAAAACGTATTACTCTCTTTTTGTCATAACTTGGTTCAGTCATAATTTTGATTCCTTTTGATACATTTATTTTTTGTATTGCGTTATGTAATAACATTGTCGAAATGGTGCATTTATATTGAAATATTCTATAAAGAGAATAAGACTCTCTTTTACTCAGACTCATCTACATGAGAGCGGAAAAAGAGTGCAATAAGTTCTTTATACTATTCATGTTCGAAATATAATGGTAGATGCAGTACGACAACAAATACAACAAGCCAAAAACAACAGACATTTTGTTTTTACTCAGTGCCTGTATTGTGTCAACTCAGCTGATTGAAAAATAATGAAAATTCATACAAAATTGGAAAAAGTGCCATTTACAAAATGTGCGTGTTTTGTGTAATATTTTGAAAGCTTTTAAGTATAAAAATTAAAACGTTTCAATGTTATTTTTGCGCAGAAAACATTTCAAAAACAGCAATTGTAGGCGAACGGTGGTTGTATACAAACAAAAGTAAACGAACTTTGACATAAGAGAAAAACTCACTCCAGAAAAAAGTTCAAATCAGCTGGGCTAGTGCTATTTGTTTGTACTTTTCAATATTTTTTGTCGTCGCTCTGTTTATGACAAAACAAACCCAATTATTTCAGTGAGCTAATTATTGCTTTATTTATTTTAACAATATTACATCTAATGTTGAAGCAGGTGTAATAAAAATGAAAGAAAACACAGAAACTGTTTTTTTTTTTATTTTCCAATGTAACATTTACTAATGTGTTCATAGAAATCGAACAGGTACCGTGTTCGAACACTCATTGAGTTTTCTTTTTGAAATTGTCTCGAGGTGATTTTTATTAAATATTTGCCCTCCGCTTTGGAATTTTTTTATGGTTTAAAACACATGCTGAAAAATCTTATTTTATTTTGTTTGTTCGGATGCAAATGTAACGTGTGTGTAGATTGTCGCAAATATAGTATACTTGTGTCCATATTCAATATTACATGTTGGAAGCACAATGATTAATATGTTATAGTATATGTTTTGGTGACCCAATTATGGCTTTGTTTGTTTAAAACTGCTGAAAACAAAAACGTGACAGACAACAAAGAAACAAAAAGGCGGCAGATCTTTAATTCATGAAAACAATGCTTGCACGTAAGGATATGGATGTTACAAACATATACATAGTTCCTGCATAATGTTACTGGAACATTTTTTTCCTGCATATGTTACTGTAACATTTAATGTTGCAGGAACATTTTTTCATTTATGTTCGTTGTTCAAAAGTTATGTTTCGAAATGCTAAATTATCGTTTGACTTCATTATCCCCCCGCCTCCTATATTAATGTAGTCCTTGTCATCTAATACAACTTTAACTAACACATTTTTGTTTTGTTCTTTAGCTGATTCTGTTGCTGAAAACCTTAGGGTTATTTCATGCCTCAACCAAGTTAACAGTGATTGTCCAAATTGTCGCCCAAACTTTGGCGTACACCAGTTCCTGCATCAACCCCGTCCTGTATGCCTTCCTCTCGGATAACTTTCGCAAAGCATTTTACAAGGTAAGTGAAGTGATGCGGACTTTTGAACTGAAATTGAAACTGCGTCATAACGATGACGCTCGCAATTTGTTTCGATGATTTTCCAAGAAAACGGTTCATTAAACCAACCAACCAACCGACCTACCTACCTACCCATCTACCACCAGTCCGGCATAAGGTTAACTTAAGTGTGTTGTAGTTTATCGAGTTTTATTGTTCTTGTTAAAAACTTGATAATAAAGTATTTAAAATTGTTGTTTATTTTGCATCGCGCCAAGACTTAAACGTTAAAGTATTTATAAATATTTGGGCGTTGTGCGTTTTTCGCATTTAATCTCAAATATGGCCAATTAAGTGTTAACAGACTTTTAACATTTCGTTGCTGGCTTGTTATTGTTTTCCCCCCAAACGTCCGTCCGTCCGCCCCTCCGTTTATCTATCTGTTGTTATTCGATTGTTGTTTTATCTCCTCTTATTTGCCTGGCTGTGTGTGTGCGTGTGCGTATGTACGTGTGTATTCTTGTTGTTATGACCAAGTAAATATTTATCAATAATAATAATTAATATCTTTCCTTCATATTTCATGATTTTTTAAAAAAAAAAATTTCTTGCAAATGCTGCTGCTGCTCCTCACACTGTTTACACGTCGTACACATAATTAAAATTTCAATTAAACTGGTCAACAAAGATTCAATCGGAAAAGTTAAGATGTGAAAAAGATGTGGATTTTTGGTAAATACACTGGCTTACGCAAATGAAGATCATTGGAGTTATGTACATATGAGAAATAACTTTGTTATTGAAAACAAAAACCTTCAAGAAAAATGTCGGGTTACAAGTCTTCCGATTTGCTTTCAATTCTGTACATTTAACATTTTCTACATTTCATTATGTTAAGTTTGTATTGTGAGAGAAATTTTTTGATCCCAATGTGCTCAAAAGCGGATACGGATCCGTTTCGAGACCGTTACGTTACAGAGAAAAGCGAAGCAGCGAAATTGCGATTTTCCGGATCCGTTTCGAACTTGTTAAGAGCCCGTGAAACATATAATTACATGAGGTGTCAGGAGGCTCCCGGTTGGAACGAAGTTCCTTTCGCTATATATTATGTACTAGTTAGTTCCAACACGCCTAAGGCGCCCGTTGAAAAATACGATTATTTAAATGGATCTTTAAGAAAAGATACTTTTTTTGTAAAGTGATAAACTTTTTTAAGAACAATTTTAGTATGGAATGTATTTTAAAAAAAAGGTATATTTTTGGGTGCTTTTTGTAATAATATGTTTAATATTTTCACGAAAAGGTCCTTTTGTAAAGAGATGTACTTCTTTTATTAAAAGCTAATTTTTTTTGAAAAAGCCATAAAAGTATGATTTTTTTTTTACAAAGAAGTACTTTATTTAAGGACAGGTACTTTTTGAAGAATTGCTACTCTTTTTAGGAAAAGGTTATTTTTTAAGAAAATATACTTATTTTCAGAAAGGCTACTTATCTCAAGAAAAGAAAAGAAAAGGTATTTTTTTAAGAGAAGGTATTTTTTTTTTTTTTTGAAGAAAGGTTTGTTTTGAGAAATGCAAATTTTTTTTTAGAATTGGTCCTCTTTTCAAGAATAGGTAAATTTTTAAGAGTAGGTACTTATCTCAAGAAATGTTATTTTATTTCACAAAAAAGGTACTCTTTAAAGAACAGGTAGTTTTTTAAGAAAATGCCATTTAGTTGTAAGAAAATTTACTTTTTTAAGAAAAGGTACTTATTTAAAAAAAAAAACTTTTTTAAGAAAAGGTACTTTTTGTAAGAAAATGTACTTTTTGTAAGAAAATTAACTTTTTTTAAGCAACGGTACTTCTTTAAAATAAGGTATTTTTTTGAAAAAAAATACTTTGTTTAAGAATATGAATAGTATTGTTTTTTTTTGAGGAAATTTACTTTTTTTTAAGAAAGGCACTCATTTAAAAAAATTTTCTTGTTTTAAACTTCTTTCGCTTTGGATTTCCTAAATTTACTGTTTATTGGGTTCAAAACTACAATATATACTAAATACACAGTAAGTTGGTGAAAATGAATCACGTTAACCTAATTTTGGATCGTAGAATCCGATGGTGTACACCGTTTTGAAAAGTTAGCTCGAAATCACGAGATACTCCGATTTTAAATTTGTAGTAGATTTAAGGCGATTTTTGATTTTATTTGAATGAAAAAACTTTAAAAACTTGTTTAAAATCAATTCGTTTATTATATATTTGCCAAAATTTATATCTAGAAATAATGGACGTCCATTTTCAAGCGGACATGGGACTATATTTGCTCTTATTTTGATGATTTTATAATTTTTTTTTGGATTTATTCAGTTTTTACTCTTTGTTTGCAATCGACCAGCAGAAATCAGTAAGCATTGAGTCTATTCGTTCTCAAGCGAAATGCCATTAAAGTTTGATGAAATCTTTCGCCAGTTTCGTCTGTTTCTGTGGACAATTGTCGTTCGTAAAAATCGAAATGTGCATGTAACATGTGGATTTTCAACGACATATTAACGCCAAGTTTATCGAAAGACTTCATCATGTTGTCAATATAATCACGGTACTCTGGTGAGCGATTTTTGCAAAGAACGTTTTCAATTACCGCACGAATTGAGTTCCATGCGTTTAGTTCAGTTTCATCTAACATTTCAGAAAAACTCATAAGCCTTAAAAGTTTCCGTATATCTGGACCGTTAACTACACCTGTTAAAAAAAAAATTGATATAAAATATATTGCAGTCACACACTTTTAGTTACACAAAATTACCCCCTTTTAATTTTTCAATTAATAATTTTGGAAAAGCGTTGTTTTTCAAGTACGGTAATGCATTTTCGTTAACGCGAACCAAATGCTTTAAAAAATTCTTTACAACTCCCAGCGTGATATGAAGATCCGGAAGCATTATTTTCTGAAGGGGGATCAATGGTGGACGAATTACATTAAATTCCCAAACAACAACTTGCGAATCGCGTTTTGGCCAATTTCGCTTTTCGTACTGGTTGCATTTTGCACGGCTGTCCCATTTACAAAAAATACACATGTACTTTGTATAGTCAGTTTGCATTCCAGCTAATAGTGAAAGAACCTTATAATCACAATTTACGCGCCAATTGTGTTCGTCACTACTGATGCGTTCCAGAATTAATTTCATGGCCAAGAGCATACATCAATGGCACTGGTTTAACGCTGCTGTTTTCAAATAGCAAGACTACTTTTTAGCTTCTGGTTGAAGAGTCTATAAAAAGACGCCATAAAGATGGATTGTAGTTAAAGATTCGCATTTCATTCATTAAACCGAGAATATCTTGACAATATGCATAAGTTGGGTCCTCGGAAAGCATGAAATAAGGCATATATGGATCTTGCCGGTATTTGTAAGATGTAACTTTTAAACCTGGTGCCAGCACGTTGACGCTTCTTAGTTCCAAAGCCAAAGTCATTGCATTATTTTGAGATATCTTCAGATTTCGAACGATTCTATCTAAATGTTCCTGAGAAATTAATGATGGATATTGTATAACTGGCTGAAGGTAATCCGCATCAGCAAGATGTAATAATGTTGCTGAAGTTTGTGATTGTACTTCATAGGACGCAGTATCACATTGGTATGTCGATGGATGTACGGGGACAGGCAATTCATCACTGTGTGTGGAACTGGTACGTGAGCACTTGGCACAGCTTTGTATATAAAACCGGATCCTTCTATAAAAATAAATTATTGTGTATTCCATATATAGTCTATCTAAGTGAACTTACTGTTTCGATTGAGACCATTTACATACTTAGTTCTTGCACGTGTAGCAATTTTCTGTATCGTGTTCCCCTGGATCGGTCCATATCATTGGAATTCCAAATTGCATCGAATATCGCCGTAATTTCCACCATTTGTTTAATGCACTAAAACATGTGATGCACGTAAATTCAGGTGCATGCTCAACATTTCGCATTTCTTCAGCGGGGGTAACCAAAAAATACTGTTTGTAAGCTTTGAGGGCATCTTCAACCAAATGTCGTCTATGACTTTTCGGTGTAAATTTTCCACACACAAAACAAAACATATTTAATTTTTCGCAATGTGATCTGCATTTTTCGTCACTCATTTTTCTATCTTTGCGAAATGGTCAATAAAATGCTCAAATTTTTGATGTGTTAACATCTGTAGGGGCGGCGGGTAGGGACTAATCTATCAAAGTAAACACTTTGATATATATGTTGCAGCATCTGTTTGTAATAGGGATGCCAATCCCATAATCCCGAATTCCAAAATTATTATATTTATTATGGCCCCAAATTGTAAGAGTTAAACTAATTCTGCTTCCAAATAGATGTCTATTATTTCAACTTCAACGTCAACCTCAATTTCAATTTATTGATTTAACAAGAGCTTTGCAGATTTTTCCCACAAATAAAATCAAAAATCACCTTAAATCTACTACAAATTTAAAATCGAAATATCTCGTTATTTTGAGCTAACTTTTTAAAACGGAGTACACCACTGGATACTATTACCCCAAATTTAGTTGGGGTGTCTCGGTGTTTTTGTGTGTCATTTCAAAACTTAAAATTTTACATAAGGTGTTATTGGTTACAGGCTCCACCTAGAAAACTTCCCATTAAACAACATATCATCTAGTCAATTTCATGTGTGAGACATCTAGTCAATTTCTTCCTCTATGATCCAAGCCGTTAGTCTAGACACAAACCAAAGCAAAAGTAAACAATATTGTTGATAATAGTGGGTTGTAGCATAATAGTGTTAAAATAAATGTTGATTAATTTTTTTTCATTTAGCCCCCATCCCGCAACGTGCGATAAGGAACTTCGTTCCAATATGGGTGTGAAACAAATCTCATGTACGGTGCAAAAAAATCCGGTTTGACGAGTAGGTACAATAACCGGATTTTGGAACCGGTTTCAATACCATGTTTTAAAAACCGGGTTTCAATAAATTTGAAAACATCTTTACATACACAAGTTTAAATCAGTTATTTGGACTTTACAGCGGTTTTATTTTGAAATCAGATCCACTTACACTGTTACATATATTTGGTACCGATCTCTAAAACCGGGTCTTGGAGCTGGATTTTAACCCCGTGGACCAGTTCCTCAAACCTTTTATTGCATCGACTCGTCAAGCCCTATTTTTTTATCCTCACTCATATTTTGACTTATTAATGATCTCGCACCCATACTTGTAGGCCCTTTTGACGCTTTTTCCTCGAGTTACCCTCCTTTGACTCACCATATGTATATACTTCAGCTAAAATATCGTTGTAATTAGAATGGGTTTCTTGTTCATCTAAAAGCGTTTTTTGTTTCAAAATTGAAAAACATGAAATTATACTTTTTAAAAACTGTCATTTTTCAAACTCGGATTTGGAATCGTTAGAGTTGGTGGAATTTTTAAACCTTTCATTATTTAATAGCTTAATTTAAGCTTAATAAAATTCCAAGAAATATGTCACCAATTAAGTAAACTTTGAAAATTTTCTAGCACATGAAAACAATGTGTTAAAATTCTAAAATCCGAAATCGGTAAGCCCTTTCAATGGGAAGTTTGTTGTCACCAAATTGACCAAGAATAGTATTTTTTATTTCTGTAGCATTTCTTATAACGTACAGCCATGTAATTTTAATTATTTAAAAAAATTAAAAAGTCATATCCCTAATGTACACTGATTGAAAACACTTCAGCACAGCAGTATAGAAGCACAGTGGTATAGAATAGATTTCCATCGGCTGAAATTCAATAACTTTTGATTTATTAAACATTTATGAGTTTTGTCAAAAAGCGGTTATAGAGATATGGAGTCAAGGAATATTATGAAAAATTAACATTAAAAATCCGATAATTGGGTATATTTTAGAATTTAGCTCTTATTTCACTGCTTTTCTTATTATTCCATTTTAAGAGTTAAACTAATTCTGCTTCCAAATAGATGTCTATTATTTCAACTTCAACGTCCACCTCAATTTCAATTTATTGATTTAACAAGAGTTGTAAGCGAGATATTTAAATAATTTGTTCCAAATTGGCTTCAAACTATTTGCAATGGTATTTCAATATCCAGACACATTCACTTGATCAGTGTTGAGTGACAAATCATCAATATCCATACATAAAACCATGTGATTGAACCCCAATTTTACACACATGAAAAACATCGGGCTATCACTTTTTATGGCCCCATCAAGAATACAGACAATATTGAATGCATAATTTGAGCAAATTTTTGAAAATAAAAACAGCCATTAAAACTTTTTCGTGTTTTTTTTTTGGCAAACATTTGTACTGGCTCCGTGTGTGTGTGTGTGTGTGAGTGTATCTGGCAAATCGGAACTCATAAAATTTCATATTCGGTTATTTGCAACAACATATTTGTCTATACAATTTTTTTTATGTTGTTGTTGCGATGTTTAAAATTGACTGTAATGAATTTGTTTATTTATTTTTAGTTTTTTTTTTTATATTATTAAAAAATAAACTGTAATAATATTATGAGTGCGTTTTTTATCTAGCAGAATTAAAGTTTTTGTTAACAAATTATATGAATTTTATGAAATACAGTCTAATTGATTTCATAAATTCCATACAATATGTTTGAACAGAAGTGCATGCAAACATGTGCTTATCGTTGTGGCGCATGTGGGGAGAATCACGTCAACTATGCAAGTCATAAAAATATAAAGGGTTTTTCAACAGAGACGCTACAAAAGTAAATCGATATGGACAGCGAACGACGCCATATTTTTTCCCGCTCTTTTGACATTTCTTTTCAGTAAGGTTTGCCATTTCATCATGGAAAGACATACGAGCTAACAACGAGTCGAAACTATTAAAATTTACTACCGAAATTTGGAGTCAAAGGCCCCAACTTTAAGAGCGCTACGTCCAATTTATGATCGTCATAATCGTCCTACCAGATCAACAATTGAGCGTCTAGTGGAAAAATTTGAATCCACAGGCACAGTACAAAATGTTCCCGTAATCCATGAGTCATCATTGCATCCCGAAAAAATTACGGTTTGGTACGGTCATTGGGCCGTACTTCTTCCGTGATGATCAAGACCGGCACATTACTGTGAATACGAATCGCTACCGTTCGATGATAACCGAATATTTTTGGCCCCAATTGGATAATATGGACTTGGAGGACATGTGGTTCCAACAGGACGGCGCCACAAGCCACACAGCGAATGCCACAATCAATTTATTGGAAACCAAGTTTGGAGAACGTGTTATCTCACGAAATGGCCCAGTAGATTGGCCGCCTCGGTCGTGCGATTTGACGCCGTTAAATTATTTCCTGTGGGGCTACGTCAAGTCTATGGTCTATGCCAACAAGCCAGCGACGATTGATAAACTTCGTTCGCATATCGAACGTGAAATTGCAGCAGTATCGGCCGATTTATGCTTGAAAACCGTCGAAAATTGGGTTCAGCGTCTGGACTTCTGCAAGCGTGCCCGTGGTGGCCATGCAAAAGATATCGAGTTCCATACATAATGACATCGAACGTAGTTTCACAGGAATAATGAATTCCATTGGTATCTAAAACCGGTTTTGTTTTATTTAAAAAAACTTTTGTAGCGCTCTTATTGAAAAACCCGCTATGTAGGTCTGTTTTAATTGTTTAATATTTTTAGGTACACTTCATGAATATTTTAATATAAATAAAATTGCGACATAACAAAATTGCTAAAGTCGGTGGTGCAATGATTGGTATGCGGGCCTCTCGTACGTGAGATCGTGGGTTCGATCCCTGCTCTGACCACCTTCAATTTCTTTCAGCGGCGGTCACCTCGCATAGTGACGGCGACACTAGCGAGTATGTAGCCGTGAAAAAGCTTCTCAAAATACCGTTCGGAATCAGTGTAAAAACTGTAGGTCCCAATCAGTGAGTATAAAAGTAGAAATCGCACAGCTCACTGATTGTGAGAAGCTCTCTCCAATTCCTCCATGGAATGCAACGGGAATCCATTTATTTTTTTTAAGTAATTATCTAAGCATTTCCATAAAATCCAACAAGTCTTCTTTACAATCACAACTATCTCAAAAAATACGTGTTTTTATAATAAAATGAAAAAGCGCATGCGTACTGAGACACCCCTAACAACTATTTTGTAACGCATATTTGGAGGTCCATATTGGAAAGATATTTTTTGTTTAAATATCGATTTCATGCGGCGTTTGAAGAAGACATTCTTATACAGGTGTTTCAAAAGAAGTCATCCGATGTTGTTTGGCTCTCATTTTTTTTCTAAATGAAAAACTTCGATTCTGTTTTTTAATTATGTTTATTTGAACCTTTAGAATTTTACTGGTTAAGTTGAGAAGATGATATCGGTTAAATGGGCGCCGTCACAGTTGATTACCATACCGACTCGTTTCATGGCATTTTTCATCACTTCGGCGAGAACTTCGGGCGACAGATTCTCGCACTCGTGTCGAATGTTGACCTTGAGGGCTTCCAGGGTCTCGAGCTTGTTCACATAAACACGGGACTTCAAAAAACCGCACAAAACAAAGTCTGGAACGGTTAAATCGGGCGATGTTGCGGGCCTGTTCAAATCGCCAAAACGAGATATGAGGCGACCCGGGAACGCCGCCTTCAGAATATCGGTTGTGGCTCGCACACTGTGTGCCATTGCTCCGTCCTGTGGGAACCACATGTCTTCCAGTCCTAATTCGTCGAATTGCGGCAGAAAAACTCGGTTAACATGGCCGTATAGCGCGCACCGTCCACTGTTGTCGTTTTACCAGCGGCGTTCTCGAAAAAAATGGTCCGATGACTCCTCCAGCGTGAACAGCGCACCATGCAGTCACTTTGAGTGGTTGTAATGGCTCCTCGTGCATCACTCGTGGATTTTCGGTGCCCCAAAAGCGATAGTTTTGCTTGTTCATGTACCCGCTGAGGTGAAAATGAGCCTCATTGGTCATTATGATTTTGGTGGAAACGTCTTCCACTTCGTCCACGAAATTGAGGATGGCTTGGGCGTAGGTTACACGCATTTGGCGGTCGACAGACAGCAGCTGATGCACGGACTGGACTTTGTATGGAAACATGCGCAGGTCTTTGACCAAAATTCGCCATAGCAATGACCGGCTGATGGCTAATTGCGAGGCACGCCGTCTGGTCGATGTTTCTGGCGACAGCTCGACATCCTCGGCAACAGCGGCGATATTATCGGCAGAAGGGGCGCTCCGGGGCGGGCCACTCCTGGCAACGTCTCTTGTGGTCCCATACTCTTCAAGGTTAGTGGCCAAACGGCGCAGTGTTTACGCAGTCGGTGTCGGACGGCCGGGGAATCGGCGACGGTATTCGCGCTGCGCCAACACCACAGACGAATTGTTACGCAAAAAAATAGACACGATTATTTCGCGTTCTTGGGGAGTGTATCGCTCCATGGCTTGGTTACTTGTATTCTACATCTGTCTAGTCCACAAATGTCAAAACAGATTTGACATTGGCGGCCATGGGCAAAAATAAGAGCATCTTCCAATAGGGTGGTCACTTTGAAACACCCTGTATTTATATCCCCACCCATAGGGATGGGGGTATATATCTTTTAATACATAAAGAATGTAACACATAGAAGGGACCATATTAGGCCCTTAGTACCTTTGGACGATATTCGTTTTAGGACTTTTTAAGACGTTGGAGCCATGTCCGTCTGGCTGTCTGTCTGGCTGGCTGGTCAACACGATAACTCCCGTACATCTGTACAGATCACAATAAAATTTTGTTGAATTATTTGTCGATATTGTGTTTGGGATTGAAAATGGGCGTTTTGGCCACGCCCCTTCTAGTATTTCATATACAAATCGACACAACTTTCTTTCAAACCTTTCTTCTGGTAGATGTGATTAGCTTCAACTCACACACCGGTTAATAATCGGTAAATGCCTACTTAACTGGAGGAAATGGGCGAGATTGTCACGCCCATTCTGGTACCTCCCATACAAAACAGGACGTTCGTCCGGATTGTTAATCCGATAAATGGTGTGAACCACTTCCGAACTTAATGCAATTAGGTACAAGACTTCACGCCATCAAAGCCATCAAACGCCAATCACCGATTAAAAGAAGGGTGATTTTGCCACGCCCATTTTGTTACCTCCCATACAAAAGTTGTTTGGCCGTCTGATTATTCGGCACAAGAAGTACCGCAAAACCTAACCAATCTTTATAAAAGTTTGTACTAGTCAATATTTGGACAAATAAAACTCTCCTGTAGAAAATGAGCTGTTTTGCCACACCCATTCTGGTACCTCCCATACAAAAGTTGGTCGGATGACCGGTTGACCGACCGACCGACTACAACCGATCTTAATAAAATTCAGTACTAGGTAATATTTTGCTAAACGCTACTATGTAATTAATAACTGACTATTGTGTCACGCCCAGTTTCGTACCTCCCATACAAAAGTTGGGCGTATTTGGGGTTTGCCGACTCGATATCTCCAATAAATCATAACCGATCTTAATAAAATTTGGTACTGATCAAAATGTAGGCAACAATTTGCCATGCTCATGTTTGTACCTCGCATATAAATATTGGGAGGAAACTAACTAATTTGGGTATTCAATAATATTTAATGCAATGTCAATCTGTTATTGAACATGGTCACTTTTTAATATGGGCGTTTTTAACAGAACTCCCACGCAATGGATGACTTAGGGTGAGGGTATGATTAAGTCGGTTCACCCGACTGAAACTTATGTTCTGGTTTTTACTTTAGCCGTTATCTGCTGATGTTTACGCATCGTCTGAATGTTATTATTTTAGAGTTTCCGACGGAATACCTAATTCTTTTGTTCGACGAAATACCCTAATATAATCGTACTAAGGCATCCTTAAACTTAGACTCAATAAAAATTAGGCTATAGCTGTTGTGGCGCAGGATTCCGATTGTCTCAATGAATAAGGGTTTAACCATCTAAAATGTACTATATGAAAGGTTGCTTAAGTATTTTATATACATATGCAAATATACAAGGTGCCGCAAAAGAAATATCCTATTCGAATATGACACGGGAGTTAGGAAAAATTCCTCAATCAAATGGAGTTGATCGCTAATTCTTGCTTGCACTGCTGGTCCACAACTTCAATCGGTATGATTATTTTAGGTGATTCTTGCTAATAATCTTTTTTGGAGTCTGACGTGCGAATAACTATTTGAGGTGCCAGAATACACCACAGGATATGATGAACTTTAGAAGTTATATTTGGAGGAAAAATAAAATGTCGTAAAATTATTTCAAATGCAAAAAATCAAAGACAAGTTTGAGCTTCAAAACTAAAGATATCCAATAAACCGAACCATCTATTTAACATTTTCAACACAATAATTTCTTTTGGGAAATCATTCGAATACTTTTGCGCCCTCCTGTATATTTGGTTTTGGATGTATTCTAATTTGCATGTATTGGTTTTCAACCAAATGTGTCATCAATATTTAAGCTTTAGTCTTCAAAATAATTAAGGTTGGAAAAGGGGGGCGAGGAAGTTCATTATTACATTCATATTTATTTAATATCCCATATAAATATGTATAACATCGGGTGAGTACATATTCTCGTACTCGTACTCCCCCCCATCCAGTGCATTTGGTTTCATTCATAATAATTACCAAATAAACATATGAGTTTTATACAAATACATGCATTTGTAGTTGCATGGTTGCGTGTGTGTTAGTGCACGGTGCTATTTATATTGTCCTCTTGTTCGATATGTAGAACACTGGGTTTTACACTGCGGTTGAATGTGGTTTTTGCCATATGAATCTAATGTGAACATTCATTATGAATTGGGGTTATTTTTGGTATTTTCCCTTTTTCGGTTGTGGGTTTAAGCCACCTAAATGTCCCGATGATGCTGTGCAATATATTTTAAAGTAAATGGTAAATCGTTTAATATTGTCATGAGGTGGCGTATAACTTTTGCAATTTACTAGAGAACTGCGGAAGGGAATAAAGTGAAGGATGTAGAAAGGATATCAGGAGGTTCAACTTATAAGTTGATATTAATATCAGTTATAAGAAAAAATTAAATGATTACGAACATACACATGTCCATTATCCATTGAACTGTAGACGCTGAAAAACGGCCCCTGTAACATTATACAGGAACCATGTATATGTTTGGAACATCCACATAATAATGTGCAAATATTGTTATCATGAATTTAAGATCTGCTGCATTTTTGTTTCTTTGTTGTCTGCCACTTTTTTCGTTTTCAGCAGTTTTCAACAAAGCCGTTGTTGGGCATAAAAATATATATTATAACATATTACTCATTGTATCTCCAACACGTAATATTGAATAGCAAACACAATGTGTTTGTACACAAGTATACTATACTAGCTAAGCTACAAAAATTTAATATTTACATCCAAACAAAAACAAGAGCTGATTTTTCAGTGTGAAGTATTGAAGAGTTGTGGCCTACGTGGATGATGTTGTCAATTTGGGCGCAGGAAAATCTGTGTCTACTGTTAGTGACTTGATGCAAACTGTTTTGGGGAAACTATCGACTGTATCCATAGTCTGGGGTTTGTGAATAAAGTCCCTGAAGATGGAGCGGTCGTGTTCAGTAGGAGACAATATTTAAAAAAAGGGTTTGAGAGTTTACATCCTAGCAGAAAATACTGCTTGCCTAAAAGCAGTATTGGAATCACCAAACTACTGGGAAACACCAGCCAATGCGCTGATTGAAGCACTTTGGTTAGTTGAAAAGGCTGCAAGACAGCACGCTGTCTAGCACACTTAGGCTAAAGAAGCCCATTGTGATACCTGCAGTTTCCTCTATAGCAACTATTGACTAGTCGTCTAGCCAATTTGCCCTTTCAATGCATTTGTGTATAAGACCTATAGCAATATCCTGTAGGGCTACGGTGCTAACTAAATGTATTCCGAATATCCTACTTCTCACTCCTGCCAGAGCAGGGCTATCCAAGAGAAGGTGTTTCGTCGCTTCCTCGTCCTCTTCCATGCAGCATCTACAGTGAGTGGAGTTTCTATGTCCCAATCTTAGGGCGTGTTTTCCTACAAGACAATGTCCGGTAAGTGTGCAACCTCCAGTATGGCGGTAATTTCCGCCTGAAATACACTACAGTGATCAGGCAGCTTGAAACAGATATTTACATTTAGGTCCGGTGAATGGACCCCATGGCCTTCTTGCTCGTCCAACTTTGATCCATCCGTGAAAAATCTGATACTACTGGTATCCCCTTCCAGTGACTTTTCCCAGGTATTCGTGTTCGGAATAGAAGTCCTTAGATTTGCCGCTGGTAGAAGGTAGGGGATACAGTAGTCCGTTTTTACGGGAATAGAGTTGATTTGGTGTAGCAATTCAGCGTGTCCGAAATTCACCGCTATCATGACGCCACAATCTCTGATTCTCACCATGGATGTAGCAGCTGCCGATTCGGCCATGATACCAGGAGTACAGAAGTTCACGATAGCACTAAGTGCAGTACCTGACGTCGTGCCTATTGCTCCACTAACGCTAATCAGTGCTGATCTTTGAATTTTCATCAAGGAATTCAGAATATATTTCTTTTGGACGGACCTCCACCAAACTTCGATGCCATAGAGAAGTATTGGTCTGACTATTGCCGTATAAATCCACATGGTGATCTTAGGAGACAGTTCCCACAGCTTTCCTATCGCCCCTTTACAGCAGTAAAGAGCAACAGACGCCTTTTTCACCCTCTCCTCCACATTCGGTTTCCAAGACATTTTCTGTCGAGAATTATTCCCAGATACTTGACTTTTTCTGTCAACTGTAATTGCACCCAATTAACTGATGGCAGTTCAAATGCGGGAATTTTACATTTCCGATAGAACAAGATAAGCTCGGTTTTAAGTGGGTTAAGTGATAGTGGCCTTCGGTGGTGCAATGGTTTGTGTGCGCGGCTCTTGTACATGAGATCCTGCGTTCGAAACCGGCTCTGACCACCTTCAAATTTTCTTTCGGCGGCGGTCACCTCGCATAGTGACGGCGACACTATCGAGTATCTAGCCATGAAAAAGCTTCTCAAATTACCGTTCGGAAACGGTGTTAAACTGTAGGTCCCAATCAGTGAGTGAAAACTGGAAAGCGCACAGCTCAGTGATTGTGAGAAGTTCTCCCCAGTCCCTTCATGGGATGTAATGGGAACCATTTATTTTTTTTTTTTAAGTGATAGGCCGTTGTTAGCGGTCCAGTTCGAAATCAGACTAAGTAGGCTGGTTGTACGAATGCTAAGTAAATAGAAGTTTCTACCCGTACAGATGATAGCAATATCATCGGCATATGCAAAGACCTGGCATTCGGCCCTGTCCAATTCAAGAAGCAGTTCATTGACAGAAGTTAACCATAATAGTGGAGACTGAAGTCCTCCCTGCGGTGTCCCCCTGTTAACGGTCCTAGCAATTGTAACACCACCCCATTCAGCTTTGACGGATCTATCCACCAGAAGCTTCTCAATTAGGCGTGTCACTAGGCTGCCGATTCCTAGATTCTGTACCGACCTAAGAATCGCCGAATTGAAGCACTTTGGATTTCGAACAAAATTCCCATTTAGAAGCTTTTGATACTGTCACCAGAAAGCAATATATTCCTTGCCTCAAGGAAGCGAGCAGAAGAATTAGTAATCCGGTGACCTCGAATTAACGTCCTTTTTAGGATTAGACGCGCCGCTTAGAAATGTAGAGCACTTTTATATGTTTAACCAGTGTTCACGAATTAACGTACTTTCTGGGATTAGACGCACTCTTTAGGAGTTTAGAGCAATTTTATATTTTGTACCGGTGATCACGAATTAACGTTCTTTTTGCGATTAGATGCGCCATTTGGGAGATATATTTCATATTTCATATTTATTTGTATATATCCTGCAGAACAAGATTAAATCTTATAATTATAGCACAGGATTTTGAATTGTTCAGATAACATATTTCACAAAAAAAAAAAAAAAAAACTTTAACATAGGGACATACATTATCCTCTATAAAGAAGAAATTAATGCAAAGACTGAGGTATAAATATTCTACAATAAATATGTTCAAAGAAATTGACATCTTAAAAAAAAAAATACAAAACATAATCAAAATTCCAAAATGAAGAAAAAATTAAATAAAAACCGTAAATTAAAGAGTAGTATAGATTCAAATTACCTGAAAGACTCCTTTCTTAAATTTATTGGCGCTACCGAGGATTTGAAGATTGTGGGGGAGTGAGTTCCAAAGACGAACGGCATAAATAAAGAATTGCCATTCGGATACAAGTGGTATAATTTTTCTGCCTCTATTTGTCCGGTCGAATTGAAGTTTTTGAAAAAGATATGGTGGTTCATGAGTATAAATTATTTTGTGTAGAAATACAAGAGATTTTATGTTCATAAGTTTTTCAAATGAAACGCCGTAGAGTAATTTAGAAAATTGAGAGACTGAATCAAACTTTTTCAGACCGTACTCATATCTAACAATGTTATCAAAAACTACTGTCAATTTACGCATACTAGACGAATCGCAATTACCGAAAAGCTCACAACCATAAAACAATCCCGGCATAATATATGATTTTGCCAAGAGAGTTCTAATTTTCAGGAGGGTGAAGGATTGTGTTTGCCAGAGTGATCGGAGTTTTGAATATGTGTTACCAACAATGTTATTAACGTGGTTCGACCAGGTCAGGGTGTCGTTAAATACAATACCTAAATTTTTCACATGGTGCACAATTTCAATTTTCTCCTGATTTATTACTATGTTATAATCATTTGTGGGTTTATAACTTCTCTTGTGTATTGAAAGACATTTCGACTTTTTCGGGTTAAGACAAAGTCTATTAGCAACTGCCCATCTTTGAATACTAGACAGATCAGCATTTAGCATATCAATATGTTCCTCATCGGACTACTTAACAAAAGCTGAACATCATCTGCATACAAATGCACTTTACAAAATGAAAGATGTTCGGGTAAATCATTGGCATAAATCGAAAAGAGCAATGGACCTAAGATCGAACCTTGAGGAACACCTCTTGAAACCGGTAGAGCTTTTGATATTAAATTATTGGAAAATACTGATTGTGTGCGCCCAGTAAGATATGATTGAAGTAAACGTGTGGCAGTTGATGAAAAATTAAAGAAATGCTTTAATTTAAAACTAAGATTGGAATGGTCAACGGAGTCAAAAGCCTTGGAGTAGTCTAATAAAACAAGAAATGCTATATTACCATCATCAAGATTCTGTCTAATATTTTCTGTGACTCCTGCTAAAGCAGTGATACAACTGTGTTTGGGGCGGAAACCGAACTGTCTGTCAGATAACATCGAATGGTTATTAACGTATTTCGTCATTTGATTGTGTATAATTTTCTCAAAAATTTTTGATAGGAAACAGAGTATGGTAATTGGGCGGTATTCAGTCGTGGATTTAGGTATTGGTATTATTTTAGAATGTTTCCATTGTTTAGGGAAGTTGCTGGTTGTAATAATTGAATTAAAAAAGGAAGTGAAATAGGGTAGTAGAAAAGGTAAAAGTATTCCTACAAATCGTGGATCCATATTGTCGTATCCAGTTGCATTGGCTTTTACGATGGAGAAGGCGTTTAATACATCAAAATAATTAACGCATTCAAATTCAAGAGAATTATCGAAATTGGCAATGGGGTTAAAATTATATATGTCAGTACTTGGTTCGATTGAAGGTAAATTAATAAAAGATTTATTGAGTTCATTCACATCGACAAAAATACTCCTGTTTACGTCAGACTTCCCTATTCCAATATCACGTACTGTCCTCCACGTTTGTTTTGATCGTAAGGCTGAACTAAAGCGCCTAGAATAATATTCAATCTTCGCAAATCTGATTTTGTCATTAGTATCCCTTCTTACTTACTTACTTATCCGGTCTCGGACAACCCCGGGGGGTCAGGGACCTTACAAAACGAAGATAACATATTTCGCCAACCAGTTCGATCTTTTGCTTTATCTCTCCAGTTGGCAATACCAAGTGTACGCAGGGATTCGTCAACCTGATCCCTCCAGCGGAGTCTTGGTCTTCCTATTTTTCGTCTAGTATCCCTTCTTGCATCCCGATATTCTTCGTGGAGCTCTGGTGTTCTAAACCTCTTCCATCTCAAATAGGCGGTATCTCTCCTTTCAATGACCGACTGAATAACATCCGAAAACCAGGGCCTAGACTTAGCGAGATTAATCCTAGTTTTAATTGGAACGGTTGTGCTATAAAGGCTAATGATATTATCCTGTAGAAAGCAGAGTTGATCATCCACAGATGGCATGTCATAAATAGAGTCCCATTGAACACAAGAAAAGCTTTCCTCCAGAAGTCGATAATCTAAATTTTTAAGATCTCTGAAAGAATATTTCAGAAAATGACACGTGTAGTTTTGTCTTTCAAGGCACCAATGGTGGTTGGCTTGTCCCTATACACGCAAAGAAAAGAAACGTTTATTACTCAGTTGCCGCAACAATACTTTGATTGATTTGTATTAATTTATTAATCGCAACCGTTCATTTATTTCTTACAATTGAAGTCGTATATCGCATATGTGTATTATGTTGTTGCAAACGAGTTCTCGTTTGCATCAAACGCATATAAAATTACATTTACCACAAATTTAGATACCGTTTGCGATAACTGAAATTAGCCAGTTTTCTAATGAGAGCACTGATTACGAAGAACGTAAATTTCTCTCATTCTGTCGACTGTATACACAGTATTATCCACTCGTTTGGCATACACACTCATGCATAGACATAAATGTGATCACACACTCTAATACCTCTACCTTGTCAATATATCTTGGATGGACAATTGACGCGTAGTAGTTTGCTGCCCTTTTAGTTGTTATTTGAATGCAACGCAAGACAGACGTGTAAGTAGACAGTGAACAAATGGACAAATATATCAACTTTTTCTAAAACAAACTTAATGGGTAAAACCAAAATCATAAAATTTGGAAATTTAAACAAAAAAGAGCTTATGGAAGCCATAAATAAAAGCCTTAATATACAAGTCATGTTCTCGCAAACGTTTTTTCAATTCTCATGACTCGTTTACTGCAAACGTTTTTCAGTTCTCGCTAACGTGTTTTGATTTTGCAGCAACTACAATTCGGTTGCTGTAACCGAAACAACAGTTGACGGAACCGGTTTTCGTTTCTCGCAAACGTTTTTTCATCTTATATTTTTCATAACTCGTTTGCTGCAAACATTTTTCGGTTCTGCCCAACGAAATGACATGTATGGCTTAGCGGAAGTTCGTTTCTCCCAACTACAGTCCCCAAACAAACTTCAATTAGCTGAGATTTCGTTTGGGAGGAACGAGTTTTTTCTTTGCGTATGCAAGTAAGACTTTACGTACCCCACAAAAATTTTTCTAGTTGGGTCAAATTGCATGCACGAGGCGGCCAATTGACAGCGCCACAACCTGAGATTAATTTCTCACCAAACTCGACTCTCAATCGATTCATGGTATCGCGAGCAGTGTGGCATGTGGCACCGTCCTATAGAAACCACATGCCAACCAACCAAAAAAAAGTCTGTGATCATCGAACTTTCTCTTGCTTGATTGACCGTAATGTTACTTCCATCATCGTCTTTGAAGAAGTACGGTCTAACGATACTGCTGGCACAAAAATCGCACCAATCAGTGCATTTTTTTCAAGGTGCATTGGCAGCTCTTGTATGGCCTCTGCTCTTGTTACCAAATTTGGCAATTCTGTTTATGGACGTACCCAATAAGCCAAAAATGATCGATGAAGACAATTTTTTGATAAAAAAAAAATGCGATCTACTTCCAGCTTCTTTAAGAAGATCTTTACGCAGCCGCCTGATTACGTATAAGTCGGGTCGACTGCGGTGGCCTGATTCGGCGGCTTATAACTTTTGTGTAGATGAACTATATTTTAAAAATCCTTGTGATAATATGAATCACTGTTAAGTCATAAGTCTATGGTAATATAGTAACAGGGTGTTTCCTAATATCATGTATAATGTTATGAACTAGTAATGGATGGTTCACATCCTTAGTATATTTTATAGATGAATAGATAGGACATATACAACAGTTTAATCTTTCATATAATCGATCAATTAATGGCATTTTCCTGATATACAATGAGACTTGCAACGACAATAAGTAACAAAATATAAGTTGCTCACAACCATAATCAGAATATTTCGTAATAAACATTAATCTGAATTTTGCATAACAACATCCAGGCGAAATTCTACACGCTACAACTCCAACAGCTAGTCTCATTCCCTAACAGGTTACAGTACGATAGTCTAGCCACCGCCGCTGGTTTCCCCAGGTCCCTACACAGCCGCCGAAGCAGAAACAATCGGCGAAAACCTCTATCTCTAAGGCCCATTCACGGAAGGCAAAGTTCTAATAGGTCGCCTGGCTTCAGCTCATGCACCAGCTGTATTTTCTATGGCTGAAGACCGAATTCCTTACGTAAAATCTTCCAGGTGGTTGAATAACGCAAACCCAGTGGCTGCGACCGTTGGCATATCGCGATCTTCCTTGCCACAGGCTCTACGGAAACGGGTTGGTGGACTCATGTCCAATTGAGTGAAGCTGGTGCAAAATTTGATCACGAATGTCGATTATGATGACCACAAAGTGGACGTAACTTGCGAAACACATTTTTCATATAACACACGCAAATCGTTTATTGCTCGGTTGCCGCAACAATACTTTGATTGATTTGAATTAATTTATTAATCGCAAACGTTCATGTAGTTCTCCCAAATAAACTCATATATCGGAAATGTATATCATGTTGTTGCAAACGAGTTCTCGTTTACATCAAACGCGTAGAAAATTTCATTTGCGATAACTGACATTAGCCATTTTCCTAATGAGAGCACAGATGACGAAGAACGTAAATTTCTCTCATTCTGTCGACTATATACACAGTCTTATCCACTCGTTTGACATATCACCTTATACACATAAAAGTGACCACACACTGTAATGCTTCTACCTTGTCAATATATCTAGGATGGACAATTGACGCGTTGTAGTTTGCTGGTCTTTTAGTTGTTATTTGAATGCAAGGCGAGACAGTGAAAAAATAGACAAAAATTCCAACATTTTTAAAACAAACTTTATGGATAAAACCAAAATCGTAAAAGTTGGAAATTTAAACATAAAAGAGCTTATGGAAGCCATAAATAAAAGTTGTAATTACAAATCGGTTACTGTAACCGAAAGAACAGTTGGTGGAACCGTTTTTCGTTTCTCGCAAACGTTTTTTCAGCTCTAATTTTTCATAACTCGTTTACGGCAAACGTTTTTCAGTTTTCGCAAATGTTTTTTAGTTAAGATCAACTAGAACTCGGTTGCTGTAAGCGAAACAACAGTTGGCGGAACCGTTTTTGTTTTTCGCAAACGTTTTTCAGCTTATATTTTTCATAACCCGTTTGCTCCAAACATTTTTCGGTTCTCCCAAACGAAATGACATGTACGGATTAACAGAAGTTCGTTTCTCCCAATTACAGTCTCCAAATGAACTTCAGGTATCTGTGATTATTTCTTTGCGTGCACGAATTTTGATAATAAAACTCAACTATTTGCAAATGTTGTTCGTGTGTAAGTCTACTTATATTCACGATGAAATGGCAAGAAAAACTGAAAATTTTTGTCTTTGATACATGTCATGAATTACACGTGAACTGGCACAAACTTAACACTGAAAAATCGACCTTTAAATGGGTTCCTAATGGGTTTTTTTGAAACTTTGGTTGGCTAATTACTCGATTTGTGTCACCGTAACTAAGCCAGGTAGCCGTCGTCGAAAGAAATATACGGTGCAGCGGTGAACAATTGAATGAAATACCAATGCATTTGCGTACAATTTTGTTCAAGTGTAAAACAATTTTGGCCGATTCTCCTTAACAATAAACCAACGTCTGTTCAGGACAGTGAGTCAAAATAATACTGCTCTAATTCTAATGGCTGTATTCGTAACAGAGCTTCCCAATATTACATTCAAATAGACAGTTTCCATATAACTTTAAATATATGAAAAATTCTGCCCATTTAGACACAATTTACTGTGTTACAAAAACGTTTACCAGCCGCGTTGACAAATGCCAAGGGGAAAATCCATCATCATTGAACATTAAAAACCACCTCTTGTTTGATAAGTGGTTAATTATAGTAATTTATTAATTAATTTCCACATAAAAAAAAACAACAACAACTAATTGTTGCAAACAAATACCACCACAGTCCAAAAAAATAACTATTTAACGTAATTAGCATCCAATACAAATAGTAATAAAATCACGTACTGAGTAGGATGAAAGTAAACAAAAAAAATCCAATCCCTGAAATTATGCAACAATTTAATACAAATTATACAAATCACAATAAACAACAACAACAACGAAAATGTTTGCAATTAAAAAATAACAAAAATTATTTAACAATTTTATGAATGTTTTTGTTTTTTGTTGCATTTTCTATATTTGTTGCAATTGTTGCTGCTAGATGTTGAAATGTGGTAAATTTCAATCAGAAAAAGATTTAAAAGTTATTTACTTGCGAAATATTTTAAACTTTGTAATGCAATAAAGAGAGAGACAGCAATAACAAGAACAATATAAACTAATAGTCAATAACCCTAACCATAGAGTAAATATGGGTAGAGAAAATCTTTCACTCACCAAATATCTGACATTTGTCCTCGTGTGATGTATACGTTTGATGTTGAAAAGAATTGCTTTACTAATACCAGATAGAGGCAATGGTTAAAAACAACGAACAAAATAACAACAACGGCATTTCGTTTTGTGTGTTAAAATTAATGTGTTAAATACAACACAAATGTATGCTAACAATAACAGTCAATAAAAAAGTTTAAAACACATTTAAATTTCACAGTTTTTCACCAAAATGGCATGAAAAATTAAAGCAAGAAGTTATTGTAATTCCACCTGGTGTATATCACTTTTCGTCAAACATCTCTCTATCACACCGACCGCATCACGAAGAGTGTGAAATGAAACGTCAGATGAGAGAATAAGTTTATCTAGGTATGTATTAGTCTATGACCCTAACACACTCTCACTCTTGTTCTCACACACTTTCATTACCACAGCCACATTCGAGAATTTACATACGTTTGCAATATTTTGGCATCCCGGGGATGAAAAAGTTGAAATGGTTGTACTTTTTCTGAATCCCCTTGAGGGTCGTAAATGCTGAAAAATTCGTCTTTTTTTGTTGCTTAGATGCAAATATAACCTTTTTGTAGTTTATCGCAAATATAGTATACCTGTGTCCAAACACATTGTGTTTGCTATTCAATATAACATGTTTGGGACACAATGACCCAAATGTGGCATTGTTTGTTGAAAACTGCTGAAAACAAAATCGTGATAGGCAATAATGAAACATAAGGCAGCAGATCTTCAATTAACGCAAACAATGCTTGCAAATATGTACATTAGGGTGTTCCATCAATAAAAATTTGGTTTTGCTCAAGCATTTTTGAAAGATTATAGGGTAAACTGTTTTTGAGATTGGCTAGAGTTTTGGAGATAACGCCAGAGTTTGGGTCGCTTTACGCTTGAAGAAAGTTGGGGAATGTTAAAAACTTTCTTCCAAAGTTCTGACTCCTCTACTGAAATTGTACGAAATCCACGAAATAAATTCGATAAAAATATAGTGTCATCAACGCAGTTTATGGATCAATTTGAGAAGAGAATTTGTTGATCTGGGTCCTTATTGTACAAAAGAGCTTATGTACCCGTACGGTCAGAGGAAAATATGCAGCTGAAAGTGTGCTCGAACAGCCCTCAACACCAACTCGCCACTGTTCGCAGCAATTGAACATTTCTCGAACTTCTTTGTCCAAAAGTTTGCATAAAGACCTCGGTTTAATGGGTCACAAACTCCAATTAGTCCGACAACTGAAGCCTCGTGACCATCAGATGCGTTGTTGCTTCGCAATAGCGTGAATCTTGCTTGGCTGAAGATGAGAATTTGTACCGAAAATTCATTTTATACGATGAAGCTCATTTTCAGCTCGGGGGATACGTTATCAAACAAAATTGTCCCACTCGGACTGTTTGGTACGGTTTATTTCATGAGTTATAGCAATTTATACCTGTTATCCTCTTTGAAGTGACTGAAAATGGTCACTTTCATGAAATTTAAAAAAAAATACGCATGTTTGATTGCATGTATTTTTTCAACCTCTTAACCGAGTTTGGAGTTTTAAGTATTCACAATTTTACTACCAATCACACCCGTTCATGGAGAAATTTTGAAAAAAAAAAATGTTATGGTCGAAACATTGCAAAAAGTAAAATAAGCCAAAACGTCCCTAACATTAAAATTGACACCAAAGCTACAAATAATGTTCCATTATTGTTTTCTTTGCCTCAAATACTTTTGTGTGGATTCTGAACCACCTCCAGCTTTGTAATTTCGAATAAGTTGATTCGTTAATTTTTAGGATTTTTTTGAAACTAAATTTTCCAAATTTCGTATGCGTGGCGCGACCTCAAATTTTTTTAAATGTTTCTCTTATTTTCCCCATATTAGGGAAACCAAACTACATCTCTTTCCGAGTGTGGTATTTTCAAATTTAAAAAAATATATATATTTTCAACCCACCCTAGTGTATATATCTGTTAACAGAGATGTAGAAGCTTTTGCGCAATGCATCCTCGTGATTCCTGGTACACCGGATATCTATGTCAGATCCTGCCACAAGTCTTCATCAATGGTTGTTTGGAATGATGCTATTGAAAAATGCATCAAGCAACATCCACAAAACTTCATTACATGGCTAGAGAACCAACGGTTTAAATTAAACATAATTGTTGTTGTTGCCTGAATGACAACACAATTCATACAGACAATAAATTTGACTGAAGCTTTATTGTGTTCTACCATAGAGTAATAGATAAGCGATGCCATCCCTCTCTTTACGCTCTCTCGATAACGACGGGGTAGTAGATCATTTCATCGAATTCGAGTTGCTGTTGTATGTTACTCTTTCGTTGAATATAAAACGAACAGAAATAAAAGGGTGTGTATATTTTCGTTCGACCCAACCAACATAAAATATAGTTTAGCGGCCATTAGTATCAATCAAACACTATTTAAACTTAGGTTGCTTCAAGGTTTGCTTCAACTAGCTTACAGCTCTCTCACCTATATACTCTGTTTTCTATCTAATTCGCAGTTCATAGTCGATCAGCTGTTTCAGCCCCATGGTTCTACGGTCAAAAATTCATCCAGTATTGAATGTATGGAAGTGGAAGTAATGCCCAAGGTTGTCTCTACTGTCACGGTATACTACATGATGATCAAGCAATACCTGTTCATCCACAGAATCAATGTTTTCTGGCACAACCACCGATCTTGGACGAAATGTGTCCGGCAGCAATTAAATTCACTATACCAGTATCTCACAGTACTGTATGATGGTGCATTAGAGACATATAAACATTTACATTCATCAATGCACTCCTCTTTTGGTAATCAACGTCGAAAGTTGTGAAGTAGTATAGCACAAAAATGAGCACGATTTTATTCAAGTTTTTGACTGAGATTAATTTTTCGAGTCCCTGAAAAAACCAAGAAATAATTTTAGCAATAATGCACCTAGCAAGATTAAAAATTCCTGGTAAAATTTCAACAAGATCACCAAACTTTTGTGCCATCTCACAACCAATTGCAAAATCATGTCTAGGATTAGTTTACAAATGATTTTTTAATACGTCCTAGAATCCAAAGATTATTATTATAGGACAAAATATCTATTCTAAGGGGTTTCAAATTCATTTAATAGCTTCCGTTGCTACATCACTGGTTTTTTCATATTGTTACGAATTATCCTTTTTAGCGTTATTGTATTTATCGCTTATTACACCCTGTTCTTTTAAAATCACGATACTGGCAGTAATGCACTCTTTAGATGTTTCTGTATTTACTTCTTTTAACATTTTTACAATTTATATTCATTTGTTTATTTTTTCTATGGAAAAATTACAACAATTTCTATTAAAATTAAAAAAAAATAAAATAAGGGAATAAAACTTTTAATAGTCACAACTCTTTTTCAATTACTGGACGATGTATAATTTATATTTTTAAAGCATTTTCAACCCTAAACAACGTATGACAGTCATTTCGCTAACCATGTCGTAATGCACCATCTATTTATCGATTCTTCCAAAATGTACCTTAGCGAATTCATCAACCGTTTGTGGTGAGATAGTATATTGATAGATAATTTGATTAATATTAAGCTCCATTATTGTGACTTAACTGTTGCAGTACATACTACAAACTGCCTGTTAACATTCAAGTGTTGGTTTAAGCGCCAGCACATTTCGTTGGCACTCCAATGTTAGCTTAACACATACCACGTTTTTAACATGAGTTGGCTGAAAACTACTATCATTAGTAAAGTATTATTTTGACTTCAGTATTTTCACAATGCTTGCCTCGATTTTAAGCTAAATTTGATTTTAATCTAAACTATCTGTGATTACTAGATCTGCTGAAGCTTGTTTCGGTGGATAAATTTATTTGCGAGCTTTATTAGGATACTAAGGTAGAAACACTGCTGCCGCAAAATATAACACAGGGCTTCTTTGGTAGACGGACACGGTACTAAAACACATATTTTAGTACTCCGAAGAATAATAAAAATGTTTTTTCACCCCTACGTATATCAAAACTCAATTGTAAAAACCAAACAATTTTTGTGGACAATGGTGGCGGCCATATATTTCTCAATGGAAAACAATTCGTCTATGTGGGTGGCAAGTGGAACAGAGTAAACATTTTACAATGCGCAAATTCAAATTGTCCTAAACGAGGTGTTCATGAAAAGTTATTTCAATGAAAAAAAACCATTTCGAAATTCCCTGGCTCAATCGTAGCATTTTTTCGTCATAAGACATACTCAAAAACGTTAGTTGTTAGCAGCTAATATAATAGAAATTTAACCTTATGATTTATTATAATAACAAATTCCGTAAATAAATAAATATATATTTTTATATTTCAAATTTCAATTTATTTCAAAAATTTTCAAACTATATACCGCCATACTATAAAAACGGCAAAACTCGGTAATAACTCAAATATATAAGTATTTTAAAAGTCTCAGTTACTAAAATTTCAAAATGTTCTAATACATTTTAATATTCTGTGCAAAAATATTTAATATATTCTAAAATATTCTTTTTTTTTTTTTTTTATTCTGTTGTTCGACCTTTTCCTTATCAATAAATAATCAATATTCTTCGAGCTTGAGGTCAGATTTGCTGTAGTTATATTTATTTTCCTCGATATTTCGCTACTCCTTTGTGTAGCATCATCAGGAGATATAAACAATATTCAACAATTAAAACAAAACAAAAACAAAATTGTTGAATATTGTTTATATCTCCTGATGATGCTACACAAAGGAGTAGCGAAATATCGAGGAAAATAAATATAACTACAGCAAATCTGACCTCAAGCTCGAAGAATATTGATTATTTACTAAAATATTCTTAATATTTTTAAAAAAATGTTGCTATATTTTTTAACACAAGTTACGAAATTATTAATTGTCCTTTATATCGCTATTTTATATCCCGTTAATAAACCAAAGGTATTTTTAAAATCCTATAAGTACAACAGTTGTGATTATTTACACGAACTTAACATTCGCAATTAAGTCTTTGCTCTACCACAATTATTAACAGTCACAACAACTTTATTATGCTCGTATTCGACAATGTATACTGTCACCCGGTTAAAGTCAGACAGATCTAACTTTCACTCCAAATCTATTATTTATAACAGTTTTCCGAACCATCTCGTACTTACTCCATCTGTTCTCGACTGTTCCGGAAAATTCTGCATCAAGCATTAGTGACATCATCTTTACCATGGTCAAACATTCGTAGTGAGTTGGTATGTCGAGGCCACGGCATATTGTTAAGCGTAATTAATATTACGTGTATGGTGTTCGAAACCGAAATGGAAAATCAGGCAAACTCGGTTATTTAGAAGCGTACTTTTCGTATACTAGAACACCCGGATTTCTCACGTCGGTTATACGCTTAACCGGCTTGTGCTTAAAAATTCAAATTTGCATTGCCATTATACTTATATTTCCAATTTTTTCAAATAAATTCAGTTCAACAAAATTTCATTCAATTGCAGAACATTCAATTCAATTCATTTTAATTCAATTAAATCGCATTCAATACAATTACATTACATTCAATTCAATATTTCGATTCAATTCACTTTAATTCAATTCTTCAATTCAATTGATTTTCATTCAATTCAATTCATTTAAATTCAATTCAATTTAATGTAACTCAATTCAATTAAATTAATTTTAACTCAATTCCATGCAATTCAATTCAGGTTATTTAAATTCTGCTCAACTTATCTCAATTCATTTCAATTCAGTTCTCTTCAATTTAATTTTATTCAAATAAAATCATCTAAAGTAAATTCCATGTAATTGACTTCAGGTTAATCCATTTCAATTTAGTTCAGTTTCATTCTATTCAATTCCATTCAATTCAATCCAATTCAAATCAATTCAATCCAATTAATACAATTCAGTTCAATTTAATTCAATTCAATTAAATTCAATTAAATTCAATTAAATTCAATTAAAATCAATTAAATTCAATTAAATTCCATTAAATTCAATTGAATTCAATTAAATTTAATTCAGTTCAATTCAATTCAATTCAGTTCAATTCAATTCAATTCAATTCAAGTAAATTCAATTCAATTCAATTTAATTCAATTCAATTCAATTCAATTCAATTTAATTCAATTCAATTCAATTCAAGTGAAGTCAAGTCAATTCCATTCAGTTTCATTACATCCAATTCCATTCAATTCCAGTCCACTCAAATTAAATCAATTCAATTCTGTTCATTCCAATTCAATTTAATTCTATTCAATTCAATTCTATTAAATTCAATATACAATTAAATTCAATTCAATTTAGTTAATTTCATTTCAAGTCAATTCAATTCAATTCCATTTAATTCAATTCAATTCAATTCAATGCAACACAATTCAAAATTAATTCACTGCAATTCAATTCGGTTCAGTTCAGTTCAATTCAAGTTAATTCCATTTCATTCAATTCCAGTCCATTCCATTCAAGCCAATTCAAATCAAGTCAATTTAATTCCATTCAATTCAATTCAATTCGATTCGATTCGATACAATTCAATTCCATACAATTTAATTCAATTCAATGCATTTCATTTCAAGTCAACTGAATTCAATTCAATTCAATTCAATTCAATACAATTCAATCCAATTCAATTCCCTTCAATTCAGTTCAATTCAAGTCAATTCTATTCCATCCAATTCCATTCATTTTCAGTCCATTCCATTCAATTCGAGCCAATTCAATTCAGCTCACTTCATTTCAATTCAATTTAATTCTATTCAACTTGATTGAATTCAATTCAATACAATTCAATTCATTTCATTTCATTTGAAGTCAAGTCAATTGAATTCAATTCAATTCAATTCGATTCCATTCAGTTCAATTCAATTCCATTCAACTCATTTCAGTTTAATGCAATGCAATGCAAGGCAAGTCAATACAATTCAATTCATTTTCCTTCAAGTCAATTCAGTTCACAGCAATTCAATTCGATACAATTTATTTCAATTCAATTCCATTCAATTTACCTCAAGTCTGTTTCATTCAATTCAATTCCAATTAATTAAATTCAATTCAGTTCAATTCAATTCAATTCAATTCAGTTCAATTCAATTCAATTCAATTCAATTCAATTCAATTCAATTCAATTCACTTCAATTCAATTAAATTCAATTCAATTCCATTTCATTCAATTCAATTCAATTCCATTTCATTCAATTCAATTCAATTATATTTAATTCAATTCAATTTGACTGAATTCAATTCAATACAATTCAATTCATTTCATTTCATTTGAAGTCAAGTCAATTGAATTCAATTCAATTCAATTCGATTCCATTCAGTTCAATTCAATTCCATTCAACTCATTTCAGTTTAATGCAATGCAATGCAAGGCAAGTCAATACAATTCAATTCATTTTCCTTCAATTCCATTTCCTTTAATTCAATGCAGTTCAAGTCAATTCAGTTCACAGCAATTCAATTCGATACAATTTATTTCAATTCAATTCCACTCAATTTACCTCAAGTCTGTTCCATTCAATTCAATTCCAATTAATTAAATTCAATTCAGTTCAATTCAATTCAATTCAATTCAATTCAATTCAATTCAATTCAATTCAATTCAATTCAATTCAATTCCATTCCATTCAATTCAAGTCAAGTCAATTCAATTCAATTCAATTCAATTCCATTCCATTCAATTCAAGTCAAGTCAAGTCAATTTAATTCAATTCAATTCAATTCAATTCAATTCAATGCAATTCAATTCAATTCAATTCAATTCAATTCAATTCAATTCAATTAAGTTCAGCTCAGTTCAGTTCAGTTCAATTCAATTCAGTTCCAGTCTAGGCAATTTAATTCCATTCATTTCAATTCAAATCAATTCAATTCAATTCAATTCAATTCTGTTTAGTTCAGTTCAGTTCAATTCAATTCAAGTCAAGGCAATTCAATTCAAGGCAATTCAATTCAATTCGATTTGCTTCAAGTCAATTTAATTCAAATCAATTCAATTCTTTTCAATTCAAACAATATTTTCTTAATTCAACTCAGTTCCAGTCAATTCAATTCAACCAAATCGAATCTAATTTAATTATATTCTTCATGCATTATTAAGAAAAATAATAACTGATGAGTTTAAAAAGGTGCACAAACATCTGATTAATGGTTTTCTTTATATTAATAATCGTTTTATAGGCAAAAGAAAAAGTACAAAAAATAATATACTGTTGATTTCGTATTAATTTGTCGACAAAAATGTATGTGTCAAAAAAATGTAAAGCATTAAAGCATTTTCTGTTCCTTTTGTTTTTGACACAAAACAATCCACTGTTGACTGTCATAATTATAGTACAACACATTTAACTTTTAATTTTAATTAGACTATAACTGAATCTGTCACATTCCCTTCTCTTTTAACTAATGACACTTTTCACCTCTTTGTAGATACTTGTTAGATTTGAAGTTTCCTATACCTTTAGGTAAGATTTAAGAATTTATCTTACCCACTCACCTTTGCCTAAACTTTGAAGATAATCCTCTTTAAAGTAAATTTGCATGCATTTTGTTTTAAATTTATCTTAATCACACTTCAAAGATTAATCTATTATTTTTAAATTCAAAATACAACAACATAGACTGTAGCAATTTTTTACACTCTTATACATATTTCTATACTTTTAAAATGGGTATTTCTGTATCCGCTATTTTCAAATTCCACTGCAGTATATTTGCTCAATACGTATGAGTATTATTTATTGTAATCTATAAAATTACGTATCCCACACGCACGTACCTGTGAATTCTGACCGCAATGTTGGTAAACGATATTTTCTACTGTCTGTATGGTTTGGGAAGAATTTCAAGTCCAGGATATTTCATCCAATTCTTCGTCCCTTTCTTCTACTTGGTATGTGTGGATTCAACATTTGTAATATAAACGTTTTCCAACATTTACACAGTATTAAGTGGATCAATGTCAATGCGTGTATATGTCAGCTTGGTTTAAGTTCAGACAATAATTTTGTATCTTTAGTGTAGTAGTAACATTTTATTGTAGTTTAAAGAAACACACTTAATAGATGCTGCATTTAATATAGAAGTTAAGTACCTGTATTTCTTAAGCTGAGAAACTAAAGGCTGATTCTGCCAACCGTCGTCGTATGGCAATGAAAATACGCAGAAAATTAAAACAATCAAACGCCAACTCCACAACGTTATATGGACCAAGTTTTACAGATGTGCACTTGGAATGTAAGAAGATTGTTCGGAACTTTGACTCTATTAAGGTGATGAACTCGGTTTTGGTCATCGGTGGTAGTGAGCGCGGTTCTTGTACATGAGGATTCGATCCCTGCTCTAACCAACTTACATTTCAGTCGTCGGCGGTCATCCCCCTTAGTGAAAGCGACACTATCGGATATTTACCCATGAAAAAATATCCCAAAAATCCGTTCGGAATCGGTGAAAAACTGTAGGTCCCCATCAGTGAGTATAAAACTAGAATGCCCACAGCTTATCGATTTTTTATTTTCTTCTGGCATTAGATATAAGGGGAGCCTTTCCTGTTTTGACTTTTTATTAAATTCGGTTTTCAAAAACCGGTTACAAGGTCTTTTTGCTACGAAATATTGTAGAGATAATGGAAGAAACCTACAACCGCAGCCTTGGTAATGACAATAGGATATTTCTAGATGATTTGAGCACCAACTTTTTAACCGCCCCTAAATTTAGCGTACACGCCAACTCTCCCGATGACGGTACGTATAAGGCAGATAGTTTTCGCTGGGAAAACAATCTTTGTTGTTAGTCGCGCAAGATTTCATCGCAAGGATAGTCATCAATCAACTTTGGTATCTCCTGATCAAAGAACGAAAAGCCAGAATGATCTCCTGACATGTTAATGTTTGAAAAGTTCATAATACGGATTTTCAAGGTCAGAAACATTATTAGAAGTCGCTTGGTAATTGATGGTATTCTTCCACCTGGTCTTTCCGACGACTTCTCGGCCGTCCTATGCTTGTACGCCCTTTGGTTCCGATGGTTCGTTTTGATTCATTATACTTACATGACCTTGCCTGCGTAATCTCGCTATTTTGATTCACTTTATACTGTTGGTAGTTCGTACGTCGTCGATACTCGCCGTTCTTTATTATACGACCAAATATTTTCGGAAGCAGATTTGCCAGTGATACTTCTTCCAGCTAAATGGGTGTACGTAGAATTCGTTACGCTAATAGAAACTTGGGTCATTACCCAGTTGTAACAAAGGTACGCACAATATTAAGGAGATTGAGAGACGGATACAGCGGCAGATGGGCAAAGCGAAGTAGACAATATCAATCATTCGCAGAACACTGCACCTTCCTGATAATCCTTAAGCGCAGTGGAAGCACAATTATAATATCCAAAAACAAGTCATGTAACGCTGCAAAATGTCATATGATAACTAATGCAAAGAACGTTGCATATATGGCTACTCTGCAGTCAGGTGCAACGCGAGCAGTAATGGAGCAGCTTAAGGAGATGCGGAGAGAGGAAACAGGAAAGAGGAGATCGGCCTTTTCAGGAAGAAAGAACATCAAGGGAGAGAGCGCTGGAGTAAATAAATCAAAATGTGAAGAAGAAAGAAAATACTGCGTTCCTTTTACCAGGAAGTTTACAGTCTAACAAACGGCTACGGTACAGGACTCAACTTGTATAGGGCCAAGGATGGACATCTTTTAACAGATATGGACAGTGTGTTGAGCCTATGGGAAAAACCTGAAGAAATCTACGAAGTCAAAGAAATGTTGCAAATTGAAGATGATGCTAGGAATTTCTGTCCACCTAACAAGTCTAGTTCAGAACAGCAATATCCCAGATAAAAAAAAAGCAAACCTGCGGGTGCCGATGGGCTACCAGCGGGGCAGTGGAAGACCGGTGGAGCAGAGCTGATAAAGTGCAGACATCCGACTTTGACCAAGATGTCGATTGAAGCTTTAGCGTATTGTATCCTGGGGTTGAATGATCGCATCTGTTTCGTATCATAATCTGGATCTCGAACCGTAAGAACCAAGATCTCTTATACCGTTTGCTGAAAACTACAAAAAGTCTATTACACATTGATAACATCTTAACCCTGCTGTTAGATTAGGACCATTTGGTCCAAATTTTTTCTGTTTTCCCTTGTAACTTTGGAACGGTGATATATACTGACTAAATTTTTCTGCTAATGGGGTCTTTTAATAAAACAATGTTATGTGCGAAAATTAAATTTTCTAACTTTATTCAGGACTGAGAAAAATACAAAATGACGAATCTTAGATTAGAGGACCATTTGGTCAATAGTACATTTTTTCATTACCAAGCGAATGTAAATTCATGTCAAATATTTAGAAGATGTTTTTGATATGTCAAATACTTGCTTTAGAAATTATTGAACCAAAATAGTTACAAAGGATAAGATAAAATTATTATTTTGGATGAAAATTCCAGTATGGACCAAATGGTCCCTCAATCTAAGATTCGTAAGTTTTTTCATTACCAAGCGAATGTAAATTCATGTCAAATATTTAGAAGATGTTTTTGATATGTTAGCGGATGTTTTTGATATGTCAAATACTTGCTTTAGAAATTTTTGAACCAAAATAGTTACAAAGAATAATATAAAATTATTATTTTGGATGAAAATTGCAGTATGGACCAAATGGTCCCTCAATCTAAGATTCGTAAGTTTTTTCTAATCTAACAGCAGGGTTAATGCTCTTCCACTGGATAAATACAAATATTCCTTAAGTTTGGATTCAAGTTTCAATTTTATCGCTCTTCCAATATACGGATTACGTCCCGAAATGGGTGGGATCATTCGACACCTGTTTTTAAAAACGTAGTCGAAGTAGGTTACTACTATCATGGAATAAGTCTTTCATCCAATGCATGCAAGGTCCTTTCAAGCATAATTTGCTAATTTTGGCAAGTAGGATAGAACCTTATCAGTGTCGCCTTCAACCTGACAAATCTAGAACCGGCCAGATATTTACATGGCGCCATATTCTCGACACCCGCTCGAAAAGCAATCAATTTTCATAGTCACTTTTTTGTTTCTAAAGCTGAGAAAGTCAGTCAGAATCGTACAAAGTCTGCAAAGCTAAGTCTGAGCCTGGTATCGTAACTAAGATGATATTTACTCACTCTCTTAGGAGATCTCAAATAACCCAAACTTGGTAGAATACAACATATTTCTTCAACCTGCCCGATCTTTGGCTTTTCTCCTCCAGTTGGTAGCACCAAACACTCGCAGGCATTCTTTCACCAGGTGTTTCCAGGTTGTATTAGTCTGATAGATTTGGATATTTGTTTCTCGGGAGAGGGTCATATCTCTGAAATGCTGGCATAGTCCGAAGTAACACTTGTGAGCAAGCCCAATTCTCCGTTTGCTTTCTAGGCTGACGTTATTGCTTTGTTTACTGCTGCCCGGATGAAAAATATTCGTCCACTAACTCCAGGTTATTGCGGTTATCCTTCCCTCCAATCAGAATGATGTTGTGCTTGTTGAAACCAATAATTTTGCATTGTCATCATTTAAGCTGATACATTTCTGCCAAATGACACCGATTAGCATCGACTGATCAGTCAATGTTTGTAAAGATTTTACAACCCATTTGATACCAGACGAGGCCTCAGGCAAGGCGACAAAATGCCGTACGATATCTTCAACATCGTACTGAAGACAGCAAAAGGTGCGTTAAATACGTGTAAAATCATCAGCAACAAAAGCCACATGATGCTTGCAAATGCTAATGATACAGATATCATTGATCGAAAATTTCGGAAAAATACTGTGGAATTTTCGAGAATCCTGAAAGAACCAGTGAAGGTGGGTCTTGCTGTTACTGAGGGCAAGGCAAAATTGATGGTGCCAACGACTAGAGAAACCTATCGACTTGGTCCGCACTTGAACGTTGAAAACCGATTTAATTTTGAAGTGGTAGATGAATTTATCGACCTTGGATCCGCGGTGTATAAGGACAACAACGTCAGCCTGAATATAAATAGGAGAATTGTGCTTGCAAATAGGTGCTATTTTGGGCTCAGCAAGTAGTTTAGGAACAAACGCCTCTCTCGACAGAGAAAAGTCCAGCTATACCAGACTCTCTCTATACCAAACTCTCATTCAAATTTTTGAATTCCTTCATCAATTTGATAAATAATTTCCTCATTTTCCAACCTACGATACATTTCATTGAATTGGTGAATCTTTCATCAGTAGTTGATGTTAATTCGACGACTACGTTACAACAAGTTTATGTACATTTTTCATCAATTTGAGTTAAGTTCATCATCAAGCTGAAGTAAATTTTTCACCATATTGATGTAAATTGTTCACCAAAAAAAATGGTGCCCCTTAACATCCCAAGAAGGCATTGGGGAGAGCTTCTCACAATCAGTAAGATGTGCGCTTTCTAGTTTTACACTCACTGAGTGGGACCTACAGTTTTACACCGATTCCGAACGGTATTTTGAGAAGCATTTTCATGGCTAAGTACTAAATAGTGTCGCCATAACTAAGCGAGGTGACCGTCGTAGAAAGAAATGTAAGGTGGTCTGAGTAGGGATCGAACCCACGTTCTCATGTAAAAGAGTCGTGCACACTAGCCATTGCACCACCGGCGGCCAAATTGTTCATCAATTGGCTTTAAATTTTTCGTCAATTAGTTGTAAAAAAATAAATTGTTTCCCATTACATCCCATGAAGGTACAAGGGAGGGCTTCTCACAATCACTGAGCTGTGCACTTTCCAGTTGTCACTCACTGATTGGGACCTACAGTTTTACACCGATTCCGAACGGTATTTTGAGAAGCTTTTTCATGGCTAAATACTCGATAGTGTCGCCGTCACTATGCGAGGTGACCGCCGCCCAAAGGATTTTTTTTAAGTGGTCTGAGGAGGGATCGAACCCAGGATCTCATGTACAAGAGGCGGGCACACTACCCATTGGACCACCGACTGTCACCAATTAGATGTTAGTTTGTAGTCAGTTTGATGTAAATTGGTCATGATTTTGATGCAAATTGGTTGTTAATGTATATAAGTAGCCAAATTCTTTGGACTATTTTTCATTGTAAAAATTCACAAGAACAGGCACAGGCACATAAAAAATGCCCATAGCATGGATATTATTTTCTGTCCATTGCACTATTTTCTATTATGTAATTATTTTCAATATTCTACTAGTTTTTTTGGAACGAGGTTCCTTATCGCACGTTGAGGGATGGGGGCTAAATGAAAAAAATTAAACAACTTTTTTTAACACTATTATCAACTATATTGGGAACTTTTGCTTTGATTTATGTCTAGACTAACATATGTTGGGAAATTTCTTGTTTAATGGGAAGTTTTCTATGTGGATGCTGTAACCAATATTTAGTATATATTGTTACGAATTTCCTTATTCGTCCTTTTTGCGTTGTTTTATTCCCAATAATAAAACAAGGTTCGTTTTTAATTACGATAATTACAACGGTATCACTTCCTTTTATTTATTTATACAGTACAACAGTTTACTTTATTTATAACACGTTAACAAGTCTTGTATTTTACTATCAATTCGCGTTGCTTACTTTACGGGGTTTAATCACAAACTGAACTCTCCATTCCAAAGACCTCCGCTATTTATACCAACTCACCATACACAAATGAAGGTACATATATCTAGCGAATTCAAGAACCTTCTAGAAAATAGATGTTGTTGTTGTTGTTTATCTTTGTAGAACATTCTCCTACACAGGAGAATTATCTTTACTGAGGTGAATTCATGCTACTGGTTTAGCGAGCTGGTACGTTGTTACAATGCATACTTTCAGGCGCAGCACTAACCGCCTGATGTTTACATACTGTTAGTAGAGTCATTAACAGTAAGCAAAAGCTTTTACTTATTCGTAACACTGCCCCCCACTTAAGCCTGTTCGTCCCGAGCAGGCTCAACCCTCCGTTTTCCATACAGAGCTAGTCTTTCCAAATGCACGACTTTCATTTTAGCTCTTGGACTTTGGCTTTTCTGGATTCGATAAACCACGTCATTTATTCGTTTGACAACCTTGTAAGGGCCTTCCCAGTGAGTCTGAAGTTTTGGAGATAAACCCTTCTTGCGCTGTGGGTTGAACAGTAAAACTAGCTGGCCTTCATGAAATCCTTCTGAATTTGCCGCTCGGTCGTATCTGGCTTTCATTTTGTTACTGACCATTTTTAATTTATTGCGCACAAATTCATGGAGATCATTAAGATTACCCGTATCATGGTAATTGACATCACTGTTCGCAGGGTCAGACGCTGGTATGGTACCGAACTCCAAATGTCCAGGCAGCTTCAGCTCATTTCCGAAAATTACTTTAGCGGGTGTTCGCGAAGTGGAGTCATGGGTGGCCGTCCTATAAGCCAAAAGGAACTTCGGTATGTGTTCATCCCAATCTCTTTGGTCTGCGCTGACTACTTTTCTTAGGTATTCTTCAAGAGTTCGGTTGAATCTTTCAACCATTCCGTCAGACTGAGGATGCAATGGTGTTGTTCTTGTTTTCCGAATACCGTATGACTCACACATTTCTTTGAAGATGGTCGATTCAAAATTCCTACCCTGGTCCGAATGGAGCTCCGAGGGGACACCAAAACGGCATATCCAGTTATCCACAAACACTTTAATTATAGTCTTCGCTTCCTGATTTGGAACAGGGTATACTTCGGGCCATTTACTGAAGTAATCCATAACCACTAAGACGTACTGGTTTCCAGAGCTACTGACGGGAAATGGACCAGCCACATCCATAGCTATACGCTCAAAGGGTGCACCTGAGTTGTATTGCTGCATGTGGCCATGACTTCTTCGCGTTGGTCCCTTAGCTGTCATGCATTGGGTGCAATTTGCTATCCAATCGGCTACCGCTTGTTGACAGCCAATCCAGTAGAACCGTTGCTTTAGCTTTTCAATGGTCTTGGTTATTCCTAGATGTCCTCCGCTCGGGCCATTATGGAATTCTGTCATTATCTCTTTTTCCTTGGAGGAAGGTACCACTATTAACTTTTTGACTATTTTACCATCCTCACTTTCCCATAACCGGTATAGGCAACCATCCAATAATTTTAGGCTGTTCCACTGGGCCCAGTATGCTTTCATCAGGGGGCTCTCTGAGGCGATGTCATTGCGTGTTGGTCTTTCACCTTTTTCTTTTGCAGAAATGATTTTTGCCAGTATAGGGTCGCTTCTTTGTGCTGTTGACCAGTCTTCGTTGGATTCTAGTCGAAGCAGACGTACGTCAATGATGTTTTCTTTCACCTCTGCTTTTGAGCAGTGTTTGCATTCCAGCTTGCATGGACGACGTGACAGGGCATCAGCATTACCGTGTTTTCCTCCTTTTCTATGCTCAATGCTGAAGTCATAGCTCTGCAGTCTTTCAATCCAACGAGCAAGTTGGCCTTCGGGGTTCTTAAATTGCAGTAGCCACCTTAGCGCCGCATGATCGGTTCTTAACTGGAAAGGCTGGCCGTACAGATACTTGTGGTAGTGTTTGACACACTCTATGACGGCCAGTAGCTCTCGTCTCGTAACACAGTAATTTTTCTCTGGCTTTGAGAGTATTCTGCTGTAGTACCCAATAACTTTTTCTTGGCCATTGATTTCCTGCGAGAGCACGCCACCTATTCCGTAACCACTCGCGTCAGTATCCAACACGAATTTCTCTCCAGCAACAGGATATGCAAGCAAAGGAGCCGTGCATAAATATTGCTTCAGTTGGTGGAATGACTCTTCTTGTTTTTCGCTCCAACAGTACGGCCGACTTTTCATTGTCAGCTCGTGAAGACTTGCAGCCACTGTGGCGAAACCCGGCACAAACCGTCTGTAGTACGTACAGAGTCCTAGAAAACTGCGTAATTCATGGAGATTCTGCGGTCGTGGCCAATCCTTCACTGTCAGGATTTTGTCTTCATCGGTGGAAATGCCATCTGCTGTCACTCGATGTCCCAAGTATTTTACTTCTTTCTGGAACAGAGAACACTTCTTCGGGCTGAGTTTCAACCCAGCCGCGGTTATACGTTGAAGGACTTCTTTAAGATTCTTCAGGTGTTCATCGAATGTTTTCCCCATGACAATGATGTCGTCTAGGTACACCAAGCATGTTCGCCAATGAAGTCCTTTCAACACGCACTCCATTAATCGCTCGAAGGTGGCTGGAGCGTTACATAGTCCAAATGGCATTACTTTAAACTGCCACAGACCATCCCCTACGCTGAATGCAGTTTTCTCCTTGTCTTTCTCGCTGATTTCTACTTGCCAATAACCACTTTGCAAGTCCAGCGTGGAGAACCATTTTGTTCCTGACAACGTATCCAATGTGTCATCAATTCTTGGTAGTGGATAACTGTCCTTTTTGGTGACGTCGTTGAGCTTTCTATAATCCACACAAAATCGGGTACTTCCATCTTTCTTCTTAACTAGTACCACCGGCGAGCTCCATGGACTTGAAGAAGGTTCGATAACACCATCCTTCTGCATTTCAGCTACCAGTTTCTTTACCTCATCTCTTTTTGCAAGTGGAAGACTTCTGGGCGCCTGTTTTATTGGTCTCGCTTCCCCTGTATTGATGTCAATGTTTCGGCGCTTGAATTCTTCTATTAATCGCCTCTGCAGCTCTACCTTATTACCAGCTGTCGGTTGATCCAATTTACTCAACTCCTTTTTCAGTTGTTCAACTTTGAGTTCTTCAAACTTCATCGTTGTCCTTAATTCGTAATTTCACTTCTGACACCAATGTTACGAATTTCCTTATTCGTCCTTTTTGCGTTGTTTTATTCCCAATAATAAAACAAGGTTCGTTTTTAATTACGATAATTACAACGGTATCACTTCCTTTTATTTATTTATACAGTACAACAGTTTACTTTATTTATAACACGTTAACAAGTCTTGTATTTTACTATCAATTCGCGTTGCTTACTTTACGGGGTTTAATCACAAACTGAACTCTCCATTCCAAAGACCTCCGCTATTTATACCAACTCACCATACACAAATGAAGGTACATATATCTAGCGAATTCAAGAACCTTCTAGAAAATAGATGTTGTTGTTGTTGTTTATCTTTGTAGAACATTCTCCTACACAGGAGAATTATCTTTACTGAGGTGAATTCATGCTACTGGTTTAGCGAGCTGGTACGTTGTTACAATGCATACTTTCAGGCGCAGCACTAACCGCCTGATGTTTACATACTGTTAGTAGAGTCATTAACAGTAAGCAAAAGCTTTTACTTATTCGTAACAATATTGTACTTTTAAATCCAATAAAAAGTAAATTTAGAAATGCCAAAGTGAAAGAAGTTTAAAAAAAGAACATTTTCTTAACTAAGTGCATTTTCTTAAAAAAAGACAATTTTCACAAAAATATACCTATTCATACTCTTAAACAATGTACCTTTTCCAAAAAAAATACCTTATCTTAAAGAAGTACCTTTGCTTAAAAAAATTACATTTTCTTGCAAAAAGTACCTTTTCTTAAAATTTTTTTAAATATGTAGCTTTTCTTAAAAATGTACATTTTCTTACAATAAATTGTATTTTCTTAAAAAAACAACCTTTTCTTTAAAGAGTGCCTTTTTTGTGAAACAAAATAACTTTTCTTGAGATAAGTACCTACTCTTAAAAATGTACCTAATCTTGAAAAAAGAACCAATTGGAAAACCATTTCTTAAAAAAACCCTCTTCTTCAAAAAAATAACTTCTCTTTACAAATTAAAGTAATACCTCTTCTTTTCTTTTCTTGAGATAAATAGCCTTTCTGAAAATAAGTAAATTTTCTTCAAAAATTACCTTTTCGTAAAAAGAGTACCACTTCTTTAAAAAGTAAATGCTCTTAAAAAAGTACATACTTCTTTGTAAAAAAAATAAATACTCTAATAGTACCTTTTCTTTAAAAAAAACATTAGCTTTTTATAAAAGAAGTACCTATCTTTAAAAAATTGGCATTTTGGGAGACAATAACACATATGCTTACAAAAATTACCTAAAGATATAAATTTTTTAAAATACATTCTTTAAAGAAAAATTTCTTAAAGTTCCATTTAAATTATCGTACTTTTCAACGGGCGCCTTAGGAGCTTAGTACATAATATATAGCGAAAGGAACTTCGTTCCAACCGGGTGTCCCCTGACACCTCATATGATTTTTTTTTATTTTTGCCTTTATTGTTTTCAATACTACGTCTATATTTTGAACCGATCCCATTAATTATTTCTTAATTTCAATTATGAATATGGATGTAAAAAAGCATCAGTTCAATGAAGCTAAAAAAGGTGACGAAACGCACAATCTTCAAACTGAAGAACATTTTCATTGAGTTGATGAAATTTGTCATCAATTCCATGAAGAATAATTGATGAACATTTATCATCGATTTGATGTAAAGATTTTCTTACAGTGCAGAACTGCCGCAAATATCTTGACGAGATTGACCATCAGTATAAAATTCACTTTATAAGGGTTCCGAGTAGAGATGGGTACGTGAGAAGGTTTTCGCTCACGCATGCTCACGAAACGATGACGGTCCCACCCGTGCGATCACGCACGAAGATTTTTTCGCTGCTCTCGTGGCGTGCGTGATCGTTCTCACTTTCACGCGTGATTCACGTAAAAATTATTCACAAAAATAAAACGGCTTTTTTATATGAATCATTTGCTTTATTTTCAATCCAAAAAAATTCATTCCCATTTCACCCTTGAAGAGATTTGGGGATGTTACGATTTTTAGTTTTACGATTTTTAGTTTGAGAAACATTTTCAAACCAAGTACGTTTTATAATAAATTTGGTTCTCTGTACAGAAACAAAATTTTTTCAGTTAATTATAAGAAATTCATACTACAAGCTTACAAGTCATGAACATTTTTCTAATTGAAAAGCGGTTAGTTTTTGTTGGAATAATACACAATTCAGTTAAGCACACTCACTACTGGCATGACTAGTTTCGAACTCCGTGACAAGTTCATCATCAGATGCCTGACTACTGTGCCTGAATTGATACCATCGGTTGATCATCAATCGTATATATACAAACTGAATGATGCAATTTACATATTTCCACTAGTAATCTTCCTTGGAACACAGAATACGATTAGCGAAGGAAATTATATTATTTCACAGTTGAAAATTATCTATTTAAATGGACTTTAAGTGACCGACGTTTGTGATTTAATATGAAAATTTTCTTTGAGATTTCAAATTGAGCTTTTAAATGACGAGTGTGAAACTCGCCCTAAGTCTCCCAAAAAATATTTTGTTTAACAAAGTATTAAAAAAAATGGGAATTAAATGAAGGCAAAGTTTCGGATATATGCATTGCTCACGCAAAAATAGTACTCCCTCGCACTCTTTTACTCAAATATTGGACTCACGCATGCTCACATACGAAGTTTTCGCTACTCATATTTACGCACGCTAACGTTATCAAATTTTGATCATACTGTCACTCTCGTGTGAATCGTTAGGACACATTTCTAGTGCCGAGGCACAATGACATTCCGACCCAAAAGCTTAATATAGAGATGGATGTGTATGGATGTGAATCAATTGGGTAGGCATGTGGTGAGAGTGAAGGTCAACGCAAATGATTTTTGTAGAGGCTGTAATGATGTGTAAAAGGAAGAATTCACTGAATATCTATCACCTTGCTAAGTGACGGCGACACTATCGATTAATTAGCCATGAAAAGGCATCTCGACAAAATAGCTCTGAACCGGTGTAGAACTGTAAGACCCACTCACTAAGTGGGAAATAGGAAAATTCACAGGTCACGGATTGTTAATGTCTTCCCTGCCCCTTCATAGGATGCAATGGGAAAATATTTTTTTTATTATGTTCACTGATGCTTAGAACTCTGACTGTCCCCTCGCACGTAGATTTGCAGACCACCAGACATATATTTCTTTCATTTCACTATTTGGCCAATGCAAATAAATGAAATATATATCTCTTTCAAATTTTTTTTATTGCCAGAATATGAAAATGAAATTTATTTACATAAATATGACTATTAAATCGACAGATGTACCAAGTTAGAATACACTCACAAAAATATGTCAGCAAAACAGCAGAAACTATTGGTACAAATTGAAAAACAAGCAAGTTTATTAATACGCCAAATGTAGAGGACGGATCAATAAGTCCGTGACTTTTCGAACTTCCCACGTAGTTATATGAAATGCAACACTGCTCCCATCAAGTATCGCCTATTTATAGACTACTACCAAAATTTGAGCAAGTTCCGTGATTTACTTTGCGTTTAACAGCTTTTCAAAACATACAACCTCGTGGATTTTTTTTTTCAAATGGAAAAAAGTGAATTTCGAGTGCTCATTAAACATTATTTTTGCGAAAAGAAAAACGCCAATTAAACCAAGGAAAAGCTTGATAAATACTATGGGGACTCTGCACCATCGATTTCAACGGTAAAAAGTGATTTACTGACTTTCGTTGTGGTCGCACAAGTACAGATGACGCTGAACGTTCTGGACGGCCAATTGAAGTCAATACACCCGAAAATGTGGAAAAAATCCACGATATGGTGTTGTCCGATCAAAGAGTAAAAGTGCGTAAGATTCTTGATGCCATAGGCATTTCTTATGGCAGTGTGGTTTAGTTTTTAAATGAGCAGTTGGGTTTTAAGACAGCTGTCTGCAATATGGGTGCCGCGTTTGCTCTCAATTGACCATCAACGCACGGGTACACACGCGAGTAGTCTTGATAGCAAAATTCCATGAATTGGGCTACGAATTGGTACCTCATCCGCTATATTCTCCGGATTTAGCCCCCAGTGACTATTTCCTATTCCCAAACCTAAAGAAATGGCTCGGTGTAAAGAGATTTAGCTCCAACGATGAAATTAGTGATCAAACAAATGCCTTTTTTCTGGACCTCGAAAAATTATATTTTTTGGAACAGCTACAAAAATTGGAGAAACGTTGGACTAAGTGTATTGAGCTAAAAGGAGATTATGTTGAAAAATAATTTTTTTTTGCAAAAAACACTGTGTTTCATTCAACACGACACGTACTTATTGATCCGCCTTTGTATATTTTATTTCAGCAAACGTATGCTGGTTGTTGCAAACAGTTTGTTAATATGACACTTCATTTGCTGTACAGAACATTCTATAAGTCACATTTAGCCTTATTACGAATGTCGTTCTCGTATTTCGGCTACGAAAGTTTTGTAAAAGATTAAGGACAAAGTTGCCGTGTTATCTTTAATCTTTTACAAAAATGGCGTAGTCGAAAGCCGAGAACGACATTCGTAATAAGGCTGATTACCTGCTGAAAAGTAGTAAAAAGTGTTTCCTGTTAAGATCACACTTTTTTTTAGAGTGTATAACCTATGATAATAATCAATTTTGTATATATGTGTAGCCAGGAAATGCAAATACAACAAATCAATAAAGAAACAATATAAAAAAATACCCAAAACTGTTTAGTTAAATAAATATAGAGAGATTTCAAGACAATTCAAACCAGAAAAATCCATATCTTATAAATCAGATAGAGCCTGCTGGTGGTGGGAGTTAGAGAGGAGAGGATGCATTCATGATTGGTTGCTTAGAAGCACTTGCCCAAGGACAAAGGTAAGAAGGCAACAGTTTGGCTTGGATGCCTTAGAGCTACCTACCACCTACCCAGATTAAATAACATTATTCACTCAAATAGGTTTACGTACTTTCCATGAAGATGTTTTAAATTGGGAGGATGTTATGACTTGTTAGACATCTGTTGGCTTCTTTTTGTTTCGTTCAACAAAATAAATATACAAATAAATCACACATCATAAAATTTGTTTATATTTCAATTAAATTTATATCGAATTCAACAAGAAACTATAAATAATTTAACATTTATCTAAAATACACTAAAACATAGATATGTCTAATGTTATGGCTTTGATTGAAAGAAATAATATAAAGCAACAACAAAAAATAGAAATGAAATTTAAAGAAAAAACTTTAAACAATTGTTTAACTAATCATTTCTCCAAAGTCGGCTGCATAATGCTACTTGATACAGCCTCGATTTTGGCACGTAATGATTTCTTTTTAATCTCACACACTAAAATCAAATTGCGTAGTCATGTTTTGGAGCTACCTCATAAGGGATGGTTAAAGTGCTTCAGAAATTTGTTCAAACGTATGGAAATAAAATATTTTGATGAGCCTTTTTTGAAAAACAATAAAAACCAATTTTGATGGCCAACTTTTACTTTACTTTTATTGACCATTTTACAACCGCATGAGGTCAGACGTCTTACACATATTAATTAAACAAACAAATTAAACAAATTTCAACATTCTTCCAACTGGCTCTATCCTTCGCCTTTTCTCGCCAGTTAGTAACACCAAAGATACGGAGGGATTCTTCTGCGTGGTCTTTCCAGCGGTGTCTTGGTCGTCCTCTTTTCCTGCTTCCATCGGGTACGTTATCGAAAACCTTTCGCGCTGGCTCATCTTCATCCATTCTGATAACATGGCGGCCTAACCAACGCAATTGGCCTAATTTGATTCGTCAAGCTATGTCCACGTCAGAATATAGATTATATAGCTCTGCGTTCCAGCGACGTCGGTACTCGGCGTTTTCTATAACAGGACCATATATTTTACGGAGAATTTTTCTCTCGACTACTCCCAGGTGTTTTTCACCCGCTTGCGATATGACCCAAGTTTTGGAGGCATATGTCAAAACAGGTAAAATGAGGGTCTGATATAGCTGGACTTTTCTCCCTCGAGAGAGGGCTTTGTTCCTAAATTGCTTGCTGAGCCCAAAATAGCATTCATTTTGCAAACACAATTCTCCTATCTATCTCCAGGCTGACGTTGTTGTCCTTTTTCACGGCGGATCCAAGGTAGACAAATTCATCTACCACTTTAAAATTAAATCGGTGGTCTACGTTCAAGTGCGGACCAAGTCGAGAGGTTTCTCTAGTCGTTGACACCATCAATTTTGTCTTGCCCCCATTAACAGCAAGACCCACCTTCGCTGATTCTTTTTAGATTCTTGAAAATACTGCAGTACCCTCTCGCAATTTTCGCCCAATGATGTCTATGTCGCCAGCATACGCCAGCAACATATGGCTTTTCGTGTCAATGGTCTTGTTCGTATTTACTGCAGCCTTTCTTATTATTACCTCCATTAAGATGTTGAAGTGACTTCCTTTCCTAATTTGGCATTAAAATCACCTAGAATAATCTTAATGTCGTGATCAGCGCAGCGTTCATATACTTCCTCCAGATGCTCATAAAATGATTCTTTGACCTCGTCGTCTTTATCCTCTGTCGGTGCGTGCACACAAATTAACGAGATGTTGAAATATTTCGCTTTGATGCGAATTGTGGCTATGCGGTCACTCACTGGGTTGAACCTTGAAACTAGGTGTCGCAGTCTCTTGCCAACTATAAATCCGCACCCAAATTCGTGCTTACGCTCATGGCAGCTGTAGTAAATATCGAAGTTTCCCCCGTGGTGCAACCATATCCTGTCCGTCGCATTTCCTTACATTTTCCGAGGACATCCGCCAGTTGGAAAGTGGCACCAGTCCTGTATAACATTCGCACATTCCAGGTACATATCCTTAAATCATGGTCCTTATAACGTTTAAGAGTTTCGTTAGCAGTTGGGGGGTTTCTTTGTTCATTATTTTCTACGTGTATTTTCATTGTCAATATAATGGTGGCGGGAGGCAAACCCCAGCCCACCGTGGTTTGCATTTTACCTACTGCCAGGATTGCATTTTACCTACTACCATTATAGATCAGACGCTGACCAGAATGCAGTGTGTCGAAACTGGATTTTGGTTTCCCCAATTTTGACCCGCCGTTGACCAGGGGTGTTGGCTCATCCGCCTTCAAAGGACAGAAAAATATGTCTACTACTTTGAAGAGCTTCAGTGACAGGGTTACCTAATAATCCTGAGACGTATTAGTGACCGCATTACCACTCAGGCTGCTCATTCGTTTCGCCTTCTCACTTTAGCTAGCTAAGGGAGGTTTCCGATAAGCCATTGCTCAGGACATACTACGTGGAAGTAGTAAGCTACTTGGACTGCCCAATGAAGGAATCATTTGTGGCCACTCCCAAGTGAATGGCTATCAGAAACTTTCCACCTCCAAGGACAGTCCCATGTCCTTGATGGCCAACAATCCTCAATATTTGGGACGATGTGAAATAGCTGATTTTCTTCTTGAGTGTTTCAGTGTAAAATATAATCTCAGAGTCCAAATAAAATCAGACTTTAAACTCTTCCAATGTTGCCACATATTTTTAACCTGTATTCTAGATTATTTTTAACCTGTATTCTAGATTGCTGAGAAATTGCGGATGTATTTTATCTGGAAACTATTTATCTGTTTGCAGTTGTTAGTTGTGCATAAAAAAGGTAAACTTCCGTTTACCCTGGGTAATCCATCACCCGTCGTCTTTAGTAACTTTCCATTATTTTTCCCATACCCTGTGGGTAATGGGTAATTGATCGTTACCTATTTCCACGACTATGGTTAATGGATTACCCACGGTAACTGAGGGCAACACTTTACCCACGAAATACGAATCCTAGTTTTAATACCAACGCACCCTTAAGCTTTTTTTATGATCTGGCACTGATGTGACAGTCAATGTTACCATTTTTTCAGTGATCGTAACTTTAAGAGTCAGAATTTCATAGAAAAATCATCATAAGCGATGAAGCTATATTGTGCCTTATAGCACGTTTCTCTATCTCGAACGAAAAGTAAAGCAAAAGAAAATCATTCGCTCACATTCGACTCAATTTGCGTTCGCCTGACACCATGTTCGTTCGTAAGTGACAGCACATTCGAAATACAGAAACCAAAATTTGTTGTGAATAGTTTTATGTTTTCATTCGACTAGAAACGACAAGATTGTGAAATCCAAATTAACTTTCTTTCGTCTAGAACACGAACGAAAGCTTTCGTTAGAGATAGAGAAACAGGCTCTTAATGTTTTAATATCCCAAATATGCGTTATTCGACAGCATGTGCTTTAAGAGACTCCATTGCATTCACAAAAAGTGACCGTTAGGTGTGAATTTCATACTGTTGGTGTGATAGCCATGTTACGATTGCTGCCGTTCGCTATCATGCCATGTTGTACGATTATTTGTTTAGACAAGAATTGGATGTACCATCTCGTCGTTGAATTCATTTTTATCGAGTTATGTCAAGCCGTTGGTTTATGCCAACAATCCAACAATACTAGAGCAGCTCACGAGTAATACGGAACTCGAAATGGCCAACGTTACGGCCGATAAGTGTCCAAGAGTTGTGTAAAATGTCCTCCAAAGACTCGATCGCCGCAAACGTGATCTCGGTGCTCATATGAACGAAATCAAATTCCATACTTAAATTCAACATGTGTACTACACCTGCAATAAATTGCAGACCGATATTTCAAACATTAAGTTTTTTATTCAAATAGAAAATTATATCCTTATTTGAAACCCCCTTTATTCCTAATTTTTTTGTCCGATGCCCGTAAATTTACGTTCGCATGAATATGAATATGTGTGTGTATGTATGTATAAACATATTTGGTTTTGACGTTTACGTAGATTTGCTCTTGATGACTCTGTCTGTCATTTTCTTCGTTGATATCGTAGTGAAATTATTGTCCTTCGTCTTGTACAGTGAGTGATTGAGTATGTATGTAGGCTGTAACGATGCTGGTGTGTATTACTGTACACATAACTGGTTTTATGTAACAGTATTTGTGTGCCTCAAGGTGTTTAATGGGCTTGTATATTTTTGCCATGAACTATTTCTTTTGCCTAAAACTTCAATAACTCAGTCAATTCATACCGGATTTTTAAAAACAAAGTTGCGTTTAACTCATTTGGAAACGCCCCTTTTGTATAAAATGTAGAGTATTATGGTTTCTTTATAAAATAATGTGTGAAATCATCGCCAAAGTTGAAAAATGGCGGAAAAATTACAAAATATCTGTTTGCTCGACAAATACACACAGACTTCTCATATTATCTTAAAGAATGTATATATCCTTTGAAAGGCCTAAGTTTCTTCTTTCTAAATCCGGTGAAAAAGTGAAAATCGGTAGATAATCAATTAACTTACAGGCGCATAAGTGCGCAAACGTACGCAAAACCGGGTTCTAACCAGTTTTCAAGATTTTGGGGGGTGTTTGGGAAATTTCACAAGCAGACTCTTGTTTCACTCGAAAATACCTACAAGAAAAATATTATGACTTCCCAGGTATTTCTACTTTAGTCTTTTTTGTACGAGTATCAGTGTATTGTACGTAGTCAGTACTTGAAAAATCGAAACTAAAACAGCAAAACTCGATCAGTCTTTACCAAACCTTATGTACCTATTGATCCCTTGGAGATGGCATTTTGAAATTTGGCTATGATGTAGAGAAAAAGATGGACTTTCTTTTTGGTGGGGGAAATCAATAATTAAAGATACGATATGCCAGGATATTCAAGGACAAAGTATACTTTGGAGTTTTCAAAAGCATTGAACCACAACGACATGACCGTCGTATCGACTATTATTAAAGCGCGGTTACTGCCAGCTATAAAATGATATCCAATATTTTGAAATCCATTAACGCATTCCGAAGTTTAACCATTTTGTAGTCAGGTCCTTTTTTCAAAAAGCGTCATACAATGCCTACTTAAACGAACCATAAAACAAAAACTACTTTGAATTTTGACTCAATTCTGATATCATAGAATTCGTACAGACGAGTGTCCAAATTTTATACCAATCAAAAGGGGTCGGGTTCGAAAATACTGATTTTTGTGTCGATTTTTTTTTGGAATTACCTATACGTTTTGCACTTTTGTGTACACTTTTTATGCTTCTATGTACACTTGTTCTTTTTTTACACATTTTTTACTGTCATGCACTTTTCCTGTATTTTCGTTTAGACCTTTTGTACAGTTGTGTTCAGTATTTGCACTTTTGTGAAAAGCGACATGTTACCCTCACTCTGTTTATGTCACAGAAAAGTTTGAGGATTCGAATTTTAATATCCCCCCAATAATAAGATTCACTTCAATTCCCCCCATAACTGATTCTTTTGGAGCGATGAGTTAATGTTGTCTTAAAATCCTGTCAGGAAAACCGCTAAACAAGATGATGCTTAACTTTACCTGAGCATGAAAAGTATTTGCATTTGACTTCAACATTTTGATTAAATGATTTAAATTCTGAAGACTTTAAATTTATAATTATATATAACTGAAACTTTATTTTATAAATTTCTAATAATTCTTAAATTCTTGTTTTTCTTGCAGGCCATCAACTGCTCCCAACGCTTCCAGGACTACACATCCGATTTACCCCCTGCAAGAAAGACATCAAATGCAAGGACATCAACAACATCGGGTTTCTAATTGTTAAGTATGATAACGTTTATCTTAAAGATTAAAACAATTATAATTATTTGGTTGAAGGGAAAGGAGTTTTCAAGTAGAATTTAGAACTAGTTAACATAAGTTAGTAGTGTAAAAAGTAGATCACGTTTTAGCATTTAACTAAATAAAATAATGTGACTAGATTTGCGAGAATCTGCAAAAAAAATTAATATAATTAGTAAGTAACATATTTAAATCAATAATATCCATAAAGACCCTGACTCACTGTCCTAGACAGTCGCTTGATTGTTGTTGAGGGAAATTGATTGAAATTCTTTTTCACTGGAAGAGAATCGCACGCAAATTTATTTGTCAATGCCAGACCATCACCCAGTTAATTTTACTCTCGACCCAGACTCTGCGATTAAATCTGCATACAACCTCTTTCTTTGTAGATTCATGAATTGAATAGGATGGTGAGTCAGAGCCTTAAGTAGCATTAGTAAATACTAACATTATAATTGTCTATTAGTTTATTAATATCTTTTAGTTTGTATTGAAATTGATACATTAAAGATCATAAATATTACAAGAGTTGTTATATATCTCTATTGTTTGTAGAAATATTTTTTAAATTTGTTATATTTCGATGTGACCGTCTCTTGTGAAATACATAAGAACGGGGCACACTGGGGCCAGTCCATACAGGGTTGTGCTGAAAACTCTGAATGATAAAGAATTGCTATAAAATACTTAAAACTAAAATAATTATGTCAAATTTTAATTGCATTTTCTAATTTTGTTCAATAACCAAAATAGTTAGTCTTCAGAAACATCCGATTCAGCGTCTATATGTATTAAATCCTCCTCCAAAAGCATCGCTCGAACTTCTGCATCAAGAGATTTTCTTTTAATTGGTTCGAAAGACCTTAAACTTGTTATGAGAGGATCCGAAGAAATAAGTTAGCGTTGAAACACATCTTCAAGATTGGCCTGCCTTGAAGTTTTTCGGCTAAAATGGTCACGATATATCTTAAAGTCCTTAATTCTTGATTCCTGATCTTCTTCACTCAATTGTCCAATTGGCAGAAGAAAATTTGATATAATAATTTCATATCCATGGATCAAAATTTTGTGCACTGTTGTTGTCATGGGGTGCCAAAGATAAAGGCTGACATATAATTCCGCAGTATCAAGGCAGAACTTCTTGTATTTCTTTTCATCTACTTTGAATCCGCACGATAATGTTTGTAGAATAAAATACAATTTTTTAATTAATGTTTCATCAATACCAGTTATTGCAGAAGACATTTGACTATTTTGAAAGAATTTGCGAGCCACATAGTCATCATTACTGTTTCCATAACCTGGTTTGGACTTGTCTATGATTAAAGACATCTTTGTTTCCTCAACTAAAGGGTCCGCCATCTAACGTTTTTTTTTTTCAACTAGTGCTTATTTCGTGAATGGTAACACTTAGCTCATGTCTGATTTGACAGATAATTAGTTTTATCCTTCCGCTGAACGAATATGGTTGTGTATACGCTTGAACAACTATGGGAAAAATAGGCCTGCGATCGATTTACAGAAGAGGCCGATTTTGCCAAAAAAAAATCATCTTTTCAGATGAAGCTCATTTTGATCTTGGCAGGTATGTAAACAAGCAAAATTGTCGCATTTGGGTCACAGAAAACCCGCACGCATACATTGAAATGCCGATGCACCCAAAACGAGTCACTGTGTGGTGCGGATTTTGGTCCAGAGGCATAATTGGGCCATTTTTCTTCGAAAATGAGCAAGGAGTGGCCGTTATAGTCAATGGCGATCGTTATCGGGCCATATTGAACGATTTTTTGTTCACAAAAATTTAAGAGGAGGATATTGGCAACATTTGGTTTCAACAGGACGGTGCTACGTGCCACACAGCCGAAGCTACACTCGATGATTTGCGCCCTGTTTTTGAAGATCGCATTATCAGCCGCAGAGCTGATGTCGTTTGGCCACCTCGGAGCTGCGATTTGACACCGTTGGACTAATATTTGTGGGGTGCCCTCAAAGATAAGTGTTACGCCGATAAGCCAGAGACAATTGACGCTTTAAAGGACAATATTCGTGAAGCCATTGGTGAAATACAGCTGCACACAATCGATAATGTGCTTAAAAATTGGACCGATCGTGTAGGCTACTGCATGGCCAGCCGAGGCAGCCATTTGAATGAAATTATTTTCCATTATTAACCGGAAGGATTGTACATTCAAATTAAAAAAAGAAATTTCAGAAAATATTCAGTAGTTTTTTTTTATAGCATTTTCAAAAAAAAAAAGTTATTTGGCGGACCCGTTATATATTTTCAATTTCTTTATTAATACGCCAAGTCTTAGTAGGCAACTTATATTAAATTACAATACGGAAAAGAAACAACTTTAGTGTCCGCATCAACAAACATTCGAGCATTCGTATCCATGCATGTAGTACAGAGATTCCGAATGACAGATTTTCTGTCCTATTTACAATAGATTTTATGTCATTAAAATCCTTCGATGTAGTGTTACATAAATAACATTGCAAAGTTGATTTGGTGTCTGATAGTGAATTGCAAATTTTACCATCAACCATAGTCAAAAGATGTGAGATGTATGTGAGATGTTATACTCCTTATCACCTAGTACAACTTTAGTGTCCGTTAGATTACTGATCTGTACATCCATGTTATATTTTTCTTGCTTAGAAAGTTCGACAGTTTCTTTTCTGTATTGTAATTTAATAGGCCTACAATAACGAGGAGACGAAGGTCGGGGATTTTGCCACAATACAAATGTTTTGCCGTTTTATTTTTCGGTAATTAATCTCAGAGGAACTAACAATGATATAAACATATACTTGTGTATGACTAGAACTACCGTCAAATACTCATTTTGATATTAAGGTTAATTTATTACTTTCTGTGCCAGTTAGAGGATCTTTTTCTATTTGCATAATACAATTAGCAGTGTGGTCTAATAGCGATTGGAGTCGAACCTCGGCTTCAACATCAGTCACAGTTATTTCATTAGGCAAACATTGCTTTTTAGCTGTTCGAACATTTTTATAAGTAGGAAAAATGTCTTAAAGACAAGACATACGACAGTTAGGTCGATCTTCTTCAGCTGTATTAGGATTAACAATATCTAGGACCTTTTTGGCTTCATGGCGCTTTCCGCTAGCCCGTAAGCGCGTCTGCGCTGCGAATGCCAACTCTTCAAAAGAATGTGTATTTCAAAGTTCAGCAGTTTTCCTACGTTTCGACTGATCACTGCATTCAACAAAACCTTTAGCAGGCCTTCCTCCTCTAGGCATCTGACATAATTCAAATTTCGAAGAGCATTGCAACCAGTTCTTTTGTGATTCAAAAAACCTGGTCTTGTACCTGTTGCATTTATTTCATTTAGATATAAACGAATTCCGAAAGTTACACAATGCGATTTTCAGCTCACCTCTTTTAGAGTTTGGACAGTTAGTTTGGCTCAAAATATACAGTTCTAGGTCGACAAACTTTTTTTTTCAGTGATATCTGATCACTTTTGAATAAAATCTCTCTCTCTTGATTTTTGCTGGATATTCTAAATTTGTCTGAAATAATATCATAAAAGTCATTTATTCTGATTTTATTGTCAATCAATAGTATATGATAATACTGTACGTTACGTTACGTTAAGTTTTGAGCAACTACAGCTTATGAGGACCTCCACATAAGTAAAAAAAAATTTTTTTTTTCAAAAATTCTCAAAGTTATATTGCTGGCCTTCTTAGTTTACTTATGTACAAAACCTTCCCTTTTTATTAAAAAATTATTTAGAAATATAACTCTGCGCTTTTTGAAAAAACTGTACTTTAAAAAAATCACCACAAAAAAATGTACACTACCAAAAGTTATTAGTCATAGATCAAAAGCCGATGAACATATTCATTAAAAAATTACAGCAGACAGTTGTCCGTGGCCTTCGGCCACGGACTGTCCCTGCAGGCTGTGTCAGAGACACGGCCATTAAGTTTAACGTAGAATACGCCATCCGATAAGACAGGAAACATATATAACAATAAATGATAAATAATATAAGCAAATGAATTTATTGTTATATATGTTTTCTGTCTTATCGGATGGCGTATTCTACGTTAAACTTAATGGCCGTGTCTCTGACACAGCCTGCAGGGACAGTCCGTGGCCGAAGGCCTCGGACAACTGTCTGCTGTAATTTTTATATTTACCAACGGCATTTGATTCAAGTCCGTTTAAAAAAAAAATATTATGTTCAATTTTTTTAAACTTAATTTAATTTATGTATTTTAATTAATATTTTTATTGAAATAAGTTCTGCGAATGTTGAGAGGGCCGCCCTAATATTAAAAAAGGTTTACCTTATCGAGTCTTCGCATTAGCATTCGAGCGTTGTGTGAAAGCTTTACGCTTTACAATTCAAAATTAATGTTACAACAGCTTTATTGAAGCTTTCGCAAAAAAGCTTTATTACGTTAGCTTACTGTTTGTTTCACTTTTTACTAGATACGTGTTGCCAAGCAACATTAGTTTGCTGTCCGTTTCACTTTTTACTAGATACATGTTCCTAAGCAATGTTGAGCAACCAAAAACACTCAACCAAACACCACACATATGTTTGAGTGTATGTGTTTAAACAATTTTCATTTGAGAAATTAAAATACTAGAAATATATCAACCAATATGAAATGTATATCAAACGAAAGATAACATCTTCATTTACCTACAAAAAAAATTTTAAAAAAATTCATCTAGCCGTTTCCTCAAATTCAATGAAATAAAGATTACAACAATAAAAACCTGACATGACTCCTCATACCGTAAGGTAAGACGTATTCTACGTCAAAAAAAATATACAAAACAATTGCCATACCTTTATTGATAGACAACATAATTGACTTTAAAAAATGTTATCATTAAACGGCAGAAATAAATATTTGAAAATAAACCTTTAATTTGCGTATGTTATAAAACACCAGTTATTGTTCGCAATCAGCTAAGTTTGAGTTGATCTACTTAACAGCTGGTTGCAGTTGGCGTGTCAATTTTTACATCAGGGATTGGATATTTTAGTACGATTTCTCCAATATAATTATTTTTCTTAAATTCGAAAATTTTATAAATTGAGCGGGGGTTCAATACCCACATTGACCACCTTCAAACTTTTTCAGCAATGGTCGCCTCGCTTCGTATTCAGAATAAGTAATTAGCTTTATAAAAAACCCATTCGAAATCTCTCTGAAAAAGTCTGGTCGCAATCAACGAGTCCAGCTAATTGGTTATGAGAACTGATTCGAACCCCTTCATGAGATCTTCTATATTGAGCTTAAACAAGTTCTTCCTTAGTAACACATTAATGCCAGCCATAAAAAGCCCTTCAAGTATGTTGTCATTTAGTCTGGAATTTATTGTTCTTACTTCGTCTTGATCGTTGGTGGGATTTTAATATTATACATAGAAAAGTCATTTAACAGATTTAAAACTTCTTGGGCCAGAATTTTACACTTTTTTCAATCTTTTCCCTTGTACACTAGGTTGAATTGAAATCGTGTTTTTTGGAATTTCAAACATGTGGGGTTTCAAATGGTGCGTTTGAAAGTCAATTTTTTTCATACGAGAGTATCTAAAGTCCCCGACCGGCCGTTAATGTTTCGATACGTTGTGTAAAATTGTCAGTTTTGTTGGCATTATGGGGACGTGCTACGGCGCATCAATAAGTCCGTGACTTTTTGAACTTCCCTTGTAGTTATATGCAATAGAACACTGCTCCCGTCAACTACCACCTGTTACTAGACTACTGCCAAATTTTGAGCCAGTTCCGTCACTTACTTTGCGTTTAACAGCTGTTCAAAACATACAACGTCGTGCATTTTTTAAAAATGGAAAAAAATGAATTTCGTGTGCTCATTAATCATTATTTTTTGGGAAAAAAACCGTCAATCAAACCAAGGAAAAGCTTGACAAATACTATGGGGACTCTGCGCTATCGACTTCAATGGTAAAAAGTGGTTTACTGACTTTCGTTGTGGTGGCACAAGTACAAATGACGCTGAACGTTCTGGAAGGGCAATTGAGGTCAATACACCTGCAAATGTCGAAAAAATCCACGATATGGTGTTGGCCGATCGAAGAGTAAATGTGCGTGAGATTGTAGATGCCATAGGCATTTCATATGGCAGTGTGGTTTCGATTTTAAATGATCAGTTGGGTTTAAGAAAGCTGTCTGCAAGATGGGTGCCGCGTTTGCTCTCAATTGACCATAAACGTAATCGTGTGACAACTTAAAAGGATTGTTTGGAGTTGCTTAATTCGGATACGAATTCATATTCTCCGGATTTCGCCCCCCAGTGACTATTTCCTATTTCCAAACCTAGAGAAATGGCTCGGAGGAAAGAGATTTAGCTCCGACGATGAAATTATTGATCAAACAAATGCCTTTTTTTAGGGACTTCGAAAATTCTATTTTTTTGGAAGGGATACAAAAATTGGAGAAACATTGGACTAAGTGTACTGAGCTAAGAGGAGATTATGAAAAAATATTTTTTTTTTGAAAGAAAAACGGCGCTTCATTCTTAAATTCACGGACTTATTGATCCGCCCTCTATGATGGGCATTCTCAGAAAACTATATTTTCAAAATTTTGACAAAGCAACTTGTTCAACGTAGCATTTGCCATTGCGTTGTTTGAGCCTTATATTGACAAAAAAAATTTTAAAAAAAATCCAAAATATACTAGGAATCGAGCTTCAAGGCCGGTAGAGACTATAAGTACTCACTTACTTACTTTCTTGCTTAGCTGGCCCCAAACGACCCAGAGGGGTCAAAATGAGGAAAACATATTTCTCCAACCGGCTTGATATTCAGCTTACCACCTCCAGTTGATAGTACCAAACTATCATAGGCTATATTCCACCTGGCCTTTCTAGCGAAGTCTTGGTTCTATTTTGTCCTTCGAGTATGTCTTCGAATATCTTCTGCACTTGTTCATACTGACCCATTCTACAGGTATGGCCCAGCCAGCGTAAACGCGCTCTTCTGATACGCATAACTACGTCTATGTCGAGATACGGATTATACAGCTCGTGGTTCATCCTTCGTCGATACTCGCGGTTTTCTATTACAAGACCATATATTTTTCGGAGCATATTTCTCTCGAAGACTCCCAGTGATCTAGCATTAGGATGCGATATAGGCCAGGATTCTGGGTCATAAAGCGAGACAGGTTTTATGTAAATAGAGGTTGCATGTGATAGAGTTGGGACTTCGTTTCTTGGTTTCCCAAGGGTCTTATCTCTGAAATGCTTGCTTAGCCCGAAATGGGCAAACACACCTGTTTGCAAGCACAATTCTCCGTTTGGTTTCTAGACTATCGTTATTGCTTCTGTTCACGGAAGATCTGAGGTAAATAAATTCGTCCACCACCTCGGAATTATAAAGTTTGTCAACGTTCACCCTTTCATCCAATCGCTTGATCTGCTTGTCGAAACCATTAATTTTGTATTGTTCTCGTTTACTGTCAAATCCATTTTTGCTTACTCCTTCGCGATTTTCGAAAATACTGCTGTAACTTCTCGCAAATTTCGGACAATTATGTCTAAATCTTCAGCATATGCGAGCAGCATGTGGCTTTTGCTGTTGGCATTTTTTACCTTGTCTGCAATGTATAAAACGGTTATTCCGCTATAGACGGTACACAGGACACAGTATGCTAAGAGTCCAATCGTCGGGCATGCATTCGTTTACCCAGATTTTGCATATGAGCTGAAGCATGCACCTTTCCAGCTCATAGCCAGCCGCCAGCCTTAAACAGCTCAGCCGGTAGTCCATCAGCAGCAGCGGCTTTGTTGTTCTTAAGCCGGGAAATTTCAGTTCTAACTTCGCTTTCGCTAGGAGGGGGCAGTCGCCGACATTGGCCTGCATGTGAACTATAAGTACCCCTTTAAAAAAATGTCTCACATTCCCGTAGTCAGATCGTCATATGAGATAGACGCAACATTGGGCATTACCTTCACTTCCATACATTCGATACTACATGAACATTTGGACGTACAACAAATTTGGTAAAGGTGGATACCGTAATAATGATCGTGTCGATTGATGCAAGGAAATACTGAAAAATTTAATAGCGGTGATTAAAAAGACATGTGTGTATAATATCACGACAGGCGACGTATCATTGGTTGATCATACGAACCTGAAACTAAACAGCAATCGAATGTATGAGTCTTCCAAGACAAGCCAAATGCAACCACAATTGTTCGCACGCGAAAGAAACACTTCAAAGCAAATGGTGGCGTGCTGCTGTAGGACTGTCAATTATAAATGGTACACAACCATTTGTTTGCCAGAAGCTTTTGCGCAACTAAGGAAAACGAACATCCAAACAAGAACCATTCTCCATCACGGCAATGCTAGGTATCACACATCGGCTCAAACTAACGCGTATTTGAACACCAAAAACATTAATTTGATGGTTAGGGAACTCTTCAATATGCGTTTTTTGAGACCCCCTAGAAAAATCAGTGCACCCTATAGTACACTATGTATATAAAATGTATAAAAAATAACTGATATGTATATCTAAGTATTTGTTATGTGTTGTGCAATCTATCAAAATGAACACACGCAAACAACACACAGCGTTAGCATCACATACGTGGTTATTGTACAACAATAGTCTCTGGCTGAAAATAAGTATGATGGTATTGATGTAGCGGCAGTGAACACACAAGCAGGTCGTCGTCGCCAAAGAGAATTGAATAGTATAAAGGTCTTATGGAACGAATTGTATGACTAAAAACGTATTATTATCTTTCTGTAATAACTTGGTCGATTTATGCACTTTTACTCAGTTTATGCTCTTTTTCTTAGACTCTTTATAAAGGGTTTTTCAATTAGAGGCTACAAAAGTTTTTTTAAATTAAACAAAACCGGTTTTAGATACCAATGAAATTCTTTATTCCTGTGAAAGTACGTTCGATGCCATTATGTATGGAACTCGATTTCTTTTGCATGGCCACCACGGGCACGCTAGCAGAAGTCCAGACGCTGAACCCAATTTTCGACGGTTTTCAAGCATAAATCGGCCGATACTGCTGCAATTTCACGTTCGATATTCGTACGAAGTTCATCAATCGTCGCTGGTTTGTTGGCACAGACCATAAACTTAACGTAGCACCACAGGAAATAATCTAACGGCGTGAAACCGCGCGACCGAGGCGGCCAATCGAATGGGCCATTTCGTGAGATAACACGTTCACCAACCTTGGTTTCCAATAAATTGATTGTGGTATTCGCTGTGTGGCTTGTGGCGCCGTCCTGTTGGAACCACATGTCCTCCAAGTCCATATTATCCAATTGGGGCCAAAAATATTCGGTTATCATTGAACGGTAGCGATTCGCATTCACAGTAATATGCCGGTCTTGATCATCACGGAAGAAGTAAGGCCCAATGACGCCGCCGGCCCATAACACGCACCAAACCGTAATTTTTTCGGAATGCAATGATGATTCATGGATTACGTGTGGATTGCTGTCTGACCAATAATATTTTGCTTATTGACGAAGCCATTCAGCCAGAAAAGAGCTTCATCGCTGAAGATGATTTTCCGATGAAAATCTGAATCATTTTCAAGTTGTTGCTCATCCCAATTCACGAACATACGACGCTTATGGTTTTCAAGCGGTTTCAGTTCTTGCGTCAATTTGATCTTGTAAGGATGTAGGCCAAGATCTTTTCGCAAAATTCGCCACAACGACGTCACAGAGATGCCCAAAGCTTGAGAACGACGTGTGAGAGACACATTTGGGCTTTCTTGAACTGAAGCCTCAGCGGCAGCAATATTCTCGACACTACGGGTACTTCTTTGTCGCACTGGCACGGGACTGTGCCTGTGGATTCAAATTTGTCCACTAGACGCTCAATTGTTGATCTGGTAGGACGATTATGACGACCATAAATTAGACGTAGCGCTCTTAAAGTTGAGGCCACTGACTCCAAATTTCGGTAGTAAATTTTAATAATTTCGACTCGTTGTTGGCTCGTATATTTTTCCATGATGAAATGGCAAACCTTACTGAAGAGAAATGTCAAAAGAGCGGGAAAAAATATGGCATCGTTTGCTGTCCCTATCGATTTACTTTTGTAGCGTCTCTGTTGAAAACCCCTTTATGACAGCGGAAACAGAGTGCAATAAGTTCTCTATGCTATTCAATACTTTTTGTCGTCGCTCTGTTTATGACAAAACAAAAACAATTATTTCAGTGAGCTAACTATTGCTTTATTTATTTTAACAATATTAGATCTAATGTTAAAGCAGATGTCAGAAAAAGGAAACTGCAATAGCAAAAGAGCCTTCAGCACAAAAATTATTCTTTTTTCCAATGTAACAATTACTAGTGTGTTCATAGAAATCTAACAGGTACCGTGCAACAAAAAGGTGTTAACACATCGCCCGTGAGTTCGAAAACCCATCGATTTTTCTTGAATGACATGTGAATTTTCAGTGCCGTAGAATTCGGCAGTTATGCTTGTTAACGTATCCGTTTAGGTAAAAATGTGCGTTATCGCTCATGATAATTTTTTTTTTGGGGTAATAGCCATAATCTGCGTCTTGTTCAAACGTCCAATTGATAAATATACGACGCTTCAAATGCCATCTAGGCTTCTGCTCCTGTGCCAGTTGAATTTTGTGAGAGTGTAAAAAAATATGTATTTTGCAAAATTCATCTGAATGGTCCTGTAGGAAAGCTTCAATTACTATGCACGACGACGAATTGAGGCTGTCGCGGGCTGGTGTTCAATTTTTTCCACATTAGCAATATTTTCGTACGAACCCACAAGGGTATTGTCACGTTTAGCACCACCCCAGTTTTTTTTCGAATTTCTGCCCCAAACCGCTGATTATTGTCTCGGTTATGTTGACCGTAAATATCATACAATGAGCGAAATACACTTCTTGCAGAACGACCATTTTCATAAAACCTTTGAGTCACTTTTACGCGTTGTTCAACTGAGTATCGTTCCATGATTATGTTAGCCAAAGCCTGTGTTATCAATTGTCTAAAAAAATTACAGCAGACAGTTGTCCGAGGCCTTCGGCCACGGACTGTCCCTGCAGGCTGTGTCAGAGACACGGCCATTAAGTTTAACGTAGAATACGCCATCCGATAAGACAGAAAACATATATAACAATAAATTCATTTGCTTATATTATTTATCATTTATTGTTATATATGTTTTCTGTCTTATCGGATGGCGTATTCTACGTTAAACTTAATGGCCGTGTCTCTGACACAGCCTGCAGGGACAGTCCGTGGCCGAAAGCCTCGGACAACTGTCTGCTGTAATTTTTATATTTACCAACGGCATTTGATTCAAGTCCGTTTAAAAACAAAAATATTATGTTAAATTTTTTTAAACTTAATTTAATTTATGTATTTTAATTAATATTTTTATTGAAATAAGTTCTGCGAATGTTGAGAGGGCCGCCCTAATATTAAAAAAGGTTTACCTTATCGAGTCTTCGCATTAACATTCGAGCGTTGTGTGAAAGCTTTACGCTTTACAATTCAAAATTAATGTTACAACAGCTTTATTGAAGCTTTCGCAAAAAAGCTTTATTACGTTAGCTTACTGTTTGTTTCACTTTTTACTAGATACATGTTGCCAAGCAACATTAGCTTGCTGTTCGTTTCACTTTTTACTAGATACATGTTCCTAAGCAATGTTGAGCAACCAAAAACACTCAACCAAACACCACACATATGTTTGAGGGTATGTGTTTAAACAATTTTCATTTGAGAAATTAAAATACTAGAAATATATCAACCAATATGAAATGTATATCAAACGAAAGATAACATCTTCATTTACCTACAAAAAAAATTTTAAAAAAATTCATCTAGCCGTTTCCTCAAATTCAATGAAATAAAGATTACAACAATAAAAACCTGACATGACTCCTCATACCGTAAGGTAAGACGTATTCTACGTCAAAAAAAACTAAACTAAAAGAAATTAAAATATCTCAACTAATTACTATCAAAGATCTGCATTACAATTGAATCAGTCTGTAGAAATAGAATAGAGTAAAAGCAAATAGTGAACAAGGATCCAGAATTTGAAAGAGAGACAAAACAAATGTTTCTATTTCCGTTTCCTTTGATGTTGTTCATTTCATTCCAAATGCAACCCCAATCAACCAACAAAATTTTTTGATAAAAGTCAAAAAGCTATAGAAATCTAACTGATCTGTTAAAATTGTTGCTGAAAATCGTCTTCCTCAAGTTTACACCATTAGCTCTCCGCAAATAAAATAGTCAATGAGGTTAACACAGGGGTTTAAAAATCCTTACTGGTGTCGATGTTTGTTTTGCAATATATTGAAATGTAACGTTGCATTCCATTTGGGCTCCATATGCTCCAAGGCCGTCGGTGGTGCAATGGGTAGTGTGCGCGCCTCTTGTATAGGATATCCTGGGTTCGAACCCTGCTCTGACCACCTTAAAAATTTCTTTCGGCGGCGGTCACCTCGCATAGTGACGGCGACACTATCAAGTATTTAGGCATGAAAAAGCTTCTCAAAATACCGTTCGGAATCGGTGTAAAAACTGTAGGTCCCAATCAGTGAGTGAAAAATTAGAAAGCGCACAGCTCACTGGTTGTGAGAAGCTTTCGCCAATCCTTTCATGGGATGTAATGGGAAACGGTTTTTTTTATGCCTTTCGCAGGTTTATTAATTTTATTAAAATTTTAAAAATAAAAATGTATTTAAATTTTTAATTTCCAATGGAATTAAGAGAAATTCGAGGGTTGCCATTTATATTTCTGGAAATTATTGCACCTGGCAACATCATTGGAAACTTTTTATGTTAACGCTAGAATGTGTTGACGTGCGGGTATTATTTCGGGTCTTTTTTAGTGTCTCGAAAAATTCATCTCAGTCAAAAACTGGAATTCTTAACTCGTTAAGATTTTCGTGTAATAATTTTTCACACATTTCGATGTGTATTATCAAGAGAAGAGTGCATTGATGAACTTGAATTGTTATGTGCCGATGAAACTTCATCCTAGAGTACTGTGAACAACTGGTATAATGAATTGGGGCCGAAATTCACTTCAGGGGGCATGTTATGCAGATCGTCCAAGTTCGGTTGTTGTGCCGGAAAATATCGATGCTGTACGTGAACTGAAATGGCAAGATCGTCATGTGTCATACCGTGAGATAGAGCCATTACTTACACTTCCATACATTCAATACTACATGAACAGTTGACCGTAAAAAATTTTGTTGCATAATTCGTCAATCGCTCGAAAACGGACTGGTGCAAGGAAATGTTGACAAAAAGCAATGGCGGTGCTTCAAAAGACGTATTTAGATCACAAAAGGCCACGAATCTTAGATCTATGCATATGAACAAACAGCAATCGAAGACCGATCGCGCACTGATAACTTCAAAGCAACTGCACCAAAAGAAAAAAACCTTTATTGCTCGGCCGCCGTAACAATACTTTGATTTATTTGTATTAATATATTAATCGCAACCGTTCATGTAATTCTCCCAAATAAACTCATATATCACAAATGTGTATCAAGTTGTTGCAAACGAGTTCTCGTTTGCATCAAACACGTACAAAATTACATTTGCCGCAAATTTAAAAAACATTTGCGATAACTGAAATTAGCCATTTTTCTAATGAGATCTCTCATTCTCTCATTCTGTCGACGGTATACAAAGTCTTATCCGCTCGTTTTGCATACACACTCACGCATACACATAAAAGTGATCACACACTCAAATACTTTTAGCTTGTCCATATAACTTGGATGGACAATTGACGGGTTGTAGTTTGCTGCGCTTTTAGTTGTTATGTGAAAGCGTGGCGAGACAGACGTGTAAGTAAAAAAAAAAATTATGTCCCATAACATCCCATGAAGGGATTGGGGAGAGCTTCTCACAATCAATGAGATGTGCGCTTTCAAGTTTTACACTCACTGCTTGGGACCTACAGTTTTACCCCGGTTCCGAACGGTATTTTGAGAAGCATTTTCATGGCTAAGTACTAAATAGTGTCGCCATAACTAAGCGAGGTGACCGTCGTAGAAAGAAATGTAAGGTGGTCTGAGTAGGGATCGAACCCACGTCCTCATGTACAAGAGCCGCGCATACTACCATTGCACCACCGACCACTGCACGTATAAGTAGACAGTGAAAAAAATAGACACAAATTCCAACTTTTTTTAAAACAAACTTTATGGGTAAAACCAAAATCATAAACGTGTGAAATTTATACAAAAAAGAGGTTATGGAAGCCGTAAATAAAAGTTTTAATTACAAGTCGGTTGCTGTAACTGACAGAACAGTTGGTGGAACCTAATTTAATTAATTTTTTATAACTCGTTTACTGCAAACGTTTTTCAGTTCTCCGAAACGTTTTTTTTGTTTGGAGCAACTACAACTCGGTTGCTGTAACAGAAGGAAAAGTTGGCGGAACCGTTTTTCCTTTCTCGCAAGCGTTTTTTGCTGCTTATATTTTTCATAAGTCGTTTTCTGCAAAAAAAATTTCGGTTGTCCCAAACGAAATGACATGTATGGATTAACAGAAGTTCGTTTCTTTCAACTACAGTCCCTAAACGAACTTCAGTTATCTGAAATTTCGTTTGACAGGAACGAGTTTTTTTCTTTGCGTGTGGTGGCCTGCTTCTTTGGATAACTAGTAAATTGGCAACAGTTCCGTTAGAGTACTGTAGGGAGGTCAATTCTAAATGGTACACAACCATTTGTTTGCCAGAAGTTTTTGATGAACGAAGGAAAACTAACCCCAAAGATGAATCATTCTCTATCACGACCATGCTAACTCTTACACATCGGCTCAAACAAATGCATATTTGACCAGCAAAAAACATTGATTTGATGGGTCATGCGCCTTACAGCCACGATTTGGCACCTAACGATTTCTTTATATTCCGGCACAGTTGAAATATACGTCAACGTTTTTTTACCGCCTGAAGAAGCGGTTGATGCGTTCAAATTGCATGTCTTGGATCTACCTCATTCAATGCGGCAAAAATGTTACGAGAATTGATATAAACGAATTCAAGACTGTATTGATCTTCATTGATAATATTTTGGAAAACCATAAAACCAACTTCGATCATCAATATTTGTTTTTTTTTTTCATTACTAGCCAATAAATATATACAGCAACCCTTGTATCTATTAAATGATAAAAAAAATTTTGAAAAATTGTTTTGCAATTCTAAAGAATGTCTAGCCAGCTGTACAAGCTGCAAATCTTTTCGTTTTTTGTTGTTTGGATGCAAATATATTGTCTTTGTAGCTTTTCACAAATATAGTATACATGTGTCCAAACACATTGTGTTTGCTATTCAATTTAAAATGTTTGGAACGCAAAGTTTAGTAGATTATAATAAATGTATTTGTGCCGGAAAGGTGGCTTTGTTTATTGTAAACTGGTGAAAACAAAAAGATGGCAGCCAATAAAGAAACAAAAAGCAGAAGATCTTCTATTCACGAAAACAATGCTTGCAAACACGTACATGGTTCCTGCAATATGTTTCTGTGGTCGTTATGATTCGACGTGCATATAATTTTGAGGAATTTATTTAAAGATATTGAAACTGCAAACGCTTTTCTGGCAACTAAATAAAACCCGATTTAAAAAAACCTCTGATTCTAAATCGTTACTAGATTTATTCGGAATATTGTGATAGTATTTTTGGTGTGTGGAAATATTAATAACATCACAATATTAATAATATTAATATAGTAATTAATTATTAATATTAATATAGTAATAAATATTAAATAATTAATATTAATAAATATTAAAAGAACATGTTTATTTTGAAACAAACAAACACCCTTGCAAATACTACTACACGTAGTCATTTAATGTTAATACACATTGCATTTGTTCTTAGTGTAATTGTTACTATATGTTTGTTTCTGTGTAATGTCACTTGCAGATTTAGTGATTTATAAATTAATATCTAATATGAATTCTAAATTCGATAACATTGTAATTTATGCGCCTTACATATTAAATATTTATAATGAAATCAAATGTAAATAAAACCCAACACTGAAATTTATGTAAATATTGTAAAAAAATGAAATTTAGAAATAAAAATCTGCTATCGCATTTGGCTAAAGGCACACATTTATTAAATTGCCATAATTTAATGCCATAATTTAATGCGAATCTATCTTTACGTTGATTTTATATATACACATGCATAACGCACCCTAACTACAAAGACCTCAGGTTTTAATGTTTCCCCCTAAAATCCTTGTCTATCCTCTGTAAATATATATTGACACTTTCTCTTCCCTTTCATCACAAAAAAATCCCATATGATTATGCCTATTATTGAGAAATTTCATAGATTTTTTTATCATGTTTAATCCAGTTATTTCGCCACTACTGAGAATTTGTACATTTTGAGTTATGACACTTTTATAACTGGTGTAACTTTAGGAATCACCCAAACTTGATAAAGCGGATGTACAACTCATTATCATCCGTCGATTTGTTTTTTTCTTTAATATTCCTTATAAAATATCTTTCTAAACCGCTGAAAAAACTGCCTCTGTAACATATTCTATCAAACACATTCTGCAGGAACCATGTATATGTTTGGAATACACTCCAAATATTATTATATTTGCAGGTCCCAAAACTCAATTATATTTAAATGCTAACATTAACATGTTTGCATGCAAAGATGCATACTTTCACGTGGAGCCATGTGTGTGTTTCACTCCAAAAATCCATATACTTATGTCGAAACATTCGTGTGTTTCCTCCCAAACGAACGAATGGCGACAGAATGCATGAATTTAAAACGCAACAGATCAGACAACAATTCATTTACACACGCATACAAAGTTTATATAAAAGGTTCACGAAGAACATAGGGGCGTCAACGAATTCCCTCCATTGATTTCTTTCTCTGGCAAGTCATTTAATTTGTTTCCATGATAAACGAATTTATTTGTATTCCATTTCCAGGCACCGCACAGTGGTTCAGAATCGATTTCCAACCGTATAAATGAAATTTTTTTTTTATCAACCAAACATTTCTAAGTTCTATCAAAAAAACCGATTGTAGGCAAGGAGCCAGTGATTATGGCCATATATCAACATTGAACATCGCAAAGTCGGGTATGTTTCAGAAAAATTTCCAAAGTTGCCTAATTTTAACTTTTTTCGATTTCCAAGAAAACAAAAATTTTTGTTTTTGACGTAGAATACGTCTTACCTTACGGTATGAGGAGTCATGTCAGGTTTTTATTGTTGTAATCTTTATTTCATTGAATTTGAGGAAACGGCTAGATGAATTTTTTTTAAATTTTTTTTGTATGTAAATGAAGATGTTATCTTTCGTTTCATATACATTTCATATTGGTTGATATATTTCTAGTATTTTAATTTCTCAAATGAAAATTGTTTAAACACATACACTCAAATATATGTGTGGTGTTTGGTTGAGTGTTTTTGGTTGCTCAACATTGCTTAGGAACATGTATCTAGTAAAAAGTGAAACGAACAGCAAGCTAATGTTGCTTGGCAACATGTATCTAGTAAAAAGTGAAACAAACAGTAAGCTAACGTAATAAAGCTTTTTTGCGAAAGCTTCAATAAAGCTGTTGTAACATTAATTTTGAATTGTAAAGCGTAAAGCTTTCACACAACGCTCGAATGCTAATGCGAAGACTCGATAAGGTAAACCTTTTTTTAATATTAGGGCGGCCCTCTCAACATTCGCAGAACTTATTTCAATAAAAATATTAATTAAAATACATAAATTAAATTAAGTTTAAAAAAATTGAACATAATATTTTTTTTTTAAACGGACTTGAATCAAATGCCGTTGGTAAATATAAAAATTACAGCAGACAGTTGTCCGAGGCCTTCGGCCACGAACTGTCCCTGCAGGCTGTGTCAGAGACACGGCCATTAAGTTTAACGTAGAATACGCCATCCGATAGGACAGAAAACATATATAACAATAAATGATAAATAATATAAGCAAATGAATTTATTGTTATATATGTTTTCTGTCTTATCGGATGGCGTATTCTACGTTAAACTTAATGGCCGTGTCTCTGACACAGCCTGCAGGGACAGTCCGTGGCCGAAGGCCTCTGACAACTGTCTGCTGTAATTTTTTTCTTTATATGTTTATTTTTACATACGATATTTTGATATAATTGTTCATAAAGCGTAAAAAAATTAACATTTTTTTCGCATTACAGATATTCGTTATTTTCGAATTTGAAGAATCGAAAAATTTTGAAAATTTTTTCGAAATTCTTGCACTGTATCTCATTCAGTTTTAGGGATATTGCACTCAATTTTTCTTTGTTATAAATAGTAATTAGTTTCTTTTAATATAGTTTCTAAGATTTAATTAATTACTATTTGGAAGTACTAGTAATTTGAAAAATATCGCGGTTAGAAAAAATTTTTAATTCGGACTAAAAGAACTTATTTTCTTCAAAAGCATATAATGATATTGATACATTGATACACAGTTGGAAAGGCTAATCTGTTCACCAATTTCGCAGGGTAACTTTAGTTGCCGCCCGATGGAACACAAACAAGATAGTGCTAATTTAATGAAAAAATTCTGATTTTTCAATACCTAAAGGTGAATAACTATTTTTTCCTCAACAACTTTAAAAAAGTAGGTACGCAGCTAAAAAGTTGATCAAATTCTCTTTCGCAATTTGATATTATTTGTACTAATCGGAGTTCATTTGACTAAGTTATGTCCCAAATATCCCTTCATCAAAAAAAAACATTTGGCATATAAATCGAATTACTGCCGTTGTATCGAAAACAAGTGACACTGTAATTCATTATGAGGCAAACATTGGCATTATTATAATGTTTTTATATCAGAATACTAATAAAATTCGCCTCATTGACAGCCGTGGACCAATTTCGACCCTAGTTAAATTTTTGAACATAAACCATTCTTGAAATAACTCCAAGTACTATATTCCAGCAACATTTTCTGAAAAAAATAAAATAAATATAAAATGTTGGGGTTGTCTTTTTATTGTGAAATATCAATATATGAACTAACTAATACAATAAAAATTTTAGACTGCAATCACCTGCATTTTTTTGTACGCCCACGTATGTATTTTTATGTTTCGCATGATAACACTATGAATTTTAAGTAAGGTCCTACCTGGTAATAAACAACATGTACTTACAGTTCTTTCCAGCAGACATAATAATTCAATTCAATGAACGATGACAAAAAAAATTAAATTTCAATAAGTTAACGGAATCTGTCAACGAATGTAGAGCTGTCTATTTTGGTTATAAAATACACGTGTGCACTTCGTTCAGTTTAGCCACTAAATTACTAATTTAAATGACAAAGTTTACACACTGTAATATAGTTTGGTTACTAAATATTGCATTCAAACGATATTTAATACAATTCTTAGATCTAAGAAATTTGAATAAATTCGCGTTAAATACGAACGTTGAACCACTGTTCACCGCTTCCAGTTATTTAGTGGTAAGTCGATAAAAATACCTCCTTACTACAGGGTGTATACCTGTAGTTACAATATGGCGGTCAGTAAATAAATGCTTTCCCATTATATTCCATAAAGGGATTGGGGAGAGGTTTTCACAACCAGTGAGCTGTGGCTTTCTAGTTTTACACTCACTGATTAGGACCTACAGTTCTACACGGGTCCTGGACCTACACCTACAGTTTTACACCGGTCCATGAACAGTTTTTTCATGGCTAAATATTCGATAGTATCGCCATCCAGGTGGTCAGAGCAGGGAATTCAGGATCTCATGTACAAGAGGCGCGCACACTAACCATTGCACCACCGACGGCCACATCGTGTCAGTAGATTAACCTGTATATAAATGGTTTGGAAACAAAACCTGATATCGCCAATTCATTTATTACCCGGAAATTAAAATTCACTTAGGTTTTACCTATTCCATTTCAAAAATACCAATGATTATAAGGTATTATGGAACACTTAATGTCCAACACTTAGGGGATGATGCCCCTTATAAATTCAATGCATTGTATTGGACCAAGGAGTTATGAGTAATAGGGAAGAGAGTATGGTGTTAGTTGCTGTTTGACTTAAACTTCCAGATACCATAAGTATTAGGGAATTTCACTTCTCCCACATACCGACTGTTCAGATGAAGATAGAATTATCCCTGTAGTAAGGCATTGGGAGCACTGGCCTAGTGTAAAGTAAATATACGAATGTGAATGACAGGACAGCCACTTTTTGATGTGTTAACATTTATAGCGGCGTATAGGGACTAAATCTATCAAAGTCAGATTTTATGCTGCTGCTAAAACCAGACTTTATTCTGCGACTGCGAAAGAGAATAATGACGTGTTAAACAAAAATGAGCGAGCAAGAGAGCAATGAAAGAGTGGTGAGGCAGGGGTGAGGCAAACAAAATTGTGTCTAGAGCGTATGTATTAACATAATAATGTATGTATGGACATGTGTCTGTTGCTGTTGTTGAACGGAGATATAAAGCATAGCCACGCAAAATTTCATTTGCAAGCCGACGTATTGGTGACACACTAATACGTCAGCTACTTCGTACAAAGTATGTGTGATGTTGTGTGTTTGGCTGTTTCGTTGCTGTTGATATGGCAAACATGTGGTTATGTGACACACGTATCCGTCAGCTACTTCGGACAAAGTATGTGTGATGTTGTGTGTTTGGTTGTTTCGTTGTTGTTGCTATGGCCAAACAAAGCGAGTCATTTGACGTTCAACATTGCCCGGTGTATACAAAAAAACTGTTATTTTTTATTTTACAATGTAACAGTTACTAATGTGTTCATAGAAATCGAACAGGTACGGTGTAGCAAAAAGGTGTTAACACATCATCCGTGAGTTCGAACATTCATTGAATTTTTATTTTAGTGAGTTTCTTATTTTGGCGATTTTTTTAAAAAAAATTCTTCCATACGAATTGGAGCACTTTATGAAAATCCTTTAGAAACCCACAAAAATTTGTTATGTTTTCGATTCGACGCACCGTTTCCGAGATATAGAAATTTTTTCATATTTTCCATCAAAACTGAGGATGGGTTACCCTGGGTAACCCAATACCCATAGTCGTGGGTAACTACCCATTATTTTCCCCATTACCCTGACGGTAATGGGTAATCGTGATGGGTAAATCCTCATTGTCGTGGGTAGCTACCCATTATTTTCCCCATTACCTTGTGGCTTATATAAGTAGAAAGCTCATTGGTTGTGAGAAGCTTTTTGGTCTTTTTAATTCGTCCTAACGAGCCATTTTGTAAAAAAAAATATGAATCGATTTCGTGGCTGGTTTAGAAGTAACATGAAGGTCAGAATATGGACCGGGTAATTGCTACAAAAACGTAATAAATATGACGACACTGGAGTCATTTATTCGCCTTAGTTTTATGTGGAATAATGATAAAAAACAAAGAATAGGTAATGCCATAAAGAAAAGCAAAACGATACGGGACTTAATTCGTTTTCAACCTACCATAAAAAGAAACCCAAACCTTAGGGACAAATGTACAGAGTGCGCGTGATTTAATGTGGTTCTCGACGTGAAGTCCTTAACCACAGGTGAGCACCGCCCCACCAAGAACATGTTTGATACGACGGTTAGCGCCGCCCGTGAGATATCCGTGCTACCCCACATAGAGGGGCAGCCAAGAGATCAGGAATAGGAAGCCTTACACCATTGGTATACACGATTACGTGGGAGAACAAACGCCCCGTATTCGCATATCCGCCAGCGCGACTTCTTTCTTACGTCCACGAGCTACCAATTGAGCAAACTCTCTGTACATGAGCTACTCCTCCTTGGTAAAGAGTGAGGTACTATCCAAACCTCTTCCGTGATAAGGGCCACGGATCCCATATTTCGAGGATATGCACCTGCCTAGCATACTTCGTTACAAGTAACTGATATACAAGGCAACTACATAGCCTCTACCGGCGATTTTGGTGGCAACCACAGCCAGCACGATCTCCCACAAGGGGGCCAACACCACCCGTGCTACCAGATAGGCATACTCTCTGGTCCGAGTTTCGCAGTGAAGCTGCTTCCAGTTTTTACTTTGTACTAAGTAGAGGACTGGTCACCCCCGGCGACAAAAGCATCAATCGTGAAACAATTATACAATATCAACACCAACAACAACATCACGTGACATTGCCATTTAAATGCTAAAAATTGCAATTTAAACGGTCTAATAACTACAGTCAGACGGCTGCAGCTTTCTCACCGTGGGAGCAAGGCTGTTTCCACCTCTTCCGGTCAATAACAGCGACCGGCAGCCAATCTTCAGGCTTCGCCCGATGATGCCCCCGTGGGTCACAACAACAAGACACAAACTGAAAGGGCACGAGTTCGAGACCTTCCACGTGTCAATGCCAAACAGCACACGGTACCAGAAACAGGCCTCTGGTCAGACCTCGCGGCTAATCCACTTCCAAATTCGACTCCGACGAAGTCCGGCACTGGCAATCCCTGTGTTCGCAGGGTTCAGCAGTACCGACAACGAGATCCTAAACGGCTGAATAACTAGCTTGAAAAAGCCAGGATCACGAAAAACGTTTAACCACTACAAAAGGGAGACACCGATAGAGACCAGTGAAACCCACAACAACAACTAAACCGTCCTAGCGCGCCGACTCGCGAAAACACGAGAGGCAAACCGCGTTGCCACACACAACGCATCCGGAGACAGAAGCATACTACTCACACACCACTCACCACCGGATCTGGTGACAACCATGCCGACTAAATCCCTAAAAGCCCCGTAAAGGGGACACTCACACAAAACATGGAGCCAATCTTCGATTGGCGCTTCGCAATCACACGACTCCCGATCCGCAATTCTCATTCTGTGCAAGAATGCATTCAAAAATCAGGTATTCCGGGCGTTATTTGAATTTTACTTAAAACTCTGGATCTGGTGACACCCATGCCGACTAAATCCCTAAAAGCCCCGTAAAGGGGACACTCACACAAAACATGGAGCCAATCTTCGCTTGGCGCTTCGCAATCACACGACTCCCGATCCGCAATTCTCATTCTGTGCAAGAATGCATTCAAAAATCAGGTATTCCGGGCGTTATTTGAATTTTACTTAAAACTCGGCCAATAACCATGATTTTCTTAGTTTGTAAGTCAACATTTTTGAAGCAAAATGTCCAAACTTTAATTGTAAAGCGTCCGCCAAATAACTTTTTTTTTTGAAAATGCTATAAAAAAAAGTACAGAATATTTTCTCAAATTTCTTTTTTTATTTGAAAGTAAAATCCTTCCGGTTAATAATGGAAAATAATTTCATTCAAATGGCTGCCTCGGCTGGCCATGCAGTAGCCGACACGATCGGTCCAATTTTTAAGCACATTATCGATTGTGTGCAGCTGTATTTCCCCAATGGCTTCACGAATATTGTCCTTTAAAACGTCAAGTGTCTCTGGCTTGTCGGCGTAACACTTATCTTTGAGGTCACACCACAAATAATAGTCCAACGGTGTCAAATCGCAGCTCCGAGGTGGCCAAACGACATCAGCTCTGCGGCTGATAATGCGATCTTCAAAAACAGGGCGCAAAACATCGAGTGTAGCTTCGGCTGTGTGGCACGTAGCGCCATCCTGTTGGAACCAAATGTTGTGAACAAAAATTCGTTCAACATGGCCTGTTAACTAACGTCATTGACTGTAACGGCCACTCATTGCTCATTTTCGAAGAAAAATGGCCCAATTATGCCTCTGGACCAAAATCCGCACCAAACAGTGACTCGTTTTGGGTGCATAGGCTTTTCAATGTATGCGTGCGGGTTTTCTGTGCCCCAAATGCGATAATTTTGCTTGTTTCCATACCCGCCAAGATCAAAATGAGCTTCATCTGAAAAGATGATTTTTTTTGGCAAAATCGGCATCTTCTGTAAGTCGATCGCAGGCCCATTTTTCCCATATTTCCCAGCGTTGTTCAAGCGTATACACAACCATATTCGTCCAGCGGAAGGATAAAACTAATTATCTGTCAAATCAGACATGAGCTAAGTGTTACCATTCACGAAATAAGCACTAGTTGAAAAAAAAAACGTTAGATGGCGGACCCGTTACATACCATGTAGAGATCGGAAAGAGCTTCTCACAATCATCCCACGCTGGGTCTCATACAATGTTATCACCTATAGTGCAATTTCTCCGCATCTTAAAGCAGAAGCAACATGTGCAAAATTACCAGCAGCAAAAATCACATACCACTCGAAAGTCGATTAGTTAATGTCAATACCAACGGATTTAAGGTAAAATTGATGTCGACATTTGCGATTTTTTGAAAATGTTTCGTCGCGTTCTGCTCACAAAATACTTTACTTCCATTGCAAGTAAAACACATTTATTTTATTATTTAAATTTCTGTTTTAAACTTGTTACATGACTTTTGTTATTTGTCGCAAAAGTAAATTAGGAATATTTCGTCGTAAACAAAAGTTCACCTACAACAAAGGAAATGACTATTTTTAAAATTCTGAAGAAATTCTTGTCATTTTGGCATGAAAATTTTAAAGAAATGTATAAAAATCATAGAAAATTCTAAAAGTAGTAGGTCCGGGAAAATAGATATGTATTCTTCAGTACCTTATTAATAAAGTGTAAGATGTTTATGCAAGAATTTTATATAACTTTCTCCAATTTCAATGCAATTGTACTCCTTTCAAGGAATTTCATTCTATAAAAATTGAGGAAATTTATTCCCACATATTTGAAGTTTATAGTACGATACACTATTTAAGTGCATTCTGATTAACCCCCATTTTCACCAGCACAAGTTATCTAAGCTAACTAAAGGTTGTAATTGTCAGTTTGCATAGAATTTAAAAGTTATAGCTGTAAGTTCGCTCTAGATAAATACATATTGTGATAATGGCCTCAGTGAATTTTCCTCCGATTAAGTTCAAATTCCTAATTTTAAGTACAAATTGTGTAAATTGTTGGAACTAAATTTGAGGAATTTTTTAACTCCAATTTTGGAAAAAAATTTCTTTTTCTAACGAAACGTATCAGAGAGTAGCATTTGCGTTGTCCATGTTGTGAAAGAGATTAAAAATAACCCATGAAGAAATGTAAAGAAGATCGTCAATCGAGGCTCTGCATCGGTTATCCAAACAAGAGTTTTAAAATAACGGGACCTGTTCCTTAGATTGTCCTAAGTGAATATAGCAATTTAATGTATTCGTTTATCAGGAACATTTATCGCATATTAATGTTTAGCGTCATATAAGCCCTATTGTAAATCAGATAGTTTATGGCATTTGGATTGTTTAAATGTAACAGTCGGCGTTGGAATGGTAAGCAAGTTTTGAAAAAATACATTAATATACGTTACCTTAGAGTTCTGTAAGGGACTTCATCGAAATACAATACATTCTTTACAAGAAATACGAAATACTGGTACACATTCTCTCCCAGTTGGAAATTTCTTAAAGTCATAATCAGTCACTAAGATGTGGCATGTCAGAGTCCCTGCTGACTTGCCGGTCCGCTCCCATACAAAAGGCTTCATGACACACCCCATGACATTTTCATACATTTGGAAAAAAGCCAGCAGGAATCTTCCGCAGTTTGTCGTCCTTATGTAGTTATTCATGATTGTGTCACTTTGCCAAGACGTCTAAAAATGTGGCGATCGTTAGTCATACTCTATATACATCATTATATTTGAAATTTTGTAATGACCCCTATTCCCCCTATAAATATTCCATTTTACATTTTGTATTTGCCCATTTCTTTCTCATTTCCACCCCTCAAAATATATCTTGGTTTGTTTTGTGATGACTCCAAAAATATTTCGTGTCTAGCATTAAGATCCCGTGAGTTGGGCCTTTTTAAAAAGGTAATTGTTGTTAGTTTTTGAAAGAAATTTGTACTTTAGCTAAATACAATGTAAATATATGTATACAATATTAGTATCATATAAACAGTGTATAAAACATGTCAAATAATGTCGTGACACATCCTTTTCTCAGGGATATTTTGCAGAAAAAACCCCATTTTTAAGTTTGTAGTACAGAGGATTTTCGGATTTAAATGTCAGATTTGACTAATTGTAAATATTCAAAATATGGTCCAGCTCACTTCCGAAATGCATTACAAAATAAAAACAGTATATCTATATAGCAATAATGTCCTTGTCAAAAGAAAATGTTTGATACCCACTTTGCGCTGTTTAGAACTTAATGTTCCCACGGTATTGTGCTTTTTGTAAAACGCGAACTAGTGCGAAATTCGAAAAAAACTGAAACACGTATTTGCTTAAATCAACTACGGGTCAAAATATGTGAATCCAACATTTAAATCAGAAAACCTCTGTACTAAAAATTTAGAAATTCTATTTTTTGCAGAATATCCCTGAAAAAAGGAAGTGTTAGGACATACTTTGGCACGTTTTATGTACCGCTGGATGCGCCTTAAATAAGTCTGTCATATGGCACCAATATTGTATACATTGTCCATAGCTAAAGGACAAAATTCTTTGAAAAACTAAACAAAATATCTTTTTTCAAAATGGACCAGCACACGGGATTTTAATGCTAGACCCGAAATATTTTTGGAATCATCATAAAACACACCAAGGTACATTTTGAGGGGTAGACAAAATTAACTTTTTTTGCGAGTCGGCCTAATGTATATGTATGTATGTACTACACTCAGGTTCACTTATTTAAAGGCACTAAAAATTCCATATTCAGCAGCCTGTATCTTTTGCAATTTGTAACCGATTGCAGAATTTTAAAATGGAAATGGAAGCTAGACATATTGAGATATAAAAAAAATCAGGACAATAGTGGTTTCTTAACTAAAGAACTTTTTTTGAGCAAATTCACTTGAATAAATGCATTTAATTATTTTTTTTTTATTTTTAAATTAAGCGATGATTTTTTTTTATTTGTTTATTACAATTTATTACATCTTAATCATTTTACGAGTCAAAATGGCAAAACAAAAAAGTCTATCAAAAAAACTAAAATCAGTATTTACCGTTCTGAAGGATATTCTAACCGCGCAATAGCTAAAAACAATGGACGGAGCCCAACAGTTGTCGACAATTATATCAAGCACCCCGAGGGGTATGGACAACATTTTAAAGGAAGAGTTTCATTGTCTTTATCTGAGAAAAGAAAATTCATCAGAATTGCTTCTAATTCTGCCTTATCCTTGTCAAAAATATGAGCTCAAGCTGGAGTGGTAGCGAGCAAGACATCAGTACGCAGAGTAATTAGGAGCTGTGAGTATCTTAAATACCTGAAATTACAAAAAAAGCCGCCACTTAATGCTCCTCGTAAGGAACAGCGGCTTCAATTAGCAAGAGACTGCATGGTATGGGATGTGCAGCCAAGAGGTCATGTAAATGACTGGAGAACCTTTGTATTTACGGATGAGAATAAGTCTAATTTGGATGGGCCTGATGGCTACAACGATTATTGCCATGATCTGCACAAAGAAAAGCGTTTTTTAAACCGACATCACAGCCGAGGGGGCGGCGTTATGATGTGGGGTGCTATTGCGTACTATGGCACCATCGACCTTGAATTTCAAAGTGCAAAAATGACTGGTGCAAGCTATAAAACGTTATTGGAATCGGCTTTTTCGAAGTTCAGTGAACAATTTGATCCCATATCTTGGATATTGCAACAGAATAAAGCCCCTGTACACAACGGCAGAGTAGTAAAGCCAAAATGTTAATATTCTTGACTGGCCACGCTATTCGCTAGATCTAAACATTATCGAAAATGTCTGGGGTTGGTTATCTCGTAAGGTCTATGAAGGAGGTAGGCAATTTGATGACAAGCAGCCACTAATTCAGGCCATTTAGGATGCTTGGAATCAAATTTCGTTGGATTACATAAATCTCTCAATGAAAACCCGTATATTTGAAGTTATTAAAAACAAAGGCGGTTGTACCCATTACTAATAGTTCTGTTTTTCTTTAAAATTAGGTAAAGTAAGTGCCTTTATTCAAGTGAACGAAAAAAATAGCACATGTTTGGACTTTTTCATATAAATTGCTCAAAAAAAGTTCTTAAGTTAAGAAACCACTATTGTCATGATTTTGTCATATCTCAAGATGTCTAACTTCCATTTCCATTTTAAAATTCTGCAACGTTTAAATAAGTGAACCGGCGTGTATCACTAATTCTTTACGTTTGAAAAATGTAATTTTATTTCTGACAAAATCTACAATATACGATAATCAAATAAATCCCAGTGCACTGTTGGAAGTGTGGATAACATTAGTATCTTTTAATTATCATACACCCCCTCTACCCTTCCTTTCTTCCAGTTATTACAAATCATCGACTCCCTCGACAGCTTAAAATCCATTTATTGATATGATCTACCATTTTGGAACATTATTTCAGTTTGAATTATCTAAATGGTTAAGGAGGCCGAAGGAAAAGGAAGAACAAAAAACACCGGTACGATAAATATACATAAGTGTAACCATGTGCGTGTGAGTGTGTGGGAGCGTGCGTATGTAATCGAAATTTAATGACCCCCATTCATAAGGTTCTCCAATGTTGTGTTGCAATATTACACTGTGATAACATGCGATGTTACTGTTGATGTTCCTGACTGCTGTAACTGATGCTGTGTGTTACGTGGGTTGTCTGTCATGAGCATATGCATGTACACACATACATATGTACATATGTGTGGGTTCATATTCATACATGGCTTTGTTGTTGCTGTTGTCATTTTAATTTCTCATTTTTTTGTCGGTTCATCACGACCGCCGTTACAATTTATGACAAAACACAACAACAGGAAGTTACTGCCGTCACAGAGTGAAAAAAAAACAATACACACTAGTAAAGCAACAACAATGTAAAGTGGGTAAGTGCATTGTGAGACACAATGAGTGTGTGCGTATGTATGTTGGTGTGTGTGTGTGTGTGTCAAACCAACAACACATTTTCGAATGCAAACATTTACCCTCGCACGAGTAACCAGCATTTACTCCGCTACACACACATACACACACCCCCGCCACCACCACCTAGAACAGATGCACTGAGAAGTGCTACAGATTTCTACTACTGACCTAGACAACGAGAATGAAAACGACAACAACAACACCAACTACGTTAACGATGGCGACGACAACGACGACTACGACGAGCACGATGAGAAACAAGTGCCTTTTTGCTCAACGCTTTCGTTTTTATCCAAAACATACGCACACACACACACGAGCACAAACACTCTTGCTCGCCCGCTCTCTTTCGTTGTACTCAGGAAACACTCGCAACAAAAACGGCCCCTATAAAACAAGTGCAAAATTCTTGCTGTTAAATTACGGAAAATCTTTGCGGTAAAACTTTTATTCAATGTTTACTCTTCGCTCCTTGGCAATAGAATGAAACAATACTCACTTGAAAAACGACGCGACAAGTCTTGTTTCCGTTTCCACTTAGATTCTTCCCCCACAAATAAAACACGAAACGATACGAAATGATATGTGAAACATTCCTCTGCAAGTTTCCTAGTGTTTGACATGCGCTGACTGTTATTAACATGAACTACTCCGAAACAGAAAGGTGGTGAATAACTTGGCTGGTGAGGTACGAAATGGATGTGGGTAGAATGTTAACACCATGTGTAAATGTTAGACATTAGACTAATACATTTAAGTGCTATGTAACTGTAGAAAAACAAATAGTGCTGAACGGGCTGTTGCTCTGACTGTTTACGATTGCGATGATGGTGATGAAATTATAGCGATTAGGTTGTACAACTACAATGACAAATACATTTTTTCTATAAGATTTGATTACCTGTAGGGGCATATCCTGCAATTTGTAATCGATTACAGAAATTTAAAATGGAAATGGAAGACAGACATCTTCAGATATAAAACAAATCATGACAATAGTAGTTTCTTAATTAAAGAACTTTTTTTGAGCAATTTATAAAAAAAAGTCCAATACTGTGCTATTTTTTTTTTGGTTCACTTGAATAAAGGCACTATAATTAGGCACTTAATGAAAAACAGTTATTCTTTTTCTTTTTTAATTTATTTTACTTTATTTAAGAACTATTAGTAATGGATACAACCCCCTTTATTTTTAATAACGTCAAATATACGGGTTTTCATTGTGAGATAAAGAGAATTCATGTAATCCAACGAAATATGATTCCAAGCATCCTTAATGGCCTGAATTAGTGACTGATTGTTATCAAATTCTATACCTCCTTCATAGACCTTACGAGATAACCAACCCCAGACATTTTCGATAATGTTTAGATCTAGCGAATAGCGTGGCCAGTCAAGAATATTAACATTTTGGCTGGCAATGAACTCCTTTACTACTCTGCCGTTGTGTACAGGGGCTTTATTCTGTTGCAATATCCAAGATATGGGATCAAATAGTTCACTGAACATCGGAAAAGCCGATTCCAAGGACGTTTTATAGCTTGCACCAGTCATTTTAGCACTTTGAAAGATCGATGGTGCCATAGTACGTAAAAGCACTCCACACCACTCCGCCGCCCTCTCGGCTGTGATGTCGATTCAAAAAACGCTTTTCTTTGCGCAGATCATGGAAATAATATTTGTAGCCATCAGGCCCATCCAAATTAAACTTCTTCTCATCCGTAAATACAACGGGTCTCCAGCCATTTACATGACCTCTTGGAAGCCGCTTTTCCTTACGAGGAGCATTAAGTGGGGTTTTTTTGTAATTTCAGGTATTTAAGATACTCACGGCTCTTAATTACTCTGCGTACTGATGACTTGCTCGCTTCCACTCCAGCTTGAGCTCTTATCGTTGACAAGGATAAGGCAGAATTAGAAGTAATTCTGATAAATTTTCATTTCTCATACGTAGATAAAGACAATGAAACCCTTCCTTTAAAATTTGTTCCACACCCCTCGGGGTGCTTTATATAGCTTACAAGTTGCTAGGGGTATGCCAACACTTTCCAATTGCTGTAGAACTTATAAGGTAGTTCCTAGTCTGACCAGCTCATCTGCTCTGCAGTTCCCCTAGAATCCACATGAGGTAAATATCGTGCTTCTCGGCCAGCTTGTTAAGAGATCTTCGGCAATTCTGATGAGGTACTGAATTGCTGTTAAGGAAGACATTGACCACAATAACTGCGCCGATTACTAACCCTCAGTCAGTTGGTCACTTCTGTATTAGCCAAAATTTCCGCCTAAAGTATGCTACAATGGTCTGGTAGTCTACGTGAAAGGAACAAGAGCAAGTTCCCTAGAGAAGACCCCGTTGCCTACCTCATCATTCACTATCGACCCATCCGTGTGAAAGTTCAAATATATCTCTATAGCAGGAGCACATTTGATCGAGAAATCTCTTGCCGGTATGAGAGTGTGGTATTTCCGATCGAATGGTGGTTCCGCTTTCGAGTAGTCAGCAAAGGCAGGACCGTTGGAAGTACCGTCCAGAACTGTTGTATGACCGACTCCGATCACACCCCATTGTGAGACTTTCGTTGACAAAGTTCAGAGAATGCCAATGGTGTGGTTCTCTGGTACTCCTCGCACAACTACTACCACGGGTTTGGAGGTTATCCTACACCTGTTATAACTAGATTTGCCGGGAAATCAAGTGGCCGCAAATGCGAATATCCTCCTAGCACTTTCTTCGCGATGGTCATGGATCGATTTTGAGGGATCTGTAGCCAATTACAGTAAAAGTCCACTACGTGACACCCACTTCAGCCTTTGAGAGAACTTCTCTAGTCTTATGCTACTTTTTTTTTTTTTTTTTTTTTAATCGAGCGAACCCACCCGCCCCACCGACCGAGAGGGCCACGTCCCCATACCCTGAGGACAGCGTACGCATTATAGACCAGTCTATAACGGGAGAGCAAGGATCATAAGTTCACACGTTACAACCAACTACAGAAATTCTTCACCAGTTGGTATTACACTAACATAAATAAGTATAAAAGTACATCACGAGATATTAATATAACAGACTTCATAATATATAATAATTACGAGCAAAACGAAATCCAAATTATAAATCTGACCAGATAGATAGTAAGGATAAAGTAAATTAAATTTACATATGTATGTTAATGAATATACAGCACTAATGCAATCGGTTCAAATGACAAATTATGCTAGACTTTGTCGTTTCCCAACTACCTGTGAAATCAATAAACTGATATAGCTCATTAAAGTCACGACACATTCTCCCAACTGGATCAAAGGACGCATAATTCGAACGCTGAAACTCGATGTGAATGAGTTTATAGTACCTCGTGGGTCTCAATGGGACATTTATGAAAATCTTAGATAACAGAAATTCAGAACATATACATCCATCAATTATCTTCAAAACTGTAATAGAGTTTATCATGGTACGTCTACTACTAAGAGTCGGCAATCTGATCAATGCTAGTCTACTGCTATACGAAGGAAGATTATGGTTCGGGTTCCATTAAAGGTTTCTCAGACAAAAAATGAGAAACTGTTTCTGGACCGATTCAATCATATTAACATACAAATTGTACTGGGGGTCCCAAACAACTGATCCATATTCGAGAATAGGGCGGACTAGTGAAGTAAAAAGATTTTTCCTAACGTAGGGATCTGAAAATTCCTTTGCCCAACGTTTAATAAAGTTCAGAACGCGATAAGCCTTGTTTACCATCGTAATTATGTGGGAGTTGAAATTCAATTCTCTGTCCAAGAGAACACCAAGATCAACAAATGAATCCACCGATTCAAGAACATTGCCACCTAAAATGTATTTTGCCGAAAATAATGATGACCTAGAGAACAGCATATGCTTACATTTCGTAAAATTAAGCTCCATCAAATTGGTTTCGCACCACGTCTGGAAAGTAGACAAATCCCTCTGAAGTAAAGTATATTGACAAGGATCCTTGTAAGAAAAATAGATCTTCACGTCATCAGCGTACATTAACAACTCAGAGTGCATTATGGAGGCGGGTAAGTCGTTAATGAATAACAAAAATAGAACCGGCCCAAGATGACTGCCCTGAGGCACCCCAGATGACACAAAAATAGATCTTGAGAATGATCGACCAAATGATACCATCTGTTCTCTGTTCATTAAGTAAGAACTAATCCAATTCAGCATGTTACAATTAAAACCCATTGCCCCTAGTTTATATAATAACAAATTGTGGTTAACTTTATCAAAAGCCTTACTAAAATCGGTAAAAATCACATCAGTTTGATCTCCATTAATAAAGCCGTCAATAATAGAAGCGGAAATCTGAAGCAAATTAGTCACGGTGGAACGACCCTTCCGAAAGCCATGTTGACATGGATCTAAAATAGAGGAAACCTGATGAGAAATTACCTCTGTGACTAACTTCTCAAAAAGTTTAGGAATGGCACTCAATTTTGCAATTCCCCTATAATTTGCAACATTTACTAAACTACCAGATTTGTGGAGAGGGATTATATAAGAGCTCTTCCACTGTGCAGGAAAATGACCGAACTTCAACGAAGCGTTAAATAAGAGAGTCAACGGTAAGCTGAGAGAATTCGAGCAGTATTTCAACATAGAGTCCGGGATACCATCAGGACCAGCTTTATTCGAGGCTTTCAAGCTGATTAAGTTATCTAGCAACCACGAAGAATTTACGACAGGTGTATCAAACGGAATGGTAGAGCGGACAGTGTACGGGTATGATTTGGAAACATCATAGGCTCGGGTGGAATAAATAGATGCGAAAAAATCGGCGAAACAATTAGCAATAGACTCTTCATCTGAATATTCAATACCGTTCATTTTGATCCTACAAGGTGTGGAAGACGAATTACGCTTCAAGTTAACAAATCTAAAGAATGATTTGGGGTTCCGTTTAAAATTAGCCTTCAACCTATCCAAATATAATCTGTAACTCTCTCGAAATTTAGAGTTGTATCTACTCCTAGCAACAATATACCTAGCATAGTCTGCTAGCAGTCCAGATTTTTTATACTTTTTCGAACATCTATTCCTTACATTCTTGAGACTATTTAGGGCCCTTGAGGACCATGGGTGACCAGTATTACCCATTATTGGCCTCTTGGGTACAGACTTAGAAATATAGCCATTAATAATATTATAGAAATCATCCAGGGTGATTCCAAATTCAACAGCATTATCACACTGACATATACTATGCCAGTCGGTATCAAAGATAAGATTATTCAAAAGTATAAAGTTCGCACGCGAAAAGCATAGGCCAACATAGGACGAAGAGCAATTGCAATCAACCTGCATGGTATCATATGTACAATTAGTTCCCAGCGTTGGATGGTAACTATCCTCCGGAGAAATTAACGGATCAATTCGAGAAATATCAAAGTTGTTAGAATCATCCACTAAAACTAGATCAAGGACTCGATGCATAGAATTGGGAATGTCGTTCAATTGAATCAACCCAAGTTCGGAAATATGCGTAACAAAATCAGATGACCAATCACATGGTGTCAATGGAGTTAGAGAATTAGTATCGGGTAAAGACACCCATGTCACAGACGGCAAGTTAAAGTCACCCAATACTAAAATACGGTCCTTTCTACTGGCTAACGCAATAACATTTGCAATAGCGTCAATATGCTCTTGATATACCTCAACGCATGAAGATGGCGGAATATAAGAACACGTGACAAACAATTTCAAATCGCCTAAATTAATGGGTGAGCTGTCTTGGGAGGAACTCACAGTCTCTCTAACCCAATCTCCTTCATAATAAGCTTATAAGTTGCTAGGGGCATGCCTACATGTTCCAGTTGCTGTAGAATTTCTTAGGTAGTTCGTAGTCTGGCCAGCTCATCTGCTCTGCACTCTCCCTAGAATCCATATGAAGTAAATAGCATACTGCTGGGCCTGCTCGTTAAGTGATCTGCGGCAATCCTGATGAAGACATTGACCACAATGACTGGTGGACTACTATCCCTCATTCAGTCGGTCACTTCTGTATTAGTCAAAATTTCCGGCTACGGCTACAACATGCTACAATGATCTGGTAGTCTACGAGAAAGGGACAAGAGCAAGTTCCCTAGAGAAGACCCCGCTGCCTACCTCATCATTCACTATCGACCCATCCGTGTGAAAGTTCAAATATATCTCTACAGCAGGAGCACATTTGATCGAGAAATCTCTTGCCGGTATGAGAGTGTGATATTTCCGATCGAATGGCGGTTCCGCTTTCGAGTAGTCATCCGTTGGGAGTACCTTACAGAACTGTTGTATGACCGACTCCGATCACACCCCTTTGTGAGACTTTCGTTAACCTGATGGCAGACGTGGAAGCAATCTGGATGCTTAATATGTTCAGCGGCAACAAATACAATATTATATTCAGTAGATCAGTGGGAATGGTGCGCAGATCACTCGTGGTAGTAGTGCGCAGAGCACCAACATCGTCGCCATTCTCTCAACCCTAGTCAGTAGTCGTCAATAGGAGGGTTTCTCAAGCACCTGCCACCACACGATAACCCCATACAACATTAGCAGTCTCATCACCGCAGTATAGATCCACTGAACAGTCCTCGGAGAAAGCCCTCATTTACAACCTATGGCCCTTTTGCAGGTGTGAACACGATGGGAAAAATGCTCCCTGCAACATATTGCAGAAACTATGTATATGTTTGCAAGCATTGTTTTCATGAATTGAAAATGTCCTGCTTTTTTGTTTCTTTCCTATCTGTCCCTTTTTTGTTAACACCAGTCTACAACAAACAAAGCCACATTTGTACCACAAAAATATATATTATAACCCATTAATCATTGTGTCTCCAACATCTAATATTGAAGAGCAAACACAATGCGTTTGGACACAAGAATAGTATATTTTCGAGAAGTTAGAAGCACGTTATATTTGCATCCGATCAACAAAAACGACAGATTTTTCAGCGTGTAGGGCTAACTACCACTTTTTCGCAATATCCACTATGTTGGGTCTGAATCTAAGATTACTGTCCAAATGAACACCCAGGTATCTGGCACACTCTGTGGCCGTCGATGGTACAATGGTTAGTGTACGAGGCTCTTGTACATGAGAACGTGGGTTCGATTCCTGCTCCTGGTGTCAACGACTAGAGAAACCTCTCGACTTGGTCCGCACTTGAACGTTGACAACCGATTTAATTTTGAAGTGGTAGATGCTTTTGTCTACCTTGGATCCGCCGTGAACAAGGACAACAACGTCAGCCTGGAGATGCTATTTTGGGCTCTGCATGCAGTTTAGTTTTCGGGAGTTTCGAGAGAGTTTGGGAGTTTTCAAGAGCAAAATTCTCCTTAAAATATATGGTCCTGTTATAGAAAACGGCGAGTACCGACGTAGCTGGAACGCAGACCTATATAATATACATTCTGACGGGGACAGGCGAATCAAATTAGGTCAATTGCGTAGGCTAGGCCATGTTATCAGAATGAATGAAGATGAGCCAGCGCGAAAGGTTTTCGGTAACGTACACGATGGAAGCAGGAAAAGAGGACGACCAAGACTTCGCTGGAAAGACCAGGCAGAAGAATCCCTCCGTATCTTTGGTGTTACCAACTGGCGAGAAAAGGTGAAGGATAGAGCCAGTTAGAAGAATATGTTGAAATTTGTTCAATTTGTTTGTTTAATTAATATGTGTAAGGCCTTGGACCTCATGAGGTTGTAAAATAGTTAATAAAAGTAAAGTAACTACCTATTATTTTCCCCATTACCCTGTGGGTAATGAGTTATAGTGATTGGAAGTTCCCAATTTTGCTACACATTATTTTCCCCATAACCTGTGTGTAATGGGTAAACGTCATTGCCCCACGGCAATGTGTTTGGGTTACACATGGTGGGTTAAATACAAACTCTGCATAAAGCTATTGCCACGATGTCCGCATAAGCAACAATTTTCGCAGCCACATTTTCGAGAGTGACCAGCATTTTATGCAGCGCAGGGTTCCACAGAAGTGGAGACAAGACACCTCCTTGAGGTGTGCCTCTGTTAATATAGCTCGTAGAGGTCGAGGTGCCCAATTCGGCTGCGACACGTCTCGTGATGAGGAATTGGTACATATGATCTACGTTCACGCTGAGTAAGGCAAGGCCGGTACACAGTGGTTTAGCGTTATACTTACTGCCAAGTTGTGGCCGGCTGTAACCACTTTGCCTCAGACGCTGGACAGGGTGAATCTCTCAGTCATGGATTCTCTTCCCCCCTCCTCTCATCTGCCGTTGACCAGTAGCATTAGGTTAACCGCCTTCTAAGGCAAGAAGAGGAATATATGCCGTTCAGTTCTTGGGTACCTGCATAAATTACTATATGCCAGAAGGAATCGCATTAGCAAACGCGATATGATCTTTAGTTGACGCAGCTAGTCTTTGTCAGAGTGGCCATACTTAAGACCCCACAGTGGGACAAAATAGTTACCTCTGATGTCATGTAAGTTTTGTGAAGGATGAACCGATCATTAGAGACGGACAATTGCAGAGGCGATGGTCCTCTTCTGCGTCTTCGCAGGCACGGCAGTGGTCAACTTCAGACGTCTTGCGTGATTACCGATTGGCCAGTGCGCGGTCAGCACAACAATTAGCCTTGATATGTTCCCCCGACAAAATTAATGGTTTCAACGAGCATGGTATCCACGCGATTAGACCAAAGCGTGAAGGTTGATAACCGTTATAATTTCGAGGTGGTGGACGAATTTATATACCTCGGATTTGCCGTAAACAAAAACAACAACGTCAGCATTGGGATCGAGCGGAGAATTATGCTTGCAATATATGTTATTTTGGGCTAAGCAAGCACTTTAGATATAAAACCCTCTCTCGAGTAACAAAAGTCCAACTATACCAGACTGTCATACAACCTGTCTTGCTTTATGGCGTAGACTCCTGGGTGCTGGATCCTGGGGCGCAAGCAGATGAAACATTTGTAGGAGTCTTCGAGAGAAAAATGCTCCGAAAAATGTATGGCCCTATAGTGCACAACGGCGAGTATAGGCGACGCATGAACCATGAGCTGTATGAGCTTTATCCTGACATTGACATAGTTAAGCGGATCAAAAGAACACGATTGCGCTGGCTAGGCCATGTTAGTAGAATGGATGAAGGCCAAACAGCACGAAGGGTTTTCGAAATAGAAGGACCAAGACTCCGCGTCTAGAGGGATCAGGATGACGAATCCCTGCGTATACTTGGTATTGCCAACTGTGGAGATAAGGCAGAAGATCGAACCGGTTGGTGAAACATTTTATCTTCGTTTTGTAAGGTCCCTGACTCCTCGGGGTTGTTCGTGACCGGGTAAGTAAGTAAGCATGTTCCCTCGATTATGGCTAATCAGGGAGTTAGTACGGTGAATGTTATATTCTGGCCATGTGTTTTTGGATATGCGGGACGTTTCCGTCCTATCCCATCTCGCCTCTGCTCGTTCAAGGTAATGCAGGAAAATACCTCTTTTTTACCGACCCTATTGGCGTTACGACTGGCACTATATGGAGTTCGGTGAAAGAGGTAGCCTTCCCTGACTAGTTCGTCTGCCCTTTCGTTCTCTAGCAGACTCTTGTGGCCTGGTATCCCAGTAAGAACCCCACTCTCCAGTCGACGTAGCTCGACAAGTTTTTTTCCTACATTCACTAACGGGTGCAGATGCAGTAAAAAAAATAAATGGTTTCCCATTACATCCCATGAAGGAATTCGAGAGAGAGAGTTTTTCACAACCAGTGAGCTGTGCTCTTTCTAGTTTTATACTCACTGATTGGGACCTACAATTTTACACCGGTTCCGAACGTTATTTTTGAGAAGCATTTTGATGGCTAAATACTCGATAGTGTCGCCGTCACTATGCGAGGTGACAGCCGTCGAAAGAAATTTTTAAGGTGGTAAGAGCAGGGATCGAACCCAGGATCTCAAGTACAAGAGGGGCGCACACTACCCATTGCACCACCGAGATGCAGTGTTGTTAGATTTAAGTGATAGGACAGCCGCCTGGCTCTACAAATATTCCAACGCGCTTTGTTCTCCGTTGTAGTATAAGTTCGGCGCAGGCTTCCATGATGGTCAGTACCTCCTTTTGGAAAACGCTGCACTTGTCTGGGAGTTTGAATGGTAGACACCCGAGCCGGTTCCACATTCCATTTTGAATCCGTCCGTAAATACTTTGGTGTTGAAACCTGTTAGTGGTTCCCCTTTATCCCACACTATTCTTCTGGGAAACCTGACATCGAACAGGTTATCGACCGTCAGTGAGGGGATGCAGTAGTTGCCTTGTGGTCAGTCAGTGGTTCCCTTTCATACCACTCTATTCTTCTGAGAAACCTGACATAAAATAGGTTATCGAACGTCAATGATAGGGTGCAGTAATCGGTGGTTATATTGAGTTCTCTTGGGATTATCTGTAGTATTCTCACTTGTCCATATGCGTTGTTCTTCCAGATTCCAAGAGCATTTAGTCGGGTGGCACTCCAGGCTACAGTAGCTGTCATTTGAAGGTCAATTGATATAATATGAAGCATTGCATTAAGGACTTCAGCTGGACACATCCTCATTGCCCCTGTTATGCTGATGCAAGCTGATCTCTGTACTCTATACAACCACTGGAGACGCTGAGCAATTAAAAAAGTAGGAAATTAATATCAAGTTCAAAAGGAAATTTATATTCAAATGTAATTAATTATTTATAATGACTGTCAGTTAGTAATACAGATGCATATATATTAATCTTTTTTTATAGGTTAATGAAAACAGCTGAAAATACATGTACATACATACATACATATATACAACACGAAAATCATATATTCAAATAAATCTGCCCACATGCAAAAATAAAAATTTAACAGACAAATGACCACAGAAAGTATCTACATAATAATTGATGGGACTTCAACCGCTAAAATGTTTCACATGTTTAGTCCTTCCCCTCCATTGGCCTGACTTATCAGAAATTTAACCGATTTTCAACACTCGTTGCACACACATAAATACCCTGGACTTATCTATTATCAAACGCCCTAAAATCTATTTTAAATTTTTGTTTTTTTCTGTTTTTTTCTTCCCAAAAAATGGAAATATACAAAAATACCAAGTGGTGAAATCAATCATTGTCAGATTTTATAAATCACGGTCAGATGATGAAAAGCGTCCGAGATTTTTATTTTACTTTTTGTTGTTGTTGTTGTATGTTGTTTTTTGTTCTATTGAAAATCCGCCTAAACACTCTGAGTGGGTTGTTTGTATTAATTTCCTGGGGAAAAAGGACTTTGTATTTGAAAATCCAAAAGTGAAATGACGATTTTTCATTCGTCATTTAATGTTTTGTGCTGCCGTTTACATATTTAACTAGATAACAGATAATAGATGCTACCGCCTCGCACCCTCAATTGCTCTGTCCAGAGGCGAAGGGAAACAGAGAGATGGTGTACACAAACCTTGGGCTTGGATTTAAAAAACGATGAAATATTTAAAAAGTCTATATCTCTTGCAATCACTTTAAATTTTTTCCTTTTTGTTTGTGTTGTGGATGAAGAGTGGGTTTAGTTTGAAACGTGAACTTTAAAATAAAATAATTTCTTTTAAACGATTCCTTGGTTAGTCACAAGGCTGCTGGAACAACTGTTTTATATTAATAAAAATGCATGGGCGGGTTCAAGGTTGGGTTTCAGTATTGGCAAATGTGGTATTATATTGTTAATTTTAGCCCTCGAATGAAAACCAATATACGAATCCTAACGAATGATATTGATAGGTATTCGAATGGGCTTTAATGAAATATTTTTTATTTTGAAATTATTTTTTGTACAGGGTGTCACAAAAGAAAGTTTACTTTTGTTTAGCTGCATACATGGGGCAAATTTATTATATGACAATTATAATTTGTTATTTAATTTGAAATTCCTGTTCAAATGCAAATTCAAAAAACTTTCAATACTATTTACAATTGTACTTATTTTCAAAGCAATTCCTTCATATATGTCTGTTTTGGTTTTCAAATATTTTATACAGTACAGGTTTATGAATTTGAAAGTACTACGAGGCAATACCTATCGAAGCCACATACCTTTACATTTAAAAATATTTTGAAAACAGTATTGCCAGCAGTCAAACAAATTCAAAAATAATTAAGAGCATTCCCATATTTCATTACGATTGGCATCCGATTCCACAACCTGCATTTGCATTCGTTTTTTTAAATGCCATTGCGAACAATGGTGATTCTTTTGCATTTCCATTAGAATAATTAATGCAAATTAAAATCCAATGCAAATTAAAAGAAAACCCCATGTACACTGCCATTCACTTGAATAAGAACAGCACTTTCTCTTTAATTGAATACATATATTTTGAGTAGTATTAGGAGTTTGGAACTCATTTTAATTTTATTTTGTTTATCATTTAATAAGAATTAAGTGAAAAAAATATCAACGTTCTATTTTATTTAATTTAGAAGAAACGGTACTGCAAAGGACAAATTGTACTAAAACATGTTTTTTTTTTGGTCCATTTGAATAAAACAGTAACTGAAATCAAGGAAATTGTGAAAAGTTATGAGATTATTCTACAAAATTTCGTTTGTTTAGTCATACTTACAGTATTTAATAGTGAGTAGAGCCTCCTTTATTTTGTATAACTTCGAAGATTCTTTTTGGTAAGGAGCCGTAAAAGACCTCGATGTAGTTCAATGTAATTTCAGACCAGGCCGTTTTAATTGCCGTTATAAGCGAATCTTTGTCTTCCCGATTCGTACACTCGTCTCACTAGCCATGCCCAAACGTTTTCAATGATATTTAAATTGGGAGAGTATGCGGGCCAGTCCAACAAAGTAACTCCTTGATCATTTATCCACGATTTTATGATCCGTGCTGTATGAATTGGAGCATTTCCGTGTTGGTAGATCCATTCCAATGGTGCAAAAAGATTTTTAAATGACAGGAATGCTTTTTCAAGCACCCTGTTGTAAGACTTTGCGTTCATTTTTGAGCTCAAGAATTGCAGCTCACATATACCATAATAAGATGTGGCACCCCACACCATTACACCACCCTCACGACTATGAAGTCGGTTTAAAAAATGCTCTTCTTTCCTTAAATCGTGAAAGTAGTAATTGTAGCCCTCTGGTCCCTCCAAATTAAATTTCTTTCATACGATAAAACAACAGAATGCCACTTATTAGTCCAGGCCATAGTGTTACTGGCAAATAACAAGCGTGCTTCTTTGCGAACACTAGTTAGAGGTGGTTTTTTCTTAAGTTTCATGCTCTTTAGATGCTTTGCACTTTTTATAACTCGTTTTACAGTCGATACACTTGCATTAATGGACAAATGGGATCTTATTTTCGCTGCCGAGTGATGTGAGTTTGATGCTGCTCTGATTATTGATCTTCTCTCTGTATCCGTGGTAGCTTTTTTGATTCGTCCTTTCATATTTTGCCCGTAGTTGGACTGCTTATTAATAAAGTGGCATACTACGGTTGAGCTTCTACCGATTTTCTCAGCGATTTCTCTGTAGGAAAGCCCTATATCTCGAAAAGTCTTAATTTTCACTTTTCCCGCCAACGACAATGTTTTTCCTCTGCCCATTTTAGCTAAAACTAATGTTGCTGACCACAAAATTGAAATTTACAACCGATCAGTTACACGATTTGAACGCAACTAAATTTAAACCAACTGTTCTTATTCAAGTGAACCAAAAAAAACATCAAAGTGGGCACTGATTTTGAAAAACGTAAATAAGAAAAATAACGGTAGTTTTTATATCTCTTTTTGTCCGCCACATTTGTTTAGAATCATGTACAAGACAAAATAAAAATAGAAATGGTTACCAAATTTTTAACGGTAAACTAAAAAATAATTATTTGTTTACTAAAATGTGTGTTCTTATTCAAGTGAGCGCCAGTGTATGTTTAGCTGACAGCGTGAGCGCATTGAATCTGAGGGGCGCGAGGGTATGCCAGTAGGTAGCCTTACTCTTGGGAATTCAGTCACTACACGCTGAAAAATAACGGCCTCTCTATCATATGCTCCCAAACATATTCTGCAGGAAGCATGTATATGTTTGGAACACACTTCAAACATTAAGATGTTTGCAAGTCCCAAACTCTTACTTACTTATCCGGTCTCGAACAACCCCGGGGTGTCAGAGACCCTACAAAACGAAAATAACATATTTCGCCAACCAGTTCGATCTTTTGCCTTCTCTCTCCAGTTGACAATACCAAGTGTTCGCAGGGATTCGTCAACCTGATCCCTCTAGCGGGGTCTTGGTCTTCCTATTTTTCGCCCTCCTTCGAGTTCGGTTTCGAAAACCCTTCGCGCTGGTTCGTCTTCATCCATTCTACTGGCGGAGAGGTCTTTATCTTTAAAGTGCTTGCTTAACCCAAAATAACATCTATTCGCAAGTACAATTCTCCGCTTGATCTCAAGGCTGGCGTTGTTGTTTTTGTTTACGGCAGATCCGAGGTATATAAAATCGTCCACCACATCGAAATTCTAACGGTTATCAACGTTCACGCTTTGGTCTAATCGCGTGGAGGCCCTGCTCGTTGAAACCATTAATTTGCTCTTGTCCTTATTTACTTTCAGACCCACTTTTCCTGACTCCTTCTCAATTCTCGAAAACACCGCAGTAAATTATCTAACTGTGCGTCCAATGATATCTATATCATCAGTATACGCGAGCAGCATTTGACTTTTGCTGCTGATGGTTTTATTCATATTGACTGCGGCTTTTCTCATAATGATCTCTTCTAAGATGTTGAAGAGTTCGCAAGATAGGGTGTCGCTTTGCCTGAAGTCTCGCTCATATTCAAAAGGTTCTGTAAGATTCTTAAAAACTTAAAGTGCAGATTTGGTGTTCGTCAAGGTCATCCTGCAAAGACGTATGAGTTTTGCAGGACTACCAAGCTCAGACATTGCTTCGTAGAGCTTCTCCCATATCGGACTATCGAAGGCCGCCTTATAATCGATAAATAAATGATAGTTGTCGATTTGTTGTTCGTGGGTCTTCTCCAGGATTTGGCGTAGCGTGAAAATCTGGTCAGTTGTCGATTTTCCAGGCCTAAAGCCACACTGGTATGGTCCAATCAGGTCAGCGATAATTGGTTTTAGTCTTTCGCACATTTTACTTGATAGCAACTTATATGGTATGGATAAAAGGCTTATTCCACGGTAGTTGGCACAGAGACTCGGGTCACCTTTTTTAAATATGGGACATAGTACACTGAGCCTCCAATCGCCAGGCATGCATTCATCTAACCAAATGTTGCTAACGAGCTGATGTATGCGTCTTATCGGCTCATCGCCGCCAGCCTTAATCAGCTCCGCCGGTAATCTGTCAGCTACTGCAGCTTTATTTTTCTAAACCCGGGCAATAGCTGTTCTGACCTCGTCTTGGTGAGGAGGGTAGCAATCGACGTCGTCGTCCATATTGTGATCGACTGTCCCATCGTCATTGGATATCTCAGGTGCAAGTAGCGCGGAGAAATGATCCCTCCATATTCCCAACATGCTCTGCACATCTGCGATAAGATTTCCGTCCTTGCCTTTACAGAAGGGCAGCCCTAAACCATGTTCATTAGTCCCATTTTTGACGTTTTGGTAGAATTTTCGGCATTCGTTCTTCCTTCTGTTTGTCTCAATTTTCTCGCTCGCGCGTTTTCTCTACTGCCGTTTCTTACGCCCAAAGAGACGGTTTACCTCCTTTCTTTTCCCTATACCGCTCAGTCTCAGCTCGCATTGCAATTGACTGAAGCATTGCCATGCGTGCAGCGTCTTTTTCATTATTTGCAGTGCGATGCTCTTCATCGTATCATGGTTTGTTGCGAAGCGGTTTTTCAACATCAAGTACGGTTGTTGCGGCAGTTTTTATAGAGTCGGAAATGAGTTTCCACTGCGCTTCAGGATAGTGATCGGGAGGTGATGGGATCTGTGCCGAAAGTTGTGAGAGCTTCCTTGAGTAGGCTGTAGCTACCTCTGGTAATTGCACCTTTCCGATACCCAGCTTCCTCTGGGTCTGGTTTCATACGATTTTCGCTCTACTTAATCTTGTGCGAACCTTTGGTGCTACCAGGTGGTGATCAGAATCGTTGTTAGCTCCTGTGACCACTCGTATGGTCAGGGGAAACCCAAGTAGCCTTGGGGATGTCTTTATGCTGGAATCTTGTAACACTAATGACCATGTTTTTTGCCGCGGTAAAGTCTCATACCGTTGTCTCATACCGTTGTCGGAACTGTCAGAATCTCCTAGTACAATCTTAAAGTCATGGCCAGGGCAGCGGTCATACGTTTCCTCTAGGAGCTCATAGAATATGTCTTTGGCATCATCATCATCACACAAATTGTGGCTACACGTTCACTCACAGGATTGAAGCTAGAGACTAGATGTGGCGGTCTTTTACCAACTACAAATCCGCAACCAAATTCACGTTTTTTCTCATGGCAACTGTAGTATATGTCGCAGTTTCTTTTTCTTGTCCTGTCCAATTGGATACTTGCACCGGATCTATATAGAGTTCTTACATTCCAAGTGCATATCCGTAAGTCGTGGTCCTTATAACTTTTGCGGGGGTTGTCAATAAATAGGGGTTGTTTATGGTTTCTAATTCGTTCTTGTATTTTTACTGTCATTATGAACGGTGGCGGGAGCTAAACCTAGTCCACCGGGTTTTTGCATTTTACCTACTGCTGGGGTATTTGATTGTAGCCGCCAATTATGGATCAGACTCTCACGAGAATGCAATATGTCGAAACTGGATTTTCTTCTTTTGGTTTCTATCCGCCGTTGACCCATATGTTTGACTCATCCGCCTTCTAAGGACGAAAGAGTATGCCCGATGGTTTGATGAGCTGCAGTGACATCAGTCAGACGTATCAGAGATCGCATAAGCAATCAGGCTGCTCATTCGTTTCGCCTTCTCACTCTAGCTAGATAACTGAGGTTTCCGAAAAAGCCTCCCCAAAGGACTGCCTAATGAAGGAATCATTTCTGGTCACTCCCAAGTGAATGGCTATCAGAAATTTTCCACCACCACGGACAGTCCCAATTCCCAAACTCACTTGTATAAATGTAGACAATATCATGTTTACTAGCAGAAATGTATGCTTTTACGTGGAAACATATGCGTTCGTCATCCCAAACATCCACATACTTACATGGAAGCATTCTCGTGTTTCTACCAAACTCGTATATACTTACGTGGAAACAAATGCGTATTCCCTCCCAAACACAATAATAATTACTGACGAAATATTGTTGGCCGTCGGTGGTGCAATGGTTAGTGTGCGCGGCTCTTGTACATGAGATCCTGGGTTCAAACCCTGCTCTGACCACCTTCAAATTTCTTTCGGCGGCGGTCACCTCGCATAGTGACGGCGACACTATCGAGTATATAGCCATGAAAAAGCTTCTCAAAATACCGTTCGGAATCGGTGTAAAACTGTAGGTCCCAATCAGTGGGTAAAAACTGGAAAGCGCACAGCTCGGTGATTGTGAGAAGTTCTCCCCTGTCCCTTCATGGGATGTAATGGGAAACCATTTTTTTTTATATTGTTTGATTTCCATATATGTATGTATAATTTATTATCGTATAATTAATTGTATCAATATAAATCCACACTTATAAATTATTAATACAAAACATTAAATGATTTAAAACGTCCCGATCTACATTTATTTACATTGAATACATTATATGTTTTTTGTCATGAAATGAGAATCTGCTTCTTCCTTCTTTGTTGTCGCTCACGGTTTTGTCTTCAGAAGGTTTCAACTATGCGTTGGTTATCACTATTCTTTGGTACACTAACAATATAGATATATTCAAATCTAGTTAATGCAAGCCAAGCGTGTATTAATTACTTGTGTTTTTTTATTATACGACTATTTCACAAATGGTCCGCCGTTCCGAATTTCTCAGCAAAGACTCGGACAGACAAAGGCCTTCACGTTGTTACCCTTTCTAGTTTCTTTCCTCAAAATCGTTTCTAATTTTGGTAGCACACATACATGTATACGAAACACATACACGAAAACCAAAGCAACATCACAAACCATTTAACCGTCCGAGCCTTTGTTTATTCTGTTTTCACTAATCAAGCACTTTTGATATCCCCTGTTCCATGAACCATTGACGACTGAATAGATGCAACTAAAATGCAATGTATCAGCCAAAATAAGAAACACTGACTTCATCTGCAATTTCCACGCACATTCAGGAATATTTATGAATCACTGACTGAGAAAATCATGTAAAAATACAGATACGCACTTACAAGATAGACTTTTTCGTTGTCCCTCTTTTATTCTCTTGCTCTCGAGAGAGCTTAAACAGTGAAGCAAACACAACTGTATTTGTATCACAAGCACAGATATATTTGGGTCGCAAACACTTATTTTATAACATATTAATCATTGTGTCTCAAACGTGTTATTTTGAATAGCAAACACATGTGTTTGGATCAGGGTCCGTCATAAAGAGAGCCAGCTTAAAAATGTGTGTGTAGTGGTGAGTGTGTTTTGAGTGCACTGGTAGAAATTTCGTGCTACATATCGTCGACTACTTATTGTTTTGTCGTAAACGCCAATTGCTTGAAACGGAGATTCCAATATTGGCAACTATACCACTATTACCAACTAGCAATTGTTAGGGATATACAAATATCACAGAAATGGTAAGATACATCAAAAATCTGACAACAGATTCGGAAAGAGAACGCACAAACCCCTGTAGATACAATATCAACTCAAAAAAAACATAAATGGCGTATACGACAAAACAATATTCAACTGATGATTTGAATTGTCCTCTTTTGCTCTCAATGCTTGAGAATGGTGGGAAAAGTATTGTTTGATATCATTGATCTTGTGGCTGATAAACCCATTTTCTTGTTTTACATACGATATGTGACGAAAATTGAAATTCTGATAAACTGTGCATCCCTTGCAGCTGGCTGGATGATTTTGTAGGCATGATGGAGTGTCCGGTAGTTTTGAACAGTCGACTGCCATGTGACCTAAAACGCATTTAACACATTCGTATTACAGCATTTCAGTCCGACCTGTGATCAGTAGGGTGTCCCATCAATAAAAATTTTTGTTTTGCTCAAGCTTTATTTGAAAGCTTATAGGGTAAAGTATTTTTGAGATTTTTTTCAGATTTTTCGAAAGTGGTTTATAGGTCGCGTAAGTCGAATTTCCCTCAAAAATCAGGTATTCCGGGCGTTATTTGAATTTTACTTAAAACTCGGTCAATAACCATGATTTTCTTAGTTTGTAAGTCAACAATGTCCAAACTTAAATTGTAAAGGGTCCGCCAAATAACTTTTTTTTTTTGAAAATGCTATAAAAAAAAAAGTACAGAATATTTTCTCAAATTTCTTTTTTTATTTGAAAGTACAATCCTTCCTGTTAATAATGGAAAATAATTTCATTCAAATGGCTGCCTCGGCTGGCCATGCAGTAGCCTACACGATCGGTCCAATTTTTAAGCACATTATCGATTGTGTGCAGCTGTATTTCACCAATGGCTTCACGAATATTGTCCTTTAAAGAGTCAATTGTCTCTGGCTTGTCGGCGTAACACTTATCTTAGAGGGCACCCCACAAATAATAGTCCAACGGTGTCAAATCGCAGCTCCGAGGTGGCCAAACGACATCAGCTCTGAGGCTTATAATGCGATCTTCAAAAACAGGGCGCAATACATCGTGTGTAGCTTCGGCTGTGTGGCACGTAGCGCCGTCCTGTTGAAACCAAATGTTGCCAATATCCTCCTCTTCAATTTTTGTGAACAAAAATCCGATCAACATGGCCCGATAACGGTCGCCATTGACTGTAACGGCCACTCCTTGCTCATTTTCGAAGAAAAATGGCCCAATTATGCCTCTGGACCAAAATCCGCACCAAACAGTGACTCGTTTTGGGTGCATCGACTTTTCAATGTATGCGTGCGGGTTTTCTGTGCCCCAAATGCGACAATTTTGATTGTTTACATACCCGCCAAGATCAAAATGAGCTTCATCTGAAAAGATGATTTTTTTGGCAAAATCTGCATCTTCTGTAAGTAGATCGCAGGCCCATTCTTCCCATATTTCCCAGCGTTGTTCAAGCGTATACACAACCATATTCGTTCAGCGGAAGGATAAAACTAATTATCTATCAAATCAGACATGAGCGAAGTGTTACCATTCACGAAATAAGCACTAGTTAGATGGCGGACCCTTTATATGCATAAAACACCAGTTTTGGCAATGATTTTCCTCAATAAGGTACCACACCACGTATTAAATTTTTTCGTAAATTTTGTAAATAACGCTTTATATCTATATATACACAAATCGAGGTAAAAGGGAAACATAGGAGGAAATTCGGAACTTTGAAGGAACAGTAATAAGACCACAGTGGAAATACCGGACGATGTAGAATGGCTACTATCCCATGGCAAAAAATTTGCATTACCACGGAGAAAAGGAGACTGAACTAAAATACATTGCTGACGGCGGAGGAGTGTATCAGGACCATAACCGGAATGGAAGATCAGGAAATCGCCAGAAACAATTTCACCTCCATAATATAAAGCCATAGGAATAAACATCGTTTGACCCATAGAGATACACATACGCTCCAGGTAATGGACGGAACAGCGAAATTTCTTCCACAAAATAGTAATATCATAATACTAGAGGCGGACAAGGGAAATGTGACTGTGGTTATGGAGAGAACGGACTACGAGAAGATGAATACTATAGTGAACGATATGATGATGTACAGGAGAATAAACAAGGATCCAACAACCACTATACAGGGAGAGAATAATGAATTTGTGGACAAATTATGTGCCAGAAATATAATCACTGAAGCGGGGAAAAGGAAGATGAAAACAGAAGTGGCTACCGCACCCAGAATTTATGGACTTCCTAAAGTACATAAGGATAATTACCCCCTCAGACCCCCTTGTAAGTACATCACCAGTATCTTGAACAGACTAACCGAAAATTCGGCCTACAACGTCAAAAGTTTGAAACAGTTCAAGGAGGCGATCACAAATTTTACAATAGAAAATGATGAGGTAATGGTTTCGTTTGACGTTTTACCACTATTCCCCAGTATAATAAAGGGAAAGTGGAGTGAAATTCGGAAATTTACCAACATGGATGAGGAACTGGTTTTGAAAATATTACGCTTCTGTATACAGGATAGCAGCTATTTTAAGTATAAGGACAAAATTTATCAACAAAATGTCTCCAATAGTGGCCGACATTGTGATGGAGGAGCTGTTGGATAAATGTATTGGAGACTGTGATATTAGACCTAAGATCTTGACTAAATATGTGGACGACCTCTTTGGGATATTTAAGGTAACTGTGGTTAAAACTATACTGACGAAGCTCAATAGTTTTATCGGTAATATAAAATTCTCAATGGAAAAGGAGACTGATGGCAAACTTGGGTACCTAGATACCATGGTTATCAGAAGAAATAACAACGTCATCCTGGACAGGAATCAAAAGCCTACCGCATCAGGCAGATTGGTTAACTTTTATTCACGACATCCAAAAAGAACCATTTTTAATACTGCAGCGAATTTTATAAATAGAGTCATTGACGTAAGCCATTAAGATTTTCATAAGGAGAACTTTAATAGAATAAGGAAAGTCTTATGCCAGAATAGTTTCCCCAAAAGAACAATCGAAAAATTGATTATGAAAAACAGCCGAACATTGAAAAGTGAAAATAGTCCCGCCATATTTAGATCAGTAGTCTATGTTCCAGATCTGTCTGAAAGACTGGAAAGGGCAAAGTGTATGAACAACATTGAATATAAAAAAATGCACACAAATCAGAAAACAAGAGAAAAAAACACAAAACAGAAAATGTTTCCAGAATTAAAGTCCAAAGTTGACAACATGGAAAAGTCGAACCTAATATATCGAATACAATGCAATGGCAATCAAACAACACCATGTGGAAAATATTATATAGGAACAACGAAGAGAAAATTGAAAACCCGACTCGCCGGTCACAAATCTAATTTAAAGAACAGATATAATAATTTAACGTAAAAAACTGCACTAACCTCCCACTGTGCGACAGAACAGCACCAAGCTGATTTGGATAATGTTCATGTTTTACAGAGTGAGAACAATTACAACCATGGTAAAATAAGGAAGGTAAACTCGTTAGAACATATGTTTTCAATTTTTTCATTGTGGTTGATCGTTTCAGCTGTCAAACTCATATGTACTTTGTTTTTGTTCCATTTTGTTTATTGTGTTGTTGGTATACTTACGTGTATAGATTGACAACTTAGCGATTTAAACAAAAACAAAGGCCTGTTGTTGTTGCCTACAACAACAACAACGTCTACTGCTACTGCTTGGTAATTTTACTATGATTGCAACAAACGAATGACTCTGGAGATGCTTCATATCATGAATACATCAACAACGAAATAATAAACTTCAAAACAGATACCGATGGTCTCTCTCAAAGCTATAGACTTCTGATTGAGAAGCAACGGTGGATCGTTATGTATGACTGTATATAAATTTGTTATTTGTAGATATTCCTGATGATGTCTTTCGATGAAAGGCGAAATATCGAATAAAATTAAGATTGAACTTATTAATTAACTTTTTGGGGGAACCCCTTGGCCTTGAGCTTGATTTGGAAAACTTTGGGAAGAAAAATACTTTACCCTATAAGCTTTCCAATCAAGCTTGAGCAACCATGAAAATTGAAAAAGAAAAATTTATTGGGACACCCTAGTGATCAGTCAGTAATGTAAGAATTTAATATAAAGGGTCCGCCATCTAACGTTTTTTTTTCAACTAGTGCTTATTTCGTGAATGGTAATACTTGGCTAATGTCTGATTTGACAGATAATTAGTTTTATCCTTCCGCTGAACGAATATGGTTGTGTATACGCTTGAACAACGCTGGGAAATATTGCGACATTACTTTGAAAATCATGGTAATGTTGCAGATACCGATTTTGCCGGTTTTGCCAAAAAAAATCATCTTTGCAGATGAAGCTCATTTTGATCTTGGCGGATTTTGGTCCAGAGGCATAATTGGGCCATTTTGCTTCGAAAATGAGCAAGGAGTGGCCGTTACAGTCAATGGCGATCGTTATCGGGCCATGTTGAACGAATTTTTGTTCAATTTGAAGAGGAGGATATTGGCAACATTTGGTTTCAACAGGACGGCGCTACGTGCCACACAGCCGAAGCTACACTCGATGTTTTGTGCCCTGTTTTTGAAGATCGCATTATCAGCCGCAGAGCTGATGTCGTTTGGCCACCTCGGAGCTGCGATTTGACACCGTTGGACTATTATTTGTGGTGTGCCCTCAAAGATAAGTGTTACGCCGATAAGCCAGAGACAATTGACGTTTTAAAGGACAATAGTCGTGAAGCCATTGTTGAAATACAGCTGCACACAATCGATAATGTGCTTAAAAATTGGACCGATCGTGTAGGCTACTGCATGGCCAGCCGAGGCAGCCATTTGAATGAAATTATATTCCATTATTAATCGAAAGGATTGTACTTCCAAATAAAAAAAGAAATTTAAGAAAATATTCAGTAGTTTTTTTTTATAGTATTTTCAAAAAAAATGATATTTGGCGGACCCGTTATATAGTATAAGTGCATATTAAATACTTTTCAGCAAATAAATTGTCAATATTTAGAATATGCATTTAGCTTTTACAGAAACTCCAGAAAGAATAAATCGTTGTATTGTTTTTGCATGTGATCGATTTCTAACAACATCAAAGCTATCGATTTTAAATTGCAATTTGTAAGGAAACTATTAAATAAATTACACAGGTCTATACAAGGCAAATAACAACTACCATTGATACCATTCCAACGATATATATCATTTAATGATCGGATATCATGAAAAAAATTCAACGAATATTTCAATGAATTGTCAAGTTTTTCCACAATGTGGGTCACTCCATTTTAATTTTTTCACCACAGACGAAAACCTTCATTAAAGAGCAGAAGTCTATTTTTCTGGTGAATCCTTTTTGATTGCATAAATACAAACGCCTTTTCACTAGAAAACTTGTAAATACAACTACATTAAAACACGGTTAGTTTAAAATATATTGTCGTTTATTATGGGGTTGCATTGAAAATCTTAAATACTTCCAATACCTGGTAAAATTAAATTTTAACTCTGATTTTATTTGAAAAATGTTTGACAAATAAGCGGGTTTATGAGTTCTTTAGATTGTATTGAAACCCACTTAAATATATTTATTCCTCTTTAGTTATCATATGAATATAAATATTGAAATCTTGTAGTTGTTACATACATACATACATAATATTTTGCATACATATTCTAGTATATTTATTTTAAATAAAAACTATAATAGTAGATATAATAAGCTTAATATGCATTATAGTTAAAGAGTAAAGCCAAACAATTTTGCGCTCTTAATAATTTCGTTGGAGAACACAAATGACAAAAGTACATATTTGTTTGTAGTAGTATGAGTGTGCGTGTGGATGTGTGCGAGCATTGAAACAAATATGAACACCTATTAAAGGTCCTTTGTAGAATAACTTAAGCTCCTGCTACATCATGGTGTAAAGTATCTTAATTAACGTTTAACCCAACTGAATAGATGCTAAGAAAAGGACAGTATAAAATTTTTTGAAAAATGTATTCCTCTAGGGTTTTATCTCAAAGAATTTGGCAATTGATTCGTCATCGAAAATTTGAATTTTAAAATTAATTTATTTATCTATTTCAGTCTATGGATACACAATCCTTACAGACTAGCTTAAACTAAAATAATATGTGACCTGCTCCACGAAAAGGGACCTCTGCGCCGAAAAAATTTTTTTTTTACTTTTTGAGTGATTCTTATAGGAAACAAAACGCTCTTTCAAATGCCGCAAACCGGAAGTTTCTATATCTTTTAGTTTTTTCACAAATCACCTGTAAAGATGAACATAATTATTAAAAGTTATGAAAAAATGAACGAAGCGCTTTTTTTAAACGCGTTTTTCTCAATAACTTCTTTTCGGCGCAGAGGTCCCTTTTCGTGGAGCAAGTCACATATGTATCTAACACGTATATAAATTTTCTTAGAGATGTCATATTTGGTATTGACTAAATTATATTCTTTTAATGAACGTAAAATAGGTTCATAGAGAGCATAATTACTTCGATGCATAGGAACAGTAAAATATTCATTGGAACGAAGGTTTCTAACGGGAACGTTGAGGCCAATACGACTGAGAATTTCAGGACAATCAATACTCCCAGTAGCAAGTTTATATAAAAATATTAAAGAATTTTTGGATCTGCAATTTAGTAAAGTGTCCAAATGTATCAATTTACACCTGTATACGTATGAAGGCAAAGGGATCGAAAAGCCCAAGGAAAATAGAGCAAACTTTATAATTTTTTTCTGTAATCTCTCTACGCGGTCTATATTAATCGTATAATAGGGATTCCAAACAATTGAGGCATAATCAATTTTTGATCTCACAAAAGTTGTATAGTTGATCCCGCAAACTCCTTATAATTCCGTTTAATAAAAGCAAGCACAGAATAAGCTTTAGGCATTATATACTCAATGTGTTGATTGAAATATAATTTAGCATCAAAAACAACCCCAAGATCAATAACGCTATCAATCTTATCCAATATAAGATTTTGCATATGGTAGTATGTTCTGATCATGTTAACCCGTCTACCAAACGGGAGTTACAAACAATTAGCTATATTAAGGGGCAAGTAATTTAATTCGCACCACTTACACAAGCCATCAATATCTTCCTGTAGAAGAACACTGTCCTCCATGCTCATTGTGGCGGAAAAAGTTTGAAGTCATCACCGTATAAAAGGAATTTACCAAAGTTGAAGCACGAGTCTATGTCATTCATAAATAGAATAAAGAATAACGGACCCAGAATACTGCCCTGAGGTACGCCTGAAGTAGCAATGTAGAAATCTGAATTACAACCGTCTATATTCACACATGAACGCCTATTGTAACGATATGTACTTATCCATGAAAGAAAAGCTGAATGAATTCCCATCTTTTCTAGCTTCATTAAAAGACTAATGTGGGAGACCTTATCAAATGCTTGGCAAAAATCGATGTAAATAGTATCAACTTGACGTCCTAATTCAAAATTCGAAATGCAGTAATTTGTAAAAACTAATAGGTTGGTTACAGTCGAGCGTTTTTTAATAAAGCCATGTTGCGCATCTGATAGAAATGGGCGTATAGAATTAATCAATTTTTGATTAACAATGTGTTCAAAAATTTTCGAAATGGTAGATAGTTTCGAAATAGGTCTATAATTGCTTATATCACTTTTAAGGCACGACTTGAAAATAGGCGTAATGAAGGAAATCTTCCATCTATCAAGAAAAATGCTCTGCATTTAAGAAAGATTAAATATATATGCCAATGGAATACATAAATTATTACAGCATTGCCCAATGAAGTGAGCAGAAACACCGTCTTCTATATCCTCCTTACAAGATCCTTTTAAAATATATATAGCAGGCAAAACATCATCCTCAGATACCCTTAAGCTTCCCATGTCAGTCACAGATTTAATATTACACTGTGATAGTTTTTGACCCGAAAAAAAATGAACTTTGATGAATCCTTTTCGAACTATTAGTGGGGAGTCCCCTGAGTGCGAAAGTACATTTGGAAGTGTCAGATTGGCTCCAGTTTTTGAGAAATCGGTATATATGGATATAGCTAAGTCTGCGCTATTTAAACAAATTTTACCGGCAATAGGCCAATTTTTTCTTTGGCCTAAAAGGGCTTAAAAAGCTTATTAAAATAGAAAAAACAAATGTTTGCGCTCGGTCCAACTTCTTGAGATATGCGCCTTGAAAGCTTGAGTATATAATTGGCCATATCTCACATATTTATGTTCCGATCTGGTTCCGGTGAGTATCATTACAAAGACCATTAAAAACTCTTTAAATCTGCATATAAATATATTACATTTTAGTAACCCACTGGGGACAAATTTAAAAAATACGATTTTTTAACCTCACTTTTTTGCTAAAAATCTGATTTTCTCAAAAAACAGCCCTAGTAAACCTATTTTCTACCTACACACAGGTTGTAGGCAACACTTCAGGCTTTGTTTTAAGGTATAATACTTCGTATTAACCCTTCTAAGACCGGAGATACTTATGTTCAAAGTTTGAAATACAAGAAGAAATTAAAGTTTTTTAATTTTTTCCAAAATTTTATTTATTTTCCTAGCATAGGCCTCAAGTTAAGCTTCAAAATCAAAATATTGGACTTTTATATATTTTTTGGAAGAATTTGGAAAAATTTAATTTTTTCTTGTATTTCAAACTTTGAACACAAATATCTTCGGTCTTAGAAGGGTTAATGCGAAGCATTATACCTTAAAACAAAGCCTGAAGTGTTGCCTACAATCTGAGTCTAGGTAGAAAATAGGTTTACTAGGGCTGTTTTTTGAGAAAATCAGATTTTTAGCAAAAAAGTGAGGTTACAAAATCGTATTTTTTAAATTTGTCCCCAATGGGTTAATAAAATGTAATATATTTATATGCAGATTTAAAGAGTTTTTAATGGTCTTTGTAATGATGTTCACCGGAACCAGATCGGACCATAAAAATGTGAGATATGGCCAATTATATACTCAAGCTTTAAAGGCCCATATCTCAAGAAGTTGGACCGAGCGCAAACATTTGTTTTTTCTATTTTAATAAGCTTTTTAATCCCTTTTAGGCCAAAAAAAAAATTGGCCTATGGCCGGTAAAATTTGTTTAAATAGCGCAGACTTAGCTATATCCATATATACCGATTTCTCAAAAACTGGAGCCAATCTGACACTTCCAAATGTACTTTCGCACTCAGGGGACTCCCCCCTAATAGTTCGAAAAGGATTCATCGAAGTTCATTTTTTCGACTAACACAGTGTTATCTAATAGTCCCGAATCGACAGTATGATAAGAAGACTAAAAATTAGATTTAAAGAAATTCGCAAAAAGATTAGGTTGTTCTTTAGTGGTAACTCCTTGTCATAGCGCATTACCGACGGAAATCACTAGTAGATTTTTTAGATTTAATAAATTTAAAAAATGACTTGGGATTGTTTTTGATTTTACCTTCAAAATTCACAATATATATAAACACTTGTTTAAAAACGAAAATTCTCTAGCCTAGTGCTAAAACATCCTTTTGCTCTCTACAGAATTAGTCGATTGGACAATAGTATTAAACTTGTTCCTTAAATTCTTTAGCTTTTTCAAACCTGGAGTATACCAGGGAAGTTTATGTAGTTTTGGCTTCAAGCGAGGTACATAAACATTACATATATTATTAATATTTTCAAGAAAAGCAGAATAACAAACATTCAAAGGTTTATTTCCAAGAACAATCAACCAATCAATATTTGTAAGTTTTTCATTAGTCAGAAGATAATCGCAACGATTAAAATCAAATTCATAATTAAAATGCCCTATTTTACGAAAAGAATAAAATACCACATTTGGAATAAATGCAACATGATGAGCATCAGGAATACTGATTGGATGATTACACTTCTGCATTGAAAACTTAAAATTTTTGCTAATAAATACTAGATCTAAAAGTCTATTTAAAGCATTAGAAAAAGAATTAATTTGGACTAAGTCCATACTATATATTGCATCAATAAAATTAATTTCATAAGCAAAATTCACATTGTTAACAAAAAGAAAAGGGGTATTTGGAAATGAACACCATACTAATTAACTTAGGTTATAATCACCAGTAACAACACATCTTGATCAACATCTGGAACCAATTTAACGATATTCTCCATATGTGTTTCATACAAATCAGGTAAACTGTTGGAAGGTACCTAGGATGCAAAAACGAAAAGCGAGCCAATCAAGCCATAAATTTGCACACAAAGTTGATCCAAAAGGGGATCATTGGTAGGCAGTTGAAGCGAAGGGGATTTGAAACAGTTTTTAACTGCTATCAACACACCACCACCACTGGAACAGCCTGTTGCGGCAGAATTGCGATCGTTGCGAAATACTTTATACAAAGATGTTTAAAATTCACCGTCCGTAGACGAAGGAGTAAGCCAAGTTTCAACAAAAATTAAGACGTCATAGTCACATTGTGTCGTTTGCATAAAAACAGCATGTGTTTTAGTCCGCATACCTCACATGTTTTGGTAGTATACTTTTAAAGAACTGAAGCATGTATTAGAGACTAGGCTAGCTGCATTCCCGGATGGCCCTTTTGAAAATTATGAAAAGTGCGGACACGAACATGAGATGGCCATAAAGTTGGTTCTTCATTGAAATAAGCAGTAAAGCCCAATTTAAAGTTTAAACTTCTCAACTGAGTAACATCAGCATCTTTTTTTTTATCAAACTGAAGCATACCATGTGATCAGCACTGACATCGATGTGTGTACTTAGCAACGTATGCAAGAATATTCTCTGTGGTAACAGTCGGCTTAAAAGACGATAAATTAAATGCGACAAGCAGCGGCATTATTCACGCAAGATATGTTGGCATATTGACAGTTGATTTAGCAGAAGATAAATTTACATGAGATGCAGCGGTTTGTTTTTGTAAACTACTTATCTCCACATTAGCGCCAGAATTCAAAGAAACAGAATTCATATTGGAAGAAGCAGTCACACCAGTATTTACAATTTCTGTGACACTATTGCTCGCCTGGTTGTTTACATATGACTTTCCGATGAACTATTTAAGGATGTTTTTAAGCTCTTTAACCCCCAGAGAGAGCGCAGAAAAGAGGCCAATAAGTCACTAGAGCCAAGCATGCATTCGTTGCAATTAAAAACAATGTTTTGGCGTAGAATACGTCTTACCTTACGGTATAGGGAGTCATGTCAGATTGTTATTGTTCTAATCTTTATTTCATTGATTATGAGGAAACGGCGAGATAATTTTTTTAAAAATTTTTTTGTAGGTAAATGAAGATGTTGTCTTTCGTTTGATATACATTTCATATTGGTTGATATCTTCCTAATATTTAAATTTCTCAAATGAAAATTGTTTAAACACATCCACTCAAACATATGTGTGGTGTTTGGTTGAGTGTTTGAGTTTGTAGCGTGAACACAAACTATGCTGTTGTTTCAGTTTGGACACAAACCTTCGGCTGTTGTTTTGATTGATGAAATATTGAAATTTCGTATATTTACTTATGTATTTAAGTGAAACAAAATGTTAAATGTGAATTTGAATTTAACATGGATATATAATTATAAAAAATATATGAAAAAATTAATTCATACATTTTGGCGTAGAATACGTCTTACCTTACGGTATAGGGAGTCATGTCAGATTGTTATTGTTGCAATCTTTATTTCATTGATTATGAGGAAACGGCGAGATAACTTTTTTTTATCCTATTTTTCCTATCATAAGCCCGTATTATCAAAAGTAACTTTCAAATAATCAAATTGATTTGCGTCTGTTATTTATCATTTATCCTTACTCTTTTAATTTAAAAACATATTTATCCTATTTTTCCTACCATAAACTTATGTATATTATCAAAAGTAACTATCAAATAAATAAATTCATTTGCTTATGTTATTTATCATTTATTGTTATATATGTTTTCTGTCTTATCGGATGGCGTATTCTACGTTAAACTTAATGGTCGTGTCTCTGACACAGCCTGCAGGGACAGTCCGTGGCGAAGGCCTCGGACAACTGTCCGCTGTTTTTTATTTTGTTTAACAACATCAAATGCAATAACTTCACTAACATCCGTGCAAATAAAATTAAATTTGCCAGTAGAAAGCTGCAAAGACTTGAAAAACTTTGCACACAATTATTTAGGCGGATCAGTTGACATTATACACGTCTGCTTTAATCAATCTTTCACAGACAAATTTTAACCCGGAAAAGGCTAAAGATCCTACAGTTTTTTGTTTAAGACACCGTTTAAACTAGTTTTTATCGCATTCTATGTAAATGCAAAAAAAAAACTAAAAAGAACTAAACTAAACGTTTTTAATATTCGATTAGAAAAACATAGAAATCCGTTTCGTCACAAAATACGAGTATAATTTTGAATGTGGGAAATTGTATCAGCCGCTGTCTTACCTAACGTGTTAGCAGATGCCATCCTTACCCACCATCCTATACTGTACATTAGAGTAAAACAAACGCCTATGTATGCCTACAAAAAGGAGACCAGATAAACTATTTTTAATTATGCATTGAAAACAATTTTTTATTCATCAACATATTTTATGCACCAACACAAATGCAAACATTCAGTACTTTGGCTCACACACAAACACAAAAATATGTTGAATTAACTTTCATTTATTGCACACGCGTATGAATGTCGACTTACAGCTAGAGACTTTTCCATGGATCATATATATGTATGTATGTAGGTAGACAGATGTATTTGTTTGAGAACTAGGATGAGCCTACACTCTGAAAAATATCGGCCCCGGCAACATATTGCAGGAACCAGGTAAATGTTTGGAAGCATTGTTTTCCTGAATTGAAGATCTGCTGCTTTTTGTTTCTTTATTGTATGCCACGTTTTTGATATAAACAAATCCACATTTGGGCCACAAATTCATTTATATTAAAACCTATTAATCATTGTGCCCCAAACATGTTATATTGAATGGCAACCACAATATGTTTGGGCAGAATTATACCATATTTGCGACAAACTATAATCACGTTATTATATTTGCATCCACACAATAGAAAAGACAAATTTTTCAGCGTGTACCTAATGTATATGTAAAGCAACATTTGATACACATCTGTAGATAAGATTTTCCTAACTATCAAAATGCCCCTGAGAATAAATGTGAAAGTATTTTCTAGTCGTGTAAAACTCCTTAAGGTTTTTGTATCAATTTTCCCATAAAGTTATAGCAAGAATCTACTATTGCTGCACCTTACACAGTTCTTGTTACTGCAAACTTTTGTTTGACAAAAAACAACGGATTAATTTATTAAAAGAAACAAAAAAATAACTTGAAATATTCAACTTCCTGGAAAGACTCGAAATTTGCCAAATAGGTATAAGAATTTGGGAAAACAAAATTAAAAAACAATAGCTACAATATAAGATTTCGAGTAGATTTTGAATTTACACGCTGAAGAAAAAAGGCCCCAGCAACATATTGCAGGAACCATGTCCATGTTTGCAAACATTAATTTCATGAATTGAAGATCTGCTGCTTTTTTGTCTCTTTCAACAAACAAAGCCACATTTGGGTCGCGAACCCATATAACTATTTAACCTATTAATCATTGTGTCTTAAACATTTTATATTCAATTGCAAACACAATGTGTTTGGGCACAAGTATACTATATTTGCGATAAGCTACAAACACGTTATACTTGCATTCAACAAAATTCAGATTTGCATCCAACAAAATTCAGATTTTTCAGCGTGTGTATATAAAACAATTATTGAAAATTTACATATAATCAACAAGATGTTTTAAAATCAGTAATAAAAAAATAAAGATATTGCACAATTTAAGAAAAAAATTCCCAATCCTTTAGACCGAACTCAAATAATTCAAAAATACATTTTGAAATTCCTTGTATTTTGAAAATCCCTGCGCAGGGTGGCGCATAAGAAATGTTATGATTTAACTAGTGAATAAATTTTAACGTTTGGTTCAGCGGTTTGGGCAACAAGGGGCTGTGTGCGATCTTCCGCGTGCTGGAAGATCTGGTGCATTTCGAAATGATGTGAACACTAGCATATACCCGCTACTTCGTGTCCGATTTTTGTGTTACGTACATAATTCAAAATATGTTTAATATTCCTCTGTGACAAACTTCACGTTTTACATGTGTAAATTTTTGTATTTAATTGAAATGTAGCACTGATTTTGATCCATTAATATAAAATATACCTGATTTCAAACACAGCATTTTTAGTTTAAACCAGCGTTAAACTGTAACCCAAAAACTGGATCTTAATTTTCTTGTATAGGATCAAAAATAAAATTATAATAAAATTTCAAGAAGGGAGATTTGAGAAGTTTGTTAAGTCATTCATGACTGAAAATAGTACATGAGATTAATAATATTTAAACAATTCCTCCGAAGATGTTTAGAGCAAATCTATGTGTATCAATTATGACAAGAAACAATAACTTAAATCGACAGTCACTCGGTCACCCACTGATTTTGCAAAAAATTATTTTTTCTTAACAACCCGGATTTACCCAACTAAATCCGTAAACCGGTTTTTGAAAATGTTGTTAATCAAACTATGGAAGAATAGAAGGGGTAAACTTGTTTCCATCCACATAACTTTGAATCATATTTAGTTGTTATGTAAAGGGTTTTTCAATAAGAGCTCTACAAAAGTTTTTTTTTAATAAAACAAAACCGGTTTTAGACTCCAATGAAATTCTTTATTCCTGTGAAAGTATGTTCGATGCCATTATGTATGGAACTCGATTTCTTTTGCATGGCCACCACGGGCACGCTTCCAGAAGTCCAGACGCTGAACCCAATTTTCGACGGTTTTCAAGCATAAATCGGCCGATACTGCTGGAATTTCACGTTCGATATTCGTACGAAGTTCATCAATCGTCGCTGGCTTGTTGGCATAGACCATAGACTTGACGTAGCCCCACAGGAAATAATCTAACGCCGGCCAATCCACTGGGCCATTTCGTGAGATATCACGTTCACCAAACTTGGTTTCCAATAAATTGATTTTGGCATTCGCTGTGTGGCTTGTGGCGCCGTCCTGTTGGAACCACATGTCCTCCAAGTCCATATTATCCAATTGGCGCCAAAAATATTCGGTTATCATTGAACGGTAGCGATTCGCATTCACAGTAATGTAAAACCGCACCAAACCGTAATTATTTCGGGATGCAATGATGACTCATGGATTACGTGTGGATTGCTGTCTGACCAATAACGCATAGTTTGCTTATTGACGAAGCCATTCAGCCAGAAATGAGCCTCATCGCTGAATACCAAAAATTGGACGTAGCGCTCTTAAAGTTGAGGCCACTGACTCCAAATTTCGGTAGTAAATTTTAATAATTTCGACTCGTTGTTGGCTCGTATATCTTTCCATGATGAAATGGCAAACCTTACTGAAGAGAAATGTCGAAAGAGCGGGAAAAAATATGGCGTCGTTTGCTGTCCCTATCGATTTACTTTTGTAGCGTCTTTGTTGAAAACCCCGTTATATATGAAGTTATTTTGCTTTGGAAATAAAACTCCCTCTTGTTAAACTCCCTTTTAATGCCTTTTTATGCACCTCTGGTAAACTCACTAACTCACCACGATCAGCTGAGATTGAACGAGAACTGCTGGGTCACACAAGCCACTGAGCGGTATTCCTTTTTTTGTTCGCACAACTATACATACACACACATGACTGGACCAGATAAACGGCACACACAGCTCAAACGAGTCAGCAAAATAAGTGAGGTAGAAACAGTACAAATTGAAGGCATTTTGTTTTTACTTCAGGAGCCGACCTTGTCAAATTCAGTCGATCGAAATTTTCAAGATGTATTTATTTCAGGTTGTAATTGTTGTAATTTTCGGCAGCAACCACAAGGACAAGAAAAAATTTCGTCTACTATTTTAACGCTACCGCCTGTACTACATACATATCGAAATTAGTATAAACATCATTTGATAAAGTCGGACCACAAAAACAAAAAAAATTGAAATCAGCTGTTCTAACGCTTCCACCTGTAATAGATACATCTTGAGTCAGTCGTTGGATAGCCGGCGACCATAACACATCGTAGCTGGTTGTAGTTGTAGTAGCTGTATTAGTCTTATAGTTATCCTGTTTTTATACTCGACCGGGGACACCCTGACTTTGGGAATCCGATTTGGTATCCCCACGATACATTGCCTTGTAATTATCCACGCACTCCGAAGTATCTTTTCAGAAGAAGTCTTCCTTAGGCCGACATAAAGCGACAGTCAGGGCTACCCTGAACTCAGCATAAAGAAAATAAATATATTCCCATTACTTCCCATGAAGTGATAGGGGAGAGCTTCTCATAGAACATATAGACTTCGAAAGTTATCCTAATGAATTATCATAGAGTGTGCATTAAAACGTATCATTGTAAATTAGTTTAAGGTCAACTTAAACTCTCTGAATATAAATTGTATGTAACGGACTGTGGAAACCACTGAGCGTATCCTAGTTTCAAAGAAGAAACCTCGTCGTTACACTGGGGGTTGAAAAGGCGATTATTCCATGGCCAAGGCCTTACAAAATTAGGGCAACAGGTTTCGCCATCCAGCTCTATCCAAGCTCTCGCAGTCTTTTCCGTCCCATTTTTCGATGTCCTTTCGAGTTCGTCTTCGAATACCTTTCGAACTGGTTCATTCTGATCCATTCTAATACATGGCTTAGCCAGCATAAGCGTGCGCATTTTGGTGCGCATAACTACGTCGATGTCGGGACACAGATTACTCTGCTCGTGGTTCATCCGTCGTCGATACCAATCGTTTTCTCTCATAGAACCATATTTTTCGGATTATTTTCCATTTTTTTTTTATCTCTGAATTGATCGCCTTGCACGAAATAATATCTGTTTGCAAGCACAATTTTCCGTTTGATTTCTAGGCTGACGTTATTGCCTCTGTTCACGGTAGATCCGAGGTAAATAAAATCATCCACTACCTCGAAATTATATCGATTATCAACGTTCGCCCTTTCATCCTATCGGATGGATGTTCTGCTTGTTGAAACCATAAATTTTGTACTGTCCTCGTTTACTGCCAAACCTAATTGTCCTCGTTTACTTGCCATTCCTTCTCAATTCTCGAAAATAATGCAGTAACTTTTCGCAGATTTCACCCATTGATGTGTAAATCATAAACATATCCGAGCATTTCCAAACTAATATAAACTAAATTTTAATAGATATCAACGCTAAATATTTTAAATTTTAATTCATTGTAATTTTATTTATTTAAAAGAAGTTATTCATTAAATAAATTATAACGTTACATATGCGCCACCCTGTATTTATCAAATTCTAGTATATTTCATAGAAAATGCCTAATAGTATGCAATACAATTTTTACTATTTGACACAGATTTTCTCTATCTACCACAATTATCACTCTACCATCTTAAAGTTTACAGTATTAGCAGTCAAAGGATAGATAGTTTGGTCGGTCTTCATCTTCAAAGCACACAAATCTGGCAAGAGTGGGTGGGAGTTCATTTGGAGACCAGTATGTAGGTAAAGTGCAATGAATGTAACGCGGACAGAAGTAAGGAAAACGTTAAGAACAGATTGGTATCTTTTGCGGCAATTAGTTATTCACGCTTAATTCTTAAAAAAAGGAACAAGAAATGCGAAACTACACTGAAGACAACAACAACGAATTCTGAACATGAAAACGTTCAATACTGTAAAGGGCCCTTTAAGTTTACGTTATGTATCGACTAGCTGAAAATACCGATACTTCGTTATCTGTAGTTTTAAGAACTTTTTAAACATTCACCCCGTTTACTCGCTAATTTACCAAGTTTCCGGGCTAAACTGCAAATAGTACCGTACCAGGGAGTAATGGTATATACGAATTAACAAATATTGAAAATTTCAGCTTTTTAGGCAAAGGTGTTTGGGCAGGCCGCCATGGGTGAGACTTTTCCGCTTTTTGCCCCTCCCCGTAGGAATTTCAAAAATTCCGTCTTAGCGGACGTCAGCGCTAGAGGATGGACCTCCAAGCCAAATTGCAAGATCCTAGCTCCAGCGGTTAGGGCTGGGTGATGTTGAGTCAGTCAGTCAGTAACGTTATTCTTTTATTATGTATAGATTTCTTATACTGCGTTTACACAGCCAGCATTAGTAGAGTTACAAATGTCAAATACCATACAAAAGAAAACGAAATCCCGATAATCTACAGGGTGGACCATAAGTCACCAAAATTTAATAACTTTCTCGATTATTTAGATTTGTTCACATTATATAAATAACGCCTGGATAATAAATACTGAATACTACTGAACAATGGACCAGAATAGTAGAATTTTATTATTTAAATGAAATCAAATTTATTGAAAGTCTGCACCGGAATTCTGTAACTTTCATAAAATTTCAATACAAAATTTTCGAATTTTGTCAATTTAACTACCGATTTTTATCGTTAAAAAGTTGCAGAATTCCAGTGCTGATTATGAGTGATGAATTGAATGACTTTGTTAATAAGCAGAACTGTAGGTTTTGGGGTTCTGAAAATCAAAGACCCATTCATCTGCGCCAATTGCACCCCATTAGGTGTACAGTATGACGTGTCATTACATCTGAAAATATCATTTAGCCTTAACATCAGCTCCCTTCTCCATAAGTATTTAGGCATATCATCACATATTATAGGGATAAACAAAACTCAACTTAGCGAGAATTCTGTCAACACTCCGACTTATTTATTTATTTTTAAATGTTTCTTAAGACGTATGATCTCCATTATCGCTGATAACTTCTGCTAAGCGTCTTGGCATTGTGTTCATCAGCGAATGAATACGGGCAGTATCAGTTATCTTGCACTTTCCTTGAATTGCTACTTTTTGAAATTTGGCATTCGTCAACTGTTATTTGTTGAACACGACGCAACCCTGCTTCTTTCTCTATTCTTCTTTACTCAGCTGCTTTCCACCAGGCATTCTATATAATTTAATTTTACATCATTTAATGTATATATATATAAATTATATATTGTATATAATTTCTACATAATTTAATTTTTAATATTTAACCTTTTTAATTTGACCTACGTTAATTTTAAAATAATACAATAACAACCGAAGAAAACTCACTTCTGTTTCAATTCCTAGTTAGTACTGTTCGAATACGGGTTATTTTCCATGTTGCCTTTATACAGGGTGTTTCAAAAGTGATCACCCTATTGGAAGATGGTCTTATTTTTGCAAATGGCCGCCAATGTCAAATCTGTTCTGAAATGTGTGGACTAGACAGATGTAGAATACAAGTAAACCAGCCATGGAGCGATACACTCCCCACGAACGCGGAATAATCGTGTATATTTTTTTGCGTAACAATTCGTCTGTGGTGTTGGCGCAGCGCGAATACCGTCGCCGATTCCCCAGCCGTCCGACAGCGACTGCGCAAACACTGCACCGTTGGGCCACTAACCTTGAAGAGTATGGGACCACACGAGACGTTGCCAGGAGTGGCCGGCACCGGAGCGCCCGTTCTGCAGAGAATATCGCCGATGTTGTCGAGGATGTCAAGATGTCGCCGGAAACATCGACCAGACGGCGTGCCTCGGAATTAGCCATCAGCCGGTCGTCCCTATGGCGAATTTTGGTCAAAAACCTGCGCATGTTCCCATACAAAGTCCAGTCCGTGCATCAGCTGCTGTCTGTCGACCGCCAAACGCGTGTAACCTACGCCCAAGCCATCCTCAATCTCGTGGACGAAGGGGACGATTTTTCCACCAAAATCATAATGAGCAATGAGGCTCATTTCCACCTCAGCGGGTACGTGAACAAGCAAAACTACCGATTCTGGGGCACCGAAAATCCACGAGTGATGCACGAGGAGTCATTACACCCGCTCAAAGTGACTGCATGGTGCGCTGTTCACGCTGGAGGAGTCATCGGGCCATTTTTTTCGAGAACGTCCAACAGTGGACGGTGCGCGCTATGGGGCCATGTTAACCGAGTTTTTTCTGCCGCAATTCGACGAATTAGGACTGGAGGAAATGTGGTTCCAACAGGACGAAGCTACGGCACACTGCGCGAGCCACAACCGATATTCTGAAGGCGGCGTTCCCGTTTACTTCTACTCCAGCAACAAGTTTATCAAACTTGTTGCTGGAGTAGAAGTAAAACTACTTCCACGGCCAAGTTAAACAACATTTTTGTAAAAAAAAAAACGAATGGTTATTATTATATGAAATCCTATGAGTGAGAACGAGAGGGGTTGACTTGCAAAATTGTTGCTGGCATTGGTATTCCCGTAGTCATTATCGATAACAATCGACGAATGTCGACACATATTTGGTATTCTTTAAGTAACGTGTGTTTTTTTTTTTTAGCTGCATGATAAATTGAAATGATAATACAAGGCAGAAATATTGTTGGAATGCAGTTTTTTTTATTATAATCTGGTACATAATTTCAAGACATTTATTTTTTAAATATGATTTCCGGCATATGTCTGCCGAGGCTACGAGTTACATGGTCCATTCGATCGGTCCAATTTTTGACTGTTTTTTTCAATAAATCTGGCCGTATGGCGTCAATGGTGGCTTGAATATTGGCTTCCAATTCTTCAAAAGTTGCTGGTTTGTCGGAATAACCAATGCCTTAACATAGCCCCATAAAAGTTATTCAGAGGCGTTAAATGGCACGAATGAGGGGACCAGTGAACAGGACCACTTCTGAAAATAAAGATGTCACCAAATTGATTTTGCAATAAATCGATTGGAAACAAAAATTCAGTCAGCATGGCTTGATAGCGCTCTCCAATCACCATTACGGCAATGCCTTGCTCATTTCGAAAGAAATAACGACCGATGATGCGTCCAGCGTGTAAACCGCACCAAACAGTTAATTTTAATGGATGTACTGGTGATTCGTTAACTGTTTGAGGATTGTATTCGCTACAAATATGACAATTGACGTGACTTTTTGTATTGTTTTACAAATTGATTTTTGATGTCTTTGCATTGGAAAAAATCTTATTTAGATAATTTGTAATCTCTTCTCATAGACTAGAGATGGGAAAATGTAGTAATTTTCTCGTATAATCGGATGAAAAACATTTTTTAAATAATCTCCTCAATCATTGACGTAGCCACTTAACCAGAAATGAGCTTCATCACAAATCACAATTTTTGATAAAAATGCCAATGAACTTCGCGAACAGAAAAATGTACTTACTCTTGGAAAAAGGACCACCTCCAAAAAAAAAAAATTCCCCTTTCTTAAATCAAACCTTATCTTCAAAAAAAACCTTCTCTTAAAAAAACCTATTCTTACAAAAATTCCTATTCTTAAAAGTACCTTTTCTTAAAAGTAAAATAATACATTTTCTGTTCTTTTCATGAGATAAATAGCCTTTCTGAAAATAAATAAATTGTCTTAAAAAAATAACCTTTCCTAAAAAGAGTACCACTCCTTTAAAAAGTACCTGTTCTTAAAAAAGTACTTCTTTGTAAAAAAAATCATACTCTTATGGCTTTTTATTACAGAAAGTACATCTTCTTAAAAATAGTACATTTTCTTAAAAAAACTATTAGCTTTTAATAAAAGAAGTGCATCTCTTTAAAAAAGGGCCTTTTCGGGAAAATATTATACATATTCTTACAAAAAGACCTAAAAATTAGGGATGGGTATTGTACTGTAAAACATCGATTAATGTTATCGATTATTATTTTCAAGGCAATAATCGACTCACAGATTAATGGCCGATGAAAACATCGATTAGTAGTCGACGTTTTCGATTAATAGACATGAAAATAAGAAAATTAATGGAAAACAATTCAATTCAACTAAATTTATTCATTTAACAGCAAAATAAAATTTCTCAATAATAAAATAATCCTTTTTAGAAACAGGATGCTTTTTTCTTGCTATAAATAATTTTCTCCCATATTGTAGGTAATGAATAAAATGAAAACCACAATAAGAATTGAATGTATATTGTATAATTATAATTAAAAAAGCAAAAAATACTGATAAAATAAAAATGGATTTTATTATTGTTTTTTATAATAATATATGTTTTACCAAAACTTATCGGGCTTAAGCCGATAGCCTATGTAGCTAGTGCTTTAGTTCCTAAGATTTATTGTAATTTTAATTATAATAAATATCAAATAAATAAATAACTTATCGGGAACGTCTTTTAGAAATAGTAATTTATTTGCAAGATCGCCTGGAACTAAACAACTAAAATTATTTTTTGACAAATGACAACTTACTAATACCACGCTTATACGCACTTCTTATGCATATGCATGTGTTTCACAAGAGCCAGCTGGCACAACGATGACAACTTGTATAATTTTTTTACCATTAGTGTTACCATATGACTATATTTTTGCTGAATGGCATCACGAAAATAAAATAATATTCCTGAATAATATCTGCATATTTACAGTGAGTTAAGTATTTGCAAATAGTTTTATTTGCAAAAAAGAAGTGCGTATAAACGTAGTATAAGAAAGTGACTTTCCTAAAAATATCGATATATTTAAATATTAAACGTCGATTATTCGATTAATCGAACATATAACACATCGGTTAAAAAAACATCGATTACTTTTTAAAAACATCGATTTTTCCGATTAATCGATTCATCGATACCCATCCCTACTAAAAATTTACTTGTTTTAAAAAATACATTATATAAAAAAAATTTCTTAAAAAAGTTTAGCATTTTACAAAAAGTATATTTTATTAAAGAACCATTTAAATTATCGTAATTTTTTCTGCAGCGAAAGTCACATGCTGCTCGCGTATGCTGATGATATACATAGATGTCATTGGACACACAGTTAGAGAAGTTACTGCGGTGTTTTCGAGAGTTGAGAAGGAGTCAGCAAAAGTGGGTCTAACGGTAAATGAGGACGCGATTAGACCAAAGCGCGAACGTTGATAACCATTATAATTTCGAGTTGGTGGACGAATTTATATACCTCGGATCTGTCATAAACAAAAACAACAACGTCAGCGTTGATATACAGGCGGAGAATTGTTCTTGCGAATAGATGTTATTTTGGGCTAAGCAAGCACTTTAGAGATAGAGCCTTCTCTCGAGTAACAAAAGTCCAACTATACCAGACAAACCTGTCTTGCTTTATGGCGCAGTATCCTGGGTCTTATCGCAAGGAGACGAAACATCTCTAGGAGTCTTCGAGAGAATAATACTCCGAAAATGTAAGGCCCTATATGTAGTGCACAACGGCGAGTATCGGCGACGCATGAACCATGAGCTGTATGAGCTACATACAGTCTCGGAAAAAATAATAGGGACAACATCTTCCCTCTTAATAATATGTTCTTAATTTTTCTCTGCTGAACTTTTATTGATGAAACTCACTGTCAAGTTCTTCTAAATATAACGGGATTTGATTATCAGCTTTTGTTTTCACTCTAAATAAATAAATAAATGGTTTCCCATTACATCCCATGAAGGGACAGGGGAGAACTTCTCACAATCACTGAGCTGTGCGCTTTCCAGTTTTCAATCACTGATTGGGACCTACAGTTTTAGACCGATTCCGAACGGTTGAGAAGCTTTTTCATGGCTATATACTTGACAATTTCGCCGTCACTATGCGAGGTGATTTCACTCTAATCAGTTGTAATGTCGACGAAAGTTAGAAACAAAGTAAATTCATATAGAAAAAATAGTAGGGACGACAAACTTTTAACCGTGCTAAAATTAAACAATTTAATTTGTTCTACAAAAATACATTAAAGTGGCGAAATATAATCAGTAGTGACTAATCTAAGTTAAATTTATTGCCAATAATAGAAAAAAATGGGGCGTGGTGTTCATACTACTGCTGCTGAAAAATATGTAATTCTTAAATTAAAATCAGAAGGGTTATCAATGCGACAAATTTCCCAAACAATTGATTTCTCCAAAAACAAAGTGTTGAACGCGATTCACTCCATTACTCCAGTAACAAATCGTACGATAAGGAATAGACTTCGACAAGCTGGACTTATGGGTCGGAGTCCAAGAAAAGTACCCCTTCTTAATAAGAATAATATACAAAAAAGGTCGGAGTTTGGCCGCCAAAACTGGAACAACGTTCTGTGGTCTGACGAAACGAAGATTAATTCGTTTGGATCAGATGGGAAATCGTTTTTACGTCGCCCTGCTAATAGTGAGTTTAAGACAAAAAAGACCGTCAAACACGGTGGCGGGTCCTTGATGATTTGGGGGTGTTTTTCTGCGTCTGGCGTTGGTCCAATTTTCTGTATAGAAGGAAAAAATTACCGCTGTAGATTATTTGCATATACTCCAGAACAAAATGCTTCCATTTGCTAACGAAGAAATACCGTCAAGGTGGGAATATATGCAGGATACTGATCCTAAACACTCTGCCCGAAGTGTGAAATCGTGGTTTGAACAAAATCAAGTACCCGTTATCGAGTGGCCATCGCAATCTCCGGACATAAATCACCTCTGGGGCATTCTAAGAAATATAATTGGAGCGTTTAAATTTAAAAATAAGTACGAAATGTAGGATAAAGTTCAGGAAATTTGGTACTCCATTTCCTCGGATATCTGCGCAAATCTTGTTAGTTCAATGATAGGTAGTTCAATTAAAATGAAAGAAGCTTCTACCAAATATTAAAATAATATTCGGATTAGATAGCAAAACTAAAGTTATTCGGTTATATATAAAATGTCCCTATATTTTTTCCAGGCATATTTTTTTATTATGTAAGTTATTCGAATACAGCAAGACTGCAATTTTATTTTTTTTAATTTTTGAATAGACAAATAGATTACCTTTAATTTAATGTGAATACTTTATTTTGTATATGTAAAAATAAATTAAAATTTAAGAAAATATTAAAAATTGCATGTGTCCCTATTATTTTTTCTGACACTGTATATGCCGACATTGACATAGTTAAGCGAATCAAAATAACGCGAGTGCGCTGGCTGGGCTAGACGAACCAGCACGAATGGTTTTCGAAACCGAACTTGAAGGAAATCGAAAAATAGGAAGACCAAGACTCAGCTGGAGGGATCAGGTTGACTAATCCCTGCGTACACTTGGTATTGTCAACTGGAGAGAGAAGGCAAAAGATCGAACAGGTTGGCGAAATATGTTATCTTCGTTTTGTAAGGTCCCTGACCTCTAGGGGTTGTTTGAGACCGGATAAGTAAGTAAGTAAGTATTTTTTTTTACAACGGGCGCCTTAGGCCGAGGCCACGCAATGAGCGGCAAAGCGGCAAAGCGGTGAGCGGTGAGCGGCAAAAAATTAAAACATATGAGATACCATTGGATTGGCCACGCAATGAGCGGCATTGTAAGCGGCATTTCTGAGCGGCTAAGCGGTGCCGCACAGAAATAGAAATTGTTCTAATTTTTAGTTGGTTTCTGAGCGGCAATTGAGAAATGCTGTAACCTGTTTCAAAAAATTCAAAAAAAATTCGAGGAGAAATGCAAAATTTAATATTACAGAAATTGAAATCAAAAGAAAATAAATAAAAAATAAACTTACCTCAAACAAAAAACAAGCCTTTGCTCAGCAGATATTGCTTTTCTTTGTTTTGTCAATCTGGGTTTAACTTTTTCCAACAATAAATCAAAGGATTCTATAGACATACGGCAGTATTGCCAAAATCTATCTGGAAATTTGCGTAGGTTTTTATATAAATGATTAAATTCGCCATAATGTAGCCTTGCTCGATTTACAGGGTGAACACCAAATCTTCTTTTTCTTAAACGCATTAACTTTTTATAGATATGAATACGATTTTCGCGTAATAAAAGTAAACAAACCTCTCTTCACTATGGCATTTTAACAACTAACCGCTCACACATGCCGCTCAGTAATAAGCCACATGCCGCTTAAACTTGCCGCTCACCGCTCTGTCGCTTGCCGCTTTGCCGCTCATTGCGTGGCCTCGGCCTTAGGAGTGTTGGAACTAACTAGTACATAATAACTGGGTGTCCCCTGACACCTCATGTGATATTTTTTTCAAATTCATTAGCGAGATAAAAAGTTATCGGCCGCGATCTTGCACATGAATGACAAGTCTGAAGTTCGCTTAAGTCATTCAGTGGAACCAATTTTCATTTAAAATGATTGATTCTAATTGTAGAATAATTTTAAAGACGAAGAGATTTAAAAAAAATTATTTGCACCAATTTGCTTGTTATAGTCGCCTGAACTTTGTGCAAATTTAGTATCCGTTCTCAAGTAATACACCTTTGTTATTGTGATTCAAATCAACTCTTCCATATAAACAAAAAGGTTGTTTCGTACTTCACACATCAAGGCCCTTTAAAAATCTTAATTCGTTCCTGATTTCATAGGGCACTAAACAAACACTATGAAGAATTGTCGGCGTTAGAGAGAGGACAAAGTAAAACTAACTTTTTCCAGTTCCAGATTTTTGCAATTAAATATGAGGATTAATATGTAATATTGTCTCTAAGCCAAGGAAAGAAAAACGCTGTCGAAAAAACGTAATTTTAGAAAGTTTTTTTTTTTTTTACTTTTTTGTTACAAAATGAACAAAAGTTATAGACTACACACAAACACACTATTACCAGTACAAACATGGAATCTTTAAATATAAATTTTCGATTGTAGCCTTAAGCTTTAATATAGTTCCGTTTCCCTTCATATATAGTTTATATCTAAGTATAAATTTGCATGCAAAAAAAAAGACACTGGATGCGCTCTATACCAAAGAGGGAACATGCATTGTTCCATTCACATTTACATAATATTCACGCGTATACACATTATGATGATTTTCGTCATCGTTATTACAATCATCATCTTCATCATCATCATGATCATCATCTCCATCGTCTTCATCGTCTTGGTGGATCCATGTTGGCTCATAGACTTTGTAACATCTTGCTGTAGACTTTAATATGATGAAATTCCTTGAAGGCTTCGCGAAAACGTAATTTTTGTTCAGCTCCCAATTTCGCATAGAAATCCTGAGCAGATGTCACGAACAATGCAATTTCGTGATGACCCAATTTTGTAGAACTCATTCTTTTTGGTGTTGTTGTCGTCGACGTCGATGTTGTAGGTGTCGTTGCTGCTGTTGCTGGCGAGGATGTTGCTGATGGTGTTTGGGCCGGTGTTGTTGCTGCCGCTGTAGCCGCTGCAGTTTTTGCCTTCACTCCACTCAACAGCAATGGAAATAGTTTCATTAAATGGAGATTTATGGAGGCCGAGAGAAATACAACACTTAGACACCAGACGGCTTTTTGTTCGGGCAATGATAAAAACGTGGGTAATGAACAGGTAAGCCAATCTTGTAATTGCTGCAAGAATGAAGAATCAATGGCCGAACGGAAAACCTGTTGAGAAGGATAAAGGAGCAGGAAACAGCAGAAAGTAAAAAAATTAAATCATGAAATGACACAGTAACACGTAATAGATTAAAAACGCTGTTTGATTAAAGTGACGTTTTACTTATTTAAATTAAAATCTTCATTTTTAATGATAAAGTTGAATGTAAAGGATGTTTCAAACAATTTGAATGAAATACAAATCTACTATTCCTAAAGGATCAAACTGGTAGCTCTGTGAATGACTGTGAAGTTTTGCGACAAATCTCAACTCAAACGATTTGAAAGGACTTCGTTACACACAACTATAACTTAACTAGAACTTCAACGTATCTCATTAAATAAATACATCCAATGAAGGACCAGGGGAGATCTTCTCTTGTTCCAACTCTTTAAAGACTTCAAATTCTTAACCAGACATTAATATCCAACTAAATGTGTCGACTGTAATAAACGAAATTACATATTTCAAATGCAAACAAAGTTTTCAACTATAATTGTGTCTGATGTAGTACATAGTACCATATACCACCCCCTTTGTTTCGTGTCCCCACATTGATTTAGCTACACCAATGCACTTCTTGGGACTTGGTCAATATGTTCTGGTCATACACAACTATAAAATTAGTGCACACACTTAGATACACAAAGACATATAGTGCCTACCTGAAATACAATCATGGCAATAACATCGCTATGTGGTTGATTTATGGCCAAAAACTCCTTTATGACCTTCGTCAATATTTCTTTGGGCGGCACTAAATCACGTATCATTTGGCACAACACCTGGCCATAAATCCAAGCCGCTTCTTCGGTTGCGGTCTTAATGCACTGCAGTAAAATATCAACTTTATCCGTTTGCTGGGCGATTATCTCGGGGTCGTCTTGTACAATGCCATTACTTAATTCCGTATTCTCCAATTGTTTTGAAGAGCCTAATATGGTAGAGGAGAAATCAAGGGAAATACATGTGTTAATATTAAGCTGATAGATAACATTTATACATTTATATTTTTAAACAACAACTGCGTAAAACAAATACAATATTGGAATTTACAAAAGAATTACAATAGACAAGAAACTCGTATATATCTATGTAGGTAGGTAGGTGCATGCAGCCAACTCGCAAAAGAAGAAACTGCATTTTGCTCTTGAAAATTATATACATATGACCATGAGGGTGTCCCATCAATAAAAAAAAATTTTTTTGCTCAAGCTTTATTCGCAATCTTATAGGGTAAAGTATTTTTGAGATTTTTTTCAGATTTTTCCGAAGTGGTTTAGAGGTCACGCAAGTCGAATTTCCCCCATAAATCGGGTATTCCAGATGATTTTTGAATTTTACTTAAAACTCGGTCAGTGAACACGATTTTCTTAGTTTGTAAGAAATATATTCTGAATTCCTTGATGAAAATTCAAAGATCAGCACTGATTAGCGTTAGTGGGGCAATGGGCACGACGTCAGGTACTGCACTTAATGCTATCCTGAACATCTGTACTCCTGATATCATCCGCTACATCCGGACTGATGGCAGAGTATTTTGACATCAGGCTCATCTGGGTACCGGGACACAGCGACATTCCAGGCAATTGCGTAGCGGATGCATTAGCTAGACAGGGCACTACGGCACATGTTCTTCCGGCAAAAGAAGGTGTTAGTATACCAATCTCTACCTGCCGTTTGCAGATCAGACAGTGGGCCGATAATATGTTCAAGGACAAGTGGAGACTTACTTCAACTTGCAACAAGCCAGGGTCCACTGGCCACAAGTGGACCAGAAGAGGACTAGGCAACTACTTAACTTGCCGAGAGGCAGGTTAGCCACAATGATAGGAACACTTACGGGACATTGTCTTGTAGGCAAACACGCCCTAAGATTGGGACATAGAAACTCCACTCTCTGTAGATGCAGCATGGAAGAGGACGAGGAAACGACGAAACACTTTCTCTTGGATTGCCCTGCTCTGGCAGGACTGAGAAGTAGGATAGTCGGAACACATCTAGTTAGGGCCGTAGCCCTACAGGATATTCCTGTAGGTCTTACAGACAAATTTATTGAAAGGGCAAATTGGCTGGACGACTAGTGAATAGTTGCTGTGGAGGAAACTGCTGGTATCACAATGGGCTTCTTTAGCCTAAGTGTGCTAGACAGCGTGCTGTCTTGCAACACTTTTAAAGCAAAACGTGCAAACTTTTATTGTATATGCAGAAACAACCAGTTTTGGCAATGATTTTGCTCAAAAAGTTACCATGTATCACATTTTTTCGTAAATTTTTGATAAATTTTGTAAATAACGCTTTATATCTTTCAAAAATCCTACACAAATTTAATAAACTAATGATGCACTTTAAAAGACGTATTAATTCCAAGTAATTTTGTAGAAAAAAATGTTGAATTTGCAGTTACTGTTCCAGAGTTATACCATTTTACATCTTTATATCCATTGTATGAACCTAAAAATATTATAAACTGTTTGCCATTTTTGCATCGGATTTGCTTTAAATTTCTTTGAAAATTTAAAAAACTAATGATGCACTTTAAAAGACGTATTAATTCCAAGCAATTTTCTAGAAAAAAATTTTGAATTTGCAGTTACTGTTCCAGAGTTATACCATTTTATAACTTTTTACCCATTGTGCAGTGCTCAAATGTGTGTCCTCTCCCGGCTTAAGAATAATAAAGCTGCTGGTGTGGATGGGCTACCCCCTGAACTTTTGTAGGCCGATGATGAAGGATTGTTAGCCCACATGCATCTATTTATATACCGTATATGGTTGGCCGTCGGTGCTGCAATGGTAGTGTGCGCGGCTCTTGTGCATGAGGACGTAGGTTCTATCCCTACACTGGCCACCTTTAATTTCTTTCGACGGCGGTCACCACGCTTAGTGACGGCGACACTATCGAGTATGTAGCCATGAAAAAGCTTTTCAAAATACCGCTCGGAACCGGTGTAAAACTGTAGGTCCCAATCAGTGAGAATAAAACTAGAACACGCACAGCTCACTGGTTGTGAAAAGCTCTCCCTAATCGCCTCGTGGGATGTAACGGGAAACCATTTTTTTTTTATATTGTTGGGGGAGTCTATGCTGGCAATAGGAGTCTCAGTGTATTATGTCCTGTATTCAAAAAGGGTGATCCGCGTGTATGTTCCAACTATCGCGTTATCAGTATTTTATCCATCGCGTATAAGGTATTGCCGGGCGTAGTAGGTGAGGGACCAAAGCCAATTGTTGAGAACCTGATTGGACGTTATCAGTGTGGTTCACGCTACGCCAAATCCTGGAAAAGACCCACGAAAAGCAAATCGATACATACCACCTTTTTGTCGATTATAAAGCTGCTTTCGATAGCCCCATACGGGGAAAAGTATACGAAGCTATGTCTGAACTTGGGATTCCGGCAAAACTGATTCGCCTCTGTAGAATGACGCTGACCAGCAGCAAATCAGCAGTGAAGGTGGGGAAATACCTCCCCGAACCATTCTGTAACAAGCGAGGACTGAGACAAGGCAACACGCTTTCCTGCGATCTCTTCAACACCTTAATGGAGATAATAATGAGAAAGGCTGCAGTAAATACGAACAAGACCATTAACACGAAAACCCATATGTTGCTGGCGTATGCTGACGACATAGACATTTGCAAACGAAATTGCGAGAGGTTACTGGAGTATTTTCAAGAATCGAAAACGAATCAGCGAAGGTGGGTCTTGCTGTTGATGAGGAAAGGACAAAATTTATGGCGTCAACGACTAGACAAATCTCTCGACTTGGTCCCCACTTGAACATCGACAACCGATTTAATTTTGAAGTGGTAGATGAATTTATCTACCTTGGATCCGCCGTGAACAAGGACGACAACGTCTGCCGGGAAATAAATACAAGAATTGTGCTTGCAAATACATGGGCTCAGTAAGCAGTTTAAGAACAAAGCCCTCTCTCGACAGACAAAAGTCCAGTTATGCCAGACTCTCATTTTACCTGTCCTGGGCATATGGCTCCGAAACTTGGGCCATATCGCAAGCGGGTGAAGGACACCTGGGAGTATTCGAGAAGAAAATTCTTCGTAAAACACATGGACCTGTCAAGGAAAACGGCGAGTACCGATGTCGTTGGAACCAGGAGCTATATAATTTGTATTCCGACGTGGACATAGCTAGGCGAATCAAATTACGCCAATTACATTGGCTAGGCCATGTTGTCAGATTGTACTTATATAAAGTTGAGTCAGCGCGAAACGTTTTTTTGGTGTTGCCAACTTGCGGGAATAGGCGACGAATAGAACCAGTTGGGGAAATATGTTAGAATTTGTTTGATTTATTTATTTGTTTGTGTAAAATATCCAATAAAAGAAAAAAACATTGGTTCCCCAATATGTAATACTGAATAGCAAACACAATGTGTTTGGACACAATTATACTATATTTGCTACAAGCTACAAACAAGTTATATTTGCATCCAAACAACAAAATGAGACAAATTTTTCAGTATGTATATAAATAAAACTTCAGGCTGTAATATTAAGGGCCAGTTTCACACACCTCATTTAAACGCTCAATTTAAAAGCTCACGGAAAATGTTCATATTAAATGACAAACATCGAGAATTTAAAGTCAATTTAAATGGAGAATTTCCAATGGTAAATCGAGCATAAATTACTAGAATTTGAGGGCAAATACTGGGGTTAATTCTGAGGTACGACACAACTACTCTGGTGGACATCGATTTCTTTGTGGGACACTTGCATTACAGATGACGATATAATGTCAAATGGGAAAGTTGAATGTTATACGGGTATAAATGCAAATCTTTTTTGAGTATTTTGAACCAAGGTGAACATAGTTGACATTTGAAATTCTTGTGCACGGTGTCTAACTGACGTGTCTGGGCTTTTGATGTGTTAACATCTACAGGCGCGGGTAGGGACTAAATTCATAAAGTGAATACATCCAAACACAGTTTGTCCGACTGCGATCACACAGATTGTCCCGGTGCGATCACACAGATTGTTTGGCGTTAAACTCCTCCGAAACGGCTGGACCGATTTGTATGAAATTTTGTGTGCATATCGGGGAGGTCTCCGAATCGGCCAACATACCCCTAAATGATAAGGGTGACCCACCTCTATGTAGAACACAGATTTGTCTGACTGCGAAACACAGATTGTCAAACTGCGAAAAAACACACACTGATGTAGCGGCAGCGAATAGTTGCCTTGTTGGGGTGCGGAGCACTCGCAGAGCAAAGAGAATAATGACGTGGTTATACGTATCGGGTTTTTCAATAAGAGCGCTACAAAAGTTTTTTTAAATAAAACAAAACCGGTTTAGAAATTCTTTATTCCTGTGAAAGTACGTTCGATGCCATTATGAATGGAACTCGATTTTTTCGCATGGCCACCACGGGCACGCTTGCAGAAGTCCAGATGCTGAACCCAATTTTCGACGGTTTTCAAGCATAAATTGGCCGTTACTGCTGCAATTTCACGTTCGATATTCGTACGAAGTTCATCAATCGTCGCTGGCTTGTTGGCATAGACCATAGACTTGACGAAGCCCCACAGGAAATAATCTAACGGCGTCAAATCGCACGACCGAGGCGGCCAATCGAATGGGTCAATTCGTGAGATAACACGTTCACCAAACTTGGTTTGCAATAAATTGATTGTGGCATTCACTGTGTGGCTTGTGGCGCCGTCCTGTTGGAACCACATGTCCTCCAAGTCCATATTATCCAATTGGCGCCAAAAATATTCGGTTATCATTGAACGGTAGTGATTCGCATTCACAGTAATGTGCCGGTCTTGATCATCACGGTAGAAGTACGGCCCAATGACGCCGCCGGCCCATAAACTGCACCAAACCGTAATATTTTCGGGATGCAATGATGACTCATGGATTACGTGTGGATTGCTGTCTGACCAATTACGCATATTTTGCTTATTGACGAAGCCATTCAGGCAGAAATGAGCCATTCAGCCAGAATGACGTAGCGCTCTTAAAGTTGAGGCCACTGACTCCAAATTTCGGTAGTAAATTTTAATAATTTCGACTCGTTGTTGGCTCGTATATCTTTCCATGACGAAATGGCAAACCTTACTGAAGAGAAATGTCAAAAGAGCGGGAAAAAATATGGCGTCGTTTGCTGTCCCTATCGATTTACTTTTGTAGCGTCTCTGTTGAAAAACCCTTTATATAAAAATGAGATAGCAAGAGAGCAACGAAAATTGTGTGAACTTGTGTAGTGTATGTACGAACATAACAATGTATGTATGTGCATGTGTGGCTTTGTATTCTCTTTGTTTTTTGTGGGAATAAAACAAAAAGTATTAAGCAAGAAAATAATGACACATGTGCTGGCACTGGTCTTTAAATAATTTTAAGTATTAATATTATTTAAATGTAACGTCATCATATGACTGAACGCTGTTTTTTATTTTCCAATGTAACATTAACTAATGTGTTCATAGAAATCGAACAGGTACCGTGTAACGAAAAGGTGTTAACACATCGCCCGGGAGTTCGAACACTCATTGGATTTTTTTTGTACCGTACGATTGCTACTAGTTCGGCCAGACTTCACTTTATCTGCCAGTGTATACAAAGTTTCAAAATTCATTACAATACGCTGAATGGTCCACGCATCTTAGCGTTTTTGAACGATTATTTAGATAAAATGTTTTAATAACTTAACGGGCTAGACGCTGCTGAAGATGATGCTTCACAAACATCGAAACGATTGTCCAGCGAATGTGAGTTCGAATCCCTCCCGCGGCATTTACATTTTTTTCACTAACCGGAGAAAACATGATCTCTTACAGCCTTAAAGGAAATTACAACTTTAAACATAACGAGGATCTAAAAACAACTAAATTTGAAACTTCAACACGTTGTTGGTGCCTTAGATGCTCCATAATAAATTGTTATCGACTGCTCTGCACAACTGTCAAATACAAACTGAGAAATGTCAACCAAACAGAAATGGCGGTGAGAAACATCGGCCTGGAACATAAAAAACACCTTGTCCTACAGTATCCGGCATACATATATTCAAAACCTTCAACCATGAATTCATCAAGTTTATTAAAGCCCACCATGGATTTAAAAGAAATGTTGTCAATAGCATCCTATTTCGTTGGCAAAAGTATGACAATCTCTATAAACAATCATCAGGAAATATCGATTATTTCGTGGAAATTGTGACCTTGATGTACAAAATAACTATTTTTGACATTCAAATTGAAAATTGAAAAAAACCATTATATGTGAAACGTAAAGGAAATAATGGAAAACAACAACTTTTGAATCAACTTTGAAATACAATTACACTTCCATTTTGCCGAATCTGTGATATTGACAAAATGATAAGAATGGAATCGAAAAATACTCGTCATTATCATCATCGTAATCATCGCCAGCACGAATCATCACCCGTGAGTGCATCCAATTCCCAAATCAATAGAGAGAGAGAGAGAGAGAGAGCACAGAGATTGTTAATAAAAATAAAAATCAAAAATAAAAATAAAACATTTAAACGGAGGCTAAGACAAAAACAAAATCGCATACAATTTTATCAGAAAGACAAAGATACACACCATAATATGGACTCATCACAAATACATCGTTCGATAATAGGGTGTAACTAAATTTCGTTATTCGAAAACTTCTTACAGGGAGGGTGGTAAATCGTGGGACCCAAACCCTAGTAGCACATCAAAAATAAGACGAAAAAATTTAAAACAAAAATGTCAGTAAGTAATTAATAGAGATATCGGTGGTTGAAATACGAAGGCGGAATGGAAACCATGGAAACATTAACAGAAGACAAATATTGTGTTTGAAAAAAAGTGAGTGAACACCTTCTTCCACCAGGGGCTTCAGTTGTAAGCAAGTTGCGTCATTTTCTTTGTGGTTGACAATCCTTGAAAGCAGACAACTCGAGGATAATAGGAAAAAGGTAATTATTTTTTCCGTAAAAAAAACATCACCGAAGCCAAGCAAAGGGCTTCATAAATTCTACGGGGACGCTCCATTTTAAATTGCAATGGCTAAAAAGTGGTTTACTGAATTCCGTTGTGGTCGTACCAGCACAAGTGATGCCGAACATTCCGGTCACTCAACAGAGGTCGTCACGCCAGAAATCGTCGATAAAATCCACGGAATGATATTGGACAATGTGAGAATGAAAGTGTGTGTAGATGGCTGAGGCTGTAAGCAACTCAACTGTGCGGCTACATCGTAGTTTATACGAACTTTTAAACACGAAAAAGGTATCCGCGCGGTGGGTGCCGCGATTACTCACACTCGATTGTACGCAAAACCGTCTGTCTCATCACTGTCTCATATTTGGAGATATAAACAATAGATAAAGGAAATAATAGATATAGCGCGCCTATTGTCAACTTTGTTCACTAGGTGCTATCCTGTCATTGAAGTTTCCCATAATTCTCATAACCGTTTGTTCAAAATTGTGGGAAATTTTTGTGAAAGTATTTTAAACAAGGGAAAATGTGACAAAATTTAAATGATTTTACATAATTGCATTTGTTTCTTATATACAAAACTATTTCAAAGCCATGAGACCGGTGTTGGGATATCAATAAGAGAAACCCCGTAAGACCGCCCAAAGATGAACACGCCGGAACGCCTTTTTAATCTAAAAACTTCCCCGCCCAAAAACTGTAGCAACTTCTGTGGTCGTGAGATGCCAAAAACGTTAGTGTCTGATTACTCTCAACAAAGATTGGTAGCTGAACCGGAGAAGAACCAATTTCTTAGGACATAGACGGTGGTGACATGGCTTTGCAATTCGATGGCCATCAGATATTCTATTTTAAGTAACGTGTTGTATTCTGGTTCGAAGTGATATTTTTGTTGAAAATAATTTTTTCTTTTGATATGAAATTTTAGAATTTTAATGTCACATTGTTTGACTATTTTTTTGGGAACAAAAAAATCCCATTTATTGCTTTCAACGACATCTAGAAAATTACCCATTCTCCTAAAATTTTCCCAACACTTGTGCTTCATCTATTAGTTTACTTTATCTATGCTAAATATTGGTTACAGGCTCCACCTAGAAAACTTCCCAATAAACAAGAAATTTCTCAACATATGTTAGTCTAGACACAAAAAAAATAAATAAATAGTTTCCCATTACATCCCATAAAGGGACTGGGGAGAACTTCTCACAATCACTGAGCTGTGCGCTTTCCAGTTTTCACTCACTGATTGGGACCTACAGTTTTACACCGATTCCGAACGGTATTTTGAGAAGCTTTTTCATGGCTAGATACTCGATAGTGTCGCCGTCACTATGCGAGGTGACCGCCGCCGAAAGAAAATTTGAAGGTGGTCAGAGCCGGGTTCGAACCCAGGATCTCATGTACAAGAGCCGCGCACACTAACCATTGCACCACCGACGGCCACTAGACACAAACCAGAGCAAAAGTACACAATATAGTTGATAATACTGGGTTGTAGCATAATAGTGTTAAAAAAAGTTGTTTAATTTGTTTTCATTTAGCCCCCATCCCGCAATGTGCGATTAGGAACTTCGTTCCAAAAATTCGGTAATCATGGCTCTGTAGCGCGCGCCGTCCAGAGTCACCGTTTGGCACACTGCGTTCCCAAAAAAAAATGCCCCGATGACTCCTCCAGCGTAAACAGCACACCACTCCGTAACTTTGAGTGGGTGTAATGGTTCTTCATGGGTGATACTCGTACACAATTGTCGATGCCCCAGAAACGATTACTTTGTGTATTGACGTAACCGCTAAGATGGAAATGAGCCTCATCGCTCATGATGTTCGACGAAAAATCGTCCATCTCTTCGTTTAGATTCAGGATGGCTTGAGCGTAAGTTACACGCAATTGCCGGTTAACATCTAAGCACTGTCTGCACTTTGTAAGGGAATATCTTCAAATCTTTCACCAAAATTCTGCGTAGGGACCGCCGACTAATGCCCAATTGCGTGGCACGTCGTCTGGTCGATGTTCCGGGCTACTCTTCAACATCTTGGGCAACAGCAGCGACATTCTCAGCAGAACGGCAGCTCCGTGGTCTGTCAGCCTTGGGAAGATCTCGTGTTGTCCCAGTCTCTTCAAGGCGAGTGGCCAAACGCCAGGAAATCTGCGACGAAATTCACGCTGCGCTAACACAACCCACAAATTGTTGCGCAAAATAATGGAAACAATTATTCCGCGTTCTTGCGGAGTAAACCGATTCATGGCTTGTCGATTTGTATACTGCTTTGATATTTGGCGCCATTGGCAAAAGTTATAGGGTTTTCCAATACGGTGATTACTTTTGCCCCACTTGTATCTTTATTAAAAAATGTTCAATCATTCTCTGAAGTTTTTCGTAAATTTTATAGATACATTTGAAAAACGAATTTAGGAAACGTATTCAAAAACAAGACTCACCTATTATTCGACACTAATGAAATCGGAAATTTTAATTTTCGGTATTGGTTGCCAGCATTTATTGTCGAGCAATTGTGCACTAAAGAATTCTCATCACATTTAGAGATTTTGTTACATATAGCATTGGTTGAACGCGAGGCAAGCCACCATTGCGGTGGCCCTCGATATCCCAGGGCAAGATGGAATCCTTCATAAAATGACTGGACGCGGATTTGAGACTGCCACCTGTAGGATGGTGGCCAGTTTTCTCGAGGAACGGAAATTCCGGACCAAGGTCGGAAACGCACTCTCGAGTGTTAGAGATGTTGTAGCAGGAGTACCCCAGGGTTCGCTCTTGGGTCCTGTACTCTACAACATTAACGTCAGCCGTTTACCAGAACCGCCAGAAGGCGGGCTGCTACTGGTTTATGCTGATGATATCCTTGTGGCCCTTACGGGCCCGTGGACTAGGGTGACGAACTCCATACTCAATGAGTACCTGGGGGTGTTAGCTGAGTACTTCGATAGATGGAGACTCAGGCTGAACGTAGAAAAGTGCGAGTCCACTATTTTCCGAGGACTGCGGCGGTTACTGCCCCGGGAGGCTAGGGCTTTTGAACCCAACCTTCGGGTTGGGGACAGACCCATTGTTTTCACCGACAGGCTTAAATGCCTGGGTGTAGTGTTCAGTTCGAACTTTGTATTCAATCGCCATATTGACCACATTTTGGATATTTCACGCATACCTCCACGTACTTCGCTGCCGTGGAGGCCTCTCGACAGAGGATCGCTTGTTGGTCTACAAACAGATCATCAGGCCCATTTTAACCCATGCTTTTCCAGTCTGGTGTGGAATCTCTTCCAATCAGATGGAGAAACTTAGGAAAATGGAGAGCTGTTTGGGTTTGGGGACGCAAAGAGCTGACGATGGCTCGTATATTTTCCATCCTGTGCTGAGGTATACGGGATAGTGAATTTCGGTAGGATTGACGTGTTCCTTGTAAGTTGGGCGCTGGAATTTCTGGAGAGGGCAGCCTCGCTGGATAATGTATTAGTTAGGCACAGTTGGGACCATGACGGGGATCTGGGTACACTGTCAGGAGATAATTACCGGGCGCCGGTCAGCCTCGCTGCGCTGACTAGGGAGGGGATGCTTTTTGTTGACGATAGGCTTTTATTTTACCATAGGAGAGCAGGGACGTTTGATGTTAGCAACACTGTTTATAATACCTCACAGTGATTTGCACCTTATCTGTATATATTGTAAATATGTAAATAGTAGTTTTAAGTAGTATTAAGTGTTAGTTTGTAAGTTGTTAAGGCGAGCCTATTCAAACCCTGATATAGACAGAACACCCTATTCATATGCATATAACACACATGCATACATACACACACATGTATGCATACGTATGTATATAGTATATTGTCAACCAAAACACCGAAAAATTCAGAATAAATACATAGAAATATTTTTGTAACACTTACCCACATAAATGCACGACAAAAGTAATTTCAGTGCGGGAATTGAAAATTTCTCGTTTTCCAATTTGGCCAACTCGAGAGCAAGTTTTTCAATGGAGGGCCTCAACATTTGGTTTTGACTGTCTGCACCGCCACCAACAGATCCATTGATGCTGCTAACTTTATTATCAAGCACAATCATACGTTCCAAACCCTATACCATGAATATAAAACGAAACAAAGAGAAAGAGGAAAAAAACAAAAATAAAGTACAGAACAATAGATGTAAAAATCAGAAATTCACTTGAATAATTATGAAGGGAGGTATGATGATGCAAGAAAAAGGTGCAACAAGCAGTTTTATTAAATTTACAATTATTATTTATTGGACTTCAAACGTGATTTAATAAGATGTTGTATATTTAGAAGCCACTCCTTTAATCACCTAAAATTCTATACAAATTAAAGCACCCGGAATTCTGTAACCATTTAATCCTACAAATTGGTAGTTAAATTGACAAAATTCCGAAATTTTGTATTGGAATTTTACGAATTTTGACAATTTAACTTACGGTTTTCATAGTTAAAACGTTACAGAATTCAGATGATTAAAACCATATTTAATTTTTGAAAAATTCCAATAATTCTACGAAGTTTTATTATCGCAAACCGTCGGGAAAACAGCTGATTGGCTGATCTAAAAAAAAACTGGAGATGGGAGCTTCTCACAGTCAGTGAGCTGTGCGTATTCTACATGTGATAACACTAATCAGTACCAACTGTTTTACTCCAGTTCCAAACGGTTACGCCCGGAACAACTTGTTCAAGGTTAATTACTCCTAAGTGTAGCCATCAATAACCGTCGTCAAACCCGCGTTCTCATTTACAAATTTCGCACACGTAAAATATTGACCAGGGTTCGTATTTCGTGGGTAATGAGGGTAACCCATTATTATTGCCGTGGGGAATGGGTAGCGATCGTTTACCCATTACCCACAGGGTATGGGGAAAATAATAACCCACGAGAATTATGAATTGCCCGTCACGATTACGCATTACGCTCAGGGCAATGGGGAAAATAATGGGTAGCTACCCACGAAATGGGGAATTACTCATCACGATTACCCATTACAGTCAGGGAAATGGGGAAAATAATGGGTACCTAACCACGACAATGGGGAATTACTCATCACGATTACTCATTACCCTCAGGGAAATGGGTAGCCACCCACGGCAATGGGGAATTACTCATCACGATTACTCATTACCCTCAGGGAAATGGGTAGCTACCCACGGCGATGGGTAATGGGTTACCTAGGGTAACCCATCCCCATTTTTGATCGAAAATATCAAAACATTAGGAAAAATCTCTATATCTCGGAAACGGAGCGTCCCATCGAAAAAATAATCAATTTTTGCTGGTTTGTACGGGGTTTTCAAAAAGTGTCCCAATTCGTATGGGCAAATTTTTTTTTCGCAAAATCGCCAAAATAAGAAAATCGTTAAAATAAAAAAGTGGCTATAACTCGAAAACGGTGCGTCCAATCGAAAAAATAATAAAAATTTTACCTCCAAAGTAGGATTTAACCAATGGGTGTCTCCAATATCGCATCACTTTTCTTTTTTAAATCGATAAAAATAAAATTTTTCAAACAAAAAATCGCTAAAACGCCCTCACGTTTATATCTCGAAAACGGAGCGTCCAATCGAAAAATAACCAATTTTTCCGTGTTTCTAAGGGGTTTTCATAAAGTGGTCCAACTCGTATGGAAGAATTTTTCTTCCAAAAATCGCAAAAATAATAAAATCGCTAAAATAAAAAGTGGCTATAAATCGAAAAAAAGTGATGCCATATTGGAGAGACCCATTGGTTAAAGCCTTCTTTGGAGATAAAATTTTTATTATTTTATTCGATTGGAAACACCGTTTTCGAGTTATAGCCACTTTTTTATTTTAGCGATTTTCTTATTTTGGCGATTTTTCGAAAGTGAGTTATTTTCCAACAATTACTATACTACCACCGGAAAATCACTTCTATATCTTTTGAAATTGGTTAGGACAGATATATAAAAATATGTATAAATGTTTGTGAGTAAGCATCTCTGGATGCATGTAAAAACGATTTTTAGTTGTTTTTTCTTGTATTCTTAGATTTGTTGCTGCTTGTGTCTATTCGGTGTCCGTCCTGTCCTGTGCTGTCCTGTCCTGTTTTACCCCCAATTCTAGGTTTCCCCAAAAGCCACATGTAAACAGAAACGACAGCAGCAACAACAACAACAACCGCACCATTGGCAAACGAATGAAATAGAAATAAAACAAATTAAGATAATAACAATAAAAATAACAATTGCAATTGAATGTAAAGATTTCCAGTTTGAAACCAAACCAATCGAAACCATACTCAAAACGACAAACAAAATCCAGTCGATTTGATATGATTTCAGTCTGATACTGTAGTTAATGTGGGCATTGGAGTTGTTGCTGCCATTGGCACACCCATTTTACAACAAAGTACATGTTTCTGTAATAGAAACACATTGAAATTTGTTTCCAAACGAAATCAAAGTAATAAACTGATTTTGAATTTTTCGTCTCTGTTCGAAAAATAATTGAATGGGATGAAAACCATGTATGGACTAAATGTACAAACAATTTTATGATGCTTCCTGACAGGCATACAAGGTGCCACAAAATTGACTCTCTCTCACTCGCAATGTTGACATCCGAATGGGTGGGGGGAGGGAATATGTGTCTCTTTCAAATGTAAGGATTCGAATAGTTATTTTATTTTCTAGGTCACCTTAAATTATAATAAATTTAGTTTGAGATTGAGTACTTATAAATTATAAATCAAGAGTACTTATAAATTAATTCAATATTTTAAATACTGAAATTATTTATAACTACACAATTTGAGAACTTTTGTTCCTTTCTGAAAGGAAAATAATGCCAACATGTGTGGGGTGTCCGAAAATTCACGCAAGAGTTTAATTTCGTTTAAGAATAAAAGACAGCTGACTGTTCGGGGTTATTTAAAATTGAACTTTACCTGAAAGAGCAACATCTTTTCATTTTTAAGAAATTTTGTAAAAGGGTTTTCGATAGGGATGTGCGATTAATTGATTAATCAAGCAACCTGATTACTCGACACCCTGATTAATCGAATAATATGATTAATTGATTAATCTACATTTGATTAACCAATATTAATGATTGATTGATTAATCTAAAAATTAATTAAACACAAAATTTAATAATTGAACAATTCATATTTTTAGGTGTAATCAGTGTAAATCTCTTCCACAATCTTCTTTTCTCAAAATGTTCAAATGTATATTTTTGCCTGCATTAGGGGTGTTCGATTAATTGATTAATCAGGCAACCTGATTAATCGAATAATTGATTAATCACAAATTTTGATTAATCATATTTACGATAAATCGATTAATGTACATTTTGATTTATCAATATTTATGATTAATAATTTAATCTAAAAATTAATTAAAGAAACATTTTCAATTCTTTAGTACACCAAGGTGGACCAGATATTGGTCCATCAGTTACCAAGGGAACAGATCAAGAGAAAGCATTATCGAGAGTATTATACAAATCTAAGACCTGCAATTTAATGTCATCACTATTAGACCAGATGGTATCATATAAAGTTGACTTTAAGGTGTGTTCCATTACCCACAATGAGAATCGGAATATTACAATGCACAATTAATGTAGGGTGATATTTATCCTCAGGACAAACTAGGGGATCAATACCACGTAAAGAAAATTCTAGAGAGCTAGAGAATACTAAATCTAAACTTCTGTCACAACAACAAGAGACATCATTAATTTGATACAAACATAATCCTGACAACCTCAAGGAATTCAGTAGCACAATTAGATGTAGAGTAGGGAAGCAAACAATTAGATTCAGAATTAAATCGCCAACACACTAAGGGTAAATTAAAATCGCCTAAACAAAGAATTTCATCACAAGACGAAAGACCAACCTGAATTTCGTGTAAAAATCTAAAGTGGGTCATGTAAAGTCAATATTAGGAAGTTAGGTGGAATATATGAACAAGTAACTTAAATTTTTCTACCATTAAGTGATAAACACACAGATAAATATTCAGCATCTACATAATACGCAAATTCAACCAACTCAGAAGGTATGGAGTTATGGACAGCAATAAGAACTCCACCACCAACCTTATCTACCCTATCTTGATAATTTGCACAAAAAATTTCTGAGTCATTGACTCCTTCCTTTAACCATGTCTCAGAAAATGCAATGACCTCGTAACAACAACCAAAATTTTTCAAATATAAATCTCTTAATTTCGAATTTAGTCCCCCAAACGTTTTGATATAACACTGACAGAGTTTTATCTAGTTTTTTGGGACGACAATTCTAGGTGGCAATTTCGCTACATCGGATCGAACACGATCCCTATGAACGAATTCTCTAACCAAAGTACCCTCAGGCCAAAAAGATCTATTCACTAAAATATCAAAAATTCTCGCTGGTATATATATCCTAAAGGATGCAATATCACGAGGCTGCGAAAATTTAAATTTAATAACATTAAAATCATTATCAAATATACCAACACACTACGATTTGACATAACTTCGAATGTGGTCAATGGATGTATCCGGGGACAATCGGGACAAAAATATAGTCTTCCGTGGAGGAACTACAACCAAATCATTTATTGGTGATGGTTCCTCACTGGAAGAATTTACGTTCGTCCGCACTGAATTCTCACCGGAACAATTTACCTCGTATAGGGGTGAGATAGAATTCACAGTACCAACACTTGGCACAGAGGTCTGTGACAAAATTGGAGCAATATCATTAACAGTATCAACTCCAGTATTTTCCTGAACTACAAGAGTATTTTCCTGAATTACAGCAGTTGCTGAGTCAAAATTTTCCGGTCGAGGTCCTATTATGTCACCCACCGGCGACAGCAGACTTATAAGATTTCTATCCACGGAACTGTTAATATTCCTTTCATTATCATTCACCGTCAAAGAAGATTTTTTCCTCTTAGGCGAAACTACAGAAAAGGTAACCATTTTACGTTGATCGCACCGACTTTACCACGAAGAGTATGAACTGAAAAGTCAGATGAGACAGATGGCACCATGACTCTATGATTTTGTCTGTATAAAGTAGTATGTTTTCCAAAAATTATTTGAATGATGAATAAAATTATTCAAATATGACTAATCAATATTCTAATTAATTGCATAATCATAGTGTTGATTATTCAGAATTTTAGATTTTCCGACTAACTGATTAATAACTATATCGATTAATCAAAATTTCAATCAATTTATTAATCGCACATCCATAGTTTTGAAACAAAATTATCTTCCACGACAAGACTCGTTTTCATCTTTATGGCCTCGTTAATCGTTAAAATGTAAGATGTTGCCGCGGCGAAAACATGGTTGTCTGAAGTACTACACGCAAAGAAAAACAAACGTGTATTGCTCGGTTGCCGCAACAACACTTTGATTTGTATTAATTTATTAATCGCAACCATTCATGTAGTTCTCCCAAATAAACTCGTATATCGTAAATGTGTATCATGTTGTAGCAAACGAGTTCTCGTTTGCATCAAACGCGTACAAAATTACATTTGCCGCAAATTTAAAAACCATTTGCGATAACTGCAATTCATCATTTTTCTAATGAGAGCACAGATTACGAAGAACGTAAATTTCTCTCATTATGTCGATTGTATACAGTCTTATCCACTCGTTTGGCATACGCACTCACGCATACACATAAAAGTGATCAAACACTCGAATGCTTCTACCATGATACAAATACAAGGTAATAGCGTCAGCCGATATGATTTCCTTTGTTTCCATTTCATCGTACCCAGTAAATATCAAAGTTGTTTGTGTGACTGCGTTCTCTTTTGATTTCATCTATCTATTTTCACAATTGTACTTGTATGTGTACATTTTTATCAGCTGATTTTGACAATAACTGGGTACGGAAATTAAAACAATGCTAATGCTACTACCTTGTATTTGTATCATGGATTCTACATTGTCTATATATCTTGGATGGACAATTGACGCGTTGTAGTTTGCTGCGCTTTTAGTTGTTATTTGAATGCAAGGCGAGACAGACGTGTAAGTAGACAGTGAAAAAATAGACAAAAATTACAACTTTTTTAAAACAAACTTTACAGGTAAAACCAAAATCATAAAAGTTGGAAATTTAAACAAAAAAAGCTAATGGAAGCCATAAATAAAAGTTTTTAACTCGTTTACTGCAAACGATTTTCCATTCTCGCAAACGTGTTCTTAGTTTAGAGTAAGTACAACGGTTACTGTAACCGAAACAACAGTTGGAGGAAACGTTTTTCGTTTCTCGCAAACGTTTTTTTCAGCTTATATTTTTCATAACTCGTTTGCTGCAAACATTTTTCGGTTCTCCCAAACGAAATGACATGTATGGCCTAACAGAAGTTTGTTTCTCCCAACTACAGTCCCCAAACGAACTTTAGTTATCTGAGATTTCGTTTTGGAAGAACGAGTTTTTTCTTTGCGTGTAGATTCCAACATAAAGACACCCACAAGGCTACTTGGATATGCCCTGTATAACCACAGGAAACCCCAGATTGATCACCTAGTAATTAACGGAAGGCACTCTACTAGTTTAATGGACGAACGTGTAAATCGAGGAACTACTTAAAATATCGAGTAGGATCACTACCTGGTTGCAGAAAAACTTCGCACAATGTTAAGCAGAGTGAAAGCCGTACGAAACAAGTCATATAGAAAACTGGGCATCGGAAAGCCTCAATTACCAGAGATATCCACGGCCTATGCAGAGAAGCTCACTCAGCTATTGGCGCAGAAGGCATCATGATCCTGAAGCGCAATGGAAATACATTCCCCACTCTTTAAAAACTGCTGCAGAGAACGTTCTGGGTTATAAAAAATCGCTTAAAGACAAGCCATGGTACAATGAAGAGTAACGCAAGGCAAGCGATGAAAAGAACGCTGCACATATGTCAATGCTTCAAGAGGATTCCCCTTGTTATTTAATTTATTTAAGAAGAAAAAACGGTTGTGGAGAAATCGCAAGCGTGAGCATATTGCATCTTAAAGAAGGAAGAAGGAAGAATGAGGGCTATAAATTCTAACGAAAAGTACAAAGCCAAACCAAAACGCCTATAGATCAGGACCCCCTTTTGTAGACATAAGAACAGAAATCTTGTGGCAGATGGGCAGAACATGTTGGGATTATGGAAAGATCACTTCTCTGCATTATTACTGGTCCCAGGAGACTTCAATATAGATGAGAGTGTTGTGCAAGTACTGAACGATGGCATCGACTACATTTGTAGAAGGTGGTCAGAGCAGGGATCGAACTCACGTTCTCATGTAAAAAGAGTCGCGCACACTAACCAGTGCACCACCGACGGCAAAATGGCACGAAACCGACACGAAATTCTCAGTAAAGATCTCACCGAACCATTTAGTATGAGGCAGGGCGACATCCTGTCATGCGATCTCTTCAACATACTAATTGAGATCATCGTGAGAAAACCTGCAGTCAACACGAATAAACCTATCAGCAGTACGAATCACATGCTGGTCGCTTATACTGAGTATTTAGACATCGAAATCTGCGATAAATTATTGCATCATTTTCGAGAATTGATAACGAATCAGGAAAAATGAGTTTGGCAGTAAACGAGGACAAGACAAAATTTCGGGGAAGCGGTGAACGTTGATAACGGTTATTATTTAGAGGTAGTGGACGAATTCTCTTACTTCGGATCTGCCGTAAAGAAAAGCAAGAACGTCAGTCTATAAATCTAACGGAGAATTGTGCTTGCAAACAGGTGCTATTTCCGGCGAGGCAAGCACTTCGGAGATAAGACCCTCTCTCGTGACACATAGTTCCAACTCTAGCAGACTCTCGTACAACCTGTCTTCCTGAATGGCGCAGAATACTGGGTTATATCGTCTATCGAGTCTTCAAGAGAAAAATTCTCCGAAAAATGTATGCTCCTATAATAGAAAACGGCGAGTTCGACTACGGATGAGCCCAGAGCTGTACGATATAATCCGTATCCCGACATCGACGTAGTTATGCGCATCACAATAACATGGTTACGATATCCAGGTCATATCAGTAGATTGGATCAGAATGAGAGGTATTCGAAGACGTACCCGAACGACATCGAAAAATAGGACGACCAAGACTTAGCTAGAAATACCAGGTGGAAGATTGCCTGGGAGAGCTTGGTGTTACCAACTGGAGGAGACCTGGTGAAGATCGAGCCGGTCGGAGAAACATGATATCTTTATATTGTAAGGCCCTTGACCCGTCTGATATACTCGAAGGACATCGAAAAATAGGTCGACCAAGAATTCGCTGGAAAGATCAGTTAGAAGATTGTCTCCGATAGCTTCGTGTTACCAACTGAAAGAGAACAGCTGAAGATCGAGCCAATCATATTTTAAGGCCCTTGACCACTCTGACGTACTCGAAGGACATCGAAAAATAGGACGACCAAGACTTCGCTGGAGTGACCAAATGGAAGATTGCCAGCGAGAGCTTGGTGTTACCAACGGGATTAGAAAAGCTGAATATCGAGCCGGTTGGATAAATATGTTAACCTCATATTAAGCTGATTTTTCTATTCCCTACCAAACTAATTTTTCGACCACTTTGTATGGGGAACTAAGCGATACTGAGCGATTTTAAGCGGCTCTCCATACAAAGTCGTCGAAAAATTAGTTTAGCAGGAATTAAAAAACAAGCTTATTGTAAGGTGGAAAATCGCCTACGAGGGCTTGGACTTACAAACTGGAGAACATCTGAAGATCCAGCCGGTTGGAGAAACATGTTTTCCTCATATTGTAAGGCCCTTGACCCCTCTGTACGCTGAAAAATCTGTCTTTTTTTCTTGTATGGATGCAAATATAAAGTGTGTTTGGAGCTTGTCGCAAATATAATATACTTGTGTCCAAACATATTGTGTTTGCTATTCAATATTACATGTTTGAGACACAATGATTAATATGTTGGAATATATGTGTTTGCGACCCACATATATTTGTTTGTGATACAAATACAGCTGTGTTTGTTGCACTGTCTGTGTTGCTCTCTCAAGATCAAGAGAATAAAAGAGGGACAACGAGAAAGTCTATCTTATAAATGTGTATCTGTATTTTTGCATTATTCTCTCAGTCACTGAGTCATAAATATTCCTGAATGTGCCGTGCAAATTGCAGATGAAGTCAGTGTTTCATATTTTGGCTGATGTATTGCGTTTCCGTTTCATGTATTCATTCATCATTTATTATATTCATGTATGTGGTACCAAAGTGAGAAACGATTTTGAGGAAAGAAACTGGAAAGGGCAACAACGTGAAGCCCTTTGTCTGTCCGAACCTTTACTGAGAAAATCGGAACGGAAGACCATTTGTGAAATAAACGCTTGGCTTGCATGAAGTAGATTTGCATATAAATATATTCGTTGTGTACCAATGCATGATAACCAACACATAGCTGAAACCTTCCGAAAACAAAAATGTGACAGACAACAAAGAAAGGAGAAGTAATAGAGCAGCAGATTCTCATTTCATGACAACAAAAACAAATAATGCATTCAATGCACCTAAATGTAAAAAATACCGTTTTTAATCTTTTAATTTTTGGTATTAATTATTTATAAATGTGGATTTATATTGATAAAATTAATTATAATAAATAACACATACACTCCGGTTCACTTATTTAAAGGCACTTACTTACTTACTTACTTATCCGGTCTCGGACAACCCCGGAGGGTCAGGGACCTTACAACACGAAGATAACATATTTCGCCAACCAGTTCGATCTTTTGCTTTATCCCTCCAGTTGGCAATACCAAGTGTACGCAGGGATTCGTCAACCTGATCCCTCCAGCGGAATCTTGGTCTTCCTATTTTTCGTCTTCCTTCGAGTTCGGTTTCGAAAACCCTTCGCGCTGGTTCATCTTCATCCATTCTACTGACATGGCCTAGCCAGCGCAATCGCGTTATCTTGATCCGCTTAACTATGTCAATGTCAGGATAAAGCTCGTACAGCACATGATTCATGCGTCGCCGATACTCGCCGTTGTGCACTATAGGGCCATAAATTTTTCAGAGTATTTTTCTCTCGCAGACTCCTACAGATGTTTCGTCTGCTTGCGATAGGACCCAGGATGCTGCGCCATAAAGCAAGACAGGTTGAATGAGAGCCTGGTACAGCTGGACTTTTGTTACTCGAGAGAGGGCTTTATCTCTAAAGTGCTTGCTTAGCCCAAAATAACATCTATTCGCAAGCACAATTCTCCGCTTGATCTCAAGGCTGACGTTGTTTTTGTTCACGGCAGATCCGAGGTATATAAATTCGTCCACTACCTCGAAGTTATAACGGTTATCAACGTTCACGCTTTGGTCTAATCGCGCGGAGGCCCTGTTCGTTAGAACCATTAATTTTGTCTTGTCCTCATCTACCGTCAGACCCACTTTGCTGACTCCTTCTCAATTCTCGAAAAAACCGCAGTAACTTCTCTAATTGTGCGCCCAATGATATCTATATCATCAGCATACGCGAGCAGCATGTAACTTTTACTGCTAACGGTTTTATTCATGTTGACTGCAGCTTTCCTCATAATGATCTCCATTAAGATGTTAAAGAGATCGCACGATAGGGTGTCGCCTTGCCTGAGGCCTCGCTTAGTTTCGAAAGGTTCGATAAGATCCTTACCCACTTTCACTGCGGATTTGGTGTTCGTCAAGGTCATCCTGCAAAGGCGTATGAGTTTTGCAGGAATACCAAGCTCTGACCTTGCTTCGTAGAGTTTCTCCCGTATCGGACTATCGAAGGCCGCCTTATAATCGATAAATAGATGATAGGTGTCGATTTGTTTTTCGTGTGTCTTCTCCAGGATTTGGCGTAGCGTGAAAATCTGGTCAGTTGTCGATTTTCCAGGGCTAAAGCCACACTGGTATGGTCCAATCAGGTCAGCGATAATTGGTTTTAGTCTTTCGCACATTATACTTGATAGAACCTTATATGCTATGGATAAAAGGCTTATTCCACGGTAGTTGGCACAGAGACTCGGGTCACATTTTTTAAATATGGGACATAGAACACTGAGACTCCAATCGCCTGGCATGCATTCATCTAACCAAATTTTGCGAATGAGCTGATGCATGCACCTTATCAGCTCATCGCCGCCAGCCTTAAACAGCTCCTCCGGTAAGACATCGGTTCCTGCGGCTTTGTTGTTCTTAAGCCGGGCAATAGCTGTTCTGACCTCGTCTTGGTTAGGAGGGGGGCAATCGACGTCGTCGTCCATATTGTGATCGATTGTCCCATCGTCATTCGATTTCTCAGGTATTAGTAGCGCGGAGAAATGATCTCTCCATATTCCCAACATGCTCTGCACATCTGCGACGAGATTTCCGTCCTTGTCTTTACAGAAGAGGGGCCCTGAACCATGTCCATTAGTTCCGTTTTTAACTTTTGGTAGAATTTTCGGGCTTCGTTCTTCCTTCTGTATGTCTAAATTTTCTCACTCTCGCGCTTTCTCCACTGCCGTTTCTTACGCCTAAAGAGACTGTTTACCTCCTTTCTTTTCTCCCTATACCGCTCAGTTGCAGCTCGCGTTGCAATTGACTGAAGCATTACCATACTTGCAGCGTTCTTTTCGTCATTTGCAATGCGACACTCTTCATCGTACCACGGTTTATTGCGAAGCGGTTTCTCAAAACCAAGTACGGTTGTTGCGGCAGTTTTTATAGAGTCGGAAATGGGTTTCCACTGGGCATCATGACCGTCATCGGGAGGGGGTGGGTTCTGTGCCAAAAGTTGCGAGAGCTTCCTTGAGTAGGCAGTGACTACCTCTGGTAATTGCAGCTTTCCGATGTCCAGCTTCCTCTGCGTCTGGTTTCGTACGATTTTCGCTCTACTTAATCTTGTGCGAACCTTTGCTGCTACCAGGTAGTGATCAGAATCGATGTTAGCTCCTCTGATCACTCGTACGTCCATTACACTGGATGAGTGCCTTCCATCAATTACCACGTGATCAATTTGGTTCTTAGTTCTTTGATCAGGGGATACCCAAGTAGCCTTGTGGATGTCTTTATGCTGGAATCTTGTACCACTAATGACCATGTTTTTTGCCGCGGCAAACTTTGGCATTAAAATCTCGTAGTACAATCTTAAGGTCATGGCCAGGGCAGCGGTCATACGTTTCCTCTAGGAGCTCATAGAATATGTCTATGGCATCATCATCTTTCTCTTCTGTCGGGGCATGCACACAAATTAGGGAAATATAAAAATATTTCGCTTTTATGCGGATTGTGCCTATACGTTCACTCACAGGATTGAACCTAGAGACTAGATGTCGCAGTCTTTTGCCAACTACAAATCCACAACCAAATTCATGTTTTTTCTCATGGCAACTGTAGTATATGTCGGGGTTTTTTTTTCTTGTGCAACCATGTCCTATCCATCGCATTTCCTGGATAGCGGTAATGTCGGCCTTATAACTTTCGAGGACATCTGCCAGTTGGATACTTGCACCGGATCTATATAGAGTTCTTACATTCCAAGTGCATATGCGTAAATCGTGGTCCTTATAATTTATAATTGTCATGATGTTTTTTATATCTCAAGATGTCTAGCTTCCATTTCCATTTTAAAATTCTGCAATCGCTTACAAATTGCAAAAGATACAGGCTGCTGAATATGAAATTTTTAGTGTCTTTAAATAAGTGAACCGGAGTGTACATATACATTGTAATCAAGGAATAATTCGTTTTTAAATATTATTATGTTTGGAGGGAAATACGCACATGTTTCCACGTAAAAGCATACATGTTTGCCAGTAAACCTGATGCTGTTTACATTTAAACACAAGTGAGTTTGGGACTTGCAAACATATTAATGTTTGAAGTGTGTTCCAAACATATACATGGTTCCTGCATAATATGTTTGGGAGAATATGTTAGAGGGGCCGTTATTTTTCAGTGTGTGGGTTATTTGAGACCACCAAAGTAAGCAAGTAAGTAATCGTCAAAATTGTAGTATTTGAGGTTCTGAAAATACACAAGTGATGGTTGTGAAACAAATGCATCAGCAACGTGTCAATGTTTGGTGTGGATTTTGGGCTGGGGGCATGAGCGGGCCATTGTTCTTCAACAATACGGTAGGTCGAGCAGTAATAGTTAATGACTGTCTTTCGCGACATGATAATCTAGTTTTCTTGTTCCCAATTGATTCTGATTGCTATGATTGCAGACACATGAGGTTTCAGTGGCACATGCCGTTTATCCCGAGAATAATGCAATTGCAATTCAATCACTGATTGTGAGAAGCTCTCCTCAATCCCTTCATGGGATGTTATGGGACACCATTTTTTTTATATACGAGGACAGATCAAGAAGTCCGTGACTTTTTGAATGAAACACAGTTTTTTTGCAAAAAAAAAATATTTTTCAACATAATCTCCTTTTAGCTCATCAATACACTGTTTCTCAAATTTTTGTATCCCTTCCAAAAAAATAGAATTTTTCGAGGTCCATAAAATAGGCATTTGTTTGATCAATAATTTCATCGTTGGAGCAAATCTCTTTCCACCGAGCCATTTCTTTAGGTTTGAAAATAGGAAATAGTCACTGGGGGCTAAATCCGGAGAATATGGCGGATGAGGTACCAATTCGTAGCCCAATTGAACAACTCCAAACAATCCTTTGAAGTTGTCACACGATTACGTTTATGGTCAATTGAGAGCAAACGCGGCACCCATCTTGCAGACAGCTTTCTTAAACCCAACCGATCATTTAAAATCGAAACCATACTGCCATATGAAATGCCTATGGCATCAACAATGTCACACACTTTTACTCTTCGATCGGCCAACACCATATCGTGGATTTTTTCGACATTTCCGGGTTTATTGACCTCAATTGGCCGTTCAGAAAGTTTAGCGTCATTTGTACTTGTGCGACCACAACGAAAGTCAGTAAACCACTTTTTACCATTGAAATCGATGGTGCAGAATCCCCATAGTATTTATCAAGCTTTTCCTTGGTTTGATTGACGATTGTTTTTCGGGAAAAAATAATGTTTAATGCGAGTGCTCATTCACTTTTTTCCATTTTTAAAAAAATGCACGAGGTTGTATGTTTTGAACAGCTGTTAAACGCAAAGTGAATGACGGAACTTGCTCAACATTTGACAGTAGTCTATTGACAGGTGGTAGTTGATGAGAGCAGTGTTGCATTTCATATAACTACGAGGGAAGTTCCAGAAAATCACGGACTTATTGATCTGCCCACGTATTACTTTGATGGTACTTACATGTAAAATACATAGATAGATCTGCTCATTACTCGATTTCTTCAACAGCCTATTGACAGTCAATTTGGTGTGATAGGCAACATTGCACTGAGGATCCAATTTAGAAGTCCATTCCATAAGAGAGTAATTTAAGGTCCATATTAACTTTGTGTGCAAATCACTGCACTGGAAAGGACTGGAAATAAATGTACAATAGACAATTAGCAGCAATGCTATAAAACTTCTCCACAAAATCCTATTGAAACTCACCTCTCCTCTATCAGACCATGCTTATCAACATAGGATAATATGATATCCTTTAAACGCACCAGTTCATCACTTAGCTTTCCTATTGTGGTATTGGTCTTGGCATAACTCTCCAATAGACTTAACAAACCATTTAATGCAGCACATCTTACAAACAAGTGCGATGATTTCAAGTAATTCTTAATCAGACCCTCCAAATTCAACATTTCCAGGTGGGTAGGTATTAACAACCCCTTAGTTTTGCACAGCAAATAAATCAAATGTTGATGTGAGATGGTATCATCCATGGGAATGTTGGATTTCAAATAGTCGGCCATTTCCCAGATCTGTTTGATTTGCTCGCGATTTTCACATATTTCGGTAAATTTGACTAAATTTGGTAAAATTAAAATGTGATTTTGCTGAAACGACAAATAGGATTGGTATGGAAAAGTGAATGAAAAGTGAATAACATGTCAACAAAAAAAATGCACAATGTAATAGTGTGATAAAAGGGAAATAATATCGAGAAAATTGTAATTCTTTTGTAAGCATTTTATTCGCATTTGAGACTGACATTCATTTGCAGTGCACACGTGGAAAATATGCAAATATTGTACATTTGCATATGCAAGTAACATACATGTGCGAAATGTGCATCCGCTTTAAAGCGTTTATCTTCAGGTACGTACAATTTCAACATGAATGTATGCATATACAGTGAGTGCTAAAAGTAAGCATGTACAAAAAAGATAATATAATTGAGACGAGTTTCTATATGTTTTTTTTTTGAACCAAGTGAGGTAGAATATTATCACAATTTTTGCAGAGCACGTGAAAATAAAAATTCAGGGAATTTTATTTCCAGAAGTTATAATTTGAAGAAACTAAATTTGAATTTAAAAAAAATCAATGAGTGTTCGAACTCACGGATACCTGTTACACGGTACCTGTTCGATTTCTGTGAACACGTTAGTAAATGTTACATTGGAAAATAAAAAAAGAATAGTTTTTGTGCTGATGTAATATTGTTAAAATAAATAAAGCAATATTTAGCACACTGACGTAAATTGTTTTTGTTTTGTCACAAACAGGGCGACGACAAAAAGTATTGAATAGTATAGAGAACTTATTGCACTCGTTTTCCGCTCTCATATAGAGAGTCTGAGTGAAAGAGCATAAACAAGTCTTAGTCTCTATGTAAAATAGTACAATACGACTGGACAGCGTATTCCTTGGCTCATTTCATGAAAATATGTCCATCTACTACCATCCCCGAAAATGCAAGGGGGCGAAATGGCAGCGGTTTGAAAATTTTCGGATTGGTGGTCGGAGGGTACTAGGGTAAAATTTCTAAGTTCTGAGCCAGTGGTCGGGCTTGTTGGAAAGGCCTTTAAGAGACCTTTCAGAATCAAAATTTAAAAAAGTGAAATCGAAAAAACATATGGCAAAAAAAAGACATAAGAACGTGCACATAACCTCAATGTTCTCATTTTTTTTAAAAATTTTTTTTTTTTTGGAACAATACGAAAGGCATCAATGTTTCACATCAAAATTATGAGTGGACCACGTTATGACAAAAATAGAGTAATACGTTTTGAATCATTCGCCAGTTGTCGCCAGTGCTTTTGAGTCATACAATTCGTTCCATGAGTTCTCTATACTATTCAATACTCTTGGGTGACGACGACCCGCTTGTTTGTTCGCTGCCGCTACATCAATACCATCATACTTATTTTCAGGTAGAGACTATTGTTGTACAACAACCATGTATGTGATGCTAACGGTGTGTGTTGTTTGCATGTGTTCACTTTGATAGATTGTCCTACCCACACACACCAAAAATTTTGCATTTTAAGATTGATTTTGATTGATAGAAATATAATTTTTGAGATTGTGATATCAGGTTTCAAGAAATACAAATATAATATTGAAAATTTGGATTCGGATTTGTGTCATTATCATTACCGTTGCTTGTTGCACAAGTTCATCAACTTACCTCAACCATTTGCATAAGAACGTCGAATATCAATTGAGAACTACTTTTAAAATCAACTCCTGATTGTCTGGTAAAATATTGAAAATTCCTGAATGCGGTATTTGCAGCAATTCCACTCAAATGTTTCGTAGTTAGCTGAGTGCTTATTGTGGTATTCACAGAAACATCTAACGTGCTATCGGGTTCATCGATGGAAGACTGTTGGGATGAGGAACTTGTCTCCATTTGTTGCCACATGAAATTCACATCAAATTGATTTGCCCCATAATGTTGGGTACCAATAACCGAATCCGTTAAGAGATTTCGCTCCAAATTGCTGTGATAGAAAACATTCGCCGGCGAAATTATCAATTGTATCTCGTGCAATTTTTTTAAACTGTACAAAGAAATAAACACAAAAAAAAACGTAATTAATTTGCTTATTTTTAGTTTCAACATTAATTTGCTGTACACAAAATTGTTACAGTAAAAATAGTAATTAAAAAGCTTTTTAAACAATTTTTAATATATTAAAAACTCATCCCTTAAAAAGTTTAATATAGAAAAATGTGTAGGAATGTGAACGTGTTTTACTTTACTGCAAAACAACTGTAAAAAGTGCTGGGAATGGTTTGCTCCCCTGTTTATTCTGTAAAAAAAGAATAATTTTGTATAAAATTGCTCACTAACTAGTTAAAATGTATAGAAGTATGTATATTGTTTAACATCAAGCCAAGGCAAACCAATCCACCCACCTCCCGTTTCCACCTTGGAACTTAATGCTCATCTGGACAAAGAAGCAGGATACACATATTGCACGGTGCGGCTGAAGTGATTTTAAACAAATATTGATGCTACTCCAATCTTTAAGCGAATTCATTCTCCAGGTGGTGCAAGAAGGAGAATGACACCAGTAGATCCTTTATTTAAAGCAAAACAACATTTCCAAAATTTTGAGGAATTACCCAATGATATCAGTTGACACTTGGAACCTCATTTCTCAGAGAATGGAACTGAAACTGCAGCTAAACAACAACAATACTACGAGGCATAGACTAATTCTAATACGTGGACTTAACATTTCTCTCAAAAATTTATGACATTTGGCCTGGTGTGATATGAACGTTGGATGTTGTAAAGAATTGCTTCAATAATACCAGATAGAGGCAATGGTTCAAAACAACCAACAAAATTTCAACAACAGCATTTCGTCTTGTGTGTTAAAATTATTGTGTTAAATAAAACACAAATGTATGCTAACAATAACAGTCAATAAAAAAGTGTAAAACACATTTAAATTTCACAGTTTTTCACCAAAACGACATGAAAAATTAAAGTCAAAAGTTCTTGTAATTCCACCTGGTGTAAGTCACATTTCGTCAAACATCGACCGCACCACGAAGAGTGTGAAAGGAAATGTCAGATGAGTCAAATTTTTTCTCTTTAAAGAATTACTCTATGCTACGAGACAGAAATACCAACAGCTGGCGAAACAAGTAAGGAAATCAGCAAGAAGAGACAAAAGAAAGTTCTTGGAATGGATGGCAACAATGGCAGGATAAGCAGCTGGTCGAGATAATATGAGAAAACTTCACCAGACGATCGACTGTCTCACAAATCGAAGGCGTAATGGGAACCAGGCAGGTGTTGATAGTAATGGTACACTACTAACGAACAAAGATGCACAGACGCAGAGATGGAGAGAACATTTCAATGATATTAGCAACGTCATAGACGCCACTGAGGACAAGGACAGCGAAATGGATCCGAGCAGCCTCGCAGAAGATGACTTAATAATATCCAGCAACCCTCCCAACCTGAATGAAATAAAAGATTCGATTGGAAAATTTAAAAATAATAGAGCAGCAGGTGAAGATAGATTACCAGCGGAAATCCTACGGGTTGACATCGAAACCACAGCTGTCCAGACTACACGCTGAAAAATTTACCTTTTTTCTGTTGTTTGAATGCAAATACAACGTGTGTTTGCTGCTTATCGCAAGTATAGTATACTTGTGTCCAAACACGTTTACTATTCAATATTACATGTTGGGGTCACAATGATAACTATGTTATAATATATGTGTTTGTGACCCAAATATATCTTTGTTTGGGATTCAAATACAACTGTGTTTACTGCACTGTTTATGCTCTGTCGAGAGCAAGAGATTAAAAGAAGGACAAAGAGAGATTATTCAAAGTTTAAGTTGTGGGTGTGTAATTGAATTGATAATGAATAGATTACCTGAATGCATGTGGAAATTGGAGCTGAAGTGAGTCTTTTTAATGTTGACTAATCTGTTGCATTCTAGTTTCATACACGCTGCAAAATCTGTCGTTTTTTGTTTAGATGCAAATATAACGCGTGTTTGGAGCGTGTCACAGATATAGTATACTTTTGTCCAAACGCATCGTGTTTGCTATTCAATATTACATGGTGGAGACATAATGATTATAATTTTATAATATATGTGTTTGCGAACCAAATATATCTGTGTTTGTAATACAAACAAATGTCTTTGTTGCACTGTTTATGCTCTCTCGAGAGCAAGATAATAAAAGAGGTACAACGAGAGATTAGGCGATCTTGTAAGTGTGTAACAGTATTTTTGGATTATTGTGTCAGTCAGTGAAAATGCAGACGAAGTGTGTGTTTCTTATTTTTTCTTATTTTGGCTGATGTATTGCATTTTAGTTTCGCGAATTCAGTCGTCAATGGTTCATCGGGCAGAGGATATCAAAAGCACTATCAAAAGTATGCAGTGCAAAAAGTTATATTAGTAGAAAATATTTGTTATCAGTGAAAAATAGAATAAATAAAGTCTCGGACGGTTCAGTGGTTTACGATGTTGCTGTTTCGTATATATACCAAAGTAAGAAACAGGAAAGACACCGAAATCAGCAACAACGTCAAGCCCTTTAACTGCCTGAGCCTTTACTGAGAAAATCAGAGAGGCGGACCATTCGTGAAATTTAATTAAAAACACAAGTATTTAAACCGCGCTTAGCTGGCATGAACTAGCTTTGTATATTGTTTGTGTACCAACGGATAGTTAGCATAGTGTTTTAAAGTGTTGTAGCGCTTGTCGAAGTTTAAACTCTTCGAAAACAACACCTTGAGACAACAAAGAAAGAAGACACAAAAAAGCAGCAGATTCAAAAGGGTCGGTATAAATCTTTAATTATTTTTATTAATTGTCTATAAATATAGATGCATACTAGTAAAATGATATACATATATTGAAATCAACAAATTATACGTTTCTAATTATTATGTTTGAGAGGACATACGCACACACATATTTCCACGTAAGTATATGGATGTTTGGGATGAACCACGCATATGTTTCCACGTTAAAGAATACATGTTTGTCAGTAAACATGTTTTTGTTTACATTTAAATACAAGTGAGTTTGGGACTGGCAAACATATGAATGTTTGAAGTGTGTTCCAAACATATACATGGTTCCTGCGAAATATGTTTGGGAGAATATGTTACAGATGACGTTTGTTTTAGCGTGTACGGCCTTACATCACATCAGTATGGCAGGAAGGACGCCTGCCTCCAACTTGGAGGAAATGCATCAATGAAAGTTGGCGACTTAAGATGTTGCAACAACTGAAGTTTACTCTGCTTAACATCATGTACAAGATACTTGCGGTGATAGTACAGGGAGGGCTTCAGGGCAAAATGGGGAACACATTGCGAGATGGACGAGCGGGCTTCCGGCCAAATAGAAGTTGCGTAGATCAGGCCGACACTCTTCGCATCATTATAGCACTGTATCTGGAATGGCATACCCCCCAGTATCAACTGTTCGTCGACTTCGGGAAAGAAAAACTGAGAGTTCTGCAGAACTGAGAGTAGCTTCTGGGGTATCGTCTTCTGTATCTACTGTTCGTCGACTTCGGGAAAGCCTTTGATACCATCGGATAAACTGCCATATGGAAAGCATTGAGACCCCTCCCCTCAATGGCGGTCCGTCCGATGGTATCAAAAGCTTTCCCGAAGTCGACGAACAGTAGATTCAAAAGACGATAAGATAATTCGGATTCGGAGCTATGTACTTTGATGCAGAACTCTTAGTCCTTCACATCGGGAGCACTAGTCAACCATTCCACACCAATACTAGAGTGGGACAAGGATGCTATACCACTATTCCCCAGCTATTCACCATCGTGCTGGATGACATGATGAGCGAAGTCTGTTCAAGGAGAAGGTGGATGACAAGGAGTCTCTCACGCCAACTCAAAGATCTGGATTATGGGGATAACATTTGTTTAATCTCGCATAAGCTCTCCAATATGCAATCAAAACTGGAAGACTTGGAAAGATTGGCTCGGAAAATTGGACTTGGGATAAATATCAAGTAAACCAAAGCCATGGGAATCAACAATACTAGCACAGAAAACATCATCCCAGTCGAACCAACCATGTTTTTCTCGCACTTGGACCATTTTATGGACGTTCAGCGATGAATTACATTTGCGCACAAGTATGAAGGAATCCCGCAGTATTATTGCGTCGTCTAAATTAAATAATTCTCCAGGTTTTGACCTGGTTACACCCAAAATTTTATTCGAGCTACCTCTTATGGACATGGAAATTTCATTGATTAAAATGATTTTCCAACCGAGGAAGAATAAGACGCTAACGTCCTCATATAGTCCTACAAGTTTACTGCCATGATTATCTAAATTGTTTGAAAGGGATTGTCCGTAGAGGTGGAAAGTTTCTGATAGCCATTCACTTGGGAGTGGCCAGAAATGATTCCTTCATAGGGCAGTCCAAGCAGCTCACTACTTCCACGCAGTATGCCCTGGGCAATGGCTTTTTCGGAAACCTCCGTTAGCTAGCTAGAGTGAGAAGGCGAAAATAAATGAGCAGCCTGATTTGGTTATGCGATCACTGGTGTGGCTCAGGCTTAGTAGGTAACTGATGTCACTGAAGCTCATCAAGTTATCGGACATATTAGAAGGCGGATGAGCCAAACATATGGGCCAACGGCGGATAAAAAAACCAAAAGAAGAAAATCCAGGTTCGACATATTGCATCCTGGTCGGCGTCTGATCCATAATGGTCGGCTGCAATCAAATATCATGGCAGTAGGTAAAATGCAAAAACCCGGTGGACTGGGTTTGCCTCCCGCCACCGTTCATAATGGCAGTGAAAATAGAAGAACGAAAAAGAAAACATAAACGACCCCTATTTGTTGACGACCCCCGCAAACGTTATAAGATTTACGATTCACGATTTACGGATATGCACCTGGAATGTGAGAACTCTACATAGATCCGGTGCAAGTATCCAATTGGCAGATGATGCCGACATTACCGCAATCCAGGAAATGCGATAGACATGCCATGGCTGTACAAGGAGAAACAACTGCAACATATACTGTAGTTGCCATGAGAAAAAACATTAACTTGGTTGCGGATTTGTAGTTCGCAAAAGACTGCGACATCTAGTCTCTAGGTTCAATCCTGTGAGTGAAGGTATAGCCACAATCCTCATAAAAGCGAAGTATTTTTATATTTCCCCATGCCCCGACAGAAGAGAAAGATGATGAGAGATTTTAATGCTAAAGTAGGCAGGGAGAATGTGTTTCATCCAACTATTGGCAATTTCAGTCTACATGTTGACAGTTCCGAAAACGGTATGAGACTGATTGACTTTGCCGCGGCAAAAAAACATGGTCATTAGTGGTACGAGATTCCAGCATAAGGCTATTTGGGTATCCCCAGATCAAAGAACGAAGAACCAAATTGATCACGTGGTAATTGATGGAAGACACTCATCCAGTGTAATGGACGTACGAGTGATCAGAGGAGCTAACATCGATTCTGATCACTACCTGGTAGCAGCAAAGGTTCGCACAAGATTAAGTAGAGCGAAAATCGTACGAAACCAGACGCAGAGGAAGCTGGACATCGGAAAGCTGCAATTACCAGAGGTAGTCACTGCCTACTCAAGGAAGCTCTCGCAACTTTTGGCACAGAACCCACCCCCTCCCGATAACGATCCTGAAGCGCAGTGGAAACCCATTTCCGACTCTATAAAAACTGCCGCAACAACCGTACTTGGTTTTGAAAAACCGCTTCGCAACAAACCATGGTACGATGAAGAGTGTCGCATTGCAATTGATGAAAAAATCGCTGCACGCATGGCAATGCTTCAGTCAATTTTAACGCGAGCTGCGACTGAGCGGTATAGGGGGAAAAGAAAGGAGGTAAACCGTCTCTTTAGGCGTAAGGAACGGCGTGGAGAAAGCGCGAGAGTGAGAAAATTAATTCATAAAGAAGGAAGAACGAAGCCCGAAAATTCTACCGAAAAGTGAAAAACGGAACTAATAGACATGGTTCAGGGCCCTCCTTCTGTAAAGATATAAGGTTCTTTCAAGCATAACCTGACCTGATTGGACCATACCATACCTTAAGTTCTTCAAACAAATTAAATCTATAAAAAAAATGCCTAGCGTTGTTTTTGTTTGGTTTTGATCTCATTCCCGTTTCTAGCAACGCCTACAAACTGAATCCGTTTAAAAATTAAAGTAATGCAAACATTTTTATTAAAATCGCCTCAGCCGCACCGTGAATGAAGCTACTATGTGTATTGTGTGAGAAAACAATGAATGATGTTGGAAATGATGGCGCAAATTGTTTGTTTTGGCCGAGGGTGGATGCACAAGTTGTTTTGAATAAAGTCATATTTCCCCATTAACATCAATCAGACTACAATTTATGAAATTGTACATCAGGGTATCATCTTTATAAAGACTTGTGGAATATATATAGCTGGTGATTTGTTTTAGAAAAGACAGGGAAGGGTGATTGAACTACTTTCGCTTTTCAAGGACAACGTTGGCAAACCATTTTCCATGAATCACTGCTAATTTTAACAACAAGTAGAAATCTAAATATACTTGGTATCGTCTTGGCCAGTTCTTACAACATGTCTAGATCTATGGTGTAAATGCAACAGTCACTGATTTAAATATTAAATAAATATGGCAACCTGGCATCCTAACATTAGGTTTTATGTTACATTAGATTTTGTAAATGTTCATAAAATAGTTACTAACGCTTCTATAAAGGGTAAGTTCGTGAGATGTCACAGCTCTTGCGTTGTCATTTAAATCAGCTGTGCACACTCTAACCGGTCAGTTAAATTCAGCACTTCCTAACCACCCCTCGATTTGTGGCAGTGTTTGTACAAGTTAATGTCTAAAGAATCCAGAATCCGTGCACCAAACACATTTCGTATGAGTAGTATAATTTCATATAATAAAATAAACGTTTGTCAGAAACGTCTATAGGAATATGACCGTTAGGAAATGTTAAAGCATGTATGTATTTTAGTTAACACATGCAAGTATTTGTATTTTTTGTTTCCAGATTTTAGTACTACACGGGAAACAAATTGTGAGAGTTCGTTTGTTGCAAAAATATACATTTTAACCCAAAAATATTGCGTTTACTACTTAGTCTCATATTAGAATACAAAAATGTATACTTTTCCTGCCAAAGAATAACTTTTATTGCAATATTTGTTTATTTTATTCTAAACGAAAATATCATAATTAACTTTTGCGGAAAATGAAGAAACCCGTTTCTCTCCTAACCAGAGTTCGTAATTATCCCCTATGTGTAACCCATACACATCGTGGTGCGGAATGTGTAATGAACGTTTACCCATTACCCACACGGTATGGAGAAAATAATGGGTAGCTACCCACGAAAATGTGGAATTACCCATCACGATTACTGATTTCCCTCAGGGAAATGGGGAAAATAATCGGTAGCTACCCACGAAAATGAGGAGTTACCCATCACGATTACCCATTACCCTCAGGGCAATGTGGAAAATAATTAGTAGCTACCCACGAAAATGAGGAATTACCCATCACGATTACTCATTTCCCTCAGGGCAATGGGGAAAATAATGGGTAGCTACCCACGACTATGAGTAATGGGTTACCCAGGGTAACCCATCCCCATTTTTGGTCGAAAATATGAAAAAATTAGGAAAATTCTCTATATCTCGGAAACAGAGCGTCCAATTGAAAAAATAATCAATTTTAGCGGGTTTCTAAGGGGGTTTCAAAAAGTGGTCCACTCGAAAACGGTACGTCCAATCGAAAATATAATAAAAGTTTTACCTCCGAAAGATGCTTTAACCAATGGGTGCCTCCAATATGGCATCACTTTTTTTTCGATTTATATCCACTTTTTTATTTTAGCAATTTTCTTATTTTTGGCGATTTTTCGAAAAAAAATTCTTCCATACGAATTGGACCACTTTATGAAAACCCCTTAGAAACCGGCAAAAATTGGCTATTTTTCGATTGGACGCTCCGTTTCCGAGATATAAACATGAGGGCGTTTTAGCGATTTTTTGTATGAAAAATATTATTTTTAGATTTAAAAAAAAAGTGATGCCATATTGGAGACATCTATTGGTTAAAGCATATGTTGGGGTTAAAATTTGTATTATTTTTTCGATTGGACGCACCGTTTTCGAATAATAGCCACTTTTTTATTTTACCGATTTTCTTATTTTGGGGATTTTTCGGAAAAAATTCTTCCATACGAATTAGACCACTTTATGAAAACCCCATAGAAACCAGCAAAAATTGGTTATTTTTTCAATTGGACGCTCCGTATCCGAGATATAGAGATTTTTCCTAATTTTTTGATATTTTCGATCACAAATGGCCCATCGGCGTGGGTCGTGGGTAGCTACCCATTATTTTCCCCATTTCCCTGAGGGTAATGAGTAATCGTGATGAGTAATTCCCCATCGTCGTGGGTGGCTACCTATTATTTTCCCCATACCCTGTGGGTAATGGGTAAACGATCGCAATAATAATGGGTTACCCTGGGTAACCCAGGATAACTCATTACCCACGAAATACGAACCCTTCTCCTAATCCAGTGTGCCAATGAATCCGTTACGAATTGGAGACGAACCTGTTTCTTCTGACTTTTTGTCCAAAATGGACATTCGTTAAGGACTATAACGAGTACGTTTGCGTATAAAATTCCTCTCGAAAACGAGACTCGTTTTTTCTACTATTTCGGATTCGTCTCGACCTCGCAACGAACTTCATATTCTAATCTGTTTCGGGTTAGTTTTTTGTAAATAAAATGAATTCGAGACGGATCCTATTTTATCAATTTTTGCGGATTCGAAGCCAATTCGTTCTGATATTTAAAAGATATTTAAAATTAAAATGGGTAATGAACTATGTTTTCTACCCCAAATCCACTGAAGTTTTTCTCTTACATTATAAAGGGTGTCTCAGTAAGATTGCACTTTTTAAATTTAGTGTATTTTTTTGTGCAGGTGGCAACTCTGAAATTTAGCAGCTGTTATAATTGTGAAAACTTATTACAACAATTTGGAATGTTATGCTGAGACCGGTCGCAAACTTCGATGAATTTTCAATCTAGGAAGTGCCAACTAATGTGTCAACCATTCGAAGAGTGGTAAAAAATTTGAAGAAGCTGGGTCGGTTATGGACAGTAAGACTCCTGTGCGTCAACGTACCGGTAGGTCTCTTCAAAACATTGCTGCTGTAAACGAGAGTCTCGCCGACAACAACAATTCTACATCGTTCTCAACAACTTCACGAAGCACTACGCAGAGAATTTTGACAAAAGACCTCCACCTTCATGCGTACAAAATGCAGCTTACTCCGTACCTCCAGCCACCAGACCATAGAAAGAGCCGGCAATTCGTTCAATGGGTAATGGAGCAAATTGAAGTCAATTCCAATTTTTGAAAAAAAAAGTCATCTTCGCCTATTAAACGCACTTCCATCTGAATGGCTTCATGAATACATAAAATTATCGAATTTGCGGCTCAGAAAATCCTAATGCAATCCATGAGAAACAAATGCACCCACAACGAGCAACTGTCTGGTGCAGATTTTGGTCAGGCGCCGTGATTGGGCCTTACTTTTTTGAAGATGGGGCCAACATTTTAGTGACTGTGAACGAAATTCATTGCAGGAACATGATAACGGAGTTCTAGTGGACGGCAAAGATCTGGACGACATGTGGTTTCAGCAAGACGGCGTCACTTGCCACATCGCGCATGAAACAATCGATTTATTGCAGCAACGATTTCCAGAACAAATTATCTCAAAAAATTCTGATGTCAACTGGGCACCAAGATCATGCCATTTAAGGCTGTGCGATTTCTTTGGTGTTTGTGAAATATCGGGTTTATGCGAATAAATCAGAAACAATTCCTGAGCTCAAATCAGAGATCCAACGAGTCAGCGGTGAGATACAGCCACATCTCTGTGAAAAAGTCATGGAAAATTTCATGAAAAGAGTAATGGCCTGTCATCAGAGCCGTGGGTGGCATTTGATGGATATTTTATTCCATACTTAGTCGGAACATGTCTTCTTTACAAGCCAATAATAATATCACAACTATCTCAAAAAATACGTGTTTTTATTTTAAAATTAAATAGTGCATTCTTACTGAAACACCCTATGTGCAGGGTGTTTCAAAAGTGACCACCCTATTGGAAGATGCTCTAATTTTTGCAAATGGCCGCCAATGTCAAATCTGTTTTGACATTTGTGGACTAGACAGATGTAGAATACAAGTAAACAAGCCATGAAGCGATGCACTTCCCAAGAACGCGGAATAATCGTGTCTATTTTTTGCGTAACAATTCGTCTGTGGTGTTGGCGCAGCGCAAATACCGACACCGACTGCGCAAACACTGCGCTGTTTGGCCACTAACCTTGAAGAGTATGCGACCACACGAGACGTTGCCAGGAGTGGCCGGCCCCGGAGCGCCCGTTCTGCAGAGAATATCGCCGCTGTTGCCGAGGATGTCGAGATGTCGCCGGAAACATCGACCAGACGCCGTGCCTCGCAATTAGCCATCAGCCGGTCGTCCCTATGACGAATTTTGGTCAAAGACCTGCGCATGTTCCCATACAAAGTCCAGTCAGTGCATCAGCTGCATGTCGACCGCCAAACGCGTGTAACCTACGCCCAAGCCATCCTCAAACTCGTGGACGATTTTTCCAGCAAAATCATAATGAGGGATGGGGCTCATTTCCACCTCAGCGGGTACGTGAACAAGCAAAACTATCGCTTCTGGGGCACCGAAAATCCACGAGTGATGCACGAGGAGCCATTACACCCGCTCAAAGTGACTGCATGGTGCGCTGTTCACGCTGGAGAATTCATCGGGCCATTTTTTTTCGAGAACTCCGCTGGTCAAACGACAACAGTGGACGGTGCGGTTCCCGAGTCGCCTCATCTCTCGTTTTGGCGATTTGCACTGGCCCACAAGATCGCCCGATTTAACCGTTCCAGACTTTTTTTGTGTGTTTTTTTTTTGAACTCCCGTGTTTACGTTAACAAGCCCGAGACCCTGAAAGCCCTCAAGGTCAACATTCGACACGAGTGCGAGAATCTGTCTCGCCGAAGTGATGAAAAATGCCATAAAACGAGCCCGTATGGTAATCAATTGTGACGGCGCCCATTTAACCGATATCATCTTCTCAACTTAACCAATAAAATTCGGAAGATTCAACTAAACATAATCAAAAAACAGAATCGAAGTATTTCATTTAGAAAAAAAATGAGAGCCAAACAACATCGGATGACTTCTTTTGAAACACCTTGTATTAATGTTTACAAATAACAAAATTCGTCGTCAGCTAAATTTAAATCGTTTTAGTATTTTTTTTTAGTTTTTGTGTTTTACCAAGCCAGATATGAATCTGCGACATTAAATATTTCATTAATTCGCTTTTTTGTTTTTACGGATCGTAACGGGTTCGAAATCAACCGAATAATCCCTCCGTATCCTTGGTGTTACCAACTGGCGAGAAAAGGCGAAGGATTGAACCAGTTGGAGAAATATGTTAAAATTTGTTTATTTGTTTGTTTAATTAATATGTGTTAATTAATATGAGCTTGTAAAATAGTCAATAAAAGTAAAAGTAACGGGTTGGAAACGGATCCGCTAAATCCTAATTTCACTGATTCACTTTTCTATGCTTTTAAGGACTCGTAATGGGTTCGAGACGTATCCGCCAAATCGCAGTTTCACTGGTGCGATATTTATGCTGTTACGGATTCGAGACGTATCTGCCAAATCACAATTTCCCTGATTCGCTGTTTTATGTGTTTACGGACTCGTAACGGATTCGAAACGAGTTCGGATCCATTGATTTGCACATTGGGAGAAATCAAATTCATACAATTTCAAAATCTGCAAACGTGATGACTATTTGATTTTTTTCCTCAAAAATTATTTCCTGTTGCACGAATGAATGAACTTTTGCCTATTAATGACTAAAATAACGTTTATTCCATTTAAATTTGAAATGATATTTTTGTGAAAAAATTTAAATTTTTTCTTTTTTTTAAATCCTATAAATGTAAAACGGAAAAAAGTGTGAAGTCTTATAACTTTCACGAAAAGCCACATAACCTATGAACAAAATGAGACATTAATCATAGAAATAGATGAACCTCTTTCGTTTTTATTTACAATTAAGTGAAGGTATCTCATTCTGAATCGAATGTATATCTTTGGAAAAAACCTTGCCGACTTTTTTATGATTCTCAGAATTAAAGAAAATTAGTGAGAAACAAAAGGATATGTCATTTTTATGATACTCTCATAAATTTATGCTGAATAGCTCTTCGGGTTCTTTTATGGTAGCTACTCCGTTTACATTCAATTTAAGGGGGAAAATGGAAAGTGCATTTTTTATTGATGTGTGTTTTTCTGTTGGCTACCTGTTAGGGATGATTTTTTTTACAGAAACCACATTTATGAGCGGTCATTATTTTGAAAGTTTTGAAAAATTTACAACGCACACGTGCTGAACCAGGTATATAGTCACCGCAAAAAAAAAGATGCGCCCATTCATAAGTACCAGTCAATAAAATATTGAAAAATACGTAGTATAAATAGATGTTCATTGATCGATTTGTGTCATTCTATAAGTGGCGACGAACACGAAGAGTACAAGTAATTTAGTTTTTTAAAAGTGAATAGTGAATTATAATTAAGGCATTTAATAACGGCAAGGCCTTTTCCATTTAAGTTGTTGAGTAGAATACAACATGTCATTCAAGAAGAGCTCTACTAACACGGAGAAGAACAAGGAAACCTGGACAAAGAACCTAGTCCAGTTTCAAGCGTCATCAAGAAGAGGCAACGTGGCAATTGTTGAAGCACCATTTAGTGAACGTCGCATGCCCCTGAAAAACCATGTCATTGGACGCTTCAAATTTCTTGAGTCTACTGCCAAAGGACGGAGAGAGAGGATCGGTCTAATTGCTATAGAGCTTAAAGCCCTATGGAGCAAAAAATTGAATTTCCCGCATATATCTGATCAAGCCATTTGTGCGAAACTAACAAAACTTCTGGAAGACTACGAGCGCTGCAGAAAAAAACAAAACTTTGATTCATTGAAGGAACTGTTTGACATGACCAAGGTAAAAGGCGAATGGATGTGCAAAGAGGATGAGAACCTCTACAAACTGCAAATTGAGTGCAAAGGCCGCGTTGGTTATTCCAGCGGCAAACCTGGTGGTGCCAATACCATCCACCCATCCAAGCGAACGAGGGCACTGGAAGCGACTGTATCCACACTTACCAGCTCAGCGATACCTGATTGTTCGGAAAGTAGCACGGACTCATTCGACAACAGTACAGATAGTCCTTGGGAGGATGACAATGCACCATCAACGAGCAAAAGGAAGCATAACCCAACAGACATTGCAAGACGCCTTGTTACAAGCTCAAAGCTGTCGTCCCACGGAGCAGCAACGGTGTGCCACCAACTTTCCGCTGAGGGCATTTAAATCCCAACCCCATGTCAGTCAGGAATCCACAAGGCTATCTACAACGAAGCTGCTCGAGTGAAGAAGTAGTTGGTAAGCACGCTTTATCTGGAGAAGTGGAGCCTGCACTTTGACGGCAAACACATTGAGAGCTTTGAATATCAGGCCGTGCTCCTCAAGAATCTAAAGAAATTATGTTGACTGCGCTCAAATTGAAAGATGGGAAAGCTCAAGCAATCGCAGAAGGACTCCACAATGTGTTAGATGAGTTCAACCTGTGGGGATGAATTGTGATGATTGTTGCCGATACAACAAGCGTGAATACCGGCAAAAAGACAGGCGTTATAATGCGACTGCAGCAAATGTTCGAAGAGAAAGGTCACCCCTAACCCAAGTTCATCAGTTGCCAGCACCATGTGCTGGATCGCGTTCTTCGCTTTGTCATGGACGATGAGCTCCATGGGTCGACTAAATCACCAAACATCGAGTACTTCTTTGTGCAGGATTTGATGAGCAATTATGATCAATTGAAAGCAGCCTTCAGCAATGGTAAAACTGAGATTAAGGAAACATGCGACTGGAGAGACGACATGAAGTTTATCTTACACCTCCAAACATCTGCAATGCACGCTGGAACTCTCGTGCCATTCTAGCTCTTCTTGCGTTTATTCTGATGCCTGAAACCCGGAACAGGTTGCGTAATATCTGTTCATTCATTTCTTACTCATGGGCTGATCATTGGTTCAGTAGTCAATTGTTCCGCGCTGAAGCTTTTGAAGAACTATCTGTAGCTCTGAATGACTACCCAACAGCTCTCAAATGCTTTAAGACCCCCTTGAAAACAGTGAATCTCCAATCAACATTGCCCGAAGCAACCAGTGCTGTGAGAGTGCTATCAAAGTTATGCAAGACTTATACAACTCCTGCCGCAACAAGGACAACCTCCCACTGAGATTCATCCTCTCCAATGACAACGTGAATATTTAACTTCCTTGTGTGTTTGATGAACCTATGTAATGTTACATATATGTGTCTCTAAAGCTTGTGTTCAATTATATATCTGCTCAAAAAATTGCCCAAAATGCTGATAAATAAAAATTTTAAAATCATTTTGTGCCTGAGGTTTTTTTATCGAATCACCTTATATGTAAGATTTTATCTAATCTTAAATAAAAACTCATCTAAATATGATACAGGGAAACGAGGTTGTATAAAAGTCATCACCCACATAAAGGGTTTTTCAACAGAGACGCTACAGATGCAAATCGATAGGGACAGCAAACGACACCATATTTTTTCCCGCTTTTTTGTCATTTTTCTTCAGGAAGGTTTGCCATTTCATCATGGAAAGATATACGAGCCAACAACGAGTCGAAATTATTAAAATTAACTACCGAAATTTGGAGTCAGTGGCCTCAACTTTAAGAGCGCTACGTCCAATTTATGGTCGTCATAATCGTCCTACCAGATCAACAATTGAGCGTCTAGTGGACAAAATTTGAATCCACAGGCACAGTACAAAATGTTCCCGTACCAGTGAGACAAAGAAGTGCTCGTAGTGTCGAGAATATTGCTGCCGCTGAGGCTTCAGTTCAAGAAAGCCCAAATGTGTCTCTCACACGTCGTTCTCAAGCGTTGGGCATCGTTGTGGCGAATTTTGCGAAAAGATCTTGGCCTACATCCTTACAAGATCAAATTGACGCAAGAACTGAAGCCGCTTGACCACCATAAGCGTTGTATGTTCGTGAATTGGGCTGAGCAACAACTTGAAAATGATTCGGATTTTCATCGGAAAATCATCTTCAGCGATGAGACTCATTTCTGGCTGAATGGAGTCGTCAATAAACAAAATATGCGTTATTGGTCAGACAGTAATCCACACGTAATCCATGAGACATCATTGCATCCGGAAAAAATTACGGTTTGGTGCGGTTTATGGGCCGGCGGCATCATTGGGTCGTACTTCTTCCGTCATGATCAAGACCGGCACATTACTGTGAATGCGAATCGCTAGCGTTCAATGATAACCGAATATTTTTGGCCCCAATTGGATAATATGGACTTGTAGGACATGTGGTTCCAACAGGACGGCGCCACAAGCCACACAGCGAATGCCACAATCAATTTATTGGAAACCAAGTTTGGTGAACGTGTTATCTCACGAAATGGCCCAGTCGATTGGCCGCCTCGGTCGTGTGATTTCACGCCGTTAGATTATTTCCTGTGGGGCTACTTCAACTTTATGGTCTGTGCCAACAAGCCAGCGATGATTGATGAACTTCATACGAATATCGAACGTGAAATTGCAGCAGTATCGGCCGATGTATGCTTGAAAACCGTCGAAAATTGGGTTCAGCGTCTGGACTTCTGCTAGCGTGCCCGTGGTGGCCATGCAAAAGAAATCGAGTTCCATACATAATGGCATCGAACGTACTTTCACAGGAATAAAGAATTTCATTGGTATCTAAAACCGGTTTTGTTTTATTTAAAAAAACTTTTGTAGCGCTCTTATTGAAAACCCCGTTATATACATATATGTATGTAAACCTCAAGTATTTCATCATTTTTACTGGATGGTTGTTAACAACAAGTTGGACAAGCTTTTGTTATAGACAGTGACGATCAACTATTTAATGCTCCACATCCACGCGTACCATTTACTAAATTTTGACTGGTAATAAGCTATTTCAGAATCATCTGTGGTTGAATCCGCAATCAAGACAAACATGGAAAATTTTGAAAAAAAAGAAAATGACTGGAAATACAAATTCCATACAGAAATGTGCATAATATGAAACCAAATTTTATCACGATGAGCTCGCACAATACAAACACTTCCTGACCTTTTTCATATTTGTGGTACTGAAGAGTTTTCACAGTTCTCGGAGATATTTTTAGCGTTTAACATTGAATGATGTTGCCACATCTACATATACGCCAAACAAATGGTTGATTTAGTTTAACACTCAAAAACGCAATTCAGATTCAGTCTTATTTGATTGCCTTCATTGGTTTGAGGGCTTGAGGTCAAAAAATTAAAATAACAGCGGGTTTGACTGTTTCTTTTTAGGATTTATTAAATATTCTCATATTCAATTTGAATTGCAAGTAATTAATTGCGTATTTAAATAACAAGTCAAAAACTGGTCCTTCCATTATTAATTCGAATAAACAATTAATTACGCTCCGTGATGACCTTGCAACAAACATGATTACGTTGGTTGTACAGTTCGAAGCCATGTACTATGTACGTTCTCGCATGTATTTCAAATCAATAATTTACCAACGCGCATACTTTAATGAACTTCACCACTTTCACCAGCACACACATTTGCTCTTAGAAAACAGCAAATGAAACGACCCTGAACTAATTTTAGATGTTCATTTACAAATAGTTTCCAAAACTAGAAAATTAATATTCCATTCCTGCAACATTTGCTCCTGCTAAATTCCACAACAACAGCAAGAGTGTCACACAATGAGTTCGTTTGTCAGGTGTGTGCTCGTCTTCTAAACGCCCTTAAGTGCCATTATGTTGTCTAAGTTCTACCATTAAAGACCACTCGAACTGAGCACGCACGGACATCCACCAACACATGCACTAGAGTTTCTTACGTTTGTATTTGCAGTAGAACTCTTTCAATTGTTGTTTTCACCATTATTTTGTTTCTCCAATTTCTTTGGCAATATTAGTTTCGCAGTGCAATTCCATTTTAGGCGACCCAATACTTGTGGTGTAATATAAAAGTAAACGAGGGGATGCATGAACAGGTTGAGAACGGTAAAAACATTGGACAAACTCACGCTAAAAGATATTAACACCCCTATAATGTGTATGTGGTAACAATCAAATTAGAACCACAAAATTGTCACCATTGTTTGTATCTGGTATTCTGGCAACACGGTGACAACGAAAAATGCACCTCGTAACAAATAATTCATCACACAATAAGACGTTGTCAAAAGCATAGATTAATTTATACCATAGACGAATTTAGTAGAGACACATTAATGCTCTCAATAAATTAAACGTCATAGGTATGGTTGCAAGTGAACTTTGGATGGTGGACAGCATAGGTTCAATAATACCAGATAGAGGCAATAGTACACAACGTCCAACAAAGGAACAACAAACGCATTTCGTGTTTTTGTGGCAAAATAGTTGTGTTTAATACAATACAAATGTATGCCAAAGATAAAAGTCGACAAAATAGTGCAAAACACATTTAAGTTTCACAGTTCTATACGAAAGCGAAATGAAAAAGTTAAGTAAACAGTTATTGTACCTCCACCTGCTGTAAGTTAATTTTCGTCGAATTTCTCTCATTTCCACAAACCTACGACGAAGGGTGTGAAATGAAACTTCAGATGAGAGAATTAATGTGTCTATATTAAATTCGTCTATGATTTATACAAGGTGTTTCAAAAGAAGTCATCCAATGTTGTTTGGCTCTCATTTTTTTTTCTAAATGAAAAACTTCGATTTGTTTTTTGATTATATTTATTTGAACCTTTAGAATTTTATTGGTTAAGTTGAGAAGATGATATCGGTTAAATGGGCGCCGTCACAATTGATTACCATACGGGCTCGTTTTATGGCATTTTTCATCACTTCGGCGAGAACTTCGGACGACAGATTCTCGCACTCGTGTCGAATGTTGACCTTGAGGGCTTCCAGGGTCTCGGACTTGTTCACGTAAATACGGGTCTTCAAAAAACCCCACAAAAAAAGTCTGGAACGGTTAAATCGGGCGATCTTGCGGGCCACTGCAAATCGCCAAAGCGAGAAATGAGGCGACCCGGGAACGCCGCCTTCAGAATATCGGTTGTGGCTGGTGCAGTGTGTGCCGTTGCACAGTCCTGTTGGAACCACATGTCCTCCAGTCCTAATTCGTCGAATTGCGGCAGAAAAAACTCGGTTAACATGGCCCTATAGCGCGCACCGTAAACTGTTGTCGTTTGACGTTCTCGAAAAAAAATGCCTGATGACTCCTCCAGCGTGAACAGCGCACCATGCAGTCACTTTGAGCGGGTGTAATGGCTCCTCGTGGATTTTCGGTGCCCCAGAAGCGATAGTTTTGCTTGTTCACTTACCCGCTGAGGTGGAAATGAGCCTCATCGCTCATTATGATTTTCAAATCATTATGAACAAAAATGCCATAAACCGAGCCCGTATGGTAATCAATTGTGACGGCGCCCATTTAACCGATATCATCTTCTCAACTTAACCAATAAAATTCGGAAGGTTCAACTAAACATAATCAAAAAACAGAATCAAAGTTTTTCATTTAGAAAAAAATAAATGAGAGCCAAACAACATCGGATGACTTCTTTTGAAGCACCTTGTACATAGATTTGTCAACTCGCTCATCGGTTTAATAATTGTAGGGAAGCGAACTTGTGCATGAACGTCAAGAGAAGAATTCTGTCGCTGAGGTTTCACAACTGTGAATGAAATTGTTACTGTGAATGTCCAAAATATGTAAATATATGAACATCGTGAATGGATTTTGTTCGATGTTGCTGACAGAAGTTCGTTTCCTCATTGAAGAAGCGAAAAGAGAAACGTCAGATGAGACGGTTAACAAATCTATATATAAATTCATAAACGAATTTAGTATAGACACATTAATTCTCTCATCTGACGGTTCATTTCACACTCTTCATCGTAGGACCTGAACCTTTTTATGGATCAGGCGCGCGATAAGAAGGGATTTTTGGAAAATCAGACTGCAAGGGGGTAAAAAGGGCGTGGAGCCACCCACACAGCTCGAAATTTTAAATGGCTATATCTCAAGAGCCATTATAAGTACAAAGATGATATTTGGTACATATGTTGGTCGAAAGTGGGCGGTGGCACGACCCTTTTAAAAAATTGTGCCACTGTCCACAAAGCTCGATTTTTGAAATGGCCATAACTTATGAACCATTAGAGGTACGAAGATTAGATTTGGTACATATGGTGGTCGTACAAGGAAAATTACTTTTTGCGGAAAGTGGGCGGCGCCACGCCCCCTTTTAAAAAATAGTTCTACCGCCCATAATAATAGACCGATTGTAATGAAATTTCCAGTGTGGTACTGTCAGTCGTGCCTCTATCACAGGCTATATAAGAACATAATTAGACAAATTATTATCGAAATTTGAATCGGTCACATCTCAATAGCCATTAGGTGTAGGAAGTTGTGATTTAGTACAAATGTTGGTCATACAACAAAAATTCATTTTTTGTGGAAAATGGATGGGGCCACGCACCTTTTTAAACAGCCGTTAGTTATACCGCTTATAATTTGCAATGAAATTTTCACAGTCTGGTCTGTCGATGAAATAGGCTTGACACTAAATCGGATTAATTAGCATTCTGACCAAGCGAAAGATCCCAGAATCATGAAAATTATAAAGGAAGCTGTATACTAAAGCTTCAAGCTACTTTTCCAGACTGGAATTGGGTGCAGTAGAAACAGGAGCGCGGCGATCAATATGATTAATCGACCTCCTAAGCAGAAGCGAGAAGGTAGACTTATGAAATTTGGAATGAATGTTCCCCTTATGGACTGGATATCAGTAAAGAAGGAATTTTTTATAATCGGATTAGGTGCGGTAGAATTAAGCTCCGCAATGAATCAACGTAATAAGCCTTATGACCGAAAGCGTAATCTTAGAATCATCTGGGAAGATGAAATTAATAGAAACTACATTTTTATGTTTGTTTTAAGTCGGATAGCATTCTAACCAGACACGGAAATTGAGGCTTACAACATTTGTAGTGTTTATTCCCTATTCAGTGTAGATCTCAGGTTAGAGTAATTGTTTCGAAAATTTATAATTGGGGACAACATATTAATGAGAGTTCTGACCAAATGCTAGAACTTAGACTTATGGAATTTGGATCAGACTTGAAGCTTATTAATAACCGATGTTGATGCGGTAAAAAATAGTAGCGGCTCTCAATCAAAGTAATCAAAATTTTTACTATTCGAAATATGAAAAAAGAATAACATTTGGAGTTTATGAGGGATGACGTAAAAAGCGTGTGGCAGGATATTATTCATTCTAAGTTAACGCGAAGATGTAGAATGATGAAATTTGGAGGTTATGTTGACTGTGTGAAGAAGACACCAACTAAAGAACACTTTTTTATATGCATCGAAAAGCCGCGTGATTACGTGTCTAAGTAGATGTGTAAAAGTAATGCAACGACTTTTTGTTTTGAATACGAAATGTGGCGCTTTATCAACAAAAACTTCTCAAAGTAAAAAAAAAAAAAAAAAAAAAAAAAAATGGTTTCCCATTACATCCCATGAAGGGACCGGGGAGAACTTCTCACAATCACTGAGCTGTGCGCTTTCCAGTTTTCACTCACTGATTGGGACCTACAGTTTTACACCGATTCCGAACGGTATTTTGAGAAGCTTTTTCATGGCTATATACTCGATAGTGTCGCCGTCACTATGCGAGGTGACCGCCGCCGAAAGAAATTTGAAGGTGGTCAGAGCAGGGTTTGAACCCAGGATCTCATGTACAAGAGCCGCGCACACTAACCATTGCACCACCGACGGCCACAAAGTAAAGACATGTCAATAGTAAAAGCTGTGATTTTCAAATGAAAATTGCTAATAATGGCGATACTAAATTTGTCATAGATACAAATATAGTGCGGTAATATTGCACTAGATACTTTTATACATATATAAAGTTGGGATCACACGATTTGTACATTTGGCTAAAAATTTGTCATATTCATAGACAAATAGTGTGATCTCTAAATTGCTTTTATCATTTATCAGAAATGCCAAATATTTGGCTTCTTGTGACAAATCAAAAACAACCATAAATGCCAAATCGTGTGAACGCAATGCTGCCACAGAAGCCAAATCAAATTTATGAAAATGGCCAAATTTCTGATTTGCCACTTGAAGACAAATGCAAGTGCCAAATAGACAAATATTGTTGACAAGTGTAAGTGTTGCCAATATGTTGATTTTTTCATACTTGTTATGGTTTCAATTTCTTTGCCATTTTGATTAATAACTACACTTTAGTTGCTCCTCACCGATTTTATAGAATTTTTTAAACGATTACAATTGACCGATAATTTTTTTGGCGGTCGGTCCAACTTTTTGATATATAGGCCTTCATAGCTTGAGTATATAATCGGCTATATCTCAGGTATGTATGGTCCCATCTTGGTCAAGTGAGTATCATTAGAAAGCTCATACAAAATTCTATAAATTACATTATATACATTTTTCCATTTTTATTAACCCATTGACGGAAAATTAACAGAAAGAATTTTTTAACCTCACTTTTTTGATAGAAACCTATTTTTCTCAAAAAATGGACGTCGTAAAGTTACAACACTTCAAGCTTTTTTTAAGGTATAATAGTCTGCAGTAACCCTTTAAACACCAGAGATCTGGGTCAAGAGATATCAAAGTTATAAAACCGAAAAAAATGTAGCATGTCACAGTGATCAGTAACATAATAACATTGGACATTGAAAATAGGGGATCTCTGACTTGAGACTCCCTTGTTATTAATTTACTTTGTAAAGAAACCGAAAAACCCCTTCCGGCCCGAATTTTGCTATCAAACTTTCTCTCTGGACATTTAAGACTTTTTGAACGTGAATATCTACGGACTTTGAAAGGTTAATAAGGAGTACTATATCTTAAAAAAAAAAGCTTGAAGTGTTGTCTGCTCATTAAATCAAGAAAAAACTAACTTTACGACGTCCATTTTTTTGAGAAAAATAGGTTTCTATCAAAAAAGTGAGGTTACAAAATTATTTTTGTTAATTTTCTGCCAATGGGTTAATAAAAATGAAAAAATGTACATAATATAATTTATAGAATTTTGTATGAGCTTTCTAATGATACTCACTTGACCCAGATCGGAGATATAGCCGATTATATACTCAAGCTCTGAAGGCCTATATATCAAAAAGTTGGACAGACCGCCAAAAAAAATTGTCGGTCATTTTGAATCGTTTAAAAAGTTCTATCGATAGTGAAACTTTGGTGTAAATCGGTGAGGAGCAAAAATTCAATCAAAATGGCAAAGAAATTGAAACCATAACAAGTACGAAAAAATCAACATATTGGCAACCCTGTCTCCTCTCGCGACTCAGCAGGTGCTTTGACAAGTAACAGCAAAACATTGATTCAGTTAATTTTACCATTTTACTTAATATCTACGAGTAACTTTATTTTTGAGACCTTTTTCGCGTTTTAAATAATAGTAAATGTATATATGTAACTGCAGCGAGTTTCTTTTGCCCTTGCGTTACCATCATTTTCGTTTATTTCACTTTAAATTTTACAATAAAGATGCAAAATTATGGTTGACAGCTGATCAGCTGTTTTAGTGTTTATGACCAAATGGTTAAATCGTGTGAATGAACTGGCAAATATTTGTCACTTTACTGCTGTGCACAAATGTGTGACAAATCATTTTGATGTTTATATGTGATAGTGTTTTCTAAACTAAAGAACTTTTTTTAGGCAATTTATAAAAAAAAGTCCAAAAATGCGCTATTTTTTTGATCCACTTTAATAAAGCCACTTTATTATTTTTAAAGTAAGCGATGATTTTTTATAGGGAGCGTTTGTTTATTACAATTTATTACATCTTAATCATTTTACGAGTCAAAATGGCAAAACAAAAAATTTTAAATCTATCGGAAAAAACTAAAATCGATGTTTACCGTTCTGAAGGATATTCTAACCGCACAATAGCTAAAACAAATGGACGGAGTCCAACAGTTACCGACAATTACATCAAGGACCCCTAGGGGTATGGACAAAATTTTAAAGGGTTTCATTGTCTTTACCTACGTATGAGAATAGAAAAATCATCAGAATTGCTTCTAATTCTGCCTTATCTTTGTCAAAAATAAGAGCTCAAGCTGGAGTGGAGTCATCAGTACGAAGAGTAATTAAGAGCTGTGAGTATCTTAAATGCCTGAATTTACAAAAAAAAGGCGCCACCTAATGCTCCTCGTAAGGAAAAGCGGCTTCAATTCGCAAGAGACTACATGGATGGGATGTGCAGCCAAGAGGTCATGTAAATGACTGGAGAGCCGTTGTATTTACAGATGAGACGAAGTTTAATTTAGATGGGCCTGATAGCTACAACTATTATTTCCATGATCTGCGATAGTTAAAACGTTTTTTGAACCGACATCACAGCCAAGAGGGCTGCGCACATTGGTTGAAGAGTGGCCGAAATTCATTTTTTTCATGTTCGCCGATTTGGATAATTTTTTGGTATTTTGTTGTCAGATATCTGAATATTATGATTCTTTAATATTAGGCTGATATATTCATTATTTGATTGGACAGACATGCTCGAAGTTCATATATGTTCGCTTGTTTAAAATGGCATGCAAATTTACTGTATATTCAATCTTTTGGTACAGTCACAGTAAACTTATCATTTGACTTTGTTGTATATTTTCGTAAGTGACAATTGTCATAGATAACATTTGCATTAAAAAAAGTTGGAAAAAGTGCCATATAAAAAATTTCGTAGAACAAAATATAAACAACATCACAATTTCTATGTTCATCAATTTCAGTGTACTGCATCTTTTTAGCCCTGTGGAGCCCTGTTTAACGAAAGATGTCAAATTACAGCTTGAAGTCTCAGCTAAAAGTAAAAACAATATTCAGCTGCTCCTACTGGCTAGTTTCCAAAAAAAAACAGTACAAACTATAAAGAGATAAAGTAACAAAACATGAATTTTCGTTCATGGTTGTTGTTGTTGCCATAGGCTTAGGAAGCCTATGCAAAAAAAAACCGCGCCGAGAAATGTTAAATAAGATCAAACCCACGCAAAACAATAACAACTTCTCGCTCCAAAATTGAGGATCGGAGTTTATGAATTTTTTTTATTGTAACCAGTGCATTTGATTTTTCATAAGCTCGTCGAAGGCAACAACAAATTGCATGAGAAATATTCTACTCATAGACATTAGAAAGATCTTATGTGAAAGCCTATGCAAAAAAAAACCGCGCCGAGAAATGTTAAATAAGATCAAACCCATGCAAAACAATAACAAATTCTCGCTCCATTTGGGTATAAATTTCTAACATTATTGATATGCTAATTTACATTACATTGGCAAGTGCAGTGATAAGTGGTGTGTTATTAAGTGATATCAAGATTTTATTTTATTAATTATGGAAAATTTAACAATTTCTTATTTAAATATTTGCGAGTTATTGATTGATACCAATCGTGATATTAATGTTACTGTCAAAGTCATTGCAAATAGGAACGAAGAAATGACTGCTAAGGATGTTGAAGTCTTTACTAGATTTTTGATAAAACACTTTTTAACAAACTTCAATGATAGATGGCAAAAAGCAAGACGCATAAAAAACAGATTTCTCGATCTTAATGATAATGTTTACAAACTGAGCAAATATGCCACAAACAATGAAGCACCAAGCAGTTCAAATATTGTTAAACGTGGATGTCCAGCAAAAGCCTTCGAGGATTCCCAACCGCGAACGAAGAGGACAAAGGTACAAGATTTTTGTAGACACCTCAATGGAGTTGATATCGTCTGCCGCAAAAAAAGTGAGTGTTTAGACAAATCCATTAAGGCGTTCACCCCGGAGAAGGCACTTGGGCTGATACTTGATGCTTCGTTGTCAAAGCATCAATATGAGGTTTTGCGCAATACAGCTAGAGATATTGGATGCGACATTTACCCACCGTACCATCAGGTACTGGAAGCAAAAAAAAATGCTATCCTGCAAATGTTGAGGTGCGAAAAAGTTGTAGCAAAGTTGGTCTACAAGAGTTACTAGATCATACAGTAACCAGGATTTTGATGACAAAACCCGAGAATGAGGTGACAGAACTCCCCAACGAACTGCAAATGTTCTCAAAATGGGGATGTGACGGAAGTTCGGGACACAGTGAATACCATCAAAAATTCACAGATCCAAATGACTCTGATAAATATATGTTCTTAACGTCATTTGTTCCACTGACCCTCACAGAGCGTAATAATATGTCAACAATGTGCTGGAGAAATACAGAGCCGTCATCAACTAGATTTTGCCGACCGTTAAAATTTGAATTTATACAAGAAACAGCTGAAGTTATAAATTCTGAGGTTAGTCGTGTTAATGACGAAATAGCAAATTTAAGAAATACTGTCGTTGAATTGCATGGCATAAACTTCAATATTTCTCACACATTGAAATTAACAATGATTGATGGGAAAGTAGCTACTACGATTTCTGGAAGCTCATCTATGGCGGTTTGCTTCATATGTGGAGCGAAGCCCACAGAAATGAATAATTTAGATGCGGTGATTTTGAGGAAATGTTCGGAAGAAGCAATTGCATTTGGTATCCCTTGCATGCGAGAATCAAATTTATGGAGTGCATGTTGCACATTTCTTACCGTCTAAGTTTCAAAAAATGGAGAACAGATAGTTACACAAAAATTGAAATGGCGGCAAATAAAGCTGAAATTCAGAAGAGATTAAAGTTGACACTGGGCATAAATGTGGACGCAGTGAAGCAAGGTATGGGCACAACCAACGATGGCAACACGGCAAGAAGGTTTTTCGAAAATCCAGCTAAAACTGCAGACGTAATTGGCATAAAAGAAGAGCTAATACATAGATTTAAAATTATTTTGGCCGCAATAAATTGCGATGCAGCGATCGACACTAGCAAATTTCATATATATTGCATGGATACTACCAAGTTGTTTTTTGATCTTTATGGCTGGTACTACATGCCTGTAACTGTGCATAAGATTCTGGTGCATGGTAGCAAAATTATAGCAGAAGCTATTCCGCCAATAGGTATGTCTCTATCTAAAGGCCCTTATTCAATGATTTCATTTTAATTTTTTACATTTTAATTGATTATTTGTATTATAATATTTATTTTTTGTGAAAATTGAGTTGATGCAGTAAAAATCAGGGTAGTTATGCCACTTTTTCAATACAAGTTGTATGGGAAGTGGGTGTAAAAGTGGGCGGATATTTTTCAAATTTCACACAAATGATTCTGAGTGTTTAAAAATGATATGTGCCAAAAAACAATGCCGTAGGTCAAAATTTAATTTTCTTTAATTTTCTCTTTGTATGGGAGGTGGGCGTAAAAGTGGGCGGAACATTTTGATTTTTCCATTTTTTTCTTGATTCAAACAAAAAATGCCTATGTACCAAGTTTCATTGTCCTTCGACAACTTCTTCTATTTTTAGCCGCTCGTTCTATGAACTTCAACCAATGTGCGGCGTTATGGTGTGGGGTGCTATTACGTACTATGGCACCATCGATCTTGAATTTCAAAGTGCAAAAATGACTGGTGCAAGCTATAAAACGTTATTGGAATCGGCTTTTCCGAAGTTCAGTGAACTTTCATTCAAATGGCTGCCTCGGCTAATTTCATTCAAATGGCTGCCTCGGCTGGCCATGCAGTAGCCTACACGATCGGTCCAATTTTTAAGCACATTATCGATTGTGTGCAGCTGTATTTCACCAATGGCTTCACGAATATTGTCCTTTAAAGCGTCAATTGTCTCTGGCTTGTCGGCGTAACACTTATCTTTGAGGGCACCCCACAAATAATAGTCCAACGGTGTCAAATCGCAGCTCCGAGGTGGCCAAACGACATCAGCTCTGCGGCTGATAATGCGATCTTCAAAAACAGGGCGCAAAACATCGAGTGTAGCTTCGGCTGTGTGGCACGTAGCGCCGTCCTGTTGAAACCAAATGTTGCCAATATCCTCCTCTTCAATTTTTGTGAACAAAAATTCGTTCAACATGGCCCGATAACGATCGCCACTCCTTGCTCATTTTCGAAGAAAAATGGCCCAATTATGCCTCTGGACCAAAATCCGCACCCAACAGTGACTCGTTTAGGGTGCATCGGCATTTCAATGTATGCGTGCGGGTTTTCTGTGACCCAAATGCGACAATTTTGCTTGTTTACATACCTGCCAAGATCAAAATGAGCTTCATCTGAAAAGATGATTTTTTTTTGGCAAAATCGCCATCTTCTGTAAATCGATCGCAGGCCCATTTTTCCCATAGTTGTTCAAGCGTATACACAACCATATTCGTTCAGCGGAAGGATAAAACTAATTATCTGTCGAACCAGATATGAGCTAAGTGTAACCATTCACGAAATAAGCACTAGTTGGAAAAAAAAACGTTAGATGGCGGACCCTTTATGAATTAGAGCTTCAAAAAGAATAAAGTAATTTTGTCATTTCAAGATGTAACGGCTAAAGCGTGTCCTCATGGGAATATACTGTTCGGAACTGCTTTGATAAATATAATTTAAAACACAGGGTTGATTTTGTTACCGAAATACAAAGAAAAATAAGGGCGGACGAATCATCATACAAATATAGGCATTTTTTTTTCAATTGCACCAGATAAAAAATATTTAATTTGTTGCAATACTATTGAGTCACTTTTGGCGATTATTATAAAAGCAAACTTACTTTACCTATTTACCAACTCCGACTAAGGAGAAATTTCTCCCAACCCCGACTACAAGACTCGGACTCCACAGCTCGTGCACTACTCGTAACTGCAGTATAAGCGCATGCCAAGAAAGGGTTCGCCAAATATTGCAATTATCCATTCATGTTTAATAAATTAGTAATGAATTCAATCAATCAATAAATTCTAACCTAATTTTTACCCCACTTTTTAAACTTCCTGTCTCGCATGCACTATCATCTCCTACTCGAGTAGTTGTTTCAATGTTGAATACTACGATATACACACATACACCCATTATTACAACCTTACTCTACACTCACTTACCTTATGGTATCACAATTAATACGATTCCATCGTGTCGTATGATGATAGAGTGAAAGTTTATTGCCCACAATTGGAAAAGTTTTGTACGTAATTAAAAGTTCCATAATAGCTTCCAAGCAAGTACTGCGTATTTGAAATTGCTCCTGTTGGTCCACCATATTCTCATCGTAAACTTTATTGATCAGCAACAAAAATGTCATAAAATATTCTTCGAATTGTTGACGCGTTGTAAAACCAAAAATTGACAATCTACGAACAATGTCCACCAAAGAAGAAATGGAAATATAAAAGAACGTCAAATTAACAAAAACCATCATGATAGGAGGAAAGAAATTACAACATGAAGTGCAAATATTTCCAACACAAAAATCTTTAATTTGAAATGTGTTTAATGAATGTATAGTATGTGTGTGTTTTGGTGAGATTGTTAGATTGCTATCGAAGAACGTTTCCTGTTTCTTCTTGGTCGATCATTTCTACCTTTTTACAAAACTTTTTAAAATGTCCACATCACTTAGATTCTCAATGGGTATAATTGGCAACATTGAGTTGGTAGTTGTTGTTGCTTGACTTTTGTGTCCTGGCGATGTTGTGGGCGATGTTGTTGCACTCTGTAAACGCTGTTGCTGCTGCATTATTTCCAGTGGTGTCACAGCAGTAGCGTAAAAAAGATTTGTTCGCAGTGCGGAAATACCAATAGAGATAAGGACATTCTGTAATTACACAAAAATTGAGTGTTAAACGAAAAATAACTGATAACTTGAATGTAATTAGGAGATACTTTAAGGACAGTTTGCAATTTGTATATAGAATTCTTTCTGAACACAACACAAAATGACTGGTAGATAGTTTAACAAAGCATTTTAGAAGTTCAGAGGAACATAAAGGATAAGAATTAATACAGGGTGTCTGGTAGCAGATTTATATTTTCAACTCAAAATAATAATTGACACAAAGTTTTATTAAGAGCATTAAGCGATAGAATGGAAATACGGATTTTATTTTTTAAAGAGTATGTCATCCAGATGACCGTTGCAATTCGTCGCCTGATCTCGAGATTTTTCAAAAAAAAAAAATTTCCAAAAATGGTTTTCGAAAAAATACACCAAACAGTTACCCTGGGGCCATGCAATAGTTTTTGATGTTTCAATCTAAGGTTGCGGGTTCTTGGAGATCAGTAACGGCAGTTTTGCTTGTTGGCGTGGCCATTTAAGTGAAAATGAGCCTCGTCGCTCCAAAAAATGGGATTTACAGTACAAAAACGCTCCAACATCGTTTCGCAAAAAATTTTTCCGTAAATCAAAGTCACTTTCTTTCAGTTCTTGAACGATTTGAATTTTAAAAGGATGGAACTTCAGATCCCCTTTTAAAATTTCATGAATAATCGCTCTTGGAAGTCCCAGTGAGGCTGCTATTTTCCGTATTTAAAGTCGTGGATTTTCACGTAAACTGCTTTCAACCAGTTCAATGTTTTCGGGAGTCCTTGAAGATCGACTGGGCCCTGGCCGTGGGACAGTTGCGCGGAATCTCTGCACCCACGAACGAATTAAATTTACACTCGGTCCATCACTTATTCGCCGAATACCGAACTTTGAACAAAATTGTCGACGAGCAATTAAAAAATGTATCCACAGCGAACGCACGATGCTCACTCGACCACTGCGACATCGTGACTGACAAATTCGCACAATCGATAATTCCAACGGCGCTACCCTCCCTCCGCACCGTTTATTACTTTTTGAAATAATCGTAATTAAAAATATAAATTTGCCACCAGACACCCTGTATTTTACAGCTGCAATGTTTTCAAGAGACCGACCGGTACGTTGACGCACAGGAGTCTTACTATCGAAAACCGACCCAGTTTTTTTGAGCACTCTTTGAATGGCTGACACTTTATCCGACTGAAAATTCTTCGAAGTTTGCGAGCGGTCTTAGCATAACTTTCCAAATTTTTTCAATAAATTTTCACAATTATAACGCGTTGTTCTATAGTAAGGCGCTCCATTTACAATAATCGGAATAAACATATGTGACAGCCACCAAATTTCAAAATTGTCACTTGCACAAAAAAAAATTACACTAAATTGCGAAAGTGCAATCTTACTGAGACACCCTTTACAAAAAGGAAGAGAGAAAAAGAACTAGGTTTGCCAAGATAAAGAATGTATGAAATATATGAATAACACAGTGCAACACGAAAAAATATAATCATATACGGATGCCACTACGTGATAAAAAACCAAAATAAAAGACCCGTGTCGCCCAGTAATTTTTGCAAAAAAAGTGATCATTTTGTCAGGCTCATATCTTGCAATTCGTTCAGAATTTTGATTTACTGTCAGAGGGGCAGTTGGAGCTCTTGTCATAAAGAATACAAATTGTCAACATATAAAATCAAAATAACTTCATCTTCAAGGTCAAAATAGCAAAAAAACTTTAAAAAATTCAATTTGTTTTACCTTTTTCCCCTTGTTCAGGTCCATAGGTAGGAAACCGTTCAAGGAAACAATCAACTACAAGAATGTTCCTTAGATCTCAATAAACAACTTTCTGGAACATATGAACTTCCTACGGATGATTCTTGACACCGTTTAGGTAGCGCTTAGGTAGCGTTTAGGTAGCCGCAAAAGTGAAAAATTTCCCGAACATTTTTTAATTTCACTGTGTGTAATTTTTTAAGTCATGGAAATATAACCATATACGGACACCACTACGTGATAAAAGACCAAAAAAAATACCCGTTTCTCCCAGTTTTGCCCAAAGTCATGCACTTTTTTAATGGGCCCCAAATGTTAGGGGCCTCGGTGTCTTTTTTGCAAAAAAAAGTGATCATTTTGTCAGGCTCATATCTTGCAAACCGTTCGGAATTTTTATTTACTCTCTAAGGGAAAGTTGTAGCTCTTGTCGTAAAGAACAAAAATTGTGAACATATGAAATCAAAAAAACTTTAAAAAATTCGATTTGGTTTACCTTTTTCCCCTGTTAGGGTCCATAGGTAGGAAACCGTTCAAGATTCAAGGAAACAATCAACCAGAAAAATGTACCTAAGATCTCAATAAAGTACATTCTATAACATCTGAACTTCCTAGGAATGATTCTTATATTGTGTGCTGCGTCCCTTGTTGCGTGTGCTGAGCTTACTGCTTTGCCTGTGTTGTTGCGGTCGGTGAGATAGCATAGTATCTCAATGTTGAAGTAAACGGTGTTAAGAATCATTCTAGAAAGTTGTTTATTGAGATCTTAGGTAGATTTTTGTAGTTGATTGTTTCCTTGAATTTTGAACGGTTTGCTACCTATGGAACTGAACAGGGGAAAAAAGGTTAAAAAAATGGAATTTTCTAAAGTTTTTTGGGATTTTTGATCTTGAAGATGAAGATTTGTGGATTTAATATGTTGATTTAATATGTTTCTAAGCGACTAGAGCTACAACTTTCCCTCAGAGAGTAAATCAAAATTCCGAACTATTTGCAAGATATGAGCCTGACAAAATGATCACTTTTTTTGCGAGAGTGACACCGAGGCCCCAAATCTTTGGGGGCCATAAAAAAAGTCCATGACTTTGGGCAAAACTGTAAGACACGGGTCTTTTTTTTTTGTTTTTTATCACGTAGTGGTGTCCGTATATGGTTATATTTCCATAACTTGAAAAATTACACACAGTGTAATAGAAAATGAGACCAGATTTTTACAGGTCGTTAACTATAATTTGTACACAAAAATTAGAAAATGCCAGAAAATTCTGAGTTATGATGATTTTGCTGTTAGGTTGTGATATATGCATATATATATATATCAAAAGTATAGGTTAGTCACAGCATCGAAAGGTTAAATCTTTTTCCACATAAATTGAATGTTAAGCGGATCACAGACGTGGCCATGATCTTGGTCGACAACGATTTCGCTGGCTCATAAAATACAGCAAAGATTACCAAATAGTTTTTTTTTAACAAAGCAACTGTGATTACATTCTTGTTTCGTTTTGGAAGTAGCAGTAAAACACCACTAAACTCCAACAACTTCAAATTGATGCTCATGCTCGTATTAGTTCTAATAAAAATCTATTAAATTTAAAAGCGAAAATAAATAAAAATATTACAAATACCGCATAATTTGAACTCTAAACCGTATTATTAAATCAATCAATTAAAATCTTTAAAAATCAAGTGGTTTATAAAAATATAAATATCTTTTTTTATCCTGGCTGTATTAACTAAATTGTTTTCTTTGGCTTAATTATATTGCTTTCAACCATTTTGTTTAAAATTCTAGCCATTTATTTAAACTAGTTCTGTCTTCCGTAAACTCTTAAGATTGCTTCTGTTTAAAGATTTGTTATAGCCCATTTAAAACTTACCAATGAAATGAAATCAAACTGATTATTTATGCCTTGGAGGTCCTGGACATCGCTGGTGGAAATGGATTCTGGCGTACACGACGAAGAAGTGTAAGTGGAATAGCTGTAGTATTCACCGAAACAAATGCCTTTATCATAGTTGCCAATTTTCGTTTCAATTAATTTTCCCAGAAAAATAGCTTTGGGATTGTATTTTGCTGTTAGCCAAGCAACATTTTCGAAACTCTTCTCTCCATCATCATCAGTAGCATGGAGCTGGTGTAAACACAGATGTGTCTGTTGCTCGTTATCGGGCGCAATAGATGATGTGGATGTCGATGTAGATGTAGAAGACCTTAAAGCATTTTTATATTTCTTGTAGAATACAGTATTTTCCAATAACAAAGTGCCTGCCAAACTAACTACATCGAGTAGAGAGCAAATAATTGTATTCAATTCACACTTTGTCAGGGATGCCGGGGTGGTTGTGGTGGCATCATCTGAACTACCAGAACCGCCCACTGTGCCCACATTTGTTGTAGCAGTGGCCACTTTTACTAATGTCTGCTGGTTGAGAGCTTTCCAAATGAATTTTTGATGCAACAATATATGAATGCACTGTAGTGCCATCGTTACGGTGTTCCTTTGTTCGGCACTATGGAAGAGGATAGGCCTATTGTCCTTGCCTAGGGATGAGAGGACACATTGGCAACAGTGGCCAATGAAACGTACGAGTGTTGTTACATGTTCCGGTCGCAACAAGTGTTCGCTTAAGAATTTATCAATGAATTTCGATTCGATGTAAATTAGTGCCGTCACCTCAATTTGTTTAATGTTTTCCATTAATGCGATTACAGCACCACACAAATGTATTGACAAATACAGACTATGACGTCGACGACCATCAGCACCCCCATCGATGCGATCTTGCCTAGTGACAGTCTCAGCCGCAGCACCATCATCAGCAGCAGCAGTAGTAGTAGTAGAATCATCTACCGACGTTGCATCGTTAATATCTTTGGTAACTGTTGCTTTGTTGCTGTCATCCTCCTCACTATAGGCACTTCCGCCGGTAGCACATCTGCCTTCATCACTGCTCGTTGCTGGTATCCCTGTGTGCTGGTGGTGGTGCATCATCGTCATCGTCATCGCCATCTCATCCGCGATACGTGTCATAAGCTGCGATAGCGATACGCGCGCTAATGGATTCGGTCGCATATAGTGGATGTGTGGATTATATTGTATACAATTATTGCGAAATGTTTGCAACATTGCCTGCAGTGAATGGGAAATTGTATGCTTCAGTATACGCGTCGCATCAAAACTGCCGTTATTGAATATCTTTTGTAGCTTATTTTCCGATTGTATCTCCACAAGGATTTTCACTATTTGCACAGGATCATAGTTGTTTTGTGCTGAGAATTTAATTAACTGTAATGGCACAAACAACAACAACAACAACATTATTAATATCAATACAATATAACGATATACTTTAAAAAGGTATAGAGAGTATGTATTAGCAAGGTCCTTCTTTACCTGCTACAGAAACAGAAAATGCTTGGAAGGCGTGTGCTGATTCCACATAAAAATCTATCGGAGAGTTCGTACAAAATTTCCTTTGACAATACGTGATAACTAAATACACAGAGGGTAAAGGAAAATCTATATCTATACGGAAGACATGTGAGGGAATAGGAAATAGGATATCATATTGACGCTAATAAAAAATTTTCATTACAAGACCATGACTGCGAATGATTAATATAAATTATGCTCTGCTATTAGCAAAATTAAAATTAGTTTTTTTTTTTATAGAAATTTGTATTTTGTAGATAACAAGTTAAGAAAAATTATCATACCCCACTTGTTAAGAACCACTTGGACCAAATGATTTCTATCAAGGCAAACAATAGCAGGCATTTTTTTGTGTATCCAAATTCAATACAAATGTATACCAACAATGGCACATGGGACTGACCGTGTAGGTGTAAAGTTACTGATATCCACTCATTTGGGAGTGGCCAGAAATGATACCCTCATAGGGCAGTCCCAGCAGCCCACTACTTCTTCGTATTATGTACCGGGCAATGGATTTACTGGAACCCTCCGTTAGCAAGCTAGAGTGGGAACTTAATTACTTTCATTGATTATTTTACAACCCCATGAGGTCAGACGTCTGACACATAAAGGGTTTTTCAACAGAGACGCTACAAAAGTAAATCGATAGGGACAGCAAACGACGCCATATTTTTTCCCGCTCTTTTGACACTTCTCTTCGGTAAGGTTTGCCATTTCATCATGGAAAGATATACGAGCCAACAACGAGTCGAAATTATTAAAATTTACTACCGAAATTTGGAATCAGTGGCCTCAACTTTAAGAGCGCTACGTCCAATTTATGGTCGTCATAATCGTCCTAGCAGATCAACAATTGAGCGTCTAGTGGACAAAATTTGAATCCACAGGCACAGTACAAAATGTTCCCGTGCCGTGTCGAGAATATTGCTGCCGCTGAGGCTTCAGTTCAAAAAAGCCCAAATGTGTCTCTCACACGTCGTTCTCAAGCGTTGGGCATCGTTGTGGCGAATTTTGCGAAAAGATCTTGGCCTACATCCTGACAAGATCAAATTAACGCAAGAACTGAAGCCGCTTGACCACCATAAGCTGAGCAACAACTTGAAAATGATTCCGATTTTCATCGGAAAATCATCTTCAGCGATGAAGCCGATTTCTGGCTGAATGGCTTCGTCAATAAGCAAAATATGTGTTATTGGTCAGACAGCAATCCACACGTAATCCAAGACAAAAATAATCTTGGTAAAATTTCACTATAAGATGGAACCGATTCTTTGGACACGATTCCTCCATTCGGGACCACTGTTATGGCTATTATTTTGTCTCAGGTATAAAGTGGTGAGCCCATGTCTCATCCATGGTTATAAAGCGGCGCAAAATTTCGGTTTTATTGCTGTGAAACATCGCCAAACACTCTACTGAAACATCTTCACGACGCTGTTTTTGCTCTATTGAAAGCAAGCGCGGCACCCATCTTGCGCACAGCTTTATCATCTTCAAATCTTCCGGTCAATATACGATGTATGTATACTTTTTGAAGTGCCTATCATTTCAGCTAGCCTTCAGCCGACGATCATCCGACACAATTTTATGGATTTTCGTAGGCCCAAATTTTGACTGGCTGTTTAAATTGGTAATCAGGTAATTTTGATTTATGTTTGATCTGACTTAAAATACGAAAAGAGTTTTTCAGTGCTTTGTCAAATAATCTTACTGCCATGTGGAAACAGTGGCAAATGCTACCAAAAATAACCGGTATCCATACATTTATCGGCTAATCGTTACAATGCATCAAACAGACGCCATTTGCAAATCAAAAGTGAAGTGATAAAATACAAAATATTTAATGAAATTGGATAGTATTTGAGCAGAAATGAAGTTGTAACTGCAATACGAGTTAAATGATACGTTTTTATTCTTATTTCAACTGGATGGTGATTATAATTGTTCACTTTAACACCTAAAAAAACTTTGTGTTTTCTGTCAAAATCTTATGGTCACTTCATCATAGTTTAAATGCCCAACTTTGGCTGCTTAAACAGCAATCAACTATTAACCTAAAAAGTGAATTCAGAGTTTAAATTATGTTTGATCGTTCATCAAAGATGATTTTCCATTCAAAAATTAGGTCTTAATCGTGTCTGGCGTGGACACCTCAATTGGTCGACCACTACGGTGTTCGTCTTGGCATCTCGAACGGCCTCGTTTAAGCTCTGCTACCCAATATTTTAAAGTCGCAAACGAAGGACCAGACTCCCCCAGAGTAGAATCTAGCTCGGCTTTAATATAGCTTGGACTGAGACCTTTCAAATGGAAATATTGAATTACATAACGGTGACCAATTTTCTCCATGTTCACGAATTCACTGAGATCGTTATATTTTCACGGATCAAATAAAAATTCTAAACAACATGGTGCCATGAAACATAAAACATATGTTTTATAAGGTTGCCACTTCTCACCAAGAAAGTTTTCTTTTACTACTGGCACCATCTATACGTCAGGTCGGCTAGTTTTGGTACCGCCCTCGTACATTGCTCCCTTTAATTTAATTTTTAAACTCGCTCGCTATTTCTGCCTGTTGAAATCGTGAGCAAGTTGCATTTTCAGATCTTTAAAATTTCAAACTCACTCGCGATTCATACTTTTCAAAATCACGATCGAGATGAAGTAAAATCGTGAGCGATTTGAAAATTGCGCTCGGTCGAGATTTATTCATTGGCGAGCGAGCCGAAAAAGAGCGCATATCCGTACTATGTGAATAACTACCAGGGGGTTTGTTCCTTTTTTCCTTATACGATTGATAATCTACCGGTGATATCATTCCGTCCCAGCAGTTAGGCACCTGATGATGAACTTCCCAGTAAACAATTGTTTCCGACGTGTCGGACGTCAGTAAGTTCTCTTAAATTATATCAGACACTTAGCCGAAATATCTGAAATTCCTTTCGTCATTTAAACGTATATTTCTGTACATTCTCTGTCAGTCGGTTCTGCACATTCTCTGAAATTCCATACGAAAATCATGCGACGTTTCTGCACATTCTCTGAATTGAATTTTTTATTCTATTTGATTTTGTTTTTATTCCGTAACCATGCGCCAGTAAGGGAATTCCCCGAAAATGTTTTTACTGTATAGTTTTGGTGAATTGAATTGTTGTTTTAGTTTTGTCTGCATCATTTTGTTTGTTGTCTTCAGTTACAAACGAGCAAGCAAGGGCTTTAAACGTCGCTGTCGTCAAATAAAAATAATAATTACTCTTTTTTTTGTACAATGAAGTAAATTTTTGAGAAATATTTTTTGCTCATTTACGTGTTTAAAAATAATAAAAAATATTAAATTTTATTCACAGGAAAAATCGGATATTTTTTCAGATATCTATCCGAAATTGGTACGAAAAATCTAACAGATGGTCAGACAATGATCCGAAAAGTCGGAACATTCTCGCATGTTTTTTCACATTTCTCTCCGAAATTGGTACGACAAGTCATAGAAAAGGTCAGAAAATTATCGGATAAGTCGGACCGACTTCGTTCAGCTACGTCTAAAAATCCTCAGAATTTCCCTCAGATTTCTCACTGAAATCTGTCCGATAGCTCTGCACACTCCGACAAAACTTTTCGAATTCTTGTCAACCGCCCATACGATTTTCTGTACGTTGTCTGACCGACATCGGCATCAGACTCGGCAACTTCTGAACGAATTCGGAACAAATTGTTTACTAGGTTATTACGGAGTTCGAAACTAGTCATGCCAGTGTGTGTGTGCTTTCCTGAAAGGACTGTTATTCCAACAAAACCAACTATTTTTCACTAAGAAAAATATTTCTGACCTTGTAGTAAGAACTTGTCATACATTAACACATAAATATAAATAGTGATTAACAAAAAGTTATTCATTATTGAGATTTAGTACCGCCAGGTAATGTAGGCATCGCCAACGGTCATAGTCAGTCCATTTAAACAGTCGCATTTTAGGCCAAACTATCACAGGTAAAACATTTGTGACCACTGACTCGAATTTATTAAATCATCATTACGCCAGAAACCCATGGTCTTATTCATAAAAAGTTATAAAAAAAAAGTTAAATAAGCCTTTATTGACAGCGTTAAGCAACAAGTACAATTACTGATTCAAATTAAATGTCTAATAAAAATCGAATCAACAATTTGTATAATTTCTGCTGTCGAATTGCACTACAACTACTTCATTATATCAATATACTATACATTTCATAGTGTCCTTCGTAAAATATTTTGTTACCATTCCATTGTCATAATTACTCTTCTCCCATCGCGCCGACATCATATATACATACATACATACACAAGTATCTATATATACACCATTCAATACCAATTAAATACTCGATAGGCTATTTGCTTTCGAAAAAAAGGGACAAAAATATAACAATAGAATTTCCCCCACACTCACCTGATTAAATATCCATTTCTCGTCAACAATATTGGAAACACATCCCTGAGGAGTGGTGCTGTTGCCATCATCATCTCGTGTTTCACAAGAATTTTCCAAATCATTTAAGCTGAATAACAAAAGAGAGAAATAGATACAAGAATTAAGTAAAAGAAAATCAAATAAAGTTAATGGGGGAAACAATCAACCAACCAACCAACCAACTACTGTCATACAAAAGGAAATATAACTCTAAATTTGAAATTATAATAAAAACCAGCACTTGAACTGACATAAAAAAGGTATTCAACTATACTGTATAAATAAACGATGGAAGACACTCAATAAATAGTCGCAGGGATCTGGAACACAAGAGACTAAGATACGAAGGCAGATATTACATCCACAGATGGAGATGATATTGGGTTTACATTTAGTACTTAAGGCCATGTTAGACAATTAGTGTAAATAGAACGATTCGCGGAGAGAGAAATTGAATGAAACTCTTTCCATTTGAAGGAAATCATACGGTCAGTCACACTGCTTTCGATAGCCCCATACGGGGAAAACTGTACGAAGCTATGTCTGAACTTGGGATTCCGGAAAAACTGATCCGCCTCTGTAGAATGACGCTGACCTACATAAAATCAGCAGTGAAAGTGGGGAAATACCTCACTGAACCATTCTGTACCAAGCGACGACTAAGACAAGGCGACACACTTTCGTGCAATCTCTTCAACATCTTAATGGAGATAATTAAGATAATGTGGCCATCGGTGGTGCAATGGTTAGTGTGCGAGCCCCTTGTACATGATATTCTGGATTCGATCTCTGCTCTGACCACCTTAAATTTCTTTCGACGGCGGTCACCTCGCATATTGACGGCGACACTATCGAGTATTTAGTCATGAAAATCAAAATACCATTCGGAACCGGTGTAAAACTGTAGGTCCCAATCAGTGAGTGTAAATCGAGAAAGCGCACATCTCACTGGTTGTGAGAAGCTCTTCGCGATTCCTTCATGGGATGTAATGGGAAGCCATTTATTTTTTTAATGGAGATAATAATGAGAAAAGCTGCAGTAAACGCGAATAAGACCATTAACACGAAAAACCATTTGTCGCTGGCGTATGCTGACGACATAGACATCACTGGACGAAATTTTCGAGAGGTTACTGGAGTATTTTCAAGAATCCAAAAGGAATCAGCGAAGATGAGTCTTGCTGTTAATGAGGGCAAGACAAAATTGATGGTGTCAACGACTAGAGAATCCTTTCGACTTGGTCCGTACTTGAACGTTGAAACCCGATTTAATTTTGAAGTGGTGGATGAATTTGTCTACCTTGGATCCGCCTTGGCTCCGCCGAGATAAATAGGAGAATTGTGCTTGCAAATAGATGCTATTTTGGGCTCAGCAAGCAGTTTAGGAACAAAGCCCACTCTCGACGGACAAAAGTCCGGCTATATCAGACTCTCATATTACCTGTCTTGACATATGGCTCCGAAACTTGGGTCATATCGCAAGCGGATGAAAAACACCTGGGAGTATTCGAGAGAAAAATTCTCCGTCAAATATATGGTCCTGTTAGGGAAAACGGAGAGTACCGACGTCGCAGGAACCAAGAGCTACATAATTTATATTCGGACGCGGAAATAGCTAGGCGAATCAAATTAGGCCAATTGCGTTGGCTAGGCCATGTTATCAGAATGGATGAAGATGAACCAGCGCGAAATGTTTTCGGTAACGTACCCGACGGAAGCAGGAAAAGAGGACGACCAATACTCCGCTGGAAAGACCAGGCAGAAGAATCCCTCCGTATTCTTGGTGTTACCAACTGGCGAGAAAAGGCGAAGGATAAAGCCAGTTGGAAGAATATGTGGAAATTTGTTTAATTTGTTTGTTTAATTAATATGTGTGTAAGACGTCTGACCTCATTAGGTTATAAAATAGTCCATAAAAGTAAAGTAATTAGCAAAATATTAAAGAAGAAAATAATCTAGAAAATACCTAACACTCGAACATTTTAATTTTAAATAAATATTTCAAATATAAAAATTTATTTCCATACTGTATGAACCCTGTTACAATTTTGTTCGTCACTGTATATAATTGTCAGTGTTTTTTTCTACAATAAATATAGTGTAATCTCTTTTACTAGATTTTCAAGGAAATCTCCGCTACGTTACCGTACTGTACTCTTCTTGGAGCAAAGAAAAACTTTTTGGCTGTTCAGAGCGTCCAAGTGGCGTCTTTGTTACAAGAAAGATGAACTTTATGTTTTTAGGGAACGGGTGCTTATTAAACTATTAAATGAGTAGAGATTTCTTTGAAGTATGAAACTATTTATATCTAAAGAATGGCACAAGTTTTTTTTAACAAAAATATGAAATTTTTTTCAAATCATGTCTCGTCTGCCACAGCTTCTTCGTAACTCGACAGTTTCAGCAAATCTATTTTGCCAACCCTGTTCTGTTTGAAACACACACACACACACAAATGGAATCAAAGTAAAATTGACTTACATCATAAATTGCAAATGTTCACTTAAGTAGGACGACGATGATGACGTTGATAACGATGACGATGCTGCTGCTGCTGCTGCTGTTCCTTCTCTTGGTATACAGGACATCTGTTGTTGCTCTTCGTCCTCCTCGACTAAATGTACAAATGTATCGTAAATGGCATTTTTATCGTAAGCATCGGACGAATTAACGATTAAATGTCGAACTAAACGCTCGATTTGCAATTGAAGTGGCCCTCTTATCTGGGTTATCAATGACGATGGCAATGATGTCGTGGATTCTACAGGGGACTGTATACATTTATGTAATTTATTCAAAATTTGTAAAAATTTTGCAAATCGTAGTATCGAACAGTCCTCGGTCTTTTTACAAAGACATTCCACTAAACGTAGAAGACCAATAATTGAATGCTACACAGAGGATGAGACAGAGAACAAATATAATTATAACGTCGTCATAACGAAATATTAAATGCATAATTGGATGATATCAATGCCGATATAATTAGATGCTCAAACATTAATGTTTTGCACAATTGAATGTAGTTGAGGCTATAAATAGGCGTGATAGGAGTTCTGTTTTGTGATAGATGTACAAACAGACTTAAGGATATAATACAAATTGATTTTTATAAAGATGTTGTTTAAAGTTGTTTAAATTTACAGTAGGAAAATATACTACACCATTTTCAATTGAAATTCAAAAAATATCAATTTCATTTTAAAACATATTCTATTCTACTATTCTATTTGAAATTTAAAATACATCAATTATAATTTTAATATCAATTATAATTTTAATATTTAAAAAAATCAATTAACATCTGAAAGAAATCAACTGAAACTTAAAACACATTAACTGAAATGTAAAAAATATCAATTTAAATTCAAAAGATATTAACTGAATGTAAAACACATTAAACGAAATGTAAGACAAAAAAAAATTGAAATTGAAAACTCGTCAATTGAAATGTAAAAGACATCAATTGAAATTCAAATGGTATCAATTGAAATTTAAAAGACATCAATTGAAATTTTGAAACTCGTTAATTGAAATTTAACAGACATCAATTGAAATTAAAAAGATATCAATTAAAATTTAAAAGACATCAATTGAAATTTAAAACTCGTCAATTGAAATTTAACAGACATGAATTGAAATTCAAAAGACATTAACTGAAATGTAAAACACATTAAATGGACTGGAAAACAAATTAATTGAAATTTGAAACACATCAATTCAAATTTAAAACTCGTCAATTGAAATTTAAAATACATCAATTGAAATGTACAACTTGTCAATTGAAATTGAAAAGACATCAACTGAAATTAAAAAGATACTAATAAAAATTTAAATTACATCAATTGAAATTTAAAACTCGTCAATTGAAATTTAAAATACATCAATTGAAAATTAAAACTCGTCAATTGAAATTTAACAGACATGAATTTAAATTCAAAAGACATTAACTGAAATGTAAAACACATTAAATGGAGTGGAAAACAAATTAATTGAAATTTGAAACACATCAATTCAAATTTAAAACTCGTCAATTGAAATTTAAAATACATCAATTGAAATTTAAAACTTGTCAATTGAAATTTAAAATACATCAATTACAATTTAAAAGACATCAATTGAAATTTTCAAAAAACACATTATATGCTACTGTTGCAGTTTAGTTAACTGCCAATATATCCATTATAGCGGAAACGTAATCTACGGCAAATTCTAAGAAAATGTTCCCGAGAAACCGTGGTTCTAAAATCAAAATCGAGCCCGCGTTATTTCACTTGAAAATTTATATACAGGGTGTTTCAAAAGTGACCACCCTATTGGAAGATGCTCTCAGTTTTGCAAATGGCCGCCAATGTCAAATCTGTTTTGACATTTGTGGACTAGACAGATGTCGAATACAAGTAAACAAGCCATGGAACGATACACTTCCCAAGAACGCGGAATAATCGTGTCTATATTTTTGCGTAACAATTCGTCTGTGGTGTTGGCGCAGCGCGAATACCGTCGCCGATTCCCCGGCCGTCCGACACCGACTGCGCAAACACTGCGCCGTTTGGCCACTATCCTTGAAGAATATGGGACCACACGAGACGTTGCCAGTAGTGGCCGGCCCCGGAGCGCCCCTATCGCCGCTGTTGCCGCGGAGATGTCGAGCTGTTGCCGGAAACATCGAACAGACGCCGCGCCACGCAATTAGCCATCAGCCGGTCGTCCCTGTGGCGAATTTTGGTCAAAGACCTGCGCATGTTCCCATACAAAGTCCAGTCCGTGCATCAGCTGCTGCCTGTCGACCGCCAAACACGTGTAACCTACGCCCAAGCCATCCTCAATCACGTGGACGATTTTTCCACCAATTTCCACCTCAGCGGGTACGTGAACAAGAAAAACTATCGCTTCTGGGGCACCGAAAAACCACGAGTGATGCACGACGAGCCATTACACCCGCTCAAAGTGACTGCATGGTGCGCTGTTCACGCTGGAGGAGTCATGGGGCCATTTTTTTCGAGAACACCGCTGGTCAAACGACAACAGTGGACGGTGCGCGCTATAGGGCCATGTCAACCGAGTTTTTTCTGCCGCAATTCGCCGAATTAGGACTGGAGGACATGTGGTTCCAACAGGACGTGCTTACGTGAACAAGCCCGAGAACCTGCAAGCCCTCAAGGTCAACATTCGACACGGGTGCGAGAATCTGTCGCCCGAAGTTCTCGCCGAAGTGATGAAAAATTGCCATAAAACGAGACTGTATGGTAATCAATTGTGACGGCGCCCATTTAACCGATATCATCTTCTCAACTTAACCAATAAAATTCTAAAGGTTCAAATAAACATAATCAAAAAACAGAATCGAAGTTTTTCATTTAGAAAAAAAATGAGAGCCAAACAACATCGGATGACTTCTTCTGAAACAACTTTTATTAACGTAAAAAATTACCCAAAACCCATACTTTGAAACTTGATACTCTTCGATTTTGATGAAATTTTACACATAAAGGGGTTTTCAATACGAGCGCTACAAAAGTTTTTTTTAAATAAAACAAAACCGGTTTTAGATACCAATGAAATTATTTATTCCTGTGAAAGTACGTTCGATGCCATAATGTAGGAACTCGATTTCTTTTGCATGGCCACCACGGACACGCTTGCAGAAGTCCAGACGCTGAACCCAATTTTCGACGGTTTTCAAGCATAAATCGGCCGATACTGCTGCAATTTCACGTTCGATATTCGTACGAAGTTCACCAATCGTCGCTGGCTTGTTGGCACAGACCATAGACTTGACGTAGCCCCACAGGAAATAATCTAACGGCGTCAAATCGCACGACCGAGGCGGCCAATCGACTGGGCCATTTCGTGAGATAACACGTTCACCAAACTTGGTTTCCAATAAATTGATTGTGGCATTCGCTGTGTGGCTTGTGGCGCCGTCCTGTTGGAATCACATGTCCTCCAAGTCCATATTATCCAATTCAAGCCAAAAATATTCGGTTATCACTGAACGGTAGCGATTCGCATTCACAGTAATGTGCCGGTCTTGATCATCACGGAAGAAGTACGGCCCAATGACGCCGCCGGCCCATAAACCGCACCAAACCGTAATTTTTTCGGGATGCAATGATGACTCATGGATTACGTGAAGATTGCTGTCTGGCCAATAACGCATATTTTGCTTATTGACGAAGCCATTCAGCCAGAAATGAGCCTCATCGCTGAAGATGATTTTCCGATGAAAATCCCAATCATTTTCAAGTTGTTGCTCAGCCAAATTCACGAACATACGCCGCTTATGGTGATCAAGCGGCTTCAGTTCTTGCGTCAATTTGATCTTGTAAGGATGTAGGCCAAGATCTTTTCGCAAAATTCGCCACAGAGATGCCCAACGCTTGAGAACGACGTGTGAGAGACACATTTGGGCTTTCTTGAACTGAAGCCTCAGCGGCAGCAATATTCTCGACACTACGGGCACTTCTTTGTCTCACTGGCACGGGAACATTTTGTACTGTGCCTGTGGATTCCAATTTTTCCACTAGCCGCTCAATTGTTGATCTGGTAGGACGATTATGACGATTATGAAATTTTAATAATTTTGACTCGTTGTTGGCTCGTATATCTTTCCATGATGAAATGGCAAACCTTACTGACGAGAAATGTCAAAAGAGCGGGAAAAAATATGGCGTCGTTTGCTGTCCCTATCGATTTACTTTTGTAGCGTCTCGGTTGAAAACCCCTTTATATTCTACTCGTTGCTGTCGTTACAATGACATTTATTTTAGGACGAAACTCTCCACGGCTCATGTTTTCTACCTGTGTAAAGTTGGCCGTCTGCAGCATTATTGTGTAATATTAGAATAACTTTTGAATGCGATATCAGGTATCGCCTGATAGGTTTTAACCTTCTCTTTAGGAATAAAAATACAAAAGGCAAATCTAATATCGCATTCGAAAGTTCAAAAGCATTCTAACATTAACACGGGTATCTCATCACAAAAATGCTGCAGATGACCAACTTTACCCAGCTATCAAACATGAACCGTGGGAAGTTTCGACATAAAATAAACGTCCTTGGAAAAGCAGCAATATATGTGTGAAATTTCATCGAAATCGAAGAGTATCAAGTTTCAAAAGTAAAGCTTTTGGGACGATGTATAGAAATTTTCAAGTGAAAAAACGCGGACTCGATTTTGATTTTAGAAACACGGTTTCTTGGGAACATTTTCATAAAATTTGCCGTACATTACGTTTCTGTTATACTCTTGGTCGGCAAAAAAAAAATTGGCCCACCCTAAAATCCATCCCTTCCCTATACAAAATATCGAAATATAATTACAATACCAACTAATACCATTGCACTCACCTTATTAAGCACTTTGATGTTCGTCAAAATCGTTGCTTGGAATAATGAACAAAACTCCTCGTCCACTTCACATAAATTGCACACAAATGTAAATTGTTCGACGATTAAGATATTTAGAAAATTTGCATTAAACAAATGCTGCACTTGTTGCAGGTTCCATTCCATGGCATAAGGCTAAACGGAGTTATGCAAAATACAAAATGGAGAGAAAAAAAAGTTAAATGCTTTTTAAGCTCAAGTTGCAGCTAATTAATGAACGGGGGGAAGAATAGTAATAAGGAAAGGAAATAGAGAAAAGTAAACATAAATACATAGATCTTGTGTTCTATAATAAGTATGCACTTCTGATGATAAGAGACGACTGTACCATCCCATCCTAGATTGATTTCAAATCATTTTAATGGATATTTAAATATAAAGCACAACTAATTAAGGATAACATCTTCATTGAATACATAACAAACATGTTGGATACTTCAAAAGAAATTAAGCAGGAAAATCAGGTTTTTTGTAATTTTTATTACAACATTGTTTGGTATAATTGTTGTTCTTGTCTTTTGGTGGTGTTGTTTTTGTCGTTGTTGTTGTTGTCTTTTATTTCTGTTGTCCTTTGTTGTAGTTTTTACACTCCAAAATAAAAAAAATATTTCTAAAAACTCGCGCGATTTTTCTGCTTTTGTCACACATCGACTTAAAGTACAGAGGGAATTTTATCCCCCTGCCTGAGCCTGCCTTTAACGATTTATGAAATTTATTTCATCAGGATCAGATAATAAATGGCAGAGTTATGGGCAATTATATATTCAAGCTTTGGAGACCTATATTTCGGAAAATATGGACTTCCGCAAACTTTTTTGATGTGTTAACATCTACAGGCGCGGGTACGGCTTAAATTCACAAAGTGAATACATCCAAACACAGTTTGTCCGACTGCTATCACACAGATTGTCAGACTGCGATCACAGATTGTTTGGTGTTAAACTCCTTCGAAACGGTTGGTCCGATTTGTATGGAATTTTATGTCCATATCGGGTAGGTCTCAGAATCGGCCAACATCTATTTTTCATACCCCTAAATGATAAGGGTGACCCACCCCTATATAGAAAACAGAAAAAACACACACTGATGTAGCGACAGCGAATAGATGTCTTGTGTGGGTGCGGAGCACTCTCAGAGCAAAGAGAATAATGACGTGGTAATACGTATATAAAAATGAGATACCAAGAGAGCAACGAAAATTGTGTGAACTTGTGTAGCGTATGTACGTACATAACATTTTGCATTCTCTTTGTTTTTTGTGTGGGAATAAAACAAAAAGTATTAAGCAAGAAAATAATGGCACATGTTCTGGTACTGGTCTTTAAATAATTTTAAGTATTAATATTATTTAAATATAACGTCATGATATGACTGAACGCTGTTTTTTCCAATGTAACATTAACTAATGTGTTAATAGAAATCGAACAGGTACCGAGTAACAAAAAGGTGTTAAGACATCGCCCGTGAGTTCGAACACTCATTGGATTTTTTTTTCAATCCGCATTTAATGCCCTACCAGGCAAAAAAACGGAAAAAAATCCAATTTTGCTGCTAATAGAAATTTGCTCCGATATAATTATAAATTAACTGTTTTGATCCCTACCACAGAGCTAACTGCAAGTCCTTAGAAGGCTTAATGAACGATCTGTCTTAAAATTGAGAGAGTTATAAAAAATCAAGGCATGTTAGGTTTGGTAGAAGTGGCTGTCAATAATGGCACTCCTAGTCCTCGCGACGCTAAGTATAGTCCCCATTTTTGAGTCTATAAATTGAACTGGTGTGGTTAAGAAGCATTCAAGCCCATCCCGATATTCCTACATGTGGCTGAAGAAGAGACGTACATTAATCCCTGGCGAACTAATTAGTACTCCGAAAAATGTCCTAAGATCACTCAGCTTACTCCCGTTATCGTGTTTCACTATATTTCACCTATTTCTTTGACAACAATATTCAGCTGCCACATCTACTCAAAAAATATAGTAAATGAGCATGAATGACTGACTGACTTCAGAAAGATATGGTCACCAAAATCCATCATAAAGATTTTTCACGTTTCTGCATTATTTGAGTTCCAACTTACTTACTTATCCGGTCTCGAACAGCCCCGTGGGGTCAGAGACCTTACAAAACGAAGATAACATATTTCGCCAACCAGTTCGATCTTTTGCCTTATCGTTCTAGTTGACAATACCAAGTGTACGCAGGTATTCGTCAACCAGATTCCTCGAGCGGAGTCTTGGTTTTCCTATTTTTCGTCTCGCTTCGACTTTGGTTTCGAAAACACTTCGTGCTGGTTCGTCTTCATCCATTCTACTAACATAGCCTAGCCAGCGTAATCCCGTCATCCTCATACGCTTAACTATGTCAAAGTCGGGAAATAGCTCATGCAGCTCATGATTCATGCGTCGCAGATACTCGCCGTTGTGCACTATAGGGCCATAAATTTTTCGCAGTATTTTTCTCTCGAAGACTCCTACAGATGTTTCGTCTGCTTGCGATAGGACCAAGGATTCTGCGCCATAAAGCAAGACAGGTTGAATGAGAGCCTGGTACAGCTGGACTTTTGTTACTCGAGAGGGCTTTATCTCTAAAGTGCTTGCTTAGCCCAAAATAACATCTATTCGCAAGCACAATTCTCCGCTTGATCCCAAGGGTGATGTTGTTGTTTTTGTTTACGGCAGATCCGAGGTATATAAATTCCTCCACCACCTCGAAATTATGACGGTTATCAACGTTGACGTTTTGGTCTAATTGCGTGGACGCCCTGCTCTTTGAAACCATTAATTTTTCCCTGTCCTCAGTTACTGTCAGACCCACTTTCGCTGACTCCTTCTCAATTCTCGAAAACACCGCAGTAACTTCTCTAATTGTGCGTCCAATGATATCTATATCATCAGCATACGCGAGCAGCATGTGACTTTTGCTGCTGATGGTTTTATTCATGTTGACTGCAGCTTTTCTCATAATTATCTCCATTAGGATGTTAAACAGATCGCACGATCGGGTATCATCTTGTCTGAGGCCTTGCTTAGTTTCGAAAGTTTCGGCAAAATCCTTACCAACTTTCACTGCGGATTTAGGGTTTCGTCGAGATCATCCTGCAAAAGCGTATGAGTTTTGCAGGAATACCAAGCTCAGACTTTGCTTCGTAGAGTTTCTCCCGTATCGGGCTATAGAAGGTCGCCATATAATTGACAAATAGATGATAGGTGTCAATTTTTTTTTCGTGGGTCTTCTCTAGGATTTGGCGTAGCGTGAAAATCTGGTCAGTTGTCGATTTTCCAGGCCTAAAGTGATATTGGTGTCCTCCAATCAGGTCAGCGATAATTGGTTTTAGTCTTTCGCACATTCTACTTGATTGAACCTTATATGCTATGGATAAAAGGCTTATTCCACGGTAGTTGGCACAGAGACTCGGGTCACATTTTTTAAATATGGGACATAGAACACTGAAACTTCAATCGCCGGGCATGCATTCATCTAACCAAATTTTGCTAATGAGTTGATGCATGCACCTTATCAGCTCATCGCCGCCAGCCTTAAACAGCTCCGCTGGTAATCCATCGGCTCCTGCGGCTTTGTTGTTCTTAAGCCGGGCAATAGCTGTTCTGACCTCGTCTTGGTTAGGAGGGGGGCAATCGACGTCGTCGTCCATATTGTGATCGATTGTCCCATCGTCATTGGATATCTCGCGGAGAAATGATCTCTCCATATTCCCAACATGCTCTGCGATGAGACTTCCGTTCTTGTCTTTACAGAAGGGGCCCTTGAACCATGTCTATTAGTGCCGTTTTTGACTTTATGGTAGAATTTTCGGGCTTCGTTCGTCCTTCTGTATGACTCAATTTTCTCACTCTCGCGCTTTTCCTACTGCCGTTTCTTACATCCAAGCTCATTTATTTTCTACCTATACCGCTCAGTCGCAACTCGCGTTGCAATTGACTGAAACATTGCCATACGTGCAGCGTTCTTGTGATCAGTTGCAATGTGATACGTATTATGGTTTGTTGCGAAGCGGTTTTTCAACACCAAGTACGGTTGTCGCGGCAGTTTTTATAGAGTCGGAAATGAGTTTCCACTTCGCATCAGGATCGTCATCAGGAGGGGGTGGGTTCTGTGCCAAAAGTTGCGAGAGCTTCCTTGAGTAGGCTGTGGCTACCTCTGGTAATTGCAGCTTTCCGATGTCCAGCTTCCTCTGCATCTGGTCTCGTACGATTTTCGCTCTACTTAATCTTGTGCGAACCTTTGCTGCTACTAGGTAGTGATCAAAATCGATGTTAGATCCTCTGATCACTCGTACGTCCATTACAGTGGATGAGTGCCTTCCATCAGTTACCACTTGATCAATTTGGTTCTTCGTTCTTTGATCAGGGTATACGCAAGTAGCCTTTATGCTGGAATCTTGTACCTCTAGTGACCATGTCTTTTACCGCGGCAAAGTCAATCAGTCTCATATCGCTATCAGAACTGTCCGCATGTAGTCTGAAATTGCCAATAGTTAGATGAAACACATTCTCCCTGCCAACTTTAGCATTAAAATCTCCTAGTACAATCTTAATGTCATGGTAAGGACAGCGGTCGTAAGTTGCCTCTAGGCGCTCATAGAATATGTCTTTGGCATCATCATCTTTCTCGTCTGGCGGGGCATACACACGAATTAGGGAAATATAAAAATCCTTCGTTTTTATGCGGATTGTGGTTATACGTTCACTCACAGGATTGAACCTAGAGACTAGATGTCGCAGTCTTTTGCCAATCCAGTCTTTTTTTCTTGTGCAACCATGTCCTGTCCATCGCATTTCCTGGATAGCGGTAATGTCAGCCTTATAACTTTCGGGGACATCTGCCAGTTGGATACTTGCCCCGGATCTATATAGAGTTCTTACATTCCAAGTGCATATCCGTAAATCGTGGTGCTTATAACGTTTGCGGGGGTCGTCAACAAATAGGGGTTGTTTATATTTTCTTGTTTGTTTATGTATTTTCACTGCCATTATGAACGGTGGCGGAAGGCAAACCCAGTCCACCAGGTTTGTTCACCGGCCGGGTTTCTGGCGCTGATCCGCTGGACGGGCAGAATCATATGGGTAGTTGAGTCTACAGGTAGGAATTTCACCAGCTGGGATAAAACGCTTTGCAGCCTTGAGAGTGGTGTCCCAAAGGATCATATCACCCTGTCTGGCGCAAGAGGGTAATTGCTAATGACGAAAGGATTCATCAATAACGTTCGTAAAACCAGGCTAGTTGGCTTTGTTGTAGTTGACGATCGTGCGTTTATCCGACTCCACAAAGTTGCTAGGCTTCTCTACTGTAATCAGGATGGGAATATGATCAGAGTTCAAGGCTATATGGGTGTACCAGGTGGTATTGTTTAGTAGCCATGCACTGACGATGGAGATATTAGGGAAGCTTGAGCAATTAGCCGTTATTCTTGCAGCGAAATCCTCATTTATCGCTGCGAATTCCGAGTCGTCTATCTGGTCTGCAATATTAATGCCACGCTGGTCTCACACCAGCTGGGAGAACCACATCCCATGATGTGCATTGAAGTCGCCAAGTATAATTGTACTATCACCCTGGAATAGGTGTTCAATAGTGGGATGATAGTTCACAGCGATGCTATTAATGGGCGGAATATATACACATTCATGATTTCAATAACGATATGTCCAGTCTCTATCGCTATACTCATAGCTTCAAGGAACTAATAGGGTTGGGTACGGGAGGGTGGGTCTGTGAGTCTGAAGGTCACGCATCGCTCGTTGATGAATGCGAGGCCGCCACCTGTCGCTCCGAATAATAACAAAGTTCCCATGACATGAAAGGCTGTGTTGAGAGCATCACAAGCCCATCATTCACAGCAAAATTAACAGTTCAGAAAGAAAGGAATGGCTTTCATAATACTATTCCAATTTTATATTTTTTTGTATTTAATCTCTGAATATCTAATCTAAGTGATTTAGAAAATTGTCATAGTACTAAAATAACCCTTTGAAGACACTTTACGCTGAAAAATCTGTCGTTTTTTGTTGTTTGGATGCAAATATAACGTGTGTTTGTAGCGCGACAAAAATATAATATACTTGTGTGCAAACACATTGTGTTTGCTATTCAATATTACATGTTTGAGACACAATGATTAATAGGTTATAATATATGTGTTTGCGACCCAAATATATATGTGTTTGTGATACAAATACAGCTGTGTTTGTGATACAAATACAGCTGTGTTTGTGATACAAATACAGCTGTGTTTGTTGCTCTGTTTATGCTCTCTCGATAGCAAGAGAATAAAAGAGGGACAACGAGAGAATCATTTCATAAGTGTGCATCGGTATTTTTGCATTATTCTCTCAGTCAGTGATTCATAAATATTCCTCAATCTGCGTGTTAGTTACAGATGAATTTTTGGTGACGCGTCATAACGCCCATGGGCGTTATGTCACACCTAAAATGGACATAAAGCCCATGGGCGTTATGACGCGTCACCTAAGTTTTATGTATTCAGTCGGCAATAGTTCATCGGACAGACAATATCACAGGCGCTTGATCAGTGCAAAAATACTAAACACAGGCTCGGACGGTTAAATGGTTTGTGATGTTGCTTTGGTTTGTGTGTATGTGTTTCAGTTATAGGTATATTTATTTGTGGTACCAAAGTGAGAAACGATTTTGAGGAAAAAACTGGAAAGGGCAACAACATGAAGTCCTTTGTCTGCCCGAGCCTTTACTGAGAAAATCGGAACGGCGGGCCATTTATGGAATATAATAAAAAAAACAGAAGTAATTTATATACGCTTGGCTTGCATGAACTAGATTTGTATATAAGTATATTCTTTGTGTACCAACGCCTAGTGATAACCAACCAACTGAATACAAATACGTGTGAGACAACAAAGAAAGGAGAAGCAAAAGAGCAGCAGATTCTCATTTCATGAAAAACCAAATAATGCAGTCAATGCAAGTAACTGTAAAAAGGCCGTTTTAAATCCTTTAATTGTTTTATTAATTATTTATAAATGGGGATGTATATTGATAAAATTAGTCATAGTAAATAATACAAATACATTGAATTCAAAGAAGAATTTCTTTCTAAATATTAAGGCTGTTTTTTAATTCCATTAAGCTATCGCCACGTACGACTTTCCAAATAAAACGTTTCACACTTCATACTACGAAATGTGGCAACATTTGCTGTAATTGGTGAAAAAATCGATATGGCAACACGTGACACGGTGCGCCTTAACTAAAATTAAATAAAAAGGTCTTACACCTAGAAAATTAGTAGAGATTCTGAATTTACAATGTTCATAGATGAGAAAAATCAAAAAAAATCATAAATCCACTTTGAACATTTTTGCGCACGAAGTACGATATTTTGGAAAATATGGCATTGTTTTATATGAATAGAAAGGACAAAATGATATAATAATAATTTTTAAGTGGTAATTCTATTAAACTTTTATTATTTCAAAATTGTAGTACTAATAAAATATAAAAATGTAACTAATTTAATTATAATTACATCAATTTAGATATGTGAAGCAATATATCTACAAACAGTGCTATAAAGGTGTTTAGGATAATCCGGGTGATTCGCAGCAACCTTATTTCCCAGGAAGACTTTAAGAAATCAAAATGTACGGACTCCATCGCCTGCCCCCAACAAATGCTAATCCTTCACCATTTTTTCACAGAACTGTTCTATTTGAAAAAAAACTGCATGAACCTTTGGTGTAACGCTGACACCTAAGTCCATGTAGCTCTTTTTGAAAGCTTTGTAATTTTGGTCAAGATTATTTCCGAAGCATGCAGAAACTACTTTTTTGAAGTCGTCAAATACTTTAACATACTTAGGTATTGCTAGATTTTCAAACTGGCGCAGATGATCTACTTTATCCAAAAGTGTTTTGCATGCATTTCCTTTAAACCTAGAACATCCTCGTCTGATTTCACGCTGAACGTGACAAGCTTTTGCCCATGACAGCGACTCATTTTCATACTCTTTCAACATATGCGTGAAAACAGTGTTAACAACACCAAGCATATGGTGTAATTCTGGCGGTGGAATAATGTCTAGGAATGTTTTGCCTCCAATAGTTGTAATTAGCGGTGGATGAATGCAGTTGAAATAATCTTTCGCTTTGTTTTTTGAACCTTTTCCTTCAGTCAGCCATTTTGTATAATACGATGAAACATTTTCGGGGGATCTCAATTCGCCACAGCTGCTTAGCTCATCTTTCTTGGCATAATAATAAGTGCACGGATATGCACTACTGTGCGACATAATACCTGCAAAGATATTCGCTAGCTTCAAATCGGTCGTAATTGTGCCGTGGAAAGGACTTATATTCAACGTTGAAAAGAGTTGATCTCTAATTTCTTGTTTACTTGGAACGGCTGCTGGAAAAAATAGTCGTTTAACTCCAGAATCCTTAAATTCCCTTGCTGCTATCCCCTCATCGTACTTAGCACGCTTACCGCTGCACTCAAACTGCAACTCATTTGATTCAAGAGAAATACATATTTTTAAAAATCCGCCTCCTCCATCAATACCCATTTTTAAGTGAACATCCAGTACATCTCGTTTATTTTTCACATACTGAACAAAAGCAGGAAAGGCAGTAAACTCCAAACGCAGGAGCATCCAAGACTTCATCGCCTTTTACACAAACAAAAGGAAATTCCTTAAAATCAAAAAAAATCGTCGACAGAATGAGCTGTGTTATTAAGTTTTAATTTTAATCCTGGTTCAATTCTTGTACACACACGAATAGAAACTGCCATTTTTAAAGTTGCACGATCACTTAAATTCAAATCGCTTTTGATTTTTAACATACCAACCGCAGATAATGTAAAGGGTGTTTTTTCAAGCTCGATAGAACTTCAAATTGTAAAAAAATAACACAAAAAATTAAATTTTAATAAATTTTTTTTTTTATTCGAAAGATCGATACGTGGCATTAACATTTGAAAATGATTTCGGGCATACGGGCACCGCGGCTATTCTTGAAGAAGCGCATTCTGGACGTCCAATTTTTGGCCACTTTTCGAGCACTGCTGGCCGTATGTCACGAAGAACACGAACAATGTTGGCCTCCAAGGCGTCAATTGTTGCTGGTTTATCAGCATAAACCAGTGACTTCACGTAGCCCCACAGGAAATAATCGAGAGGTGTCAAATCGCACGACCTTAGAGGCCAATTGACAGGTCCATTTCTCGAAATCAACTTATCGACAAATTTTGATTTCAATAAGTCGATGGTTGCGATCGCCGTATGGCACGTAGCGCCATCCTGTTGAAACCACATCTCGTCTGGATCAATGTCATCCATATTTTCAAACAGAAAATCATTGATCATGGTGCGGTAACGATCTCCATTGACCGTAACGCGAGCTCCGGGCTCATTTTTAAAGAAATAAGGTCCGATGATGCCACCAGCGTGTAAACCGCACCAAACGGTGCATTTTTCTGGATGTAATGGAGTCTGGAGGGTCTCTTGTGGATTGGTCTCACTCCATATATGACAATTTTGCTTATTAGCAAACCCGTTAAGCCAAAAATGAGCCTCATCGCTGAACACAATTTGGCGATAAAACAACGGGTCAGTTTCCAATTGAGTTTCAAAGTAAATTTGGATAATTTGGCAGCGTTGTTCAAGCATGAGTCTATTCATGATGATTTGCCAGAGTATACTGAAACAAGTAATAGAAATTTTTTTATTTAAATTTAATTTTTAGTGTTATTTTTTACAATTTGAAGTTCTATCGCGCTTGAAAAAACACCCTTTAGATGAGTTTGTTGTAGAAAAGTTTTTTATTATTGCCTACTGGGATTTGAAGTGGTTTTACCCGTGGATTTGTGACAACCGCAAAAATGAAGGCTCTTGATCACCCATAGAATTTTCTTTTACTTTTTCTTTAATCACACGTGACATGATTTGATCATTCGCATTTAAAGATCCATCTGATATATGATTTGATAGATTTATTACTCGACATTTCTAACCACTTTTATGTGGTGTGCCTTTTGTAATCTCACTGAAGCACACGTCGCACCGTTTTGTCGCAGACAGTTATTTATACTTGCCTAAAATAATCATTAAATACAATAAAATCTGAAATTTAAGAACAAACTAACAAAAAAATATATTTTTTACTTTGAAAACGTACCTGGAACTTCTTTGGAACTTTGCCACAAAATTTAGCGGGTATTTCGTGTGCAATTTCACAAATTTTGCATTCGCATCTTGATGGCGTAGCCTGCACAGGCTTAAAAATAGACAAATCAAATGCCAGCATTTTTTAAATATCGTACTTCGTGCTCAAAAATGTTCAAAGTGGATTTATTTAAAAATCTCTCCACAGATTATTTTAGTTTTTTGATTTTTCTCATCTAAGAACATTGTAAATTCAGAATCTCTACTAATTTTCTGGGTGTAAGGCCTTTTTATTTAATTTTAGTTAAGGCGCACCGTGGTGCCAGCACAGTGCCAACAAATACATGGTAGCAGCACATGTTGTTGTACTTGTAAGCAGCAACAACAGAAATTTTATTTTCGTTGATTCGTTTCAGTTGGCAAACTCTACACAAATATATACCAACAATACAAGAATACAAACAAGTATAAAAACAAAATACATTTGATTTTGACAAGTGAAACCAAAAATGGCATGGATAACATTACATCACCTGTTTAAACGACTATACCTGATAGATAATTCCCACTATACCTGATAGATAATTCCGCAAATAAAAAGCTATCCTTCAAAATTAGAGATATAAAAGTACACGTAGTCTTCCATTAAATAAAATCATTTTAAAGAACTTGAAATGTGTAAGCCATTTTGCAAATTTCTGCTTTTGAGTCTCTCCTTTCATTTTCATTCACAAGAAATGATAACAAAATTTATCTAAGACAACTTTTTGTTGCAATTAACATGTTTAACATGTGGCAACATTGTCATTGCTCAAGTCGGAGTTTAAGTGGGAAATTGAAATGCCACTTAATATCGCTTAGCTGTCCCGTACAACTTAAGCTATAATTAACTTTAGCGGGGTAAAAAAACACACTTATTATTATGTTTGGGAGGAAATACGCATATATTTCCACGTAAGTATATGGAGGTTTGGGGGAAACACGCGAATGCTTCCACTTAAGTACAGGGTGTTTCAAAGTGACCAACCTATTGGAAGATGCTCTTATTTTTGCAAATGGCCGCCAATGTCAAATCTGTTTTGACATTTGTGGACTAGACAGATGAAGAATACAAGTAAACAAGTCGTGGACCGATCCCCAAGAACGCTAAATAGTCGTGTCTATTCTTTTGTGTCACAATTCGTCTGTGGTGTTGGCGCAGCGCAAATATCGTCGCCGATTACCCGGCCATCCGACACCGACTGCGCAAACACTGCGCCGTTTGGCCACTAACCTTGAAGAGTATGGGACCACACGAGACGTTGCCAGGAGTGGCCGGCCCCGGAGCGCCCGTTCTGCCGAGAATATCGCCGCTGTTGCCGCGGATGTCGAGCTGTCACCGGAAACATCGACCAGACGCCGTGCCTCGCGATTAGCCATCAGCCGGTCGTCCCTATGGCGAATTTTGGTCAAAGACCTGCGCATGTTCCCATACAAAGTCCAGTCCGTGCATCAGCTGCTGCCTGTCGACCGCCAAACGCGTGTAACCTACGCCCAAGCCATCCTCAATCTCGTGGACGAAGTGGACGATTTTTCCACCAAAATCATAATGAGCGATGAGGCTCATTTCCACCTCAGCGGGTACGTGAACAAGCAAAACTATCGCTTCTGGAGCACCGAAAATCCACGAGTGATGCACGACGAGCCATTACATCCGCTCAAAGTGACTGCATGGTGCGCTGTTCACGCTGGAGGAGTCATCGGGCCATTTTTTTCCGAGAACGCCACTGGTCAAACGACAACATTGGACGGTGCGGTGCGCGCTGTAGGGCCATGTTAACCGAGTTTTTTCTGCCGTAATTCGACGAATTAGGACTGGAGGACATGTGGTTCCAACAGGACGGAGCAACTGCGCGAGTCACAACCGATATTCTGAAGGCGGCGTTCCCGGGTCGCCTCATCTCTCGTTTTGGCGATTTGCACTGGCCCGCAAGATTGCCCGATTTAACCGTTCCAGACTTTTTTTGTGGGGTTTTTTGAAGTCCCGTGTTTACGTGAACAAGCCCGAGACCCTGGAAGCCCTCAAGGTCAACATTCGACACGAGTGCGAGAATCTGCCATAAAACGAGCCCGTATGGTAATCAATTGTGACGGCGCTCATTTAAGCGATATCATCTTCTCAACTTAACCAATTAAATTCTAAAGGTTCAAATAAACGTAATTAAAAAATAGAATCGAAGTTTTTCATTTAGAAAAAAATGAGAGCCAAACCACATCGGATGACTTCTTTTGAAACACCGTGTATATGGATGTTTGGGATGAAGAACGCATATGTGTCCATGTAAAAGCATACGTGTTTGCCAGTAAATATGCTACTATTTGCATTTAAATACAAGTGTGTTTGGGACTTGCAAACATATGAATGTTTGAAGTGTGTTCCAAACATGTACATTGTACATGGTTCGTGCAGAATATGTTTGGGAGAATATGTTACAGAGGCCGTTTTTCTCAGCGTGTACTAATTGATAAAACTGATAACATATTCACGCTAACTTGTTAACATACAATCGCTAAAGGCAACTGGTGTAAATAAGAATTGGCATTTATAAAATAGATGTCGGTTTATAGCAACAGTTTTTCTTTGACTTCATGTGTCGCAAATTATACAATTATTATTATTATTGACAAGTATAACATGATGAATTAAACATTGTCACCTACATCGTCTACCGTTAAAGTTAAATTATGACGGGAATTTAGTTCTAAAGTTTCCGGGTAGTTAAATGTATTAACAACTACTTTTAAAATTAAAGAACTTCCCTCTTCTGGCGAAACACATGCATATGGCATATGTATTCAATTTTGTGCTTCAGTTTATATTTAAATCAAAACTACTATTCCAAAAACATAACTAAAGTTTCTTATCTCATTAAAATATTAAAAGTTCAAGGATTAAAAATAAAGTACTGTCAAAAATTAAATTGTTTAGAGAATAGTTATTATGTAATTAAACAAATACTTATACAATGATGTAAATACATATGTGCATATGTATGCCTATGGACATACATATGTATATGTATACATACATACATATGTATGTGTAAACACTTACCATACTCTGATGACAAACTTTATTTAAAAGTGCCCGCCTTACGTGATTACTTATGTCATTCGATTGCAGATGTTGCAGCAAAGTTAGTGAGTCCAACACACCAACTGAATTCAACAACTTGTACATTTCCAATTGTAATTGTAGCACCACATTTTCATCTATATATTCCGCCGATGACGATGAGGAACCAAAGGAAGTACCAGCACCACCCGGAGAAGATGCTCCACCACTAGACGTTGCATTGGAGGAGGAGGCAGAGGAGAAGGAGGAGGCACTAGAACAGGATGTTGTGGGACAACCTTGTGTCGAGTACATCATCAACAAATTATAGTATTCATTTAACAATTTCGATTCACAAGCATTTAGTATGGAACGTATGGTGGTAACCAGTGGCATATCCTCTAAACGTGTGTTGAAACATAGTTTGTTCAAAACTTTAACGAAATTACCAACTAAACGACAATATTCTGTCGCAAACTGATGACTATACATATTGGAGTTTCGACGATGGTCCGCCAAAGTTTGAAGACACTCATACAGGACATCACATAGAACGGTTGGGAAATAGTTGTATTCATTTAGAGGTGGAGCAGCGTCACTTAAACTGGAAGAGTCAAAGGCGACAACTGCAGCCGCTCTGGCAGCCATCGATGTTGAAGGTTTATCATTATTCGCATCCACCAGCAGCAAACGCTGTTGTGACTGAACATTGGAGTGGTTTACGGTTTGTTTCACTATCCAATGTTGCTGCTTCTGCCCTAACTTTTCCACTGTAGTTGGGTGATTTTTCAAATAGAGCTTTATGTGATTTACTAAATAAATTTCCTCGGTTTTGAGGATTACATTCGACAGGATAATCGTTGCATACGATAAATCACTAAAGTTTGCAACATCCTTTTTTTTTGTTGTTTTGTTGCCGCCGTCCATGTTAGGCGAGTATAACAGAGATATGGTTTTATCATATTTATTGTTGTTATTTTATATATTGTAGTTGTTGTTCACAACACCCACAGGGTGGACGGATGAAAAGCACGAGAGAGTGAGCGTGTTTATGTTGTCATAGCCCCCAGCATAGATGCAGTTTTTTACATTTTTGCCGCCCAGCCAAGTAAATGGTGTTGTTGGATTTTTCAAGTTGATGTTTGCAAAATAAGGCATCACACAACACAATAACAGCATCGTCGTCGTCATCATCGTCGTCGTCATCAACATCCACAAGTTCAGGTTCCGACGCAGCACCATCGTGCAATATGTATAAAGTTTGGAGTTAGATGAGGTGGTGCCGCCAGCATTACCAGAGACGACATGGTGAATATAAAATGAACAAATAAAGAGAGAGAAAAAATTCACACAAATAAGAAAAAGTTTGATCGTTAGAGCGAGAGTTAAACAACTTTTTTGACACTGTCCATATCGCATCCTAACAACAACAACATCTTCAAATGCAGGACAAAAAGGTTACAATGTAGAAATAAATGTCATGAAAGTGTGAAATGTTTCTCTGTTGTAATTAGAAAATAATATATTATATTATAAATAAAAAATTATACTAAAAACGACAAAAAAAACCGACCGAATAAATAGTATAATAAAATTCGCACAAGTTTTGCATTCCAATTCGCAAATAATTTTATGAAATTGTTAATTCAAAACAAAAATTATAATAACTTAATTGTAACGGGTGTCTGAGTTACAATGCACTTTTTCATTTTTAAAATAAAAACACGTATTTTCTCAGATACGAGGGCGGAATGAAACACAGTTTTTTTCTTTACAAAAAAAAATATATTTTTCAACATAATCTCCTTTTAGCTCAATACACTTAGTCCAACGTTTCTCCAATCTGTGTATCCCTTCCAACAAATAGGATTTTTCGAGGTAGGCATTTGTTTGATCAATAATTTCATCGTTGGACCTAAATCTCTTTCCACCGAGCCATTTCTTTAGGTTTGGAAATAGGAAATAGTCACTGGGGCTAAATCCATAGAATATGGCGGATGAGGTACCAATTCGGAGCCCAATTCATGGAATTTTGCCATTGAGACTACACACGTGTGCCCCCGTGCATTATCTTGATGAAAAAGAACTTTTTTCTTGGCCATATGTGGTCGTTCTTTTTTAAATACCCATTAAATCGGTCCAATAAGTTGAAACAATATTCGCTTTTTATTGTTTTCCCCTTTTGAAAAAACTGTTGCCATCACCTTATTGGCGCACAAACTTACCTTGACGTTCTTCGGAACCGGTTCACCCGGAGAAACCCATTGTTTAGATCCATGTTTCATCTACAGTTACAAAACGCCGCAAAAACTCCTTCGAATTGCGGTTAAACAACTCCAAACAATCCTTTGAAGTTGTCACACGATTACTTTTATGGTCAATTGAGAGCAAACGCGGCACCCATCTTGCAGACAGCTTTCTTAAACCCAACTGATCATTTAAAATCGAAACCACACTGCCACATGAAATGCCTATGACATCAACAATCTCGCGCACTTTTACTCTTCGATCGGCCAACACCATATCGTGGATTTTTTCTACATTTTCGGGTGTATTGACCTCAATTGGCCGTCCAGAAAGTTCAGCGTCATTTGTACTTCTGCGATCACAACGAAAGTCAGTAAAACACCATTGAAATCGATGGTGCAGAGTCCCCATAGTATTTATCAAGCTTTTCATTGGTTTGATAGACGGTTTTTTTCGCAAAAAGTAATGTTTAATGAGCACTCGAAATTCACTTTTTTTCCATTTTTAAAAAATGCACGAGGTTGTATGTTTTGAACAGCTGTTAAACGCGAAGTAAATGACGGAACTTGTTAAATAGTAAAAATAGTAACAGGTGGTACTTAATGGGAGCAGTGTTGCATTTTATATAACTACGAGGGAAGTTCGAAATGTCACGGACTTATTGACCCGCCCTCGTAGTAATGATATTTTAGTTGATTGTAAAGAAGACATTTCCGATTAAGTATGAAATAAAATATCCGTCAAATGGTCGCCAAGACTCTGATGACAGGCCATTACTCTTTTCATGAAATATTCCATGACTTTTTCACAGAGATGTGGCTGCATCTCACCGATGACGCATTGGATCTCGGATTTGAGCACAGAAATTGTTTCTGGTTTATTCGTATAAACCCGAGATTTCACAAAATCCCAAAGAAAGAAATCGCACAGTGTTAGATCGTATGATCTTGGTGGCCAGTTGATATCAGAATTTCTTGAGATAATTTGTTCTGGAAATCGTTGCTGCCTGCATTAAATCGATTGTTTCATGCGTCGTGTGGTAGGTGGCGCTGTCTTGCTGAAACCACATATCCATGATCCATGCCGGACAGTTGAGGCCACAAGAACTCCGATATTATGTTCCTGTAACGAATGCCGTTCAGTCACTGCAATTTCGGCCTCATCTTCAAAAAAGTAAGACAGTTGCTCGTTGTGAGTGCATTTGTTTATCATGGATTTCATGAGGATTTTCTGAGCCCCATATTCGACAATTGTGTGTATTCACGAAGCCCTTTATATGGAAATGCGCTTCATCGGAGAAGATGACAATTTTGAAAAATTGGCATAGAGTACACTTTGCCCCATTACCCATTGAACGAATTACAGGCGCTTTCCATGGTCTGCTGGTTTGAGCTCCTGAGTAAGCCGAATTTTGTACGCATGAATGTGGAGGTCTTTTGTCAAAATTCGCTGCGTATTGCTTCGTGAAATTTGAAGTTGTTGAGAACGATGGCGAATTGATGTTTTCGGGTTATCGGCGAGACTCTATTTAACAGCAGCAATGTTTTCAAGAGACCGACCAGTACGTTGACGCACAGGAGTCTTACTGTCCATAACCGACCCAGTTTCTTCAAATTTGTTAACCACTCTTCGAATGGTTGACACATTAGTTGCACTTACGCGATTGAAAATTCTTCGAAGTTTGCGAGCGGTCTCAGCATAACTTTCCAAAATGTTGTAATAATTATAACGCGTTGTTCTTTCATAAAGTGCTCCATTTTTAATACACGGAGCATGTCTGAGAGCTTCAATTTTAAGCATGAGCTTGCACTCAGAAATAGGCATGCCCACACTCTCCATGTCAAGTGAAACAGGAAGGTAGTCCCTAGTTGCAAGCTGATCTGCTCTATGGTTCCATGGAATATTCCTGTGTCAGGCACCCATATAAAGTGTATATCGAACTGCTTTGCCATAACATTCAGAGATGTGCGGCAGTTATGGACAGTTCTTGAAGTCAGGAATACAGATTGCAGAGATCTTATTGCAGTCTGACTGTCACAGAAGATGTTAATACCCCAGGCGGTGACGACGTTTCCTCCTAGCCAAAGGGAAACTTCTCCAAATGCCATGACTTCTGCCTGAACCATTCTTTCCCACCCAGTTTGGAGTCATCAATGTAGTTGACTAAATACCATCTGTTGCCTGTTCGGGATAGGAGTGGAGAAGTTTCTCCCAAGGTGTTACGTACACGCTGAAAAATCCGTCTCTTTTTGTTGTTTGGATGCAAATATACTATACTTGTGCCCAAACACATTGTGTTTGCTATTCAATATAACATGTTTGAGACACAATGATAAATAGGCTATAATATATGTTTTGAGACCCAAATGTGGATTTGTATGTTGAAAATCGCTAAAAACAAAAGCGAGGCAGATAACAAAGAAACAACAAGGCAGCAGCTGTTCAATTCATGAAAGCAATGCTTGCAAACATATATCTATTGCCTGAAACATGTTGATGGGGACATTATTTTTCTGCGTGTACGTTATTTACTGCGTGACGTTGTAGCCGTTTGCCTTCCCAGCAAATCTAGTGGTAACAGGTGGAGGATAAGCCCCAAACCTCCGGTAGGAGTTGTGCGAAGGGCAGGGCACACCATTGTCCATTCTCTAGACAACAGACTTAGGTAAGTGGATTTTTCCAGTGCCGGCCGACAAACAACAATGCCGTAAAGCAACATCGGGCGGACAACAGCTGTATATATCCAGCAACCTATTTTCGGGGATTGACAGCTACGCTTTTCGATGGCCCTTTTACACTAATATACGGCTACTGTGACTCTTCTGATCCTCTGCATAATATTTGACTTGAAACTAAGCTTCCTGTCGAGAATCACAACTATATTTCTTGCACTAGCTCTTAGGCAAATTTCTCTACCACATAGAGACATGAGATGAATATGGGGATGGGGCATGCGGAATTATGTGATCTGTTAAGAGCTGAGGTCGAATCGAGAAGATCGCCAACCTCAACGGTATTAGCTGGTTCGGAGAGAGGAATGGTTTTCATTAAACCGTTCAGACTTTGTACTTTGTTAAATTTGTTTTACGAACGTTTCTTGGAACAGACGAAGTGGCGATGTCCTGCGTAAGTCAAAACTCTATATAACGATGGTCGGAAAATTAAGATTCCCTCGACACCTTTCATCCTTTAATCAACTCAAAGGTATCCCTGTGATTCAAACGTGACATCAAGGTCCTCTTCTCTATCTTTAGCAATAAAGGTGGGCTCATTTCACTTGCTACAAACATCAAGGTTAGTGGATAAAACATTATCTAGAAGTGCCTCTTCTCTATCATTTACGTTGGTACTTTCCCAAATTGTATGACGGACATTTACGTCCGCTCAAAGATCAGAGGTATTCAATCCAAAAAATCCTGCCGCGATTTGCCCAGGGTTCCTGGATGAAGACGATATCGGTTCCATACTTTTGTATATAGAGCAGAAGATCTGCAGAAGCAACTTTAGACTGGTGGAGGTTTATATTTAGTAGCGTCAACATATGCAGCTACATACGTCCTTCTCCACTACCGTGTTGTTGGCCGTGTCGTCAGTGTCTTCTAGTAGGCTATCTGCAAGCTCATCAATGATCTTTGATTTGTTCAATGTAGTATCATACCCCGCTGTATCCCCAGAGGTAGCAAAATCTGTAGTTCCTTTAGCATTCGCAGCTACGTTTATCTCTACCAATGTGATTTTGGGATCATCGGAATCTTCCAGTAGGGTAGCTTTGTGATCACTAATACAGATAAGAGTTTTATTTATTCGGCCTTTTTATTGGTACTTTTTTATTTTTTTATTCAAGCTCAAGACCATTCTATATCTCTATTAATAGAGATATAAATAAATAAATGGTTTCCCGTTACATTCCGTGAAGGGATTAGGGATAGCTACTCACAAGCCACCGAACTGTGCGCGTTCTAGTTTTACACTTACTGATTGCGCCCTACAGTTTTACACCGGTTCCGAACGGTATTTTTCTGGCTTTTTCATGGTTAAATACTCGATAGTGTCGTCATCACTAAGCGAGGTAGCCGTTGTCGAAATAAATGTAAGGTCGATCGAACCTACGTTCTCATGTATAAGAGCCGGGCACACTAACCCCTGCGCTGGGTAGTCATCTTGGCGCAATGCAAGGCTTAAGTGTACTTATAGTGGCCATGCTAGAGGGAGCACTTCTTTCCCTGCCCGAAACTTCCATGCCAGAAGGGCATAAGTACACGAACTAAGAACTACCCTTCCCAGAATGGTAGCGTCTGTCTATCCCTTAATAAGGCGGCTACCAGTCAAAATTAACAAGCGTCTGTCCTACAGTAGGCGGCTTCGTCCTCTGCGTCTGTCCTACAATAAGCGGCAGTTCTTTCTGGTCCTTGTAGGTCATGGCTCTACCTGTGTCTGCACTTTTAAGATCAAGGTGAAGGAGTTGTGCCGACGATCTGAATGACGAGCAAGTGCTTTAAAGAAACTGGTCGCTAGCTTCTCCCCTCCGACTCCAGGGCAGAGTTCGGTTGTAGTTTAGTTGCCTAGTGTGCGCAAGCCGTCACTGCACACGATGGTCCAACCCCTTACGGCACACTAGTGGGATCAAAATGCAATTTTTAAAAAACAACCCAAGAACAAATTCCTCGATGGGGCTGGGCAGCCCATCAGAAGAGGATCCTTTAGCATACAGTCAGGACTCGGAAGCAGGCCCAAAGAGCACGGTAAATGTCATCAAAAACGTTCCCCCGCCTAAATAACAGCAACAACAAAATTAGACCAGTCCATTAAGTCAGTCGCGATGGTATCTAAAAAACCAAGACGCAAATGTCTTGCTGATGCTCTGAGGACACTATACCAAAAGGCGAAGTTCATCCGTGAGAAGACTGCCAACGATGAAGCCCATGGCACAGTACACGAGCGTGATGAAAAGAGGGCCTCCCCACACAGTGATAGCAACAACGAGCCGTCAAAAACCACTATAACAGCAAAAAGGCCATTCAACGAGGTAGTAAAGAACAACTTGATGGTTGCCCTAGCCAACACGAAGAGGGGGCAGCTAGCTCTCGTCACATTCTCGGAATGGAGTAAAGTGGAGCCTAAATTGTCGGACCTCGTGATGGAACACGTACTGGCAAACAAGGGCTGCCCGTTACCCCATTACGACTCTAGCGAGATTCACCGAAGCTATAGGGTGATTAAATGCATGGACGAGGTCTCGGTGGATTTCCTGAAGAAGTCTATCGCTTCAGTGAGCGACGCCTGGGACGATATCAGGTCCTCAGCTCCTGAAGTGCCTACAGGTCATGAACCCAACTGTCCCGATGGACGATTGGATCGTCATCCGTAAAGAGAAAACAAAAGCATGAGTTTAGTCCTTGCTATTACTGAAGCGGGCGCCGCCGCTTTGAAAGAAGCAGGACAGAAACTATTCGTTGGCATGAGAGAAGCCAAAGTTCAAATATTAGACGCTCCTGGACCCGATGGCGGAGAAGACGAAGATGCCGTCGAAGACACCTACAAGCTGCTTGCCCAGATACAGATGGAAATAAGCTGTTTACAAATCTTTTCTTGTGTGTTTTGCTTGCAATATTTTTCGAACACTTGCATAGGAAAATTCTCAATGGAGATGAGTTTTCGGTTGCATTTAATACTGAGTATTTCAAAATCATGAATATTTCAAAAGCAGCATTCCAAACAACCGCTGTTGAAGATGTGTGGCTAGATCTGAAATCGCTATACGGTTTGCCATGAATCATAAGGATGCATTTTGCAAAACTTCTTTATTAAAAAGAACTATATCTATATTAAGAGAGATATAGAATGGTCTTGAACTTGAGTAATAGAAGAAAAAGGTACCATTACCATTATAACGGGTTTTTCAACAGAGACGCTACAAAAGTAAATCGATAGGGACAGCAAACGACGCCATATTTTTTCCCGCTCTTTTGACATTTCTCTTCAGTAAGGTTTGCCATTTCATCATGGAAAGATATACGAGCCAACAACGAGTCGAAATTATTAAAATTTACTACCGAAATTTGGAGTCAGTGGCCTCAACTTTAAGAGCGCTACGTCCAATTTATGGTCCTCATAATCGTCCTACCAGATCAACAATTGAGCGTCTAGTGGAAAAATTTGAATCCACAGGCACAGTACAAAATGTTCCCGTGCCAGTGAGACAAAGAAGTGCCCGTAGTGTCGAGAATATTGCTGCCGCTGAGGCTTCAGTTCAAGAAAGCCCAAATGTGTCTCTCACGCGTCGTTCTCAAGCGTTGGGCATCTCTGTGACGTCGTTGTGGCGAATTTCTTACAAGATCAAATTGACACAAGAACTGAAGCCGCTTGATCACCATAAGCGTCGTATGTTCGTGAATTGGGCTGAGCAACAACTTGAAAATGATTCGGATTTTCATCGGAAAATCATCTTCAGCGATGAGGCTCATTTCTGGCTGAATGGCTTCGTCAATAAGCAAAATATGCGTTATTGGTCAGACAGTAATCCACAAGTAATCCATGAGTCAGCATTGCATCCCGAAAAAATTACGGTTTGGTGCGGTTTATGGGCCGGCGGCATCATTGGGCCGTACTTCTTCCGTGATGATCAAGACCGGCACATTACTCTGAATGCGAGTCGCTACCGTTCAATGATAGCCGAATATTTTTGGCCCGAATTGGATAATATGGACGTGGAGGACATGTGGTTCCAACAGGACGGCGCCACACAGCGAATGCCACAATCAATTTTTTGGAAACCAAGTTTGGTGAACGTGTTATCTCACGAAATGGCCTCGGTCGTGCGATTTGACGCCGTTAGATTATTTCCTGTGTGGCTACGTCAAGTCTACAAGCCAGCGACGATTGATGAACTTCGTACGAATATCGAACGTGAAATTGCAGCAGTATCGGTCGATTTATGCTTGAAAACCGTCGAAAATTGGGTTCAGCGTCTGGACTTCTGCAAGAGTGCCCGTGGTGGCCATGCAAAAGAAATCGAGTTCCATACGTAATTTCGTGATCACCATTAAAAATCATTAAAAGGGTCATATATAACCTGATAAACCACCCCGTTTTTGGCAGGATTATCCAGCATTTCGATGTGTTAGGCGTTAGCCTCGAATTTCAATCCCGCTTTTTACAGAGAAGTTCCGCTTTATGACGTTTTAGTCTTTAGAAATAGTAGAGTATAATTTAGCTTGGAAGTTAGATTTTTTAAAATACAATATTCAATAGTCAAAAGCACGATTTGAATTCATAATGTCACGATCGTTTCGAAGTTTGTGAACATCAGAGGCTTATTTGTAGGCTACTGACATCTGTCACTAACTGAAATAATCTGATAGGTTTTTTTTTTGTAGACTTGTGTTCTTATTAATGTGACATATCTAATATTTTAGCGTCGGATTGATCACAATGGTGGCGTAATCACATAGACATAATATTTAAACAGATCTCAATACCATATTTTTTTTAAATTAAACTGGTGTCGCCGACTTCAACCGCAACAAGAAAACTGTTCTTATTGTTACTAGATAATTTTGTAATCTGGCTTTTTAAAAATAATATAAAAATATATAGGTGATTTAAATAAATGTTAATAAATCGGAAAAATACATATTTTATTATTAACTATTTCAAAATTTTGTATTTTCATTTATTTAAATGTTAACTCATTTGTTAAAAATAAAAAATTCTGCTTTTTGGGTAAAAATCCCGCTTTCGGATCAAAAACAGTTGGTCAGGTTAGTCATATATTCTAAACGGTGCATCTAATCGTATAATGCAACTTTTCGAGGCATCTAAAACATCAGCAATTTTTAGGTCCCTCGAACGAAATTAATGACACGACCGGATTAAGTTATATCATATAAATGTGGTAATGCCACTTTGGAAACCCGTTGCATAAAGAACAAAAGATAATTTGTCGACTAATTGTAGTTTTATTTTTTAATTTTTTCGAAAAACGTCCTCAGTTCAAAATTAATTTATAATTTTTAAAAAAAAAATGTTATTATACCAACCAACTTACCCCTTCGATTATGTATTTCAATAACGCCATAAATTCTTTACTGTTCCCCAATAGATATTTCGTATTGTTTCTGAAGAATGTATCCACCATACAATAAGTATTCCAATCTTGTATGTGCAAACGATTTGAACATATTGAATGACATATCATATTACAAACCGTATCAAGATTTGGCAAACATGCTGTTGTATTGTGTTTCTGTTTCTCCAAACAGCCAGCACTGACAACATCATTGTCACCCATACAAGATGCGGTGTCTTTTGCCCCAATAATAATATTGGCATCATTTGACAGTTTATGTTGCTGCTGCTGCTGCTGCAGTTGCTCAATTAGCAATAGTAAACTTAGAACTTGCTGGCACTCAGTTGATTCTATGAATTTTTCCAACATTCCCAATATGACTTCCTTTTGTGTGTCAAGTTCGTTGTTAAGTGTTAAGAGATTCCCTGTAATGGCAGCCAATGAATTAGGGTCATCTTTGGAACGCTTTTGAATTGGAGTGGATTTGACCATTGTTTCCAGTGCAGATGGGGTGGTCGCCGACATCTTTGTTGAAGTCATTAAAAATATTTCATATGTTAAAGTTTTGAGTGCTTGTATTGCAACATCTCTGATGTTATAGTTGGCCAATAAATTATTTATAATACTTATAATTTTCGGAATTGAAATTAAATTTCTTTCATTTTTCGCTGATAGTTTAATAAGAAACTTGATCATGGGTGTAATGAGGTATAGGCCGTTGCTGAAACGAGATAAAATAATTAGTTACAATTAACCAAACGGATTTATTGATGTCTGTACATGCAATTACACATTGTATGACACATGTGCATGTAAAATAACTTACCGGGCAATTCCACTTTCAATAATGTCAAGGCTTTTGGTAATATGATCAAATATTAAATTTTTAGCGTCTAAAATACTGTAGGTAACATTGAAATCCAATAACAGAACCAACAAGTCCAAAATGTTTGCCTGAACACGTCCATTGCATTTTAAAAATAACTGCAAAACAAAGAATAGATATTATTAAGTGAGTTTTCTTTTTAACCCCGTTAAAGTTAATTATAGCTTAATTAGTACGGGGCAGCTAAGCGATATTAACCGTCATTTCCATGTCCACTTAAATTCCGACTTGAGCAATGACAATGTTGCCACATGTTCAATTTCACAAAATGACAACAAAAAGTTATCTTACATAACGCGTCTCCAATTTTGGTCTCCCATCCAAAAAAATAGGATTTTCGAGGTCTATAAAATAGGTATTTGTTTGATCAATAATTTCATCGTTGGAGCTAAATCTCTTTCCACCGAGCCATTTCTTTAGGTTTGGAAATAGGAAATAGTCACTGGGGCTAAACCCGAAGAATATGGCGTATGAGGTACCAATTCGTAGCCCAATTCATGGAACTCCAAACAATCCTTTGAAGTTGTCACACGATTACGTTTATGGTCAATTGAGAGCAAACGCGGCACCCATCTTGTAGACAGCTTTCTTAAACCAAACTGATCATTTAAAATCGAAACCACACTGCCACATGAAATGCCTATGGCATCAACAATCTCAGGCACTTTTACTCTTCGATCGGCCAACACCATATCGTGGATTTTTTCGAGTGTATTGACCTCAATTAGCCGTCCAGAACACTCAGCGTCATTTGTACTTGTGCGACCACAACGAAAGTCAGTCAACCACTTTTTAACCATTGAAATCGATGGTGCAGAGTCCCCATAGTATTTATCAAGCATTTCCTTGGATTGATTGACGTTTTTTTTCGCAAAAAATAATGTTTAACGACCACTCGAAATTCACTTTTTTCCATTTTTAAAAAATGCACGAGGTTCTATGTTTTGAACAGCTGTTAAACGCAAAGTAAATGACGGAACTTGCTCAAAATTTGACAGTAGTTTAGTATTCTTTCGACGACGGCCACGTCGCTTAGTGATGGCGACACTATCGAGTACTTAGCCATAAAAATGCTTCTCAAAATACCGTTCGGAACCGGTGTAAAACTGTAGGTCCCAATCAGTGAATGTAAAACTAGAAACCGCACATCTCACTGATTGTGAGAAGCTCTCCCCAATCCCTTCATGGGATGTTATGGGACGCCATTTTTTTTTATTATTTATCAGGTGGTACTTGATGGGAGCAGTGTTGCATTTCATATAACTACGAGGGAAGTTTGAATAGTCACGGACTGATTGATCCGCCCTCGTACATATTGGTCATGGTAGAATTATCTATCAGGTATAGTCGTTTAAACAGGGGATTTAATTTTTCCCATGTTATTTATCGTTTCACTTGTAAAACTCATATTTAGTTGGTTTTTGTATTCATATTGTTCATATACAGTTGTGTAGAGTTTGACAACTGAAACGAATGAACAAAAACTAAATGTCTGTTGTTGCTGCATACAACTATAACAACAAATTACAGAAAATATTGCCAAATTTCGTAGTATTAAGAGTGGATCGTTTTTTTTTAAGCTATAAGCGGCAATAGCTTAATGGAATAAAAAACAGTCCTAATATTATTCTTGAAATATTACTGATATTGGTATATTATTCAATAATATATGAAGATTATTGATTAAATAAATTAGTACATACCGTTGCGGCTGAGGCGAGTTTTGAAAAATTTACGGGTGACTGCAATTTTTAAGCGGATTCAGTTTCTAGATGGTGCACGAAATATGAGACCACAACGAAAGAAACACGATTTTTACAGCTAAAATCCCAACATTTTAAAGAAATTTACTATGAAACAATTTCAGAGAACCAATACCAAATAAAAAATCATGCTCGATTTTGCTCTACCTCAACAACATTGTTTTATAATCCGAAATACATCCCACCCCTGGATAACGATTTTAATTTCACGTCCATATTTCCTAAACCTCTAAATATTTTAACTTACAGTCTTAAGCAATATTATAGGTCATGGGGTCATTTTCTCAATGTCAATTTAAAGTGTCTGCTTTCTAGTCGGTATTTTAATTTATCGGAACGATATTCTACCTGTTAAGGTTTCTTATTTTCTTATACTCCGGTTAATTTAACAGGACTTTAGATGTTTTACGCTGGCAATTCTGATGGAATGTATGACTATAGTTGTATGACTATACTTTATCATTGTTTTTATGCAATGTGTAATTTATACAAATTATGGCGGAAAACAATCAAAGAGATACCGTGTGAAGAAAGTCTCGGTTGCCGAAGAACATTTACTTGTTGACCTAGTGGAAGAACGCAAGTCAATTTTAGAAAACCAAGTACTTAAATCATAACATGGAAATAAAACAACTTGTGTCAACAGTTGTCAGCTGTTTGTATTTATCGTTCCGATAAACTACTAATCGGCGTTAGACCACCTGTTAATGTTACCGGCCGTATAAGTTTGAAGTTTATATTGAGAAAATTTAATTCTGATAACCTGTTCAAGTTCAAGAGATAATCAGCCTTATTACGAATGTCGTGCTCGTATTTCGACTACGACAGTTTTGTAAAAGATTAAAGACAAAGTTGGCGTGTTATCTTTAATCTTTTACAAAACTATCGTAGTCGAAATACGACAACGACATTCGTAATAAGGCTGAATATCTTTGTTCAGTATGCCACGAACTGTGTCCAATAAATATCAACAAGAACAGCTCAACGTCATAAACAAAACAAACAATTTAATGCTGTAATTAGGACTCGAAGGTAACAAATAAGTCTGGAACGTGTTAAACGGCATCGGCTTATGGACGCATCGGATACAACGTATATACCAGAAAGTGCGTAAGTGCATGACCAACTTGGTTCGATGCCACAGCTGGTCCACTATGAAGTTCGATGTTGCCAGATTAATCAACCTGTTATCATCATGTATGTTTTTTTATTTCTCGGTGAATATGTTTATAAAAAATAAAACGTGTGTTAATCTCGCGACACTATCGAGTATTTACCCATGAAAAAGCTTCTCAAAAATACCGTTCGGAACTGTGGGTCCCAATCAATGAGTATAAAACTAGAAAGCGCACAGCTCACTCCGATTCCTTCATGGGATGTAATGGGAAACCACTTTTTACCATCTGAAGAAAATTATTAAAATCAAACAGTCGGGGTCAATATCGTCCAAAGTTTGTACAAATTAATATTATTTTAAAAACTTGGCTTTTTTTAAATAATCTGGCAGCGCTTCATTTTCGAACACATAAAATTTCCGTTCTCATTACCAAACACCTTATAAACTTGTAGTATGAACTACTCATACATTAACTAAAACTAACAAAATCGGTCATAAAATTCAAATTCAAAAACGTAACTGACGCTAGCCCGGTCATCAAAAAATATATACTACAGAAAAAATTCAACTCTGTGATATAGTACCAAAAAATAGTACCATAAAGCAACTATGGTATAGAGACGAAAATTTACTCATGGAGTGCAATGCCAACAAAGAAAACGAGTTAAGCGCGTCGTTTCTCTGCTCTCTCTCTCTCTTACTCTCTTCGTTGAATATTTCAATAGACGAGCAGTTTTCTGATGGTGTTATTGTATCTAACTATAGAAATTCCAACCATATTTAAATAAAATTACATAAAGTATGTAAAAAGTATGAAATAATCAAGTTATGACGCGGGAAAGAAATGCGTTTGGGTGAATCGCGTCGACTTTTTTGGTTCTCTTCTACTAGGGTTGCAAAATTGCGCCGGTTTTTCTTCTCTACTTTATGCAAGAGGAAACGAAGAACATGGAGGAAAAAAGCTCTCTGTTCTTGTGTTGGAATTATGGACCTATAAGTGTGTGTTGGTACTTAGGGATCTTCGATCGATACTAATTCTCATATGTAAATTGCATATTTGGGTTTTTATAAAGGGTTTTTCAACAGAGACGCTACAAAAGTAAATCGATAGGGACAGCAAACGACGCCATATATTTTCCCGCTCTTTTGACATTTCTCTTCAGTAAGGTTTGCCATTTCATCATGTAAAGATATACAAGTCAACGAGTCGAAATTATTAAAATTTACTACCGAAATTTGGAGTCATTGGCCTCAACTTTAAGCGTCGTCATAATCGTCCTACCAGATCAACAATTGAGCGTCTAGTGGAAAATTTTGAATCCACAGGCACAGTACAAAATGTTCCCGTAATCCATGAGTCATCATTGCATCCCGAAAAAATTACGGTTTGGTGCGGTTTATGGGCCGGCGGCGTCATTGGGCCGTACTTCTTCCGTGATGATCCAGACCGGCACATTACTGTGACTGCGAATCGCTACCGTTCGATGATAACCGAATAGATTATTTCCTGTGGGGCTACGTCAAGTCTATGGTCTATGCCAACAAGCCAGCGACGATTGATGAACTTCGTGCGAATATGGAACGTGAAATTGCAGCAGTACCGGCCGATTTATGCTTGAAAACCGTCGAAAATTGGGTTCAGCGTCTGGACTTCTGCAAGCGTGCCCGTGGTGGCCATGCAAAAGAAATCGAGTTCCATACATAATGGCATCGAACGTACTTTCACAGGAATAAAGAATTTCATTGGTATCTAAAACCGAGTTTGTTTTATTTAAAAAAACTTTTGTAGCGCTCTTATTGAAAACCCCGTTATATACGATTAATGATCTTAAAAATAAATAAATGGTTTCCCGTTACATCCCATGAGGGGATTAGGGAGAGCTTCTCACTCACTGATTGGGACCTACAGTTTTACACCGGTTCCAAACGGTATGTTGAGAAGCTTTTTCATGGCTAAATACTCGATAGTGTCGCCGTCACTAAGCGAGGTAACTGCCGTCGAAAGCAATTTAAGGTGGTCAGAGTAAATTTTGTACTTTCTTTAATTTTGTTTTTGTACTTTCTTTAATTTTCTGGAAAAATATGTTTCAACAGTGGCCTTATGACTCTCGTATTCATACTGAAATCGAGTGTCTAACAAAAATGTTTTCTTTTCTTTGCTTCCTTCGTTACATTCGTCGCTTGGAGCAACAATTTGTACCCACAAAGCAGAGAACCATTATCACTCGTAAGTCAAGAGTTAACTCTTCCTTTCTACTGTCTAACCGTAAAACGAACATATCTGTTTTAGCCATGCTATGTTTGCATGTTGTTAGTAAAACGACAGCTGTTCGTGAAAAGTTAGCATGTAACGGGTGTCTCAGTAAGATTGCGCTTTTTACATTTACTTTAATTTTTTGTGCCAGTGGCAACTCCGAAATTCAGCAGCTACCACATTTGTTATTCTGATTATTAAAAATGAAGCACTTTATTTGTTCTTTCCAGCATTTATAATTGTGAAAACTTTAAAAAAAAAACTTGGAAAGTTATGGTGAGAACGCTCGCAAATTTCGAAGAATATTCTGTAGAGAAAGTGCATCTAATGTGACAACCATTCGAAGAGAGGTCCAAAAATTTGAAGAAACTGGGCCGGTTATGGACAGTAAGACTCCTGTGCATCAACTTACCGGTTGGCCTCTTGAAAACACTGTTGCTGTAAACAACAGTGTCGTCGAAACCCCGTAAACATCAATTCGGCATCGTTCTCAACAACTTCAAATTTCACAAAGCTTTATGCAGTGAATTTTGACAGAAGTCCTCCACCATCATGCGCACAAACTTCAGTTTACTCAGGACCTCAAACCAGCACACCATGGAAAGAGCCGGCAATTCGTTCAATTGGTAATGGAGCAAAGTGAAGTCAATTCCAATTTTTCAAAAAAGTCAACTACTCCGATAAAGCGCATTTCCATCTGAATTCCTTCGTGAATACACAAAATTTTCGAATTTGGGGCTCTGGAAATCCTCATGCAATCCATGAGAAAAATGCACCAACTGCGAACAACTGTCCGTCTGGTGCGGATTTTGGTCAGGCGGAGTAATTGGGCCCTACTTTTTTGAAGATGAGACCAAAATTGCAGTGATTGTGAACGGCATTCGTTATAGCAACATGATAAAAGAGTTCTTGTGGCCTCATCTGAACGGCATGGATCTGGACGACATGTGGTTTCAGCAAGACGGCGCCACATGCCAAACCGCGCATGAAACAATCGATGTATTGCAACAATAATTTCCGGAACAAATTATCTCAAGAAATTCTGATGTCAACTGGTCATCAAGATCATGAGAAATGAAATCTCGGGTTTATGCGAATAAACTAGAAACAATTCCTGGGGGCAAATCACCGCTTTCGACAACGAGTTCACATGCATGTAGAGAAAATTTTCGACAACTGAAATTTTTTGGATCACTGTAGTCGATCGTAATTGGCCAATGGCAGTCTTATGTTGAAGGAATGATTTTTTTTACTTTGATTAGCGCAAAGTACGATGCCCAATTATTGCAATTATTTTGCAAAAATTCCGGAAATTTAATTACATTTTTACAAACGTATTTTGGTTCACACCTCAAAGCTAGAGTTTTTTTGTTCACGATAACAGATTACTAATCGAGTACAACTTCGAGTAGTTGTGTTACGATAAAGATTACCGTGATCCACGTTAACTTCTTTTCGATGAGTAAGTACGCGATGATTTGCCCCCCTGAGAGCAGTGAGATGCAGCCACATCTCTGTGAAAAAGTAATGGAAAATTTTATGAAAAGAGTAATGGCCTGTCATCAGAGCCGTAGGGAACATTTGACGGATATTTTATTCCATACTTAATCGGAACATGTCTTCATTACAATCCAATAAAAAATCACAACTATCTCAAAACATACGTGCTTTTATTTTAAAATTAAAAAGTGCATTCTTAATGAGACACCCTTTATTTGTTCGTTTGGTAGCCACCCGTTGGACACAGTTTACTTGAAGTATTAGGATTTAAAAATGTTTAGTCAGTGGATGGTAGGTGGATAACTTTTCGTTATGAATAAGGGGGTGAGGTATCAAATACATCTCTATTTTATTATACCGTCTCTAAGTTTATTAGTTAATAAGATTACTTAGAAGGAAGTATTCATATTTCGAGATATACTTTTAATATTTATGGAAAAATTCTTAGTTTAGTACTTACCGTTAAGCAGTGCATAACCAATGGTTCAAATAACTTAATATGCTTGGAAAGTTCAGTCTCGTATTTTGATTTCCAAGTGTTATATTCTAAGCCACTTGCAAACAATTCGGCTAACAATAGATAATCATCTTGCAACATTCCAGCTTCACTAAATTTACCAGCCCCCATACCACTGCCACTGCTGCCGCCCGTGTAGTTAACATCCATCAGGAAAGGACTATTCCTAAAGCGTTGTTGCAATTGGTTTGATGTTGTTGGTGATGTAACATTTGTCGTTGTTGCCACAAATGATGATGATGGCTGATTGTTTGCTTGTTGTTGTGCCACTCCCGCACCATCAGTATCCTTGGTGCTGCTTACACATTGTAGCTCTTTACGTTTGGCCTCAAAATACGACTTTATAAATGCTGGATAATGGCCTTGTTTTGAATGTTTGTGATGCTGATGTTGCTGCTGTTGCTGCTGCTGTTGCCTGTTGCCATAATTTCTAGCAAACAAATATTTCAACAGTTGTCGCAGACATGCAATACTCTCTTCGGGTGCATAATTTATGACTTTGGTCAAGTACTGGAGAGTTTCTTCAATTAATTTCAATACTGAAATACATTCTACTCCCGCTGCCACACCAGATCCTGCTGCAGTTGCTGTCGACGACGACGACAATGCTGGGTATGATGATGATGATGGTGAAGCTGATGCTGTTGTCGTTGCATTAACATCCGTTGCACTTTTGCCAATTCCTATAAAACCAGCAGCACCACCACCGCCACTAGCACTAACAGTAGCAGTAGAACTACCATTGTTGCCACCACCACCACCACCACCACCAGCTCCACTGTTTATTGCTGCTGTCTCATGGGGCAATATTTCGATGCATACACTCAATGAGTTTAAACATGTTTTCAAAAGGGAAATTAATTTGATGCCAGCTTCCTCATTAATGGTAATCTTGATAAATTTGAGTATACACAGTTGTTTGTGTGTAGTTCAAAGAAACGAGAGAGAGAACAAAACAGAAAACCAATTTTAAGCTTGAAAACAAAATTGAAATTACAATAAAGTTGCAAAACAAATAAAGTATTAAAGATTGGCAGTACTAACATTAGAGTTCGGGTCGTAATTGAAATAAGGGTAATGAATGTATGATATAGAAAGCTTCTCTGACGGCAATTTCATATATGAAAGCCTTTTTGAATAGACTGTTGTTATATTGGAGTCTGCATCAAGAATATGTGTTTTCTATAGAGAGTATGTGTTTTTTGAATAGAAACCATGTATTTTCAATAGAAACCATGTATTTTCAATAGAAAATATGTGTTTTCAATAGAGACGATGTATTTTCAAGAGAAAATATTTTTTTTTTCAATAGAAACCATGTATTTTCAATAGAGAATAGGCGTTTTCAATAAAGAATATGCGTTTTCAATAGAAACCATGTATTTGCAATAGAAAATATGCGCTTTCAATAGAGAATATGTGTTTTCAATAGAAAATTTGTGTTTCAATAGAAAATATGTGCTTTCAATAGAAACCATGTATTTTCAATAGAAACCATGTATTTTCAATAGAAAGTATGTGTTTTCAATAGAGACGATGTATTTTCAATAGAAACTGTGTGTTTTCAATAGAAACAATGTATTTTCAATAGAAAATATGTGGTTTCAATAGAAAATGTGTGTTTCAATATAAACCATGTATTTTCAATAGAAAACATACCTTTTCATAGAAAACATGTATTTTCAATAGAGAACATGTATTTAAACAATTATTCTCAAAATTTATTTGCAATACTTAGGGGAGCCTTTTTAATTGTCGTCAATTTACCAAAATAGGTTAGAATTTTAGCTGAATTCGCCATATAATTTTGTTCAATTCAGTATTAAATTACACGCTGAAAAATCTGTCTGTTTTGTTGTTTGAATGCAAATATAACGTGTCTGTATCAAAGTAAGGAGAGTCATTCATTATCGATTCGCTCGAAAAAATTAAATCGGCATGGGAGTTTAATAATTAAATTCAACTCCTTTTAATCTTTCAAAGATTTAAATCTTTTCAACTACCGACTTTTATTTTTAGCTCGAGAGCCGAATTTTTATTTTCATAGATTTGAAAATATAAATTCAAAAAGAGTGATTCGAGAGTCGTAATTTCAGAAAATTTTTTAATTATTAAATGAATAGTAAAGCGAACCACAGACTTGTCACTCATGAGCATGAGCTTGGTCAATAACTTTTTGTTTGACTGATCAATTTGAAAAAATATTACCAAAAAATTTTGTGAACATGTTAGTGATGCGAACAACTTCGATTACATTCTTAAATGGTACCAAAAAAGGCGATAAACCGACAATAAACATCAACTAGTTGAATAACAAGTCTGTGGTTCGCTTAAAGATTTGTGTTAAATAATAGAAAAGTGGGCAACAAAATGGAAAGGATAGGATGGTATGAACAATGGGACATATTGGGTAATACAGCATTTACACCAAACAACATTAACGCATTTCGAAGGTTAACTCCTTTAACCCGCGCAAACACAGAAAATTACTCATACAATTTTAATCAGTAGAAACTGAAGTTTAATTTTCAACCTCATTTTAAACTGGTGTACATTTTGATGCAACACTGTTAGTTACTAACAAAAAATTCAACCATAATAAAAACATACATAAAATGTCAACTGTTTGACAGATGGAAGCCGATCGAAAATTTTCCGACGCATCACCGCCAACAAACCTATTTTGCCGCCGATATAAATCGCTCTTATTGGTTCAAACTGTGAGCAGATTTTATAGATTGGACCGATTTGACTCACTTACCCAATTTTAAAGCTTCAATTTATAAGGTTCATGTACAAACCTGGCAAACCCAATTTAATTTTCTTGTTGTGCCGCCGGCTTCGGTAATTTTTTGTCGGCGCGGAGTTTATCTAAGCACGGAGTTGCCAACTGAAATGTCAATTTAATCTCAAATTGGGTGTTGTAAACGGCAAAGATCAGATAACAAGGTTATCGCTAACCTGGCCGCGATAAACGGCGGTGTTAATTCGTTATAAGTCTCTAAAGTGCGAGCAAAATCGTACCGAATTATTATATTCAAAATTAGAGAAAACTCGTTTAGAAAAGTTGGGAATGTGGCAAAAATTTTGAAAAGGGTACAATTTTAAAATGCGAAGGAAATTATTTGGATAGGGTAGGAATATGGCAAAGATTGCGTAAAAAAGGGTAAAGGGTCGGGGGAAAAAGGGTAAAACATGAAAAAATTAGGAATTTAACAAAAATTGTGGATGTGTATTAAAAAAAAAGGGTAAAAAGGGGCAAAATGCGATAAAATCGTTTGGAATGATTGGGAATGTGTTTAAAAAGTGTATGGTGGAGTAAAATTTGGGTTGGGATTGGGTTTTGTGGTTGGAATTGGGATTGGGTTAAAAAAAAACAGCATCTGTAGTATCTAAGTTGTGGATAAAAGGGTAAAAAGAGACAAAAGAGGCCAAATGCGATAAAATCGTTTGGAATGATTGGGAATGTGTTTAAAAAGTGTATGGTGGAGTAAAATTTGGGTTGGGATTGGGTTAAAAAAACAGTACCTGTAGTATCTAAATTGTGGATGTGTATAAAAAAGGGTAAAAAGAGACAAAAGAGGCCAAATGCGATAAAATCGTTTGGAATGATTGGGAATGTGTTTAAAAAGTGTATGATGGAGTAAAATTTGGGTTGGTATTGGGTTTTGGGGTTAGGATTGGGTAAAAAAAAAGAGTATCAGCGATAAAGTAAGAAAAACGTGTGAGACTGCAATAGGGGAGAAAAATAGTATTCGTGGGGAGGATTGAGTATGTGTTACAAATATGTATGGCACTTAGTGTGTAGAGAGTAAAAATGGAAATCGCTAAAATTCGAAACAATAAAGGAAACAAAAGTTTTCGGTAAAAAGTGGGTATTTCCTGCTCCCTGTGTGCTTCAGTTGTCATGTTTATTTGGATAATCTTTTGACTCCTTCATAGATAAAGTACTGACAATGAAGTTAAGTTGTAACTTTGAGATTGTCTCGCGAGCCCGTAAGAAGCATTAAATGAAGAACATTAATGCACAGTTTCACAGTTGAAAATTCTCCAGTTAAATGAAATTTAAATGCCCGATCTGTCAATTAATATGAAAATTTTCTGTCAACTTTTAAATTGAGCATTTAAATGACGAGCGTGAAACTCACCCTTATTGTATTAAACAGAACATCAGTATCGCTTTTCAATAAATTCCCAATCATTGGAAACTACTTTTCTCGTTATGTATTTCAATAATTAGCTATTTTCTCCTGTTTTTACCCACATACACTATTATTGACACATTCTCCGTCATTCCAAAGTAAAGCTCCCCCTTTTCTCAAGTTTTACTCTTTCCTGCCGCTTTTACCCATATACTATATTTAATATACTACATATATGTTTTTTTTACACTTTTTACCCCCTGTTACGTTTTTTACCCACGTACACTATTTTTAACACATTCGAAATCATTCCAGACGATTTTTCTCGCATTTTGATGTTTTACCCTTTCATGACTCTTCTACATCTTTTTACCCACACACATTAGATTTAATAAATTTCTAATCATTTGTAAATATTTTTGCCGTTATTTGAAGTTGTACCCTTTTTTACCAATTTCTCCCCCTTTTTACCAACAGAGACTATTTTTAACACATTCGAAATCATTCCAAATGATTTTTCTAGCATTTTGAAGTCTAACTGTTTTTCGCCAATTTTTGATCCTTTTTAACCACAAACCAAATTTTGGTCTGCCTTCAGTAGCCTTATTTAAACTTATAGTCCAATTATTAGACGAACTCTAGGCCCAATCAATCCAAATTAATGTTCTCGATATTTGTAGTTTTTCACCACATATACTATTTACTTTCTATAGGTACATTCCCCATCGTTTCAATTGATTTTGTCCGCTTTTATAATTCTGTACTTTCTGAGAGACGCTGTTGATTATTTTCTACATCTTCCACAACATTCGACACGATTTATGTCGCAATTGTCCCTTAAAAAAAAAAAATAAATGGTTTCCCATTACATCCCATGAAGGGACTGGGGAGAACTTCTCACAATCACTGAGCTGTGCGCTTTCCAGTTTTCACTCACTGATTGGGACCTACAGTTTTACACCGATTCCGAACGGTAATTTGAGAAGCTTTTTCATGGCTAGATACTCGATAGTGTCGCCGTCACTATGCGAGGTGACCGCCGCCGAAAGAAATTTTTTTTTTTTTTTTTGAAGGTGGTCAGAGCCGGGTTCGAACCCCGGATCTCATGTACAAGAGCCGCGCACACTAACCATTGAACCACCGACGGCCACACTCCCTTATGTATATCCAAATTCGAAAAACTTCCACTCGCGAGCCGAAAAATTCCGCTCGTCTTCACTACAAAGTTCTCACTCCCAGTGTACTAAAAATTAAACTCCGAAGTGAATTTTTATTTTTGGAACGAAGTTCCTTATCGCACGTTGCGGGATGGGCGCTAAATGAAATAAAATTAACAACTATTTTTAACACTATTATGCTACACACCAGTATTATCAACAATATTGGGTACTTTTGCTTTGGTTTGTGTCAAGACTAACATACGTTGGGAAGTTTCTTGTTTAATGGGAAGTTTTCTAGGTAACCAATATTTAGTAAATATTGTAGTTTTAAACCCAATAAAAAGTAAATTTAGAAAAGCCAAAGTGAGAGAAGTTTAAAAAATAAAATGTTCATAAATAAGTGCCTTTTCTTAAAAAAAGTAAATTCTCTCAAAAAAATACCTATTCATATTTTAAACAAAGTACCTTTCTTTTTGTGAAAGAAAATAACTTTTCTAGAGATAAGTTCCTACTCTTAAAAATATGCCTAAAAAAAAGAAATAAATGGTTTCCCGTTACATTCCACGAGGGGATTAGGGAGAGCTTCTCACAACCAATGAGCTGTGCGCGTTTTAGTTTTACACTCACAGATTGGGACCTACGGTTTTACACCGGTTCCGAACGGTATGTTGAGCAGCTTTTTCATGGTTAAATACTCGATAGTGTCGCGGTCACTAAGCGAGGTGACCGCCGTCGAAATAAATTTAAGGTGGTCAGAGTAGGGTTCGAACCCACGTCCTCATGCACAAGAGCCGCGCACACTACCATTGCACCACCGACGGCCACCTATTCTTGAAATTCTTGAAAAAAGGACCAATTCAAAAAAATCCTATTTCTTAAAAAAACCCTTTTATTCAAAAAAAAATACATTTCTTACAAAAATTCCTTTTCTTAAAAGTACGTTTTCTCAATAATAAAATAAATTTTCGTTTCTTGAGATAAATAGCCTTTCTGAAAATAAGTAAATTTTCTTAAAAAAATACTTCTTTGTAAGAAAAATGCATACTCTTATGGCTTTTTCTTACAGAAAGTAGTTCTTCTTAAAACTAGTACCTTTTCTTAAAAAAACATTAGATTTCAATAAAAGAAGTACCTCTCTTTAAAAAATTACCTATTCAGGAAAACATAATACACATTCTTACAAAAAGGACCTAAAAATATAATATTTTTTTTAAAAAAATGCATTCTATAAAAAAAATTCGTAAAAAAAGTTCATCATTTTACAAAAAGTATATTTTCTTAAAGGTCCATTTAAATTATCGGGTTTTTAACGGGCGCCTTAGGCGTGGTGTAACTAACTAGTACATAATATATAGCGAAAGGAACTTCGTTCCAACCAGGTGTCCCCTGACACCTCAAGTGATTTTCATATTTGACTCGCTCGGAAGAGGTTAAAATAAACAAAAATTTTAAAAATTAAATTCGCTCGAGATTTCAACTTTTTTACGTGAGAGTTTTATATTGAGAAGCTGAATTTTTCATCTCGCGAGTGGAATTTTTTCTTACTTACTAATAGTTTTACTTACTAGTATACTTGTGTCCAAACATATTGTGTTTGCTATTCAATTTTACATGTTGGAGACACAATGATTTAATAGGTTATAATATATATTTTTGTGACCCAAATGTGGCTTTTGTTGAAAACTGCTGAAATCAACAACAAACAGACAACAAGGATACAAAAAAGTAGCAGGTCGGTCTTCAATTCATGAAAACAACGCTTGTAAACATACACCTGGTTCCTGCAATATGTTGCTGGGGTCTTTTTTTCAGCGTGTCTAAGTTTTTTCTTTGATGCATATCAGCAGAGCCCAATTTCAACTATAATTGTTAGCAATCACCACAGCCAATTATTCGGCCGAACTCTAATTGTCTTCCACACCAACTTCCAGCGCTATTTTACTTGTACTTACCTTATAATTATCGTAGGCACTTTTTAACATTTGATATAGTCTAAGATAAATGTATTCATTGCCAAAATAGCCCAGACACTGTGTTGTTATAGCCAATTCATTGGCATTACCAAATATTTCAACTTTCTGGCTTTTAGCCATAATTAATGGTTTTTGATTGGTAAATATGTGATAATAAATATTAATGAGTTTCATTGTGTGCTTAAGTAGGCTCATTGCATTTTCTTGACTTTCCTTTGGAGATTCGAGACAAAATATTGTAGAACCTGTAACGAATGATAAGAAATATAAACAGACATTTAACAAGATGTTTTAAGAAAAATTGACAATTTGGCAACTAATAAAAGTCAGTTAAAAAAGGAAAAGAAATATTAACTTTTATTGTGTGCACGCTGAAAAATCGGTAGTTTTTTGTTGTTTCGCTGCAAATATAACGTGCGTTTGGAGTTTCTCGCAAATATAACATACTTGTGTGCAAACACATTGTGTTTGCTATTCAATATTAGATGTTTGAGATACAATGATTAATATCTTATAATATATGTGTTTGCGACCCAAATATATCTGTGTTTTTGATACAAACATAACTGTATTTGTTGCAATGTTTATCTTGTTTATGAGAGCAAGAGAATAAAGGAGGGACAACGAGCGAGTCTACCTTGTAAGGGTGCATCTGAATATGTGCATTATTTTCTCAGTCGGTGGTTGATAACTGTTCCTGAATATGCGTGTAAATGGCAAATAAAGTTAGTGTTTCTTATTTGGGCTGATGTATTGCGTTTTACTTTCATATATTCAGTCGTCAGTAGTTCATCGGACAGAGGATATCAAAAGCGCTTGATCAGTGAAAAAAGAATAATCAAGGGCTAGGACGGTTAAATAGTTTGTGATGTTGCTTTGGTTTTTGTGGATGTGTTTCGTATATATGTATGTGTGCTGCCAAAGTAAGAAACGATTTTGAGGACAGAAACTAGAAAGGACAACAACGTGAAGTCCTTTGTCTGTCAGAGCCTTTGCTGAGAAAATCGGAATGGCGGACCATTTGCGAAATATAATAAAAACAAATATAAGTAATTAATACACGCTTTTCTTGCATGATCTAGATTTGTATATAAGTACATATTTTGTTTGTGTACCAACGCATAGTGATAACCAACGCATATTTGAAACCTTCTGCAAACAAAAACGTGAGAGACAACAAAGAAAGGAGAAGCTAAAGAGCAGCAGATTCTCATTTCATGAAAAACACAAAGAATGCATTTAACGCTAGTAAATGTAAAAAGGGCCGTTTAAAATCTTTTAATTTTTTGTATAAATTATTTATAAATGTGGATTTATATTGATAAAATTAGTACATAAGTACATATATATTGAATTCAAAGAATAATTCGTTTCTAAATACTATTATGTTTGGGACGAAATACGACTATGCTTCCACGTAAGTAAAGGGTTTTCCAATTTGAGGGATATGATTTCTAAGTGACGTTTCGGCCATTTGTAGTATGTCATGATCTGTCACTTTTTTTCATTGTATTCAGTAATGTGTACAAATTAATTATGGAGAGATATAGATACGCAAGAACAAATTATAATTTTTTTTTATCAAAATAGTCGTCCTCTGTCTCAAACCACAACCTGGCGGATTTTGAGAAAGGATTTGAGCTTGCATCCGTATAAAATTGTTATCACTCAAGAACTGAAGCCATTGAACTACCCAAGATGGATTCATAGGTGGTGAACGCACAAGCACAGCTGTGTTGCTTTGTTTACATTGCAAACCACTTTCGAACTGTCAACTTCACATGAGTTTTGTTTTTGAATGTGTTTGTTTACATTTATTGTTGGTATACGTATATGTTGGATTTGACACAACGTAAGAGAGAAGCAAAAACAAAATGTTTGTTGTTGTTGCCATCAATTTGCCATCAACTACAACAACACCTCCTGCGTCTACCATGAGTATTTTTATCATGGGACTACCGTAAACGCCATGAATTTACTGATTTTGTCTTGGAACAACTTGAAAACAATAACGATGTTTTTAAGAAAATCATGTTCTCCGATGAGGCTCACTTTCATTTGAGTGGTGCGTGCGTGTGATAAATAAACAAAAAAAATTACAGCAGACAGTTGTCCGAGGCCCTGCAGGCTGTGTCAGAGACACGGCCATTAAGTTTAACGTAGAATACGCCATCCGATAAGACAGAAAACATATATAACAATAAATTCATTAGCTTATATTATTTATCATTTATTGTTATATATGTTTTCTGTCTTATCGGATGGCGTATTCTACGTTAAACTTAATGGCCGTGTCTCTGACACAGCCTGCAGGGACAGTCCGTGGCCGAAGGCCTCGGACAACTGTCTGCTGTAATTTTTATATTTACCAACGGCATTTGATTCAAGTCCGTTTAAAAAAAAAATATTATGTTCAATTTTTTTAAACTTAATTTAATTTATGTATTTTAATTAATATTTTTATTGAAATAAGTTCTGCGAATGTTGAGAGGGCCGCCCTAATATTAAAAAAGGCTTACCTTATCGAGTCTTCGCATTAGCATTCGAGCGTTGTGTGAAAGCTTTACGCTTTACAATTCAAAATTAATGTTACAACAGCTTTATTGAAGCTTTCGCAAAAAAGCTTTATTACGTTAGCTTACTGCTTGTTTCACTTTTTACTAGATATGTACATGTTGCCAAGCAACATTAGCTAGCTGTTCGTTTCACTTCGTTCGTTCACATGTTCCTAAGCAATGTTGAGCAACCAAAAACACTCAACCAAACACCACACATATGTTTGAGTGTATGTGTTTAAACAATTTTCATTTGAGAAATTTAAATATTAGGAAGATATCAACCAATATGAAATGTGTATCAAACGAAAGACAACATCTTCATTTACCTAAAAAAAAAATTTTAAAAAAATTCATCTAGCCGTTTCCTCAAATTCAATGAAATAAAGATTACAACAATAAAAACCTGACATGACTCCTCATACCGTAAGGTAAGACGTATTCTACGTCAAAAAACTGTCGATTCTGGTGCGAAGAAAATCCACAAATGACTCATGAACAACCATTAATTACATTCACCTAAATTGACAGATCGGAGTGGTTTTTGGTCTGGTGGTATCATGGGTCCGTATTTCTTTCGAAATGAAGCTGGTAAAACCGTTACTATCAATGGAGAGCGGTATAGATCAATGATAACCAACTTTTATGTCCGAAATTGGAAGAAGTTGATCTTGACAACATCTGGTTCCAACAAGACGGGGCTACGTGCCACACAGCACGTGCAACAACCGAATTATTGCGAGAAAAGTTTGGAGATTCGATTATTTCAAGAAATTGTGGCATTGAATGGCGTCCAAGAAGTTGTGATTTAACACCATTAGACTATTTCTTGTGGGGTTATTTGAAGTCATTTGTCTTTAGCAATAAACCAGACTCTCTACAAGCATTACAAGTCAATATTGAACGTGCTATTCATGACATACGACTTGATTTAGTGCAATCGTTTCTGCAAAAGAAGACGTGGAGGCCATATGAAAGATGTTTTATTCAGAACTTAATTGTATCTGTTGTACTTCACATTAAATAAAAAAACGTTTGAATTTCCTTAACAATTAGTGTGTTTGGAAACCCCTTTGTATGGAGGTTTGGGGAAACACGCGAATGCTTTCACGTAAGTATATGGATGTTTGGCATGAAGAATGCATACGTGTCCATGTTTAAACCTGTTAATGTTTGCATTTAAATACAAATGAGTTTAGGACAAGCAAACATATGAATGTTTGGAGCATGTTTCAAACATATACATTATTTCTGCAGAATATGTTTAGGAGAATATATTACAGAGGCCGTTTTTTCAGCTTGTATGAAGTGACACAGGCTAATTGCATTACAGCCAACAAGTCGACAAGTTTATTTATTATAAACAATATCAAGACCTGGCTATATAAAAATTTCTTTGAATACGATAACTAGTATGGTCCTTATATAATCAAACTGAAATCCTTTAAATACTGTGAGTTCTTTGCCAAAATTATTTTTTTTATAATTTTAATTAAATAGTAGAATCATTATACACAATTTCAAAATAGTTTTGTTATTTCGTTTATGAGCATGAATTTATAGTGCAAAATGCTAAACTTTTGGCTTTTTACACACACACACACACATGCATTAAAATCATAAAATCACACATACTAAACAGTTAAGAAACCCACTTGTTCATAATGACATAGTTAACAGAAACCATTTAACATTAACAAAACTCTAAAGCATCAACACTACAACAAAGTTTATCCTAGCGATTATTTAAATCTTTCTAAACACACAGCCTCAGACAGCCAGGAACACAGACATAGCCACAGTCGCTCCTTCCTTATACATACTCATGCATTCATAGATATGCACTGACAAATAGAAAGCCAAAGTTTTGTAAACGACAAGGACTTAGTAAAATGCATGAACGTAGTAAGTAATGAAAGAGACTCTCTTGATAGTTGGTACAGTGCAGTACAAAATTTAGTTCTTGAGAATATAAAGCCATATATTTTATACCAACTTTAATTTAACTATTTTGAATTGTATGACCGACTTTGTTAATATTAGTTAATGTATGATAAATTCATACTACAAGCGAATTAGAACAACCAGGGATACAACTTAGGAGTTTGTTTGTCCCTTGTTATGTCCTTCAACGGAATATAACAGAAAATACGTTCAGCCTTATTACGAATGTCGTTCTCGTATTTCGACTACGAACGTTTTGTAAAAGATTAAAGACAAAGTTTCCGTGTTATCTTTAATCTTTTACAAAACTGTCGCAGTCGAAAAACGACAACGACATTCGCAATAAGGCTGATTATGCTGTTTGAAGCAATTAGAGTTAAACATCCGGTTTCCGTCTATTGACTGTAATTTTACTAACAACAATCATGACCAGCAGAGTTCCCTGGCTACTGAAACTTTACACGAGCTGCATAAAGCTATTCTATATTCCCGTTAAAGGCTGAGAATCCAAGGTGGTATTCATTCCAAAAGCGGGAAAATCATCACTTATTAGACTTTATACCACACAGTCTCTCATTTTTCCTTCTGAAGGCATTGGAGAGTAAGATTTACTCATATCTGCGAACGACCATAGGTGCTTCTCATTAGAGTTCGTATTTACCCCCTTATGTGTAACCCATACACATCGTCGTGGGGAATGGGTAGCGATCGTTTACCCATTACCCACAGAGTATGTGGAAAATAATGGGTAGCTACCTACGACAATGGGGAATTACCCATCACGATTACCTATTACCCTCAGGGTAATGGGGGAAATAATGGGTAGTTACCCAGGACGATGGGGAACTACTCATCACGATTACCCATTACAGACAGGGTAATGGGGGAAAATACTGGGTAGCTACCCACGACGATGGAGAATTTCCCCATTACCCTGTGGGTAAGGGGGAAAATAATGGGTAGTTACCCACGGCGAAGGGTAATGGGTTACACAGGTTATGGGTTCATTCATTCTGATAACATCGCCTAGCCAACGCAATTGGCCTAATTTGATTCGTCTACCTTCATATGTCAGTGAGTTTAAAACTAGAACGCGCACAGCTGGATTGTGAGAAGCTGTCGCTAATTCCTTAATTTTTTACAAATGCTATAGATCTTGGTTCCAACATCAACGGTACTCGCCGTTTTCTTTTTCTTTAAAAGAACCATATATTTTACGGAGAATTATTCCCTCGAATACTCCCCGGTTTTTTCATCCGCTTGCGATATGACCCAAGTTTGAGAGTCTGGTATAGATGGACTTTTGTCCGTCGAGACAGGGCTTTGTTCTTAAACTGCTTGCTGAGGTCAAAATAGCATCTATTTGCAAGCACAATTCTCCTATTTATCTCCAGGCTGACGTTGTTGTCCTTAATCGCGGCGGATTCAAGGTAGATTAATTAATCTACATTTGTGCTTTGTTCTTAAATTGTTTTCTGAACCCGAAATAGCATCACAATTCTATTTTTCTATAAATTCACCTACCACTTCAAAATTAAATCGGTTGATGACGTTCAAACGCGGACCAAGTCGAGAGGTGTGTCTAGTCTTTGACACCATCAATATTGTCTTGCCTTCATTAACAGCAAGACCCACCTTCGCTGTTTATTTTTGTATTCTTGAAAATACTGCAGTAACCTCTCGCATATTTCGCCCAATGATGTTTCGTCAGCATACGTCAGCATCATATTGCTTTTCGTATTAATGGTCTTGTTCGTATTTACTGCAGCTTTACTCATTATTATCTCCATTAAGATGTTGAAGAGATTGCACGAAAGTGTGTCGCCCTGTCTCAGTCCTCCCTTAGTACAGAATGGTTCGGTGAGGTCTTTTGGCGTAGCGTGAATATTTGGTCAGTCGTGGACTTGCCTGGTCTAAACCCACACTGATAAGGTCCAACCAGGTTTTCAACAATTGGCTTTAGTCTATCACATAATACGCTCGACAAGGCCTTATACGCGATAGATAAAAGACTGGCACCGCGATAGCTGGAACATACACACGGATCACCCTTTTCGAATACAGGGCATAATACACTGAGACTCCAATCGTCAAGCATAGATTCCCCCACCACCACCGGCCTTAAAAAGCTCAGCGGGTACCCCATCCTCACCAGCGGCTTTATTATTCTGAAGCCGTGAGATTTCTGTTCTAATCTCGCCTTGGCTGGGACTGTATAATCTACACTGTCATTCGACCCGTTATTCGATCTTCATACCCTCAGGAAAAATTTCGGGATTCATTGTGCATTCTGCACATTTCGGCCTTTTCACTCTCTCTGTGTTCCCACTGCCATTTATTCCTCCTCAATAATTGTTTTTCCTCGCTCCTCAGCCTCTTGTACCGCTCACTCCCAGCACGCGTTGTAACTGACTGTTTCGTTGCCATACGTGCAGCGTCTTTTTCATCAGTTGCAATGCGACATTCTTCGTCGTACCAGGGCTTATCCTTCTACGGTTTTCGATAGCCAAGTTCAGTCCTTGCAGCGGTTTCCAAAGAATGGGAGATGTGCGTCCACTGCGCATATGGGTCCTCGGGAGGGGGTATTCTGTCCTAGCAGGAGAGAGAGCTTCTGTCGATAGGATTTTGATATCTCCGGTATTTGCAGCTTGTCAATATCTAGCTTTTACCGTGTTCGGCTTTGTACGTTTTTCGCCCTGCTCAGTCATGTGCGAACTTTCGCTGCCTGGAGATAATGATCCATGTCGATATTGGCACCTCGAATCACACGTACATCCATTACCCTAGAAGAGTGCCATCTATTACCAAATGATCAATCTGGTTCTTCGTCTCTGATCAGGAGATAACCAGGTCGCCATAAAAAAAATAAAAGGTTTCCCATTACATCCCATGAAGGGACAGGGGAGAGCTTCTCACAATCACTGAGCTGTGCGCTTTCCAGTTTTAACTTACTGATTGGGACCTAAAATTTTACACCGATTCCGAACGGTATTTTGAGAAGCTTTTTCATGGCTATATACTCGATAGTGTCGCCGTCACTATGCGAGGTGACCGCCGCCGAAGTAAATTGTAAGGTGGTCATTGAGGGTTCGAACCCAGGATCTCATGTACAAGAGGCGCGCACACTAACCATTGCACCACGACGGCCTTATGCATGTCCTTATGCTGGAATCGTGTGCTACTAACTATCATGGTCTTTACAGCGGCGAAATCTATCAGTCTTATTCCATTATCGGAAGTGGTATCATGTACACTGTGATTACCGATGTTTGGTCGAAAGATACTTTCCTTTCCCAATTTGGCATTAAAATCGCCTACAATAATCTTAATGTCGTGGTCAGGACAGCGTTCGTATACTTCCAGACGCTCATAAAATGATTCTTTCACCTCATCGTCTTTATCCTCTAGCGGTGCGTGCACACAAATTAACTAGATGTTCAAATATTTCGCTTTGATGCGAATTGTGGATATGCGTTCACTCACTTGGTTGAACCTTGAAACAAAACGCTGAAAAATATCGGTCCCTGCAACATATTGCAGGAACCATGTACATGTTTCCTAGCATTGTTTTCGTGAATTTAGGATCTGTTGCTTTTTATTTCTTTATTGTCTATCACGTTTTAGTTTTCAACAAACAAAGTCACATTTGGGTCACAAATACATATATTACAACCTATTAAACATTGTGTCCCAAACATGTTATATTGAATAGCAAACGCAATGTGTTTAGACACAAGTATACTATATTTGCAACAAGCTATAAACACGTTATATTTGCATCCAAACAATAAAAAAGACAAATGTTTCAGCGTGCAGGTGTCGCAATCTCTTGCCAACTATAAATCCGCACCCGAGTTCGTGCTTTCGCGCATGGCGAGCTGTAATAAATATCGCAGTTTTTCCTTCTGGTGCCACCATATCCTGGGCATGAGAAATCTATTGACATAAAAATCTATTTAAATTTTTTTTTATGAAATCAATTTACATACATGAATACACTCTATTCCCATTTGTCGATAACACCTTCTGCGACTAACAACGTCTTACCAGGATCGATAAAATCAGTTTTATCGGCACATGGTGTTGGCCAGAGGATCATAAATTTGATCTATGAATGTTCCTAGCCAAGATATCTCTATGCTAGTAGCTGTTATCACTGGAAACTGTTTAATAGGCAGACACGCGTCTAGATTTGGAGTCTCAGGGCATTACTACTGCAGATGCTGTTGGGATGAAGAGGAGGAAGAGAGCGTGGAATATTATCAAATTCCAATAGCACCGCACCGAAAAAACTTTGGATTGATTTTTAACCCTTTTCCCGTAATCCAATCGAACTGAAACTTCGCAGGAAAAGTAATGACGACGACAAAAATATGGGCGGGATTGGATCAAGGGGCGTGGTACCTCCCATACAAATCACAAATTAAAAATCCATTATTTCTGCTCCTGTTAACGGTATTTGAACAAAATTGGGTATGTTGGTTAGGTGTACATATGTGACCTGGTCTACGGAAAGGGGGCTTAGGTGTCAAAAAATCAATTTTCACTTTTTGGTTGATTCGGACGGAAGATGAGATGCTTTTTCACGTGGTGAAAAGCAGAAAATCCTAACTTGCTTAGAAGTGTACTAACACTCATGTTTCATTTCATGCGAAATGCGAAGACGATAATCAACAGAAACAGTAAACGTCACTTCTTCAGTGTTACTTTTTTAAATGTTCCACACTAGCAACTTACACGATGAACTATAATAATATTCCGACCAACAACAACACTTACTGGACCAACAACAACACTTACTCGACGTCCGGCGCGGAGAACAATTAACGAGATAATGAGAAACTGACGAAACGAGTTGCTTACTTTTAACAGCTTTTTCACAGAAAACTAGTTTTCGCACGTAAGCTCCCTTTTCGTAGACCAGGTCACATATTCTAAGATCTGCTGCAAATATGGGCGGGATTGAAAAGTGGCGTGGTCATATATAAAGAATTTATAGTCAAAAACTATGTTTTTTACGGGTGTTGGTTTTTGTATACTTCAATTGGAAATTTTATAGTACTTTTTCCCACAATTGACAGAATTCATTTCGGTTATCGTTCCTCAAACATTCCCACGAAATGCACTGTATTGTAAATGAACTAGTAGTCAGCATGGAAGGCATGGAAGGCAGAAACCCGTTAACAGCTTTTTAGCATAAATGTTAACATATTACTACTTGTGAAGACAACTTTGATTCCACACATACTTAATGTTAGGCTGTGTGGTGTATATTAGGACTAGCCCTCCAACTATTTAATCATAAATTCGCTTAGCTCATCCTAACATTCCCAAAGTCGACTACTACCACTCATTAACTCACTCACAATTCGCAAGAAGTTACAAGATGCATGCAACTTGCACTACGATGTCAGTTATGTCTACCATGATAATAATGAGTGTCCATCATCAGCAGTTTCAAAATGAATACGAGTACGAGTATATAAGACGAGGGAACACTTACCAACTATTAATTTGCTACTGACATCAATCAAATCACTTTGACATGTTAAGTCAACTGCTGTATTGTAATTATATTGTGATAATTTAACGAAGATTTCCGTAAAATTGAACTCGGACCAAGAGGATGCATAATCGGCGTAAGGAAAATATTTTAGTAGTTCCTTAATGCAATATATGATGCCAAACTGAAATGAGAATTACATGTAAATACGAAAATTATTAAAAGGAGAATAGAGTTTTATAAATCTTTAAAAAAAAATATATAATTATCATAGGTGCTGTTATCGGAATGACACATGTAAATCTGTTTCAAACGCAATTAACCACGATATAATTTTAAACTTATGCTTTAGTCTTTAATTGGGAAGATAGCTGTGACAGAATAAAATCAAGAAATACAAATTGGTGAAGGCTTACAGACCTAAGGTGGCAATAGCAAGGGCGAGTGGTATGAGTGATCTGATTGACATAAACCAGTGTGCTGAATTGTTGGATGCTGATAATATTGATGATGGGTCGCTAATACCTGCTATCGATGGTTCTGCAGATTTAAGATAAATACGAGTATTAAAACCTCAATGTATATCATTATCAGTTTTATTAGAGTAAATGCAAAGCAGTTTTAAAGCGATATTATTTATTATTTTGTATTTTATTAATTTTCTGGCACGATTATAGACGCAAATACTTTTTATGCAATTTTTTCTTCGTTTTTAATATAATTTTTTCGTAATAAATAATATCGGTAATATTGTTCATGATAATAAAGGGTGTCTCCGTAAGGATGCAATTTTTCATTTTAAAATAATAACACGTATTTGTTGAGATAGTTGTGAATTGGATTGTAAAGAAGACATGTTCGGATTAAGTATGGAATAAAATATGCGTCAAATGGACCCCACGGCTCTGATTACACTGTGTGTAATTTTTTAAGTCATGGAAATATAACCATATACGGACACCACTACGTGATAAAAGACCATCATTCCTAGGAAGTTCATATGTTCTAGAAAGTTGTTTATTGCGATCTTAGGTACATTTTTGTAGTTTATTGTTTCATTGAATTGTTTCATTGAATACCTATGGACCTGAACCTGAATTGATTGTTTCATTGAATACCTATGGAACTGAACAGAGGAAAAAAAAGTAAAAAAATCCAATTTTTTAAAGTTTTTTTTGCGATTTTGGCCTTGATGATGAAGTTTTTTTGATATTATATGTTCACAATTATTGTTTTTTATGACAAGAGCTACAACTTTCCAAAACGATTTCGAAATTCCAAAAATTGCGAACGATTTGCAAAATATGAGCCTGACAAAATGATCACTTTTTTGCAAGAATGACACCGAGGCCCCAAATCTTTGGGGGTCCATAAAAAAAAGTCCATGACTTGTGGCAAAACTGGGAGACACGGGTCTTTTTGTTTTTTGTTCTTTTATCACGTAGTGGTGGTCGGATATGGTTATATTTTTTCGTGTTGCACTGTATTTCAGGCCATTACTCTTTTCATGAAATTTAACATGACTTTTTCACAGAGATGTCACTGTATCTCACCGATGACGGGTAGGATCTTGGATTTGAGCTCAGGAATTGCTTGTGGTTTATTCGCATAGACCCGAGATTTAACAAAACCCCAAAGAAAGAAATCGCACGCCGTTAAATCGCATGATCTTTGTGGCCAGTTGCCATCAGACTGTCTTGAGATAATTTGTTCCGGAAATCGTTGCTGCAACAAATCGATTATTACATGCGCGGTGTGGCAGGTGGCGCCACCTTGCTCAAACCACATGTTGTCCAGATCCATCCCGTGCAGTTGAGGCCACAAGAACTCCGTTATCATGTTCCAATAACGAATGACGTTCACAGTCACTGCAATTTCTTCCTCACACCGCCTGACCAAAATCCGCACTAGACAGTTGCTTTTTGTGGGTGCATTTTTCATGAGGATTTTCTGAGCGCCAAATTCGACAATTTTGTTGGTTTGAGCTCCGGAGTATGCTGAATTTAGTACACATGAAATTTGAAGTTGTTGAAATTTGAATTGATGTTTTCGGGTTTTCCGCGGCAATCTCGGTTGCAGCAGCATTGTTGTCAAGAAACCAACCGGTACGTTAAAGCACAGGAGTCTTCTGTCCATTGCCGACCCAGTTTCTTCAAATTTGTTGACCACTCTTCGAATGGTTGACACTTTAGGTGCACTTTCTCGACTGAAATTTCTTTGAAGTTTGCGAGCGGTCTCAGCATAACTTTACAAATTTTTGTAATAAGTTTTCACAATTATATCGCGTTGTTCTTTCGTAAAGCGCTCCATTTTAAATAATCGGAATAAACATATGATACAGCTGCCAAATATCAGAGTTGCCACTTGCACTAAAAAAAATTACACTAAATTTAAAAAGTCCAATCATCCTTTATTTGAAATGGTAGCCAAACTGTCGTTATTGACCTACTTTATCGTTGTGGTACTCGTATAAGAACAGCTGATTTGTTTTTTTTTTTTATGTCGTGGTGCCAAAGTGGTGCACACTAAGACCCCTTTCACACTCGGCAAGTTACTTGCGCAAGTCTATTGCCCAAGTCTTGGTTTGTTGATGACAGAGGTAAGGTCGGGTTAGGGGAATAAATTTGAGGTACAGACTTGCTTGTACTCGGAAAGTTGAAAAACTGACTTGCGCAAGTAACTTGCCGAGTGTGAAAGGGGTCTAACTGTCAAATGCTGTTTATCTTTGTTTTATGTCCGTTGTGCGTAGTACGTTGATATTGACATAAACTACACCCCAAACCAAAACAGAATGCTGGTTGTTCTTGCCTTGTTATAATTTTTGTAGTATTGCTTCTACCTTTTCAAGCTGCCTTGATCTGTATAGTTGGACGATTACCGTCATACACAATTAGGCCCCAGACTTTTTAACCAAGTCTCTCCCTCTGTTAACTGATTCTTGGGTTGTAGTTTCTCAAATTTTGTGAATTTTCGATCTCTGTTGTTGTTTTACAAAATGTTCAAAAATCAATATCCTACCTTTCTCACGAATTTGTTTAAATTTTGCGAATCAATTGATAATTTCTACAGCGAGCGGTGATATGAATAGGAACTTTAAGGTGACAATAGCCAGATTGTTCAATTTGCTTCCTTGTACACTTCAACTTCACTAGCGCTACGTATCACAAAAAGCTTCTTCAACACATCACAGAAATAAGGCAGAAGTCGACAATGTGTCTTTTTTCCTTGTTTTTTACAATGTTCCTTTGATATTTTTTATTTTTGCCTTTATTTTATTTTTGCCTTTGGGAATTGGTAAACGGGTTTTAGTTGTTTCGGCTTAAGGTCATAAGAAGCTTAAGGTCACTTCAAGTATTTCTTTTTACAATTTTATTAATATTTTACAATATTTCGACCAACTTAGTTGATCAACTCAGTTGACATAAGCCTGCGGAAAAACTTGGACGCGCTCTTTGTTATCTCAATATATCCTTGAAAATAATCAATGAAGTTGGTCGAAATAATAGAAAATATTAATAAAATTGTAAAAAGAAATACTTGAAGTGATTCTTATGACCTAAAGCCGAAACAAATAAAAACTAATACATGTACAAAGGTCAACTATAATTACAACTAACGTTTCTTGATATTTTTATTAGAACATGTGTTGATTTATATTCGAATTCGAATAAAACACCTAGGAGAACTCATAATTATTATTAGTCATGAATTCTATGATCAGTAATCGAACTTTGCTATTAATCAGATTTTTTATCTTGCCATTTAATCAAAAGATATAATCGTAATTGGTATATAGATCTAAAAGAACTCTATATAGGTCCGCTGCAAGTATCCAATTGGCAGATGTCCTCGTAAGTTATAAGACTGACTGTGCCGCTATCCAGGAAATGCGATGGACAGGACATGGCTGTTCAAGGAAAAAACTTGCGACATATACTACAGTTGCCTAACATGAATTTGGTTGCGGATTTGTAGTTGGCAAACAACTGCGACATCTAGTCTCTAGGTTCAATCCTGTGAGTGAACGTGTAGCCACAATCCGCATAAAAGCGAAGTATTTTTATACTTCCATAATTTGTGTGCATGCCCCGACAGAAGAGAAAGATGATGATGCCAAAGACATATTCCACGAGCGCCTAAAGGAAACGTATGACCGCTGCCCTGGTCATGACATTAAGATTGTACTAGGAAATTTTAATGCTAAAGTAGGCAGGGAAAATGTGTTTCATCCAACTATTGGCAATTTCAGTCTACATGCTGACAGTTCCGACAACGGTATGAGACCGATTGACTTTGCCGCGGCAAAAAAAAACACGGTCATTAGTGGTACAAGATTCCAGCATAAAGACATCCACAAGGCTACTTGGGTATCCCCTGATCAAAGAACCAAATTGATGACGTGGTAATTGATGGAAGGAACTCAGAAAGTGTAATTGACGTACATGTGATCAGAGGAGCTAACATCGATTCTGATCACTGCCTGATAGCAGCAAAGGATCGCACTAGATTAAGTAGAGTGAAAATCGTACAAAACCAGAAGCAAAGAAAGCTGCAATTACCAGCGGTAGCCACAGCCTACTCAAGGAAGCTCTCACAACTTTTGGCACAGAACCCACCCCTCTCGATGACGATTCTGCAGCGCAGTGGAAACCCATTTCCGACTCTATAAAAACTGTCACAACAACCGTACTTGGTTTTGAATAACCGCTTCGCAACAAACTATGGTACGATGAAGAGTGTTGCATAGTAAATTATGAGTAAAGAACGGTGCTTCGCCAAATTCTGAAATAGACCCACGAAAAACAAATCGACACCTATCATCTATTTGTCGATTATAAGGCGGCCTTCGATAGCCCGATATGGGAGAAACTCTACGCAGCAATGTCTGAGCTTGGTATTCCTGCAAAACTCATACGCCTTTGCAGGATCACATTGGCGAGCACCAAATCCGCAGTGAAAGTTGGTAAGGATCTTACCGAACCTTTTACGCCCCGGGCGAAATTTTTCAAATTCACATTTTTAGAGTATACTGACTATAGGGTGCATTTCCAAATGATCATAATTTTACTTTAAATACGAGTATGCTTGCCAGTCTTGTCTTTCAGAAAAATTCAAATATTTGCATAGGTTTCTTGGAAAAATCTAAAGAAAATACTAAATGGATCATGGTACCTTATCGGGAAAATATTGTGTTTTTTGCTGATTGAACAAAAATTTAAGCTTTGAGAACTCGGTATTTCCAACCGCCTTGAGATAACGTAAAAATTGTAACAGTGTATTCTTTATTGAAGTCAAAGAAAGTCAAAGAAAAAATTTTAAATTTTAACTTTGATAGAGAATATCTTAACAACTATAAAAGGTATTCGGCAACACTTCCGAGTATTTTTTGATTGTCTTGCATAGTAGATTCGCAAAAATAAATAATCTTTGTAATCGATCTATAAAGGCAGAAGTACCAGGTTTCGAAAGTTTCAACAGCACCAAAGTGGTCAACTTTGTTAACCTGTATCACCAACTGTATTGATACAGGGTGCCTCTGATTGCCATATTCTGAAAGCATGACTGCTTCAAACTCCTACAAATGACTAGTATATTCCAAAATTATCAGAACAATACTATAAAAAATTTGATATTATTACCGTGTATTTTTCAGTCGACCCCTCTGCGCATCGTTCAATTGCGAAAGGACCACAGATTGTACTTTATCACGAAAGGATGTATGTATGTCTCAGTATGATTAGGTGGTAGCAACTGTTTAACAACGAAACAAAATTCCCACACAATGCAAATACTTGAATTAATGAATTGTATATTTGATAAATGATTGTGACATGATTCATAATTACTTTGAGTAGGAACGAATATAATTTCATGTCTTCCATGTTCCAAAGCGCCCCAAAACGACACAGAAATTTACTCAACATCATCGGATTTTAAAGGAATGTTAATTTCTCTAGTAGCGTTGATTGAACGTAGTCATCTGCAACTGCATGTAGAAGATAAAAATGTCATTGACAAGAAATGTAATGTCAGCCATGTTCCCACAATCGTCACCACATCGTAATCATGAGAGGAAGTAATTAAAAACAGTGAATTCGTTTTTGTGTACAAGCGTCCAGTATTACGATATGAAAATAAACTTTATTATATAATATAATCGCCCCTCTATACCATCCTTCTCCTGATTTGTATCCTTGAATTTGTCTCCTCCTTCTTTCTAATTCAAGTTCTTTGGTTTCGATGTAAAACAGATAAGGGCCACATTTTTTTTGCCAATTACTTTAGTATACAAAGGTTCTGCAACCCCGAGTTTAAATTCAAAAAATGGGTTTGAGACAAATCTGCATCTTTCTTTACGAGCTTCATTACACAAGTTATGGTATTCACATCCACATTTAGTATCCAAAAGTATTACACTGTTATCTGGCTCTGTGGTTACTTTGAATTTGGGAACATGCAAATTTATCATACTAAGCTCTATTTTGAACGTCGTTGCATATACTTTCGTGTAATGGTTCACCCTGTGCTTTTTCTTAGTTTTACTGACAGTTACCCATCCTTCTCTTGTGACTTCTTCATCATTATATTCGAGAGCACGATAAAAATAAAGAAGGTAGAAGCACTAGAACAGCTTATATCATTTTCTTCATGTCGTTGACGCACTTGACTGTCAACTTCATATTTGGCATACATAAAATTAATTTTTGGTATACATTTTTTATGAATTTGACAACGAAGAAGTACATACCGAACAAAAACGAAACACCTGTTGTTTTTGCATTGTTGTATTTGCTCATAGAGTAATACTTAAGACTTTCCATTACTGTCTTCGATGCCTCTTCATGACGACGAGGTAGTAGGCCATTTCATAGAGTTTTATTTGCTGCTGTATTTTACCAATTTTACACTTTCGTTGGACATGAAACGGAAAGAAATCAAAGGGAATACGTATTTTCGGTCAATGCAAACAACATAAAACATAATTTAGCTGGCATTAGTATCAATAAACAATGTTTAAAATTAGTTCCTGTCTTCTTTGCTCTCTCATTCTCCATCATCGGCCTAGTACCTTTTCGATCAGCTGTGCCTTGATTTGCTGTTATAGTGGTTCTTCCTTGTAATTACACAGAGTGTTTTTCCTGTTCAAAGCCGAAGAGCTGCGACACCTTTTCACTCCACTCCCGTCTGCGTATATGGTCATTGTCCATTAGTTGTTGAGCCAGTTGAATTTTATACGGGTATACATGCAAATATTTTCTGAGTATTCTGAACATAATTGACGATGACATTTGAAATTATTGTGCACGGTGTCTAACTGACGTGCCTGCGCTTTCATCAACATTGTCTCTCACTGGAGCAATATTTTGTGCCGTACGTATGTACGCTACGAGTTTGGCCAGACTTCACTTTGTCTCCCACTTTATCTGTATACAAAGTTTCAAAATTCTTTACAATACGCTGAATGGTTGACTTGCTCGGCACATTATTTAAACCGAAAAATCGTGCAAATTCTTCGCGATTTCCACGTTTATTTAGATAAAATGTTTTACTAACGTCAACAAGTTGGGCTCAAATAAAGGGTGTCTCAGTAAGTATACAGTTTTTCATTTTAAAATAAAAACAGGTATTTTTTGAGATAGTTGTGATTTTTTTTATTGGATTGTAAAGAAGACATGTTCCGATTAAGTATGGTATAAACTATCCGTCAAATGGACCCCACGGGTCAGATGACAAGCCTCTTTTCATGAAATTGTCCATGACTTTATCACAGAGATGTGACTGTATCTCACCGATCTCGGATTTGAGCTCAGGAATTGTTTCTGGTTTATTTTACAAAACCCCAAAGAAATAAATCGCACAGCTTTAAATCGCATGACTTTGGTGGTCAGTTGACATCATCATTTCTTGAGAGAATTTTTTCTGGAAATCGTTGCTGCAATAAATCGATTGTTTCATGCGCGGTGTGGCAGGTGCCACATGGATCGTCCAGATCCATGCCGTCCAGTTGAGGCCACAAGAACTCCGTTATCATGTTCCTGTGACGAATGTCGTTCTCAGTCACTGCAATTTCGGCCTAATCTTCAAAAAAGTAAGGCCCAATCACGCCGCGTGACCCAAAAATCCGCACCTGACAGTTGCTCATTGTGGGTACATTTGTTGCTCATGGATTGCATGAGGATTTTCTGAGCCCCAAGTTAGACAATTTTGTGTATTCACGAAGCCATTCAGATGGAATTGCGCTTCATCGGAGAAAATTACTGTTTTGAAAAATTGGCATTGACTTCACTTTGCTCCATTACCCATTGAACGAATTGCCGTCGCTTTCCCTGGTCTGCTGGTTTCAGCTCCTGAGTAAGCTGAATTTTGTACGCATGAAGGTGGAGGTCTTTTGTCAAAAAGCGCAGCGTGCTGCTTCGTGAAATATGAAGTTGTTGAGAACGTTGCCGAATTGATGTTTTCGGGTTTTCGGCGACACTCTGTTTACAGCAGCAATGTTTTCACGAGACCGACCGGTACGTTGACGCACATAAGTCTTACTGTCCATAACCGACCCAGTTTCTTAACATTTTTTGACCACATTTCGAATGGTTGACACTAGTTGATGCACTTTCTCGACTGAAAATTCTTCGAAGTTAGCGAGCATTCTCAGCATAACTTTCTAAAATTTTTGTAATAAATTTTCACAATTATAACGCGATGTTCTTTCGTAGAGCGCTCCATTTTTAATAATAATCGGAATAAATATATATGACAGCTGCCAAATTTCAGAGTTGCCACTTACACAAAAAAATTACACTAAATTTAAAAAGTGCAATCTTACTGAGACACACTTAACAAGGTGGCGCAAAGTTAGTCATCCAATTTTGTTTTTGATTTGAGTAATGGAAATCTTTATTTGGACCTTCACAATTTTTTTTTGTTGAGTGGAAAACTGTTGATACACATTTATGCCCGTTGCATCGAATTTCCCATGACTTTCCCCAAGATTTCCGGTAATATGTGCTCGTATTCCAGACGAATATTGCGATTGTCTGATGCTTGTTGCCATAAATCCGCGACTTCATGTAACTAGCCCCAAAGAAAGAAGTCTGGGATGCGTAAATCTGGTGATCTTGCTGGCCATGCCAAATCGCCAAAACGAGAGATTACGCATTACGGAAACGCTTCTTTCACAATATCCATTGTGGATCGTGCTGTGTGTGCGGTTGTACCGTCTTGTTGAAACCACATGTTCCGGAAACCACGCCCATCCAATTTCGGCAATAAGCGTACATCAGTAACAGTGATCATATTGCCGAAAGACGGCCCAATCACATCCCCCGAGTGAATGCCGCACCACACTGTGACTTTGAGTTGATATAATTGCTCTTCGTTCATCACATGCGGTGTTTCAGTGCCCCTGAAACGAAGGTCTTGCTTATTGACGTAACCGCTTAAGTGGAAATGCGCCTCGTCGCTCATGATGATTTTCACCACAAAATCTTCCTCTTCGTTGTTGAGATTGATAATGGCTTGACAATAATTCACACGCGACTGACGATCAGCAGGCATTAACTGATGCACTGTTTGAACTTTGTACGAGAACATGTGTAAGTCTTTCAAAAAATCAGCTGTAGAGTCCGTCTAGTGATGCCCAATTGCGTGGTCCGCCGTCTGGTTGATGTTTCGTGGTTCGCAGCGACATCGGCAGCCACAGCCGCGATACTCTAGACCGAACGACCAGTCCATTAGCAACCACTTCTTCTCGTGTGGTTCCAGTCGGTTCGAGTCGAGCAGCTAAGCGCCGAATTGTTTGCCCAGTTGGTCCGACACGATTAGGAAATCGACGTCAAAATTCACGCTGCGCCAACACCTCCGACCGATTATTAGTCATAAAAATCGACAAAATTATTCCACTCTCTTGCGGAGTGTAGCGCTTCATTGCTTGTCTGTTTGTCTAGTTCCAAAATTTCAAATATGATTGACGTACGACGACATTTTTGGAAAAATTGTAACATCTTCCGATAGGGTGATTAACTTTGCGCTACCTTGTACAAACTGACAAATGTCAAAAAAAAACAGAAATGGCGGCTAAAAAACATCGGCCTGGAACATAAAAAACACACTCTACCATGGAAGAGAGAATCTTCAAATTGCTCACCCTGTTTCAATCAAGTTCAGAACAAACCAATGTTGCCAGAGATCGGCTAAGAACATTATACCAAATGTTTTCAGAATTTGGGCCGTATGCAGAGACATTGTGCTAAACCGTTTTTTTTCATTACTAAATAATCGATAGAGTCGCCGTCACAATGCGAGGTGACCGCCGCCGAAAGAAATTTGAGGTGGTCAGTGCAGGGATCGAACTCAGGATCTCATTTACAAGAGGCGCGCAAACTCACCATTGCATCACCGACGGCCGATTAATCAGCTATTTGAAGAAAAACATAAAAATCGACTTGTACAAACGTCGAAAGGTTGATCGTTTAAGTAGCCCTTTTAAAAAAAAAAAATTTTGCAACAGTGGCAGCTTAGATAAATAGTAACAGTAAAAAAACCAACCCGTAAAAAACATAGTTTTTGAATATAAATTCTTTATATATGACCACGCCCCTTTGTCCAATCCCGCCCATACTTGCAGCCGATCTTAGAATATGTACACCTAACCAACATACCTAATTTTGTTCAAATACCGTTAACAGGAGCAGAAATAATGGATTTTTAATTTGTGGTTTAATTAATTATTAAATCCCGCCCATATTTTGACAGTTTATTTTTGTCGTCACCATTAGTTTGCTCGATTGGATCACGGGAAAAGGGTTAAAAATCAATCCAAAGTTTTTTCGCTGCGGTGCATACATACATGCATACATACAGACAGGTGAAGTTAATATAAAGAATTTAATAATGGGTGAATTTTTTGCTGTTTGGCTTTTGAAAATTTAAAAAAACACACAGTAAATTTGTACAAGTGAATGAAATAATTATTTGGATCGGTAAATCCTCCTAGCTTCAAATTTGATACAGTCGTTTTGAAAAAAACTGGCTTTAAATTTGACTTTATTGACACTTATGACGTTTAAAATAATATGCAATAAATTAGTTTTGATTTGAAGAACACAACAATTATCATTAATTTTTATTTATATTTTTATTTTCCCCAATTTAGTTTCCCCAATTTAGTTTCCCCAATTTTTGTATCTCTTTTTTGTATTTTGTATCCAATTGTTTGATCAATAATTTCATCGTTGGAGCTAAATCTATTTCCACCGAGCCATTTCTTTAGGTTTGGAAATAGGAAATAGTCACAGTCCGTAGCCCAATTAAGCAACTCCAAACAATCCTTTTAAGTTGTCACACGATTACGTTTATGGTCAATTGAGAGCAAATGCGGCACCCATCTTGCAGACAGCTTTCTTAAACCCAACTGATCATTTAAAATCGAAACCACACTGCCACATGAAATGCCTATGGCATCAACAATCTCGCGCACTTTTACTCTTCGATCGGCCAACACCATATAGTCGATTTTTTCGAAATTTTCGGGTGTATTGACCTCAATTGGCCGTCCAGAAAGTTCAGCGCCAATTGTACTTGTGCTGCCAGAACAAAAGTCAGTAAACCACTTTTTTACCATTGAAATCGATGGTGCAGAGTCCCCATAGTATTCTTCAAGCTTTTCCTTGGTTTGATTGACGGTTTTTTTCGCAAAAATTAATGTTTAATGAGCACTCGAAGTTCACTTTTTTGCATTTTAAAAAAAATGCACGAGGTTGTATGTTTTGAACAGCTGTTAAACGCAAAGTAAATGACGGAATTTGCTCAAAATTTGACAGTAGTCTACCTACAGGTGGTACTTGATGGGAGCAGTTCCGCCCTCGTATAAACTGGATTTGCGTTGTCTGTGCCTCGACTTTTTACTTAATGTGCAAATTACTTTTAAATTTCAGTATAAGTAGAAGTTAAATTTGTTTGAGCTGAACAAAAAAAATAATATAATGTTAATATAATAAATGATAGTTAAAAAAAATTTTGTATATATTTTTGGTAATGGCACGAAGCCGGACACGGGAAAAGCTAGATATCAAAAAGCAGCAAATACCGGAGATATCATCACCCTATCAACAAAAGCTCACTCTCCTGCTAGACCAGAATACTCCCCCTCCTGATGACCCAAAAGGGGAACCACATCACCCATCACTGAACTTGGCTATCAAAAACCGCAGAAGGATCAGCCATGGTACGACGAAGAATTTCGCATTGCAACTGCTGAAAAAGACGCTGCACGTATTGCAACGAAACAGTCAGTTACAACGCGTCCTGCGAATGAGCGGTACAAGAGGCTGAGAAGGGAAGAAACCCAACTATTTGGGAGGAAAAAAGGCAGTGGGAGCAGAGAGAGAAAGAGTGAAAAGACCGAAATGTGCACGATGGACAATGAATCCCGAAAGATCGAATAAAGGGCCTAATAATGGGTTGCCCTCCTGCAAGGACGAGAATGGGAATCTGGTGACAGATAAATGCTTAAAATGAGGAGAGACCACTTTTCAGCACTACTCCACTCAGATTCTTCCACTGAAGATCAGGGGGTAATGATTGTGGAAACAGTGTAGATTGTAACGATTGTAAATTGTACTAAGCTATGTCTGAACTAGTTCGGGCAAAACTGATCCGAATCTGTAGAATGACGCTGACCAACACCAAATCAGCAGTGAAGGTTGAGAAAGACCTCACCGAACCATTCTGTACCACGCGAGGACTGAGACAAGGCGACACACTTTCGAGCAATCTCTTCAACATCTTAAAGCTGCAGTAAATGTGAACAAGACCATCAACTCTAAAAGCCATATGTTGCTGGCGTATGCTGGCGACATAGACATCATTGGGCAGTTGCGGTATTTTCAAGAATCGAAAGAGAATCAGCGTAGGTGGGTCTTGCTGTTAATGAGGGCAAGACAAAATTGATGGTGTCAACGACTAGACTAACCTCTCGACTTGGTCCGCACTTGAACGTCGACAACCGATTTGATTTTGAAGTGGTAGATGGAATTATGTTAAAGAAAACGGCGAGTTCCGACGTCGTCGAACCAAGAGCTATGTCATTTGTATTCTGACGTGGACATAGCTAGGCGAACCAAATTAAGTCAATTGCATTGGCTAGGCCATGTTATCAGAATTGATGAAAATGAGCCAGGGCGAAAGGTTTTCGATAACGTACCCCATGGAAGCAGGAGAAGAGGACGACCAAGACTCCGATGAAAAGACCAGGCCGAAGAATCCCTCAGTATCCTTGGTGTTACCAACTGGCGAGAAAGGCGAAGAACATAATATGTTAAAAAAAATTTATTTGTTTCTTTAATTAAGACAAATTAATCTAATCTAATTAAATTAAGATTGTAAAACATCTGAGCTCATGAGGTTGTCAAAATACTCAATAAAAGTAAAAGTACATGCAAAATTCTTCTTTCTTATGTTCTTCTTTCTGATCGCACAGCCACCATACATTTATTCCTTGGCTGACTTAGACGGAATGTATTGTGGAAACCGTGTGCGGCCTCTATGTGGGAACAATTGTCGTCCACGGTTAGCGAAGCGTCCGGGACGTAAACTGCCGCCAAATTTGCCTGCAATATTAGCCAAATCGCTCCCGTCGCGTATTTGCGTTATCAAAGCGAGTGAATTTTTTGATAAGCATAAATCGATCGTATGATAATACGGCTTTGTATACTGGAGCATGGGTTGGTTTGGACAGCCCAGCATACAAAACGATAGCCAAAAGTGCATCGAACTCTTTTAGAGCGACTGTTTTCCATTCGGTTTTCTTCTTAAGAATTACCGAATTCCATAGAGTTGTTACTTCCCTGGGTTTTCGATTGGTTTCCCGTATGACAATATACACCATATCTTCGGTGATGCACGTGCGGAATATGGTGTACCATATGTGTGTTTCACTGGCCCTGGTTTCCTTCTTATATAGTCGACCACGTTATGAGCACGAATGCGGGGGGTGGTGGTGCAACTTTGCTCCATTTCGTGCCATTTTTAGATGCAAAATAACTGTGCATTTTCGGTAGCTTAGCTCTCTGAGAGCGAATTTGAAGCAAACGGCTTTGAAATTTAGGTTCGACGTCCGATTATGAGAGGCAGTGGAGAAAGCGCGAGTGATAAAATTGAGACATACAGAAGGAAGAACGAAGCCCGAAAAGTCTACCAAAAAGTCAAAAACGAAAATAAAGGACATGATTCAGGGCCCCCTTCTGTAAAGGCAAGGACGGACCGAGCTACTGGTACCTGAGATATCAAATGACGATGGGACAATCGATCACAACATGGACGACGACGTCGATTGCCCCCTCCTAACCAAGACGAGGTCAGAACAGCTATTGCCCGGCTTAAGAACAACAAAGCCGCAGGAGCTGATGGATTACCGGCGGAGCTGGTTAAGGCTGGCGGCGATGAGCTGATAAGGTGCATGCATCAGCTCATTAGCAATATTTGGTTAGATGAATGCATGCCAGGCGATTGGAGTCTCAGTGTACTATATCCCATATTTAAAAAAGGTGACCCGAGTCTCTATGCCAACTTTTATCCATAGCATATAAGGTTCTATAAAGTATACTGTACGAAAGACTAAAACCAATTATCGCTGACCTGATTGGACCATACCAGTGTGGCTTTAGCCCTGGAAAATAGACAACTGACCAGATTTTCACGCTACGCAAAATCCTGGAGAAGACCCACGAAAAACAATTCGACACCTATCACCTAATTGTCGACTATAAAGCGGCCTTCGATAGCCTGATACGGGAGAAACTCTACGAAGCAATGTCTGAGCTTGGTATTCCTGCAAAACTGGTAAGGATATTACCGAACTTTTCCAAACCAAGCGAGGTCTGAGGCAAGGCGATACCCTATCGTGCGATCTCTTTGACATCTTAATGGAGGTCATTATGAATAAAACCATCAGCAGCAAGAGTCACATGCTTGCGTATGCTAATGATATAGATATCATTGGCCGCACAATTAGAGAAGTTACTGCGGTGTTTTTGAGAATTGAGAAGGAATCTGCAAAAGTGGGTCTGAAAGTAAATCCTGCACGCGATTAGACCAAAGCGTGAACGTTGATAACCGATATAATTTCGAGGTAGTGGACGAATTTATATACCTCGGATCCGCCGTAAAAATAAACAACGTCAGCCTTGAGATCAAGCGGATAATTGTGCTTGCGAATAGATGTAATTTTGAGCTAGCAAGCACTTTAGGTATAAAGCCCTCTCTCGAATGACGAAAATCCAGCAATAGCAGACTCTCATACAACCTGTTTTGCTTTATGGCGCAGAATCCTGGGTCTTATCGCAAGCAGATGAAACATCTGTGGGAGTCTTCGAGAGAAAAATACTCCGGAAGATTTATGGCCCTATAGTGCACAACAGCGAGTATCGGCGACGCATGAACCATTTCAGTAGAATGGATGAAGACGAACCAGCACGAAGGGTTTTCGAAACCGAACTTGAAGGAAGGCGGAAAATAGGAAGACCAAGACTCCGCTGGAGGGATCAAGTTGACGAATCCCTGACTACACTTGGTATTGCCAACTGCAGAGATAAAGCAAAAGATCGAACTGGTTGACGAAATACGTTATCTTCGTCTTGTAAGGTCCCTGGCCCCTGGGGTTGTTCGAGACCGGATAAGTAAGTCCGAGAATGAAATGTAAAGGACGCTGAGATGATTATTAGTATTAAGTGTATTTAGCCCTCGTCGCCCCAGGCTACAATTGTGTAAATTTTCGAATAGAATCTTCGATACAAATCGATTAAATCTCCGTTTATCGATGTGATAATTTAACTACTTTTTATTTTAACTTCTGGCTATTGAAATACAAAAATTTGCTAGTTATTATTCACCAAATGTGAGAAATAATCTGAAACTTAAAGAAACAAGTAAAGAAGACATATTATAATTCTCAGATATAAGCAAAAAAATAAGATTCACTTTATACAGCTGTTGAATATCGGGCACATATATTTTTGTAGACTGTTATATTACTTCAGTTCAACCTCGTGGCTACAGCTGTTGAATATCGGGCACATATATTTTTGTAGACTGTTATATTACTTCAGTTCAACCTCGTGGCTAAATTGTTTTTTTTTAAATGTGCATAAAAAGTTTTACTATCCCCTATTTCGTAAGACAGTGATTTCCCATTAGTTGAAATTTTTTTAAAAAAAATTAAACATCTAAAATTTACCTGAACATTTTTGTCCTTTAAAGACATTATTTTATTTGTGAGGCGATATAGAACTTTAGACAAAACCACTTCAATTTCTTCATAACCAGATGCATCGCAGGGAGATGACGATGATAAGGGAGGCTGCCGTTTTGTATTATCAAAGCTTGTTAATATATCTTGATCCGTTTGTTGACGTTGCTGATGTTGTGGATTAAATATATAACGCAGTGTGGGTGACATGTCGTTAAATACGCTGTATTCGAAGAAGTTTTGTAACATCTTCATATTCTCACAGAAGATTCCATGTGAAACATTTTCATCATCTCGATAACTAACAAAAGATTTTTGTTGTAGATGTTTCTGCTGTTCCTGCTGCTGACAATTAGAATGTTTGGCTGTTTGTTGAATAAAGCGACACAAACATTTTGATGCACATACTCTAACACGTACATCATCTTCAGCAATCAATTGCAAAAGTTCGTCAATAAATAAATTCTGTAAAGATAGATGTGTAATTTGTTAGAAAAGGATGTTTGAAATAATCTCTGTACATGTGATATTTTCTAATAGATCCTATAGATATTCTGGTAGAACTTCTTGAATTTATGCTTCTTTTCTTCTTTAAAAACGTCAGTTTTAAGTAAATCAATACTATATTTGTGCGAGTGCATGCTTGTGTAATTATTTTGTGCATGTGCATGCAAGTGTGTAAAGTTTACGTAGGAAATGTTTACTTTTGCTTCAATATATATTTTATTTTTTTTTGCTCTAACCAGTTATTTATTGTAAATAGTACCATTTATTTATGCTTCAAGGCACAAAACTCCAATAAAAATGGAAAATGTACTGACATATTTGATTGTTTACAAAATGTGTTTGTCTGATTTATCACGTATAAGAGAAAAAATAATGGCAACCTTTTTATACAACACAAAAGTCTATTCAGACCAGACGCTACATTTATCGCTACACATATACCATTTCAAAATCTGATTAAGTAAATACAAATTGGTATTAAGAAATGTAAAATAATATACATGTACATTAGGTTGGGTCAAATTGTTTTTTTGCGACAAAGGCTCATCGCGATTCTTGTTCTATGGGTCATTTGAAGAAGCTTTGCCGAAGAAACCATAGTTCTAAAATGTATTTCAAGCACCCGGATTTTTCGAAATAGGTTTTTTTTTAAATATTCAATAATCGAGTTAAATATTGGACTAAAAAGGCAAAAGAAAATTGTATTTCCTCTAGTTAAATGTGTATTTGGGGGTTTTTTGGTCGATGAATCCATTTTTGACATTTATTTTTATTTTTGAGTACCGCCAGAGGGCGCTTTCGCACATTTTTTGGAATTTTATACCTTTTTTGGAAAAATTCCGGGGGCTCGAAATTCATTTGGTTTTCTTCATTCTTTGTCTTAAATTGAATGAAATCGATATAGGTCGTGAATAAGTACCCCTCTAAATTATAGCGCTGAACATTGTGGGTTATTTAAAATTTGGGCTGCATTATGAGAAACTCAAATATTCGTCAAGTTTCACAACAATTTCGTCAATTTTCTCCAAAAAAGACGATAAAATCCCAAAAAATGGACGAAAGCGCCCTCTGGCGGTAATCAAAATTAAAAATAAATATCAAAAATGGATTCGTCGACCCTAAAGCCCCCAAATACACATTTAACTAAATATTCAATAACTCGATTATTGAATATTTAAAAGACAAACCTATTTCGAAAAATCCGGGGGTTCGAATTTCATTTTAGAACTATGGTTTCTTCGGCAAACTTTCTTCAAATGACCCATAGAACAAGAATCGCGATGAGCCTTTTTAAATTTTGTCGGCCCCCTACAATTCGACCCGCCCTAATGTACATATATAAATTTGCTAGTATCAAGATTCGCACGTTGTAAACAATTTGTACGTATTTAGCTTTTTATTTATTTTATGTATTACAATGCAATTAATATATTAATATGTACTACAATGCAATTAATATATGTATGTAAAATATGATAGTTTCAATAAAATCTTATGAGAGAGCGCTCTTCCGTAAAATTTGCTTCGTCAACACAAGGTTATTTCGACGATTATTTCGCGCACAAGGATGTCGCCAATTAAAAGTCAACCTGCATTGGTTGACTGCATTAAACACCTACTCAAGCTATTTCTTTCGGACTGTATTCAATTTTCTTAACTGACTTCTAAAAATTGAACTATTAATAAATAAACAATTTAAAAAATCAAATATGTACAGTGGTGGTCATATAATTAGAAACGCCACTTTACAATTTGTATTGTATAACAGAATTACTGAAATAAAACGAAAATTAAAAAAGAAAATATACAGTGTTGGCTATACTATGTACAAATATTTCGTTAACTAGCTATACCTAGTAGGAACATAAACATTGTTACTAAATTGAACATACCCATTAGAATAGTAAAATTTAACATACCCTTTTATTATCATATGGTTTTTGAATGTTAACCTCTATAGCGTTAGTCAGTTACGGGAATTTGGAATTGTGTCAACTTTTACCATGGAGTGGTCAGTTAAGGAAAACCGTTATTGCAGTTATAACACTTTTTAAGTGTGGAAAGAAAAAAAACGATATTTTGAAAACGCTCCGCCCGCTCGGCATTAGTCGCATGGACAGGAGATATAAAAGAGTGCCCCAGTCGGGCCGCACACGTACCGTTCGGACACAGCAAGTCATCTAACCCGTCAAAGCAAGAATTCATCGAAATGCTCTCCGGAAACAGAAAAACATGGCCCGTGAGATGAAAATCACGCAAAAGTCCATAAGTCGAATTATTAAAAAGACTTGGGATTTGGAGCTTTCAAACGGCGTACAGGACATTTGTTGACTGCAGCTTTAAGTAAAAATTGGATAGAAAAATCAAAACGTCTTTTGATGAAGTACGCTGATAAATTGCATAGAAAAATCTTGTTTACCGATGAAAAAAATTTTACCGTACAGGAAAAATTTATCAAACAAAATGATAGGACTTATGCACGATCATCTAAAGAAGCATCTGAGCTCATCCCACGGGTCAAAAATGGTAATCATCCAGCTGCAGTCATGGTTTGGTGGGGTGTATATTATGATGGGGTCAAAACATCGGCCAAAGTTTACCAAGAAACCGTTTTGGAAGCAGTTGTGAAGCCGCTTAACAATTCCCTGTTCGAAAGCCAGCCGTGGACTTTCCAGCAAGATTCAGCACCAGCTCATAAGGCTAAAACGACACAGACCTGCCTTCGAAACAATTTGCTTTTATATGCTTTGAAGAATGCCCCTCTGGCAGCCCTGATCTGAACCCTCTGGATTACAAATTCATAAATCGTATCCTAAATCTATATTTTTTTATTATTTTTTTTTATTATAAGTGGCTTCACAAACTTTAAACTTCTAATTGTGGACCGTTTTAAAGGACTTGGTCTGCCACAAAAGTTACTCCAACATTGATTATCTTAAGACAGCTCTGGTTCGTGCTGTAGCCAATTTTCCAATGGATGAGGTGCGTGCAGCTATTGATGATTGGCCAATGCGACTTAAGGCGTGCGTGAAGGCCAAGAGCGGACATTTTGAATGAAACTTAGCTTTTTGTATACAATAAATTCAATAAATATATAAAAAAAATTGATTCAAAAACGTTCATTAGTTTTTTTTTTATAGGCCAAAATATAAGTAACAGTATTTATGTCCCTACTAAGTATTCCTGGAAAGTGGAAACTAAATTTTCTACTAGATCTCAAAAAGTCGATGGTTATGAAATTAGAAACGACGACAAAAATAATATTTTATTCCCAATTTTACAGAAAAATATAATAAAATAATACAAAAGAAGCTTAAAACTTTGTATGGTAGCTCGCCCTTATATTTTATGTCATCGTCCAATCTCCATGATAAACTTTCTACCAAAGTCCGGCATCGCGAGGATGGTATCGAATCCCAAACTTCCTTAAGATTTCGAAAATGTTCGTCACCTTTTCTTGTAGTTTTTGTTTCTTAACCTCGTTTGACATCTGCCCGTAAATTTTAAATTGAATTTAAGGCCGGACTTTGTGGTGACCAGACCAAAACATTGCTATTCTTATCCATAAACCATTGCTTCACAACTCAGGTAGTATGCTTAGGATCGTTGTCCTCCTGGAAAATATATGTAACTGGCATATTTTCAAATGAAAATGGATCCATTACATTTTCCAGAATATTTTTATATTGGTGTTGTCCCATTCAACCATCTATGCCGACGCCATACCATCTAAATGCACCGCATACCATCACATTTCCTCCTCCGTGTTTAATGGTCTTGATGGCGTATCTAGAATCTAACGATTTGTTTAGTGGCCGTCTTACATAAGCTTTTCCACCCGAACCAAAAAAAAATTAACTTTGATTCGTCGCTCCAGGGTATTTTTTCCAAAAATTAGGCGGTTTTTGCAAGTGCTCCTTTGCAAATTGTAAACGTTTTGTAATAATTTTACTTGAGATGCGTGGCTTTTTTCGTGCCATGCATACATGCAGACCAGCTTCTTGAAATCTACGTCTAATGGTTCTACATGAAATATTCTGCAAGATTTGTGGCGTTGAAATAGCATTCATTTCGCTTGAAGACAAAAATGGGTGGGCTTTACTGATTCTACAAATAACTCTATCGTCCTATGGAGTGGTTTTTCTTGGCATTGGACTTCTCTTTAGGATTCTCAAAACTTCCCGAATTTTGAAATAATCTTACTGCCCCAAACATTATTTTTTTTTAACAGAAAAGTCGTTTTGCTTTAGCTGACATTGATTCTTTTTTGTGTTTTTGATAGCAGCGCACAATTAATTTGGGAAGTTCTGCAGAGCCTTCCTTTTTCTCCCCGTATTTGTACTGAATTGAATTGTTAATTAGTAAATTTTGGTTAAAAAATAAAAATAAAAGAAACAAAATTTTGCACTATTTACGAATGCGTTTCTAATTATCTTTCTACCCTCAAAAACACGTGTCAGTACAGTTTTCGCAGTTGTGAGAAATTTTCAAAAGTTATTGTTGACATGCAGACATCCAACAATATATTGAACAAAAAGTTACCAAAAAGACAGACAGTTGTGAAATGAAATTTAACTGTAAAAACATCGTTTCTTATTGTATGACCACCACTGTATATAGGGATTGTGCAAAAGCAAATCATTGCACATCTATGTAAAAACGAACTCAATGAAAAAAAATTCAAACAAAACAGAAGCATGGTAAAGTACAATACTAACCTCCAAGCTGCAGACATAATCAGTCCCATCAACATCATCTTCATACCACAGCTTATGCAACCCATCGTTACCACAGCAACCCATCTGACAGCCGTCTGCGGAGTATGAAGAAGAACTACTGCAGCAACAATTTCTGTGGTTGTTGATGGTATAGTTATTTCCGTAATAAGAGCGTAGTGTAGCATAACTTAAATTTGAAATAACTTCGGCATATTTATTTTGGACTAACCAATATTTGTTGTAGTGACATAGACGAAGTTTATTCAATAGCAATTTTGGTGATATGAAAAGTAAGTTGTTGTTGTGATTGCCACAACAATAAGAAGTTGAGCAGCAACAACATGCTAATGCTGTACTATAACATGCCTGGCTCACATACACATTTTGTTGGGGATGGACATAGCATAAGGAACAATGGCCAGATAAACCACCACTAACTATATCCTTCGTTGCATCGATATTCATAATATGATTATTGGGGTCTGTTGGTTGGATATCATCACTGCCGTTGTTGAATTCTCCTTGAAATTGTAAAGCATTCAAAAGCGCAGCTATAATCCCATCATTATCGTTAAAGTGCCCCGAAATGCACTTTAAGTTTATGCCCTCTCTTGTTGTGTGCTGAGTGCCAACACAACCATTTTTACATGTTGACTTTTCTTCCTTGGAGCTATATCCTTCCTGCTTATGTAGCTGCTGATCCTTGTTGTTGTAAGTTGCCTTTTTGTGTTGTCTGCCATGACATGATTTGTGGTGTATTGATGATGATGTTGGCCCTCCTGCCGTTGGTGGTAGCGATGGTGTAGCCATGTATTTAAATAACACATATGGAAATATTTTATCGAATGTATTCAAAGCCTGTATGACCACTGTGTGAATGTCATCTTGTAGACCCTGAATGAAAAAAATAAATAAAAGAAGAAAAAGAAACATTGCAGAATAGTTGTACAAAAAATAAATAACAAACATATTAGTGGACATGACAAGAAAATATAATATCCCTTTAGAAATGTGTAGAAGATACTCAATATGGAATTGAATTTCCTGAAATGACCGGAATGTATAGGGTATTTTTATTTTTTTTTTATGTAATCTAAAGACAAACTTTCATTAACTTCTAAAACGTTATTTCTTGGGAAATATCAATGCAGGCACAGTAAAAGGTTATCTGATGATGAACTTGTTCGAAACTAGTCGTGCCCAGTGAATTCCTGAATTGTCTGTACTCCAACAGTAACCCAAAAAAAAAAACATCACCCCAATCAAAATAAGATAAAATCGGTCACACTGATAGAATCTAAAAGGATTATGTCAGAAACATTTTACTAAATTAAAAAAGCGCATTCACTGGCAAATTTCGAACTCCCTGAAGTGCCTGAATCGATAGCATCGGTAGATCTTCAATCGTATACTCGTATATTGCCACCTGAAATTACCAAGGGCGTAACCCTCAATAAATCTAGATTGTTTTTTGATTGATTATAATGCACCAGGCTAAAATACATATCTACAAAATCTTATACTTCCAAGTTCCTAAGGTAAGCTGTGAAAAAGCCCGCGTTTTAAAATAAAATACTTTTGATTGTATATGATTCGATCTGAAGTTATTTCTTAGAAGAATGTTTTTCTATTTCTTATGAGCTACACAATTAGAAAAAATTTAAACTGCCGGCACCAGGATTTGAACTCACGTTAGTGGACGATCGTTTCGAAGTTTGTGACTCTTCTCAGCAGAGCCTTAGCGTTCTAGGCCTGTGACCGTCTTGTTCACATTCTAACTAATTGCAGTTGTCGTCGTCGGGGTTTCTCTCCTCTTTGGTTTAATGGTTTGATTGTAAAGGGTTTTCCAATTTGAGTGATATGATTTCCATTTAAAAAAAAAACACACTAATTGCTAAGGAAATTCAAATGTTTTTTATTTAATGTGAAGTACAATCGATACAATTAAATTCTGAATAAAACGTCTTTCAAATGACCAATTTTCGAGAACTTTTTAAACTAAATCAACTCGAATATCATGAATAGCACGTCCAATATTGACTTGTAAATCTTGAAGAGAGTCTGGTTTATTGCTAAAGACCAATGAGTTCAAATAACCCCACGAGAAACAGTCTAATGTTGTTAAATCACAACTTCTTGGAGGTCGTTCAATGCCACAATTTCTTGAAATAATCGAATCTCCAATCTTTTCTCGCAATAATTCGGTTGTTGCCAATGACAAAGGTCCAATGACTTCAGTTCTTGAGTGATAAGAATTTTATACGGATGCATGTTCAAATACCCAATTGTTGATAACGTCTTGAAATCGATAAATTGCGTCCTTCAGCAACACTTGCCTGAACGGCAGCAATATTTTCCTTACTTCAAGGGGTTCTTTGTCTTATTAATAAGTAATTTGCAACAATACGACGAATAGAGAACACAGGTGGACGATTATTACAACCATAAAATGGCAAAAGTGCACAAGTTGCAATTGGACAACAATTATGTTGATTAAAAAATATTGAATAAATTGTAAACGATGTTCTTGCGCGTATCTCTCCATGATGACATTACTGAATACAATGAAAAAAATTACAGATCGTTAGACATCATATCACTCAAATTGGAAAACCCTTATAAGGTTTTTTGCTGCTCTATAATAAATGAGAGTTACGAGGATTTTAGGTGACGATATACAAATTCTTAGAAGAAATGCACGTATACAATATACAAGTCATACTGGAAGTCAATTATTCCAACACAAAAGCAGAAGGCTTTTTCCTCCGTGTTCTTTTTTCTCTGTGCATTCACCCAGAGTTGCAGAGCTTTCAGGTTAGTTAATTTTACGTAGCATTTTCTGTGCATATAGTTTTCAGTGATCGGGTTACTGTCAAATACGTTGTTTGAATTTAGTTTACATGTTAATTTATGAGAAGTTTATACTACAAGTTGACAAGGTCAGATACATTTTTCTAAGTGAAAGTTTTCATCTAAAGTTCACATTAAAAAATACTACAAATTAGTTATTATGCAATCCCATACTTTTTTAATTTTGAACAATATTAAACAAAAAAAACTTCACCCATACTCACCACACACATGATAGCCAACAAAAATTGTAAATTAATTCTCGTTTCCATTACAAGACCAGCTTGTGTCGATCTGCAATATTGACCAATTATTGCTTGAATTCCAGCACGTAAAACTGGATCATCGTGATTGTAGAAGTACAAAATGTCATACAAACATTGTATTCCAGTTCCTGTCAATGTTGTTTCAGTGTTTTCAGTTTTCTTATAGTCTGATTTCACCTTCGACTTTCTAAATGTCTTGGTTCGCTTGGGTGGCTTGGGAGGAGCATCCACATCTGGTGGCATATCCTCTACAGCATTGTTAATTTCTACAAAACCTCTTAATTTTACATCTGAGCCAATAATCTCTGAAGTAGATAATTTGTTCTTCTTTGTTTTCATTATGGGAGAACTTCTTATGGAGTCATCAGATTTTCTTATGAGCACAGGATCTGCACTTCTTGTCATTGTTGTGCTAGTGTTGGTGGTGAAATTAAAGTCATTGGAACTTTTACCAAAATGATCATCGATAATGTCCATTAGGGGTTCCTCATTGCTATCGTCTACATGAAAAATATCCATTTGTGTAAACGAAAGTTTTCTAGGAAACATTTCATTTATTGCCCCAGTCGCCCCTGTGATATCTAAATGTTCATAATCTTGTCCTATATAAGAACTTGAATCACTAGGGATTTGTATGGGACTTTGGCGGTCCTGATAACAAGATGGGGTTTCCGTTGGTTTTTGTGGGGGTTTTTCAGCTTCCATAAATTTCAGGGATATCTCTAATATTTCTGGAGCCAGACGTACACATTGGGCGATCACATTTAGGCAAATATTCTTAATCGAAACTCTTACAGTTGAGTCATTGTATAGGCCTCTTTGCCTGCCAGTTAGCAGGAATCGAGCCGATATTAAACGTGCAGTGTAAAATACTAATGTTTGCTCATACATCGAACCAATGTCGACCGGTAGTTGTTGTTGCAAACTTCCAAAACTATCTGGGAATTGAGGTGCGGATGTAAGAAAGGGATTTTCTAAAAAGATAAAGAAAAGGTCTAACTTTAAAAAAAAAATATATATAAATAGTTGTTTTTCATACATTATGTAATTGGGGTTTTAACTTGTAATACTTTCTTTTATCGCTGTGATATATGATAAATATGAATACTAACAAAAATTCATCCATACTTACTGACTATCCTCTTTGGTGTCTCTTTTGGTGCATCAATTTCAATTTGCTTAACATCACTGGTACTTTGAAAGTCCACCGAGTCTAATGAACGAATTTCACCCATTATTGCCGTCGAGGGAGTAGGAAATGTTTTACTCGATTCGGGTGAAGAATCTTCAATAATTTCCACCTCAGTCTCCAAACGTTTTAGGGAGCTAACATTTGACACCAAAGACATCGAATCAGTCGTATTCGTAGGACTAACGATATTTTTAGACGATGTGGAAGAGGAACGAAAAAGTTTTGTAACTGATTCCGAAGCTGCAAACAACAAAAATATATTTAGTGTTACATCCCAGTCGTCGTTTAAATTTTAAAATAAGTAAAAACTATAATTACTTAACTATTAATATTAAATAAACTATTAACACAACAAACTAAAACTGATGTGACATGCTTTAAGTAAATATCCGTGTAAATGTTCTTCTAGTTGACCAGGGCAGGGGAAAAATACCAAACATACTTCCGCATAGTTTGCGGAGAATACGTTACGAATGCTTGGACAAGGATGATGATCATCTTTAAAATAAACAACAATTACATTTTAACATGCAACATCCTTCTTATGAAACAAAACTTTCGAAAAATAACCAACAAAATGCTGTATGTATGTTCGGTTATTGTACTGGTACTAACAATTGGTACATGCAACATATGAGGGACCTATGAAAAGGATGGTACAATTCAAATTAATTACAATTCAATACTCGTATATATAGCTATATACTTATAGTGTCGTTCTAAATCATATTGTTGCATATTATTTTATTTATATTTTATTCAATTAAACAATATTATGAGTTGGCAGTGTCAAGCAGATGATATACACACTTCTCTTATATTTAACCCTAAAATATCAGAAATAGTGTTCATATAGACGTGTAAAAAAGATAAAAGATACATCGCCGTCGGTGGTGCAATGGTTAGTGTGCGTGCCTCTTGTACATGAGATTCTGGGTTCGAATCCTGCTCTGACCACCTTAAAATTTCTTTCGGCGGCGGTCACCTCGCATAGTGACGGCGACACTATCGAGTATCTAGCCATGAAAAATCATCTCAAATTACCGTTCGGAATCGGTGTAAAACTGTAGGTCCCCATCAGTGAGTGAAAACTGGAAAGCGCACAGCTCAGTGATTGTGAGAAGCTCTACCCTGTCCCTTCATGGGATGTAATGGGAAACCATTTATTTGTTATTTATTCCAAGATAACACCACTCTTATCATACCTACATCGTTTAGATGACTTCTACAAGGAAAAACTTTAAAACTGCAACTATCAATTGCTTACTCAAATACTATTCCATCGTGTAAATTGAAATTGGTTGCATTTCTTTTAACCATCTGTCGAAACGGTTCTCTGTGTTTACGTTTCGTTACATATTAACACAATTTTATAAACACGAGATGTCCATAAAACCTAACAAAGCATTCTACAACTTCAGGAGGGAAAAAATATAATGAAACCATTTTTGGCAGACGTTTAAACGGTCGTTTAAACTACATATGTATGTAGATAACGGGTTTTTCAATAAGAGCGCTACAAAAGTTTTTTTAAATAAAACAAAACCGGTTTTAGATACCAATGAAATTCTTTATTCCTGTGAAAGTACGTTCGATGCCATTATGTATGGAACTCGATTTCTTTTGCATGGCCACCACGGTCCCAGTCCAGACGCTGAACCCAATTTTCGAAGGTTTTCAAGCATAAATCGGCCGATACTGCTGCAATTTCACGTTCGATATTCGTACGAAGTTCATCAATCGTCGGTGGCTTGTTGGCATAGACCATAGACTTGACGTAGCCCCACAGGAAATAATCTAACGGCGTCAAATCGCACGACCGAGGCGGCCAATCGACTGGGTCATTTCGTGAGATAACACGTTCACCAAACTTTGTTTGCCAATAAATTGATTGTGGCATTCGCTGTGTGGCTTGTGGCGCCGTCCTGTTGGAACCACATGCCCTCCAAGTCCATATTATCCAATTGGGGCCAAAAATATTCGGTTATCATTGAACGGCCCATAAACCGCACCAAACCGTAATTTTTTCGGGATGCAATGATGACTCATGGATTACGTGTGGATTGCTGTCAGACCAGTAACGCACATTTTGCTTATTGACGAAGCCATTCAGCCAGAAATGATGATTTTCCGGTCTTAAAGTTGACCTACCAAATTTCGGTAGTAAATTTTAATAATTTCGACTCGTTGTTGGCTCGTATATCTTTCCATGATGAAATGGCAAACCTTACTGAAGAGAAATGTCAAAAGAGCGGGCAAAAATATGGCGTCGTTTGCTGTCCCTATCGATTTACTTTTGTAGCGTCTCTGTTGAAAAACCCTTTATATGGATTATGTTTTGAAAAATTCCTTTAAAATTGTATGTAGTAGTGTTTTTATTATAAACTACACAAATTTAAGCTTTAAATTATGGAATTTTATATTAAGAAAATACTTGTGCATGAACTAGTGAAATATTTCCGTGCACTACTTTGTGATTTAGTTATAACGGATTTAGTCCATACACTAGTCAATATTTAACTAGAGGTTTTAGAACTATTTTGGAACTATGTGGCAGTTTACGGTGTTATAAAAAATAAATATGTATATAGTTCAAAGAATTAATTTTAAATACAAAAAAAAACAGGATTAATCCTAATTGGTAGCGATTTTACGTTTTGTATACACTGCGCGGTATAATGGGAAGAGGAGAGAGGAAACCCGTTTGTTGAGGATGAAAAAACGGTTGTGGTGAAAGCGCAAAATGTAATCTTACAGAAGAAAGAATGAGGCCCGTAAATTCTACCGAAAAGTACAAGGCCAAACCAATGGAAATGGATCAATGGTATTCCTTTTGCAGAGATAAGGAGGGAAATCTTGTCACAGATGTGCAGAGTATGTTGGAAATATGGTGAGGTCACTTTTCTACTTTACTTGTCCCAGAAGACTTCAATATAGACGAGGGTGTTGAGCATATATAGTACGATGAAGTCGACTGTCCCCCTCCTAGGCAAAATGAAGATAGAACTGCAATTTCCCGGCTTAAGAACAACCAAGCCACTGGTGCTGGTGGACTACCGGCTGAGCTGTTTAAAGCTGGCGGCTATGAGTTGGATAGTTGCATACATCAGCTCATATGCAAAATCTGACTAGGTGAATGCATGCCAGACGATTGGAGTCTTAGCATACTGTGTCCATATAGGCGACACGAGTATATGTACAACATACCGCGGAATAAACCTTTTTTTTATCCATCGCATACAAGGTCTTCTCGAGCATAATGTGCGAAAGACTAAAGCCGTTTGTTGCAGACCTGATCGGACCTTATCAGTGCGGCTTTTAGCCTGGAAAGCCAACTATCGACAAGATATTCACATTATGACAAATCCTGGGTGAAACTGACGAAAAACAAATCGACACCTACCACCTTTTTGTCGATTATAGGGCTGCCTTCGTTAGCCCGATACGAGGAAAACTGTACCCAGCTATGTCGGAGCTTGGTATTCCTGCTAAGATGACATGACTTTGTATAATGACACTGACCGACACGAAGTCCTCAGTAAAGATCTCGCCAAACCATTTAGTACGAGGCGAAGCCTCAGGCAGGCCGATACGCTATCATGCGATCTCTTCAACATATTAATTCAGAACATCGTGAGAAAAACTGCAGTCAACACGAATAAATCTATCAGCAGCAAAAGTCGCATGCTGCTCGCGTCTGTTGGGTAGCTCCAACTATAGAGTGATAACCAGAAACGGTTAAATAAGGGGTAAGATGGAAACTGCATAAAATTACACAGTTTCTGCAGGACTTGAATTTTTTACAAACCGTATTTAATGTGATCCTCAGACAGTATGACTGATAAATGTTAATAACAAAAAAACCGAATTATTTTTTTAAGGTATTAATCGGTTCGTTTTAAGGAATATTGACGATGGGATGATGAGACAAGGATTTGGACTGTACTAACAGTGTTGCGTGCAGTTTTAATGAGCTGCATAGTTGGGATTTAGAAAACGGTCGTACTGTTACGAACAATGAAGACCGTTACTTAAATATGTTGAAAGAGTTTTAATTTCCAGATTTACACCGAATCAAGGGCAGGTCAAGTGAGATGGCTCTCCACTCTATAGTCAGAATAATAGAAAACTTTCTTGAGAATAAGGTCTTCGCTCTAGGGACCATCGAGGGAGCCTTCAATAACATTCAACCTTCGGCGATTCTTAGGTCGTTACAGAATCTAGGAGTCGACAGCTTAGTGTCACGCCTAATTGGGAAGCTTCTGGTGGATAGATCCGTCAAAGCTGAATGGGGTGGTGTTACAATTGCTAGGAACGTTAACAGGGGGACACCGCAGGGGGGAGTTCTGTCTCCACTTTTATGGTTAACTTCTGTCAATGAACTGCTTCTTGAATTGGACAGGGCCGAATGCCAGGTGTTTGCCTATGTCGATGATATTGCTATCATCTGTACGGGTAGAAACTTCGATTTACTTAGCATTCGTACAACCAGCCTACTTAGTCTGATTTCAAACTGGACCGCTAACTACGGACTATCACTTAACCCACTTACAACCGAGCTTATCTTGTTCTCTCGGAAATATAAAGTACCCGCATTTGAACTGCCGCCAGTTAATGGGGTGCAATTACAGTTGACGGAAAAGGTCAAGTACCTGGGAATAATTTTCGACAGAAAACTGTTTTGGAAACCGAATGTGGAAGAGAGGGTGAAAAAGGCGTCTGTTGCCCTTTACTGCTGTAAAGGGGCTATAGGAAAGCGCTGGACACTGTCTCCTAAGATCACCATGTGGATTTATACGGCTATAGTCAGACCAATACTTCTCTATGGCATCGTAGTTTGGTGGAGGTCCCTCCAAAAGAAATATGTTCTGAATTCCTTGATGAAAATTCAAAGATCAGCACTGATTAGCGTTAGTGGCGCAATGGGCACGACGTCAGGTACTGCACTTGTGTGTATGTACTCCTGAATTCATGGCCGAATCGGCAGCCGCTACATCCCTGGCGAGAATCAGAGATTGTGGCGTCATGATATCGGTGCATGCCGGACACGCTGAATTGCTACACCGGATCAACTCTATTCCCGTAAAAACGGACTACCGTATCCCCTACCTTCTACCAGCGACAAATCTAAGGACTTCTATTCCGAACAGGAATACCTGGGAAAAGTCACTGGAAGGGGACACCAGTAGTATCAGATTTTTCACGGATGGATCAAGGTTGGACGAGCAGGATATGGGGTCCATTCATCGGACTTAAATGTAAATATCTCCTTCAAGCTGCCTGATCACTGTAGTGTATTTCAGGCGGAAATTACCGCCATACTGGAGGTTGCTGAACTACTGAAAATTAGTGTCACAACCCTTCGGAGAATATGTACACAGACAGCCAGGCTGCCATAAAATCCCTGGAAGCCATGTTTGCTACGTCCCTGACGGCGAAAGAATGCCACTCACCACTTAGGGTGATGGCAGAGTATTTTGACATCAGGCTCATCTGGGTACCGGGACACAGCGACATTCCAGGCACATGTTCTTCCGGCAAAAGAAGGTGCTAGTATGTCAATCTCTACCTGCCGTTTGCAGACCAGACAGTGGGCCGATAATATGTTCAAGGACAAGTGGAGGCTTACTTCAACTTGCAAACAAGTCTGGGTCCTCTGGCCACAGGTGGACAGGAAGAGGATTAGGCAACTACTTAACTTGCCGAGAGGCAGGTTATCCACTATGATAGGAACACTTACGGGTCATTGTCTTGTAGGAAAACACGCACTAAGATTGGGACATAGAAACTCCACTCTCTGTAGATGCTGCATGGAAGAGGACGAGGAAACGACGAAACACCTTCTCTTGGATTGCCCTGCTCTGGCAGTACTGAGAAGTAGGATATTCGGAACACATTTAGTTAGCACCGTAGCCCTACAGGTAGGTCTTATAGACAAATTCATTGGAAGGGCAAATTGGCTAGACGACTAGTCAATAGTTGCTATAGAGGAAACTGCAGGTATCACAATGGGCTTCTTTAGCCTAAGTGTGCTAGACAGCGTGCTGTCTTGCAGCCTTTTCAACCAACCAACCAATACTGAATGAGAATCCCTTTCCAGTCAGTGTTGTTTTTTTTAACAAGATGGTGCAACTTGTCACATAAGGCTTGTTATGGTGAAATTGCTGAGAAAATTCGCCAATAACTCCATATTCAGTTGGCCCCCAAGACATTCTAACCTTTTTCTTGTGAGGTTATTACAAACAAGAAGTTTAAAAAGCAAAACCAAACAAATTCGAATCATTTAAAGCATTCAGTTCGAACGATAATTGATGGAATTCCCGTTGCAACCCTCCCGGCAGTAATGAATAACATTTTGATAAGATGTCGCACATGAGTCACCATAGAGGTTATTTAAATTCAATTATTTTTAAAAGCCATTGAAAAGATTTAATAAAAATTTATTAGTTTTCAAATGAATGAAGAAAGAAAAATTTAGAGGAACTCAAAAATAGATATTTGAGATTCTTATGCTCAGTTTCACAGATGAAAATTCTCCATTTATATTGAATTTAAATAAATGTCATTTAATACTAAACTTTTCTGTGAGCATTTAAATTGATCTTTTAGATGACGAGTGTGAAACTCGGCCTTAATGTAAGAACATTCGTCATTCATAATTCGAGTGAACACAATTCTTCAGATTCATTTATCGTTATTAAAGACATATAAATTTTCCCCATGCAGTTTATTTTACTTACTATACTATGCCCTTTTGAAACCCATGTATAGCAACTAATCTAACACAATTCTTTGTTACCTTATTGGCATGGAACATAATTAAGCTTTCCAGCATCAAGTTTAGTAGTTTTGATTCAAATCGTGTATAAAATAAAATTAATTCGTGTGTACATGTTTCATCTACATACTTGCGTGTTCTTCTACATTTACATTGTTTATTTACCTGCATTGAAATTATTAAAAAATGTGGTAAAGGCACCACCATCACTACCAGCAGCCGCAGCGGCTGTAGATGCGGCAGGACTACGTGGTGTTCCAACCTCTGATGTTGTACCGGGAAAGTCATCATCCTCTGCACTACCCGAATGCACACCTTCAACAACCAAACCTCTTGAGATTTCAGCCTTCAATTCAATACTGTTGACAGATTCATTGTCGGTGTGACACAATTGAATTGACTTTTCATCATCCGACGAAAAGTTGACAAGCAAATTTTGAGGGTCCCCACCTTTAAACTTCAAATCCAATCCACTGCAACCAACATGGCCGGAAATAGTTTCGTTGATTACACTTGAAGAGGTTTTTGCGGTGAAATCAATGTTGCCTAACAATGAGGTGGCATGCGATATGTGTTGCGACGATTCATTCATTTCAGACAATGTTGTAAAATCCCCATCATCGTCGTCATCATCGTCAGCATCCTCGTTGTCGTTGTCGCTGGCGTTGTGTGTCGGAACATCTTCATCTACATAATCAATATCGACACATTCACTAATACTCCGTGCAGTGTGTCTTTTTTGTTGTTGGCGTTGCATCGTTGATGATGCTGTTGCTATTCCAGATGTCGTTGATGTTGGCACTGCCACTGTTGTATTACCATGTTGTTGTCCTTGTTGCGGTTGTAATATAATATTATTCGATATTTGTGATGTTGTGTTATCTGATTAATATAAATAGGCAATAGAACAAACAAACAAACAAATAGAGACGGGATTTGGTTGATGGAACATTTAATTGAAGTTATGTAGTGTATGTACTTTTATTCTTACTATGATACACAAGTGTATGAATGTATTTTAATAGCAATGTTTTACGTGAAATATATGGATACCTTAGCACATGAAACTGAAAAATGTACATTAGGGTGTCCTTAAAAAATTTTCTTTTTCTATTTTCATATTTGCTCAAGCTTGATTGGAAAGCTTGTAGGGTAAAGTATTTTTGAGATTTTTTTCAGATTTTTCGGAAGAGGTTTAGAGGTCGCACAAGTCGAATTTCTCCCAAAAATCGGGTATTCCGGACATTTTTTGAATTTTATTTAAAACTCGGTCAATAGCCACGATTTTCTTAGTTTGTAAGTCAACATTTTTAAAGCAAAACGTTCAAACTTCTATTGTATATACATAAACCACCAGTTTTGGCAATGATTTTGCTCAATATGGTACCACGTATTAAATTTTTTCGTAAATGTTGGATAAATTTTGTTAGTAACGCTTTATAACTTTTAAAATTCCTATGAAAATTTAAAAAAAAAACTAATGATGCACTTTAAAAGACGTATAAATTCCAAGCAATTTTGCGGAAAAAAATTTTTAATTTGCAGTTACTGTTCCAAAGTTATGCTATTTTAAAACTCTTTATTTATTGTATGAACCTAAAAATATTATAAACTGTTTGCTATTTTTGCATCGGATTGGCTTAAAATTTCTATGAAAATTTAAAACACTAATGATGCACTCTAAAAGACGTATAAATTCCAAGCAATTTTGCAGAAACAAATTTTTAATTTGCAGTTACTGTTCCAGAGTTATGCAATTTTAAAACTCTTTACCCATTGTATGAAACTAATAATACTATAAACTCTTTGCCAATTTTGCACCGGATTTGCTCTAAACACTATATTCATGAAAAAATATACATGCGCTAAGTAACGACAAAGAGTTACACGCAGAAAAAAACGGTCCCAGCAACATATTGCAGGAAACATATATATATTTGCAAGCAATCATATACAGGGTGATTGAGGAAGTTCCGGACAAATTTCTCCAGCGTATTCCTTGGATCATTTCATGAAGAAAAGTCCACTAGGACCATGTCCGAAAATGCAAGGGTGCGAAATGGCAGCGGGTTCAAAATTTTCGGATTAGCGGTCAGAGGATAGTAGGGTAAAGTTGCTAACTTCTGAGCCAGTGGTCAGATTTTGGGCTGGTTGGAAAGGTCTTTAAGAGGCCTTTCAGAATCATTCTTTTGATATCTTTTTGTGGGGCTACATGAAAGATTGTGTTTATTCTGTGCAGATCCACAATCGTGAGTAGTTACTTGCACGCATTGAGGAAGCTGCGGTGAAAGTTCGTGAAAAGATGAGTGAACTAAACGTGGCAGAATATGGGAACCACGTTGAAAACTTCCTTTAACATCAAATGTATTTTTTCGTTATGCGTTTGATTCTTCAGCCAAAAATTTCAATAAAATAAAATCTTAAACGTGTTAATTTACAAAATCAAATAAATGTGTGCTGTTATTTCGCTTCCAAAAACAAAAACAAACATTTTTGCATTTCGGTAAAATGGTCATAACTTTGGAACGGTAAGACCTCTGGGCTTCGTCATTTTGGAAAGGTAAGAGGTATGGCTATCTTTCAACATAAGTTACCTGCCATCTGGCTGAGCAAATTGAGGTTATGTGAATTTTTTTTCCATTTTTTGCGAAAGCTCTGTATCTCGGCGATTTGACTTTTTTCTACTTTTTTGATTCTGAATTGATTCTGATACCGATTCTGAAAGGCCTCTTAAGCCCTTTCCAACAAGCCCAAAAACAAAAAAATCCGACCACCGTCAATCCGAAAATTTTGAATCCGCTGCCATTTTGCACCCTTGCATTTTCGGACATGGTCCTAGTGGACTTTTCTTCATGAAATGAGCCAAGGAATATGCTGGAGAAATTTGTCCGGAACTTCCTGAATCACCCTGTATATAGTTCCTGCAATATGTTGCCGGGGCCATTTTTTGCTACTTGTAATTCTTTGTATTACTTAGCGCATGTAGATTTTTTCAATAATACAATGTTCAAAGCAAATCCGATGGAAAGAGACAAACAGTTTATAATATTATTATGTTCATACAATGGGTAAAGAGTTTTAAAGTGGCACAACTCTGGAACAGTAACCGCAAATTCAAAATTTTTCTTTACAAAATTACTTGGAATTTATACGTATTATAAAGCGCATCATTAGTGTTTTACATTTGCATAGGAATTTTAAGACATAAAGCGATATTTACAAAATTTACCCAAAATTGACGAAAAAAATCATTGCCGAAACTGGTGGGTTGTACATATACAATTAAAGTTTGGACTGTGTGCTTCAAAAATTTTGACTTACAAACTAAGAAAATCGTGGTTATTGACCGAGTTTGAAGTAAAATTCAAAAAACCTCCGGAAAACCCGATTTTTGGGGGAAATTCGACTCTAAACCTCTTCCGAAAAATCTGAAAAAAATCTCAAAAATACTTTACCCTATAAGGTTTTAAATAAAGCTTGAGCAAAAAAAAAAATGTTATTGATGGGACACCCTAATGTACATACTACATATTTACTATGTAAGTTTATTATTTATACCTGATGATGTTAAAATGAACAAGTAAAACTCTTCATTTTACCAGTTTATTATAATTGTTAATGTAAAATATGACAACAAATAAATACATTTATACATACACCGCCTTAAGCCCGGTATTCAGTTTCTATGAAATTTTCGTTGCCATAAGAAGTACCAGTATAAGTATAAAAAACCGACGAGTGTTCGAACTCACGTGGTAACTCATGTTGTTACCACATTAGCAAATATTACATTGGAAAATAAAAAAAATAATAGTTTTTGTGCTGAAGGGCTCATTTGCAATTGCACTTTCTTATTTCTTATATCTGCTTTAACATTAAATGTAATATTGTTAAAATAATTAAATAAAGCAATATTTAGCTCAATGAAATATTTGTTTTTGTTTTGTCATAAACAGAGCGACGACAAAAAGTATTGAATAGTATCATGGTACAAACAAATGGTAGCAGCACTAGCCCAGCTGATTTGAACTTTTTTCTGGAGTGAGTTTTTATCTTATGTCAAAGTTTGTTAACTTTTGTTTGTATACAACCACCCATGGTAAACTAATACAGGTAAACTCGTTAGAACAGCTGATTTGAATTTTTTTCTTGCTTAGGTGTTTCTCTTATTTCAAATTCACATGTGTTATGTTTTTGTTTACTTTTACAGTAAATACACACATGTAGAAAATTTGACAGATTATGGACACCATACAAAAACAAAATGCCTGTTATTGTTGCCTAAAATTACAACAATTCCTCATGCGTTTACCTTACTTATTTTCCATGCAACCACCGTTCGCCTATAATTGCTGTTTTTTGAAATGTTTTCTCCGTAAAAATCACATATAAACGTTTTAATTTTCATACTTAAACACTTTCAAAATATCAACCCATCAACAAAAAAAGAGTATACCAAGAAGTAGAATTTGCACCACAACTACTTGGTAAGATGTAGTGCTAATTTAGGTGCAGAAGTACTTCTCTTAATATGGCGTTGTCCAACGCAGCACTACTTCTTATTTGACTGTTTCGAAGTACAGTTTATGCTATCATTTTACATTGCTTAATTTAGTCAATGTGTAAAAGTACCTTTTCTGTAGGTGCCAAAGTATAGATTTAAGTGTAATGACTTTGTACCTATGCAAAAGCCGCTTTTTGGCAGTGGATTTTGAAGCTAACCCTCCCCCCCCCCCCCCCTTGTAACACTGTATTACTACTTTTATTTAAAACAAAATGAAAATAATTGAAATAATCGTTTTGATTTATTTTATAAAAACTATTATTGTTATAAAAGTAATATAAAAACTTCAGTTTAAAAAAATTATAAAATTAAAAAACAAACAACATTAAGAACAGAAAACAAGCGCTTTCTTTAAACAATACAGGCACTGCACGCTGAAAAATCTGTAGTTTTTTGTTGTTTGGATGCAAATGTAACATGTGTTTGGAACTTGTCGCAAATATAATATACTTGTGCCCAAACGCATTATGTTTGCTATTCAATATTACATGTTTGAGACACCATTATTAATATGTTATAACATATGTGTTTGCGACGCAAATATATTTGTGTTTGTGATATAAATACAGCCGTATTTGTTGCACTGTTTATGCTCCCTCGAGAGCAAGAGAATAAAAGCAAGAGAAAAAAATGAATCGCTCACTGAGAGAATAATGCCCTCTCAGTGAGCGATTCATAAATATTCCTGAATGTGCGTGCAAATTCCAGATGAAGTCAGTGATTCTTATTTTGGCTGATGTATTGCGTTTTAATTTCATGTATTCAGTCGTCAATGGTTCATCGGACAGAAGATATCAAAACGCTTGATCAGTGAAAAAAGAATAATCAAACGCTCGGACGGTTAAATGGTTTGTGATGTTGCTTTGGTTTTTGTGTATGTGTTTCGCATATATTTATGTGTGCTACCAAAGACAGAAACTGGAAAGGGCAACAACGTGAATCCCTTTTTCTTCCCGAGGCTCTACTGAAAAGAATCGGATTAGCGGACGAATTGTGAAATATAATATAGAAAAACACAAGTAATTAATACACGCTTGTCTTGCATGAACTAGAGTTGTATATACATAAGTATGTATATTGTTTGTGTTCCAACGCATAATTGAAACCTTCTAAAAAAAAAAGTGAGAGACAACAAAGAAAGGAGAAGCAAAAGAGCAGCAGATTCTCATTTCATACAAAAGTAATGCAAGTAAATGTAAAAAGGGGAATTTTAAATATTTTATTTTTTTGTATTAATTATTTATTTTAATTATAATAAATAAAGAAAGAGAGAATAATTCGTTTCTAAATATTATTATGCTTGGGAGTAAATACGCATATGTTTCCACCTAAGTATATGGAGATTTGGGGGAAACACGCGCCTCCTCGTAAGTATATGTATGTTTGGGATAAAGCACGCATATGTTTCCATGTAAAAGCATACATATTTGTCATTAAACATGCTAATGTCTGCATTTAAATACACCTGAGTTTGGTACTTGCAAACATATAAATGTTTGAAGTGTGCTCCAAACATATACATGGTTCCTGCAGAATATGTTTGGGAGAATATGTTACAGAGGCAGTTTTATCAGCGTGTGAGCAAAAACAAAATGCCTGTTGTTGTTAGCTTGTTGAATTTGTTGCCGTACTGCATCTACCATTATATTTCTATCAAGAATAGTATAGAGAACTTAAAAAAAAATGGTGTCCCATAGCATCCCACGAAGGGATTGGGGAGAGCTTCTCACAATCAGTGAGATGTGCGCTTTCTAGTTTTACTCTCACTGATTGGACCTACAGTTTTACACCGGTTCCGAACGGTATTTTGAGAAGCATTTTCATGGCTAAGTACTCGATAGTGTCGCCATCACTAAGCGAGGTGACCGTCGTCGAATGAAATGTAAGGTGATTTGAGCAGGGATCGAACCCACGTTCTCATGTACAAGAGCCGCGCACACTAGCCATTGCACCACCGAATTAGAACTTATTGCACTCTTTTTCTTCTCTCATGTAGTCTGAGTAAAAAAGCATAAACGAGTCTTATTCTCGTTATAGAATATTTCAATATAAATGCACCATTTCGAGAATGTTATTACATAAAATAATACAAAAAGCATAAATGTTTCAAAAGGCATCAATGTTTCTATTCTATACTATACTATTCAATACTCTTTGGCGACGACGACCTGCTTGTTTGTTCGCTGCCGCTACATCAATATCATCATACTTATTTTCAGGCAGAGAGTATTGTTGCACAACAACCACGTATGTGATGCTAACGCTGTGTGTTGTTTGCATGTGTTCACTTTGATAGATTGCCCTACATCAATACCATCATACTTACTTTCAGGCAGAGACTATTGTTGTACAACAACCACATATTATTTTCTATGCTAACGCTGCATAGCTTCGACGTAGATAACTCTGTGTGTTTTTGCAAGTGTTGACTTTGTCAAATTATAACCTACCGTGCCTATAGATGTTGCGAAAATTTTGTAAGCAAAATCAATTACAGGGTTGTAACGCCAAAGTTATTTCGTACGAAATCATTTGTTTGATAATTGTTTGGGACCGGACTTTTGACATTTTGATACGAGTAATTTTAGCATACTAAAGTAATACCACATGAGTTAATAATAAAATGGAGTTCGAAGAGGAATTATTATTGTATTATATGCAAGGTAAATGTAAGATAGGTGGTAACTCTCCGCGACAAAATTTTCCGTTTAGAGATAAACGGCAAAATTCCTTACGAAAATTTCGCAAGAACTGAATACGGGGCTTAATTCATAAAAAGTTAGGAGAGGTTTGAGAGACGATTTACGAGTATCATACAAAAAACGTCTCTCAAACCTCTCACAACTTTTTATGAATAAAGCGGACATTGTATAACTATGACACGGTTTCTTATTTCACAATAAAAAATGTCTAAGATAGGAATTCATTGTGGCTTCAATGTTGTCTGTCAACGGTAATTTTACAAAAAAGAATAAGTTGTATTGCCAGGGTGTCAGATTTAATCGATAAAAATTTAAGTGTTGGGTTTGAGACTGTCCCAAATTGCTCGTTACAGCCCGCATGTCCCAAGGACAAACCAAGGGGGAAACACGGGGCCACCATGGTGGTCGCGACATCTAATTAGAAGAAATCTCATTAATATGGCAAAGTTCACAAGGGTACAACAGGACTGGGATAGATACTTATATAAAAAAGAACTCCAGCAGTACAAGGGAGAATTGAGGAAAGCTAAAAATAAATCCAGGATAGATTACTGCAGCATGTGGAAAGCTCATCCGAAGCCTCCAGGCTGAACGCAATACCTTGTACTATTTTGGGTACATTAGAGAAAATTGTAGTTCTTGGACGACGTCCAGTGATGAATCACTGAGGGTGCTCCTCGATGGACATTTCCCTGACAATTCTGAGGGTGAACGAGATACTACAGTTGGAGATTCCGTTTAAGTGCAGCCATCGGTTGTTGCCAGTGAAATTGTTACCAACTAGAATTCTTTGGGCTATAAAAAGCTTCATAGGGAGCCTTTAAATTTAAATACAGCCGCTATAACCGCGGCACTCACGGCTCTGGGGTTTGACAGCAATATCAGGTTGTTTGTCCAGTATTCAAAAAACCGGCTTACCAAAAATTTCGGTTTTCGGTTTCTTTGAATATTCCGATATTGGCGAAACCGGTTTGCGGTTAAATCGAGGTGTAGCCGGTATCGGGTTTTGCGACAAAATGAAAAACTATGCGTTTTGTAAATATCGCTTATTTTGAATAGTCTTTTGAATAGTCATACCAATGAAACAGCTTGACATAATACGATTCGGAAACAGTGCAAAACTGCAGGACCAAATCAGAGTGTTTAAGCCTATACCTTCATGGAATGTAATGGGAAACGACAGTCTAGACCGTGTAAGATTTGAAATTTAGTTTCGCTTTAAAAAAAAACACTAAACACAACACACAAATGACTTCCATGTCTGGCTTTACAGTACCTCAGTCGATCAACCCAATTTTCAGTACATTTTCGATTGTTTGGACCTCTATTTCGTGTTTTAAGGCATCAATGGACTCGGGATTGTTTGCGTAGAACTTATCATTCACGGCGCTCCAGAGATAATATTATAAGTTCAAATCGCAGCTGCGATACTGCCAATGGACTGCCGAGTTTCGGCTGGTTATGCTTTTTTCGAACACGATGTACAAAAGACCGATTGTAACGTTGGCTGTGTGGCACGTCGGTCCTGTTGAAACCATACGCCGTCCACGTTATCCTCTTCAACTTTTGAGTACAATTGCTGAGCAAGGCACAGTGTCACTCGCTATTAACGGAAACGGGGGCGCCTTGCTCATTTTGGAAGAAAAATGGGCATATGAGTCACTTGTTGTGGATGCATCGGCTTCTCCTCGACGAGGTGTGAGTTTTCCGAGGCCCAAATGCAACAGTTTTATTTGTTAACGTAGCCCCCGAGGTAAAAATGAGCTACATCGGAAAAGGTGATTTTTCGGTAAAAAAAAAAAATGCTCATCTTCAGCCAAGCGATCTTCAGCGTATTCAGCGAAGCGAAAATGCATCGGATGATCACGAGGCTTCAGTTCTTGGACTAATTGGACTTTATAAGCCTTCAGTTAAAGCGGCAATATTTTACACTGGACGCACTAGACAAGCACATACACGAGTTCTTTCGACAAATAAGGACCCGGATTGACGAACCTGCTTTAGAAATTAATCCAAAAACTGTTTGATGACACTCTAACTCTATTTCTTTAAAGTTTATTTATATGATTTCTTACAGTTTGAGTTGAAGAGTCAGAACTTTGGAAGATTTTATCCCAATTTTATCCATCCATTTCGTAAATATCTAACTTTTAACCAATAATTGGTCTCTCTCGCACCCTTTACCAGAAAATAACCACTGACACGATGCGAAACTGTCGAGAAAAAACCCCCAAACTTTGTTCTTCTTTGGGTTGCTCTTCGCTCAACCGACGAGCGTTTGTGTACGCTCGCTCGGCTCATGTGTTCACTCGAGACACTTTACTTCGTAAAATCTCGGCAAACGGTCTTCTGAGCACGTTGTGTGTTTCGCTCGTTTACAGCGAATCTGCGCCTCTGGCTATAATGCACACAAATGAGCGCCATATCCTCTTCTCCCTTCTTCTTTAATGCTTTGACTGTGACGAAATATCTAAGGCAACACCATAAGGCAAACGCAACAACAAAAATAAAGACCTTTTTTGCGGAGACTTTGCTCACTTACTGACTCTCAGTAGCTGAGCGATCGTGTTTGGCTGAGTGACGAACGGTTCTGATCGCATGGAGTGGTCAGTAAGAGAGCGATTCGTATGTTACGCTCAACCCGAACCCCGAGAGCGACAACACGAACTCAAACGAAAAAGAGGGTTGCTGTTCAGACACTGAGCGATTCCGCCTCAGGTACCGACGGTTGTGCCTATATATTTACTTCGGTATTTTACTCGACAAACAAACATTCTGGAAAGAGCCAAAAAGGTAAAAGGGCAGTAGGAAAACGCAAGGTTCTGAACCCGCGTATAGTCCTTTGTACGTATACAGCAGTATTTAGTAGAGAATTCTGTGGATGGCTCTAAGAATATTCACCTATTGCACGATACTGAAGAAATTTCAGCGTATGGCTGGTATGTGTGTCACTGGTGCGTTGAGAACGACACCGTCTGATGGCGCTTTAGGATAATGCCAATGATGACGTCCAAACTTCGGTGGATCATTTGTCGCCATTAATACCAGGTCAGTAAACAAATGACCTCGCGATGCCCTTCATTTTTACCATACCCATGCATGCAAGTCATGTACAATTCTATCCCTCAAACTATTGGGAATAACGAGTTTATGCTCGAAAGTCACACAATCGCCCGTCATCCTTTAATTGATCTCAGGGAACTTGTATTCATAATACTGAATTGATTTGCCGCTCTCTAAAATTTTTATAATTGGCCCCAATCTCTCATCTCTTGAGATCTTCTCCGCACTCGTTGGTAGTTGTGTGATTTGCTTGATGATAAATTCATAAAATTCGTCGTATTCCGGAATTTCCGACTCACGAATATTCTTCACTACTTCTGCTCTAAGAGCTTTCAAACAAAAATCGGCATTCGCATTAGCCTTAGTCGGTTTGAACATAACATCGAAATTGTAATTTGCCATGAAATCGGCGTAATTGGTAATACGACTAATATTCAAAACATGGGTCCAAAATTCGCGACAATGGTTTGTGACCCGTGATTAGGGTGAAGTGGGGAAGCATATAGATGCAGGAAAAATACCTGAACGGCTCATACGTTCGCCAAGGCCTCCTTATCTATCTGCGAATATTTTTGTTTCGTTGAATTCAACGTACGGCTAGCGTAGGTTATCGGCCTTTCTTGGCCATCGTGCATTCGATGCGATAGGACTGCTCCCAGACCAACGTTACTGGTATCCGTAGCGAGTAGAAGTGACAGATCGAGTGTGTATGGTACCAATACCTCAGGAAGCACTAACCCATGTTTGATATCCTCATATGCCGTATCTGATTCTTTAGAATATGGAATAAATGAACCGTAATATGTGGCCTTCCCCAAAAACAATTGTAACTCTTCAAGTGAAGCCGCTTTAGGGGCAGGTATCACAATGGGCTTCTCTAGCCTGAGTGTGCTAGACAGCGTGCTGTCTTGCAGCCTTTTCAACCAACCAACCAACAATACCAAATGAGGTGTCCATACTATGGATAAATTTTTGGCAGAATACACAACAAAACGAACAACATTGCGCACTGTTTTTCAGCATCTTGGAAACATCAGCTCTTGCTGCTTTCATAATACACCAACAAAATAATCAGGGCAACTTTAAAAACCGATCACAGAAAAAACAATTTCTTGAATGCTAGGGTGAAGAGCTTTGCGCTTCTCCTATTTTGGAAAGGTCTAAAAACCCGCATGTCATTGGAAGATATAGAATTCGGTAGGTCATTCAATGTGTTTTAGGTATGTATATATGTATGCTTATTATAATAAAACATTGGAAAAACATAAGGGGTCAACTTTTTCTAGGTAAACAAATTCGCAATAATTCTGATACTGAGGATGACATTCCAGAAAGAGATACAACATAAAATAAGAAGGAAACAAAAGGGAAAACCCTGTATGTGCTATGTAAATAAACAGAAAAGGAACACAAGATAAAGTTGCGTAAAATACAAGAAGCCTATTTGCGCAGTGCATAGCATCAGCCAAACAAAATTCGAGAATTGCTTTATTGGTCCATCTTCTTCGTCAGTGGCAAAAAATAAAAATATAGAAAAAAAATAATATGTTATAATAAGTTTGAAATAAAACGATATTGAAAATGTATAGAACCCTCTGAATTCAATTATTTTTCTACTTTTAGACACATAAATATTGGAACAATTGTTAAGGGTCACCCGGGTGGGCATTCGTAATCGGTGATGAATAAGAGCAAACAAATTTGAAAGGAATTTTTATTATTAATTTATCCGAAACAACTTCTAATTTCATTCAGTGATTCAAAGCGGCATTTAGTTCCAATAAAAATTGCAAAAGTTATTAGAAAATGAAAATCGAAAAATTCACCCGGGTGGATATTGGGAAGGCAAAGGTTAAAATTGTCTCAATGCATAACCGTTCGGATTGGAAGTAGAACTGTAGGTTCTGATGAGTGAATTTACAAATTATATAACGCACATCCCAATGATTGTAAGAAGCTCTTCTCCATCTTTTCTGTGTCTTCACGCAGAAGTAAACTTCCAAACCAGTTCATGAAAGTGTTAGTTAATGCACTCGAGGAGGTTGAACTAGTTATTGTGTTAGTTAATGCACTCGAGGAGGTTGAACTAGTTATTGTGCATCTAGTTCAGAACTAGGTAGAACTGAACCAGTTATATTTTTACAAAATTTAAATTGAATTTACATATATCCGTTATTTGCTTTTATGTTAGTTAGTTTGAAAAGAGGGGTGCGATGCGGAGTGTTAAAAATACTCCCGATCATTCCCATGCCCACCAGATTGGTCATGTCCGGTATTATACTGTCCGAGAGATACCTGGATCTAGCTTGTGTGAAGGCCGGGAATTGGCACAGGAAATGCTCCATCGTCTTATCGTCCTCCATACATGCCCTGCACTCACTACTCGCCACTAGTCCAATACGGTATAGGCTTGTCCGTAATACCGAATGTCTCGTTGCTCATTTCATGCTTTCCCAGTTTCAGCAAACCTTTTGTCCTCGAACCATCTGGGTCTCCCCAATAGATCTTTGTCATCATGCCTACTGCTTTCTGGTTACACTGGGCTCTGTGGGTCGATTCCGCCAATTTACCCTTCGCCACCCCAAAGGGTTTCTTCGGAAGTTCGCACGTTTGTTGCCGTCTATTACTATGTCCACTATGTCCTCTGCACCCAGATGATGTTGAGTCTGACGTGCGTGAAATAATCGTTAATTACCTTCGTACAGTCAAGGACCTTTATAGATTTGACAATTTCCGATGATAGTACACTAATTGTCATTTAGCTATCCGTGAAGATATTCGCTTCGGATGGGTTTGTAGTTTTCGCCGAGTCAATTGATACACTCCGTAATCGTCCGAACTTCCGCTTGAAAGTTCGTACTGTGATACGGGAGGCGTGGTGGGTTTCGGTTGTCGGATTTTCAATGAGAAATCCTAGACCCGTTTTTCCCCTAGCTTTGAGCCATCCGTGTAACAGCGGGCCCCATTTGGTATTTGTGCCAGGGTCCCATCCTGCCAGGCGGCTCTAGATGGCATTAAAGTAACACAGTTCATGAATTCGTCGGAGTCACTCGCATCTTACGTGTAACCGGGAAGAAGGTATTTTATGTTAATACTGTAAACTATTTAAAGTTTCCAATACCAACATGTATGCAGCTTATATTACTTGTGTTTTATGTGAAAATAGTGTAAATTTTTCTACGTACAGTGGTGGCCAAAACAAATGCAACCAAAATGCATATTTTACCAAATATTACGTAAAAATTTTCTGAAAATAAAATGTAGCAATTTTTTGTTTTAAATTTTATACTTTATTGCTTTAAAAATAAGGAAAAGTGATCTGCTCCATAGATATTTAGAAAAATGTATGAAAAAACATAAAATACATATTCATTCTCATTCTTAATTTTCAGTGACCAAAACACAACTAATAAAATCAAGCGCAGTTCAATGCAAAGGATCTGAATATTTTCTAGCAAATCGGTTGTTGTCGATTACAGCATGACATATTCGACGCATTGATATTATTAGTTTGTCAATGACGCTTGTTGGGATTGATTTCCACGCATCTTTCAGTCGTCGAAACGAAATATCAGAACTTCTACAATTTTCCCAGTCAATTTTTTGGTTTATGATTTCCTAAAGTTTCTCATTGGGATTTAAGTCTGATTGTGGTGGCCATTCCATAACCGTAACTCTATTTTCGCCAAACCACAATTTAACCACTTTCGATGAGTGTTTGGGGTCGTTGTCTTGCTGGCAGACCCACCACAATGGCGTATCGTACTCGGCATAGGAAGCATTACCCTTTCTAAAATGTCTTTATACCCACATCGGTCCAAAATGTCATCACTTTTATGCAGTGGACCAGCAACAGAAAAGCAGCCCCACACCATTACCGTTTCCCCTCTATGCTTGACCGTCTTTTTGAAGTAACGTGCTTCGATCCGTTTTCCTACTAGTCGTCGTACGTAACACATGCCATCGCTGCCAATAATATTAAATTTTGATTCGTCAATAAACACAAGACAGACCTCAATTTAAATAGTCTTAAGCGAACTGCAAACGCTTTTTCTGATAACGCTTTGATATAAACAAATGCTGTTTCTTTGCAGTTCGAGTAGAGAGGACTGCAAAGGACGTCTAAGAATTATTCGAACAGAAACTGATATTTGAATTTTGCAGTTATGTATTTTGGAGGAAGAGATAAATGGGTCTTATTTCACGGGTCTGAAAATCAAATTATCCGTCCGATCACTTGACTTGCGCGGTCGACCACCTTGATGTATAATCAAAATATCTGAAGTTTTTTTTTAAAGTAGCAATAACGCGAGATATTGAACTTTTATGAACATTATATTTCTCGGCAATGTTTTTCTGTGATATTCCACAAGAATGAACAGTCACAATTTTCCGTCTGAGCTCAAATCCAAATTTATCTTTTATTGACTATATTAGAACCTCGTGAGGTCAGACGTCTTACACATATTAACTAAACAAACAAATTTCAACATATTCTTCCAACTGACTCTATCCTTCGCCTTTTCTCGCCAGTTGGTAACACCAAGGATACGGAGGGATTCTTCTGCCTGGTCTTTCCAGCGGAGTCTTGGTCGTCCTCTTTCCTGCTTCCATCGGGTACGTTATCAAAAACCTTTCGCATCTTCATCCATTCTGATAACATGGCCTAGCCAACGCAATTGGCCCACTTTGATTCGTCGAGCTATGTCCACGTCAGAATAGAGATTATATAGCTCTGCGTTCCAGCGACGTCGGTACTCGCCGTTTTCTCTAACAGGACCATATATTTAACGGAGTATTTTTCTCTCGAAAACTCCCAGGTGGTTTTCATCCGCTTGCGATATAACCCAAGTTTCGGAGCCATGTGTCAAGACAGGTAAAATGAGATTCTGATATAGCTGGTCTTTTGTTCGTCGAGAGAGGGCTTTGTTCCTAAACCGCTTCTCCTATCTATCTCCAGGCTGACGTTGTTGTCCTTGTTCACGGCGGATCCAAGGTAGACAAATTCATCTACCACTTCAAAATTAAATCGGTTGTCAACGTTCAAGTGCGGACGAAGTCGAGAGGTTTCTCTAGTCGTTGACACCATCAATTTTGTCTTGCTGATTCCTTCGCTTCGCTGATTACTTTTCGATTCTTGAAAATACTGCAGTAACCTCTCGCAAATTTCGCCCAATGATGTCTATGTCGTCACAATACGCCACCAACATATGTCTTTTCGTGGTACTGATCGTGTTCGTATTTACTGCAGCTTTTCTCATTATTATCTCCATTTAGATGTTGAAGAGATTGCACGAAAGTGTGTCGCCTTGTCTAAGTCCTCGCTTGGTACAGAATGGTTCAGAGAGGTCTTTCCCCACTTTCACTGCTGATTTGGTGTTGGTCAGCGTCATTCTACAGAGGCGGATCAGTTTTGCCGGAATACCAAGTTCAGACATAGCTTCGTACAGTTTTCCCCGTATGGGGCTATCGAAAGCAGCTTTGTAATCGACAAAAAGGTGGTATGTATCGATTTGGTTTTCGTGGGTCTTTTCCAGGATTTGGCGTAGCGTGAATATTTGGTCAGTTGTGGACTTGCCTGGTCTAAAACCACACTGATAAGGTCCAATCAGGTTTTCAATAATTGGCTTTAGTCTTTCACATAATACGCTCGACAAAACCTTATACGCGATGGATAAAAGACTGATACCGCGATAGTTGGAACTTGCACACGGGTCATCCTTTTTGAATACAGGACATAATACACTGAGACTCCAGTCGTCGGGCATAGATTCCCCCAGCCATATGCCGCATATCGGTTGATGCATGTGGGCTATCAGTCCTTCGCCACCTGCCTTAAAAAGTTCAGCGGGTAGGCCATCCGCACCAGCGGCTTTATCATTCTTCAGGCGGGGGGGTACAATCTGCAATATCTTCCACTATCACTACCTCCTGATCTTCAGTGGAAGAGTCTGAGTGGAGTAGTGCTGAAAAGTGGTCTCTCCACATTTTGAGCACACACTGCTTCTCAGTCAGCAGATTCCCATTCTCGTCCTTGCAGGAGGGCAGCCCATTATTAGGCCCGTTGGTCGATCTTCTTACCCTCTGGAAAAACTTTCGCGATTCACCATTCATCCTGCACATTTCGGTTCTTTCACTCTCTCTCTCTGCTCCCACTGCCATTTTGTCCGCCTAAATAGTTGGTTTTCCTCCCTTCTTAGCTTCTGGTACTGCTCACTCGCAGCACGCGTTGTAACTGACTGTTTCGTTGCCATACGTGAAGCGTCTTTTTCATCAGTTGCAATGCGACTGACATTCTTTGTCGTACCATGGCTTATCCTTCTGCGGTTTTTGATAGCCAAGTTCAGTCATTGCAGCGATTTCCAAAGAATGGGAGATGTGCCTCCACTGCGCATCGTGGTCTTCGGGAGGGGGTATTCTGCTCTAGCAGGAGAGAGAGTTTCTGTCGATAGGACATTGATATCTCCTGTATTTGTAGCTTGTCAATATCCAGCTTTTCCTGTGTTCGGCTTCGTACGTTTTTCACCCTGCGCAATCTCGTGCGAACTTTCTCAGCCACCAGGTAAATATCCGAGTCGATATTGGCACCTCGAATCACACGTACATCCATTACACTAGAAGAGTGCCTGCCATCTATTACCAAGTGATCAATCTGGTTCATCGTCCGTTGATCAGGAGATATCCACGTCGCCTTATGAATGTCCTTATGCTGGAATCGTGTGCTACTAACTACCATGTTCTTTGCAGCGGCGAAGTCTATCACTCTTATTCCATTATCGGAGGTGGTATCATGTAGACTGTGATTGCCGATGGTTGGTCGAAAGACACTTTACTTTCCTAATTTGGCATTAAAATCGCCTAGAATAATCTTAATGTCGTGGTCAGCGCAGCGTTCATATACTTCCTCCAGGCGCTCAGAAAATGTTTCTTTGACCTCATCATCGGTGCTTGCACACAAATTAACGAGATGTTGAAATATTTCGCTTTGATGCGAATTGTGGCTATGCGGTCACTCACTGGGTTGAACCTTGAAACTAGGTGTCGCAGTCTCTTGCCTACTATAAATCCGCACCCAAATTCGTGCTTACACTCATGGCAGCTGTAGTAAATATCGAAGTTTTTCTTTCTGGTGCAACCATATCCTGTCCATCGCATTTCCTGGATCGCTGTGATGTCAGCTTTATATTTTCCGAGGACATCCGCCAGTTGGAAAGTGGCACCAGTCCTGTATAACGTTCGAACATTCCAGGTACATATCCTTAAATCATGGGCCTTATAACATTTGCTAGGGTCGTCAACAGTTGGGGGGTTTCTTGTTCATTCATTTTATAGTGTATTTTCATTGCCAATATAACGGCGGCGGGAGGCAACCCCAGCCCACCGTGGTTTGCATTTTACCTATTGCCAGGATGATTATGGGCCTGCAACAAATGCAACAACTGTTGCAGATGCTTGTTTGTTGCGCATTTTGTTTGCAATTACGGTCTCAAAATACCTGCAAAGTTGTCAGATGTTGCATTTACGAACGTGCTGCGCATCAGTTGCAGAGCAGTGATGCATTTCCGAAAAGGCCCTATGTTTCAGCCGCCTATTATGGATCCGACGCTGACCAGAATGCAGTGTGTCGAAACTGGATTTTGGTTTCTTCAATTTTGATCCGCCGTTGGCCAGGGGTGTTGGCTCCTCCGCCTTCAAAGGACAGAAGAATATGTCCACTACTTCGAAGAGCTTCAGTGACAGCGTCACCTAATAATCCTGAGACGTATCAGTGATCGCATTACCACTCAGGTTGCTCATTCGTTTCGCCTTCTCACTTTAGCTAGCTAACGGAGGTTTCCGATAAGCCATTGCCCAGGACATACTGCGAGGAAGTAGTGAGCTGCTTGGACTGCCCACTCCCAAGTGAATGGCTATCAGAAACTTTCCACCTCCAAGGACAGTCCCATCCATAGAGTGAATCTTAGTAGAGAAAATATTTGGCTCATCTGACGTTTCCTTTCCCACTCTTCGTGATGCGGTCGGTGTGATAGAGAGATGTTTGACGAAAAGTTACATACACCAGGTGGAATTACAATAACTTCTTGGTTTAATTTTTCATGTCGTTTTGGTGAAAAACTGTGAAATTTAAATGTGTTTTTCACTTTTTTATTAACTGTTATTGTTAGAATACATTTGTGTTGTATTTAACACAATAATTTTAACACACAAAACGAAATGCCGTTGTTGTTATTTTGTTCGTTGTTTTGAACCATTGCCTCTATTTGGTATTAGTAAATCAATTCTTTTCAATATCAAACGTAAATATCACACCAGCCAAATGTCATAAATTTGGTGGGAGAACTAGTAGATCTACTATAAGTATTAATCTATAGTCCCATCCGAATTTATCGCGCGTCCTTTTAAAACGAACTCTCTTTTAGCTTCAATAGGCAAAAATAACAAAATAATACTGAATATTCCAACAAATCCCTTTACACAGGCTTACTAATTAATTATATGAAGAACAGCGATCAAAAGAATTAAAAAAACAACATTTTAGATTTGCATATGTTTTGTCCACACCGATTTTAAATTTATCGATACAAATGCCGATAACATGGAAATGTAAAATTCTTAAATTGTTTAAAAAATCTTAATGCCGTTTATTATTTATTGCAATATCATTGTCCGGTTTGTGGTACAATTTTACAAACGTATATACCCTGTTAAATGCAGCCAATCTTAGTTGCATATGTTTTGGACACCACTCAAGTGCCAGTGCCACCAGCTCAAGTGCCAGAGGTCTTGCTTAACCACTGAAAAATATAATAACAAATATAAATATAATTTTCTTTTTGAAACATATTACCCTACTGTGGGAAGGAAGCCTGTACGAATTGAAGTATTATTTGGCCTTTGCAAATTCCTTACGTCTAACTTGATCCTGTTTGTAGGAAATATTTTGCTTGCAGATGTTTAACCCAATTCTATTTAGCTATTTTTTGTACCAATAGATTTGACATCATTTTCATCGGACGTAATCCACATACGACTTTATAGCTAGCTTTGAGAGTAGTCAGTGTGATGAGAATAGTCACAGATAAAATTAAATATTGTTGTTAATTTTTATTCTCATTTTAAATTATTATTTTGTTATTTTCTGGAGCTGTTTTTATTATATTAATTTTATTATATATGAGTCTTGCTAATAATGTTTCTGCCAATGTTTTTAGTGATAATAGGTTTTTGTCGTCTCAATTGTGTAATTTCAGTGAAAACTTAAATATTGGGCATTTTAATTGCCAAAGTTTTTCATTGAATCGAAATTCTACAAAACTTAACGAAATTAGAAGTGTGCTGCAGGGAAATTATTTAGATGTGGTTGGTGTGAGTGAGCCATGGATCGATCAAACCGTATATTTCAAGTGACGTTATTGATATGCCGGGATATGATTGTCACAGAAGTGATCGTCCTGAGGGGAGAGGTGGTGGTGTTGTGATATATGTATCTAAGAGTATTACTCATAAAGTTGTTTTTGTAGGAAAGTTATATAGAGTTGTTGAGTGTATATTTGTTGAACTTATGGTTGGTGGGCGTAAAGTTCTTGTTGGTGTTGTTTACCTGCCTAATGGAGATGTGGCAAAATTTGAGGAGCATTTATCTGATTTAGTTGTCAGATATTCTAATGTAGTGATAATGGGAGATTTCAATAATAATATGTTTGACTTGAATAAATCTGCCGCGATGAGAACTACATATTTGTCAAAACATGCATCTCACTGTTGTTCACAATAGTGTTCCCACGCACTATGATGTTTTTCACGGATCGACTTCTTTAATTGACTATTTTCTTTTATCGTCTCCTGAGCTTTTACAGTTTTCGAATCAGTTTAAGTGTCCTGGTATTTCTCGTCATTCGTTAATTTTCGTTTCACTAGCAATTGCTAACCCTAAGCCTGTGGTAGAATTTTATGAATACGTAGATTATGAGGCCATTAATTATAACCAACTGCAGGATGTGTTGTCAATGTGTGAATTTGCCGGTATGTATGCAACTTCTGATGTTAATGTTCAGGTTGATGTTTTGTACGCCAATTTACGTGTAATACATTCTATTGTGCCGATGAAAAGACGGAGGTACACGTATTATTTGAAGGATAAGTGGTTTAATGACCAAAAAATTAAGTACCATATTTCTCTTAGAGACCTTGCTCAGGTGGCTTATGAGAATGATCCTTGTGCTGAAAATCGAAGGATATTTTGCAGATGCCGTAATAGGGCCAAACGCGTTGCTAGGGGAATTAAGGTATCTGAGCATTTCAAGCTTTTCTCCGGCAGAACTGTTGGGGAAATGTGGTCCATATTGGGGAAGTATGGAATAGGTGCAAAGAAGGATGTAATTGATGTAGATGTAGGCATATTAAATAATATGTTTTCGGACTATCAGTCGGTGAGCAGTGGCAATTTACCTCATATTTCTGATGTTGGACACTTTTCATTTCGGTCCGTGACTTACGCTGAGCTGTTAGACGCATTTTCGATGATTAAATCTAGAGCAGTAGGATCTGATGGATTTACTTTAAAATTCTTGAATATCGCATTTCCCTACATAACTGACCATATTTTACAACTTGTGAATACAATTTTAATGACATCGGAATTTCCGTCCTTGTGGAAAACTGCCAAGATTGTACCAATTCGTAAGAATGGTACAGATGATAGTTTTAGGCCCATCTCTATAATGCCAATTCTATCTAAAATGATGGAGCACCTGAGGAAAGCTCAAATGATTGATCATGTTGATGCATCATTTTTGCTTCATGATTGTCAGTCGGGCTTTAGGAAGAATCGCAGTACCACATCCTTGCTGATTGGTCTTACTGACAACATCAGAAGAGTAGTAAGTGATCGTGAATGCGGTGTGATCCTGTCATTAGATATGGAGAAGGCATTTGATAGGTTGGATCATACAACGCTCATTGAAAAGTTGAATGTATTCTATGGGTTTTCGCGTTCAGCTTGTTCCTTAATGATGTCCTATTTGTTTGGTAGACGTCAATATGTCTGTAGTAATGGTGTTTGTTCTGGTGAACTTTCTGTGACTAATGGTGTTCCACAGGGTTTAGTGTTAGGTCCATTGTTGTTTATTATGTATATGAATGACCTGTTTGGGATTATCTCTAGTTCTAATTGTGTACCATTTGCGTTTGCGGATGATATACAAATTTTTTGTAAAAGTGGGATGGATTTTCCTGATGTATTACAAAATGTTATTGATTATACTACAACATTGCTTGAAGAGTTGGTAATTTCTAATGGGCTTTCTATTAATACGAATAAAACCAAGGCAATGGTGTTTGGCTATCGTCATAGTCCTGATCTTCTATTACTTTGAATGGCAATAATATCGAGTTTGTTGATAGGATAAAATGTCTTGGAGTAATACTTGATGACAAATTATCTTTTGAGTTTCATGCCAATTCCATTGTGTCTAAGGTGAATTTCACACTGAGAAAATTATATAATCTGGAGCTGAGCATTCCCGTGTCGATAAGAAGTAGAATTGCTCATGCTTTAATTATGCCAGTTTTTTGTACTGTATGGAAGTGTATTCAGGTTCTTTGTGTTTTGTGATGAAGAAAATTTGTTTGGCGTTTAATAGAGTTGTGCGTTTTGTTTATAAGATAAATATACGTGAACATGTAACACCACATGTTGTAGACTTCCTAGGATGCACATTTTCTCAATTGGTGCATATTCGCAACTTGCACCACTTTTATAAGGTCTTTAAAATGCAGACGCCTACTTACTTAATACATTTTTTTAAATTTTGTAGGTCAACTAGAAATCCACAACTTAGTATACCTAAATTATCTTCTATATTGGCACGATCATTTCATGTGAGAGTAGCTCGTATATACAATACTTAAAACATTTGGCTTATCGTCAAACACTTTTCGCAGAAAGTTGTATCAACATGCTGAGGCAATAAATTTTTGAAAGCACATTCCTTCTGATTTGGTTAAGGGTTTTGTTACATTTCGTTTTAATTAATGCTGACGTTTTATTTAATTATTTTTCTTTTGTTTTTTAAATATAATACTGAAATACTGCACCATTGAGATTTTAGAAAAATTCACATTGTTCAGAAAATAATAATGTTATTTGTAATTTTGAATATTCCTCCCTGTGCTGTTTGTGCAAGTTTTAGATTAGGGTTTATTATGCTCCTCTATTGTAGCATAATTTGTGAGTAGTGCATAAATGGCAGTTTTCCTTTATATTATGTACTTGAAATAAATTAGCTATGCGAAAAATTAATTAATTTAAATTTACTGTTAAATAACTTAAATTAGCGTCAAATCTTGGAGTAGTACACAAATGGAAGATTTTAATTTATTTTCTGTTCTAAGTATAAATTTAAGTTGTTATTGAAATTTGTAATGCAATATATATGTATATATTTTCCAAATTACTGTTTAAATAACTTTTAAATTAGCGTCAAATATTGGAGTAGTTCACATATGGGAGTTTTAATTTATTTTTTTCTAAGTATAAGTTCTAAATTGTTATTGTTATAAATATTTTATTATATAGTAGCTCAATTGTTGTAGCACATTTAACCATAAATGGCATTACTGCTTGGTTATTGAATGAATAAATTAAAATAAATTAAATTAAATTAATTTAACTAATTTACACCAAACCAGATTAATGCATTTTCGGGATTATCGATGTTTTTTATATGGAGTTTGACATTTATAATCCCCAAAAAGCGATAATCTTGGTAGGTATAACTGCAGTTTAAGAAAGTTAAGACGAGACGTCATAGATATATATTTGCTATTCTAACCCCCATTATCACCAACTCCAGTTGTCGTATTGTTAAAGCTAACTAAAAACTGTATCTGTCAGTTTGTATGCAATTTCAAAACTATAACTGTTAGTTAGCTGGAACTAGATATTGAGGCTGCTTTTTTTATCCCATTAAGCTATTGCCACCTACGACTTTCCAAAAAAAAACAAACTTAATACTACAAAATGTGGCAACATTTGTTGTACTGGGTGAAAAAAAGCGATACGGCAATACGTTTGTAGCCAATTGAAATGAAATTGGAATGACACTTAATATCGCTTAGCTGTCCCGTACAAATTAAGCTATAATTAACTTTAGCGGGGTAAAAAAAACCCACACATATTGTGATAGTAAGTCTGTTCGCGTACTGGATAAGTTGTACAAATTTGTACAAATTATTACTATTTCTTACTTGATAGTGTTCGTTTACACCAAAAAGCCAGTAACGAGAGAGCAAGAGAGAGATTATTTTGACAGTTCGATGATAGAGAACTTGCAAGTTTTTACTTTTCCAGCAAGATTTACCCAGTAACTTTTTGCAGAGAGTAAAAAAATTTTACGCTCTTTTTTTACTCTATTCCAAAAAGTAAACAGACAACATTTTGTGAAATATTGCAAGAAAACAGCAACAAGTGTAAACAATTGAAATGACAAAGGAAATAAGAATTTACGTCTGCACTTGCATTACGGTCGCACTGTATGTATGGACGTTTCTAGCATAAAAACAAATGTTTTTATATTCTAATTTACAATAGACGTTAAAAACAATACAATTTTAAACACTTACCTCTGCCATTGTTAAATTTCAACTTTATTCTTCTTTTTCACACAAAAATATTGCAATCAAAATGTAAATAAAAAACAGCTGATCGAACTTGCAAAATCTTGATAGAAGAAATTCCTCCAGTAACATTTTGCAAGTTCTCTATCATCCAACTGTCAAAAAATTCTCTCTTTGGCTCTCTCGTTGCAAAAGTTTTGCAGTAAACAGACAACATTTTGTACAATAGGTCTGTTTGAGAACTTTTCCAGTAAAAAATATCAAGTAACTTTTACTGGGAGAGTAAGGCTGATTTTACTCTCTAAGTAAAAAATATCGCAAAAAGTAAACGAACGACATCCAGTAAAAAGTATCAAGTAATCAACATTTGTTTGTAAACAGCTGATTCATGTTTTCTTTTTTGCTTTTCGTTTCATTGTTTTCCCTATGTTCAGAGTAATTTGTTGACTTGTTAACACTGCACTTTGTTGGGAATCTAGTTTATTAACAAATTCTATTAAAATGTTCCAACAAATGTATTTTCTTACTTACCTCTGCCATTGTTAAATTTCTTCTTTGTTTTCAAAGTTTTGTTTATTTAAATAAAACAGCTGTTTAAAAACATATGTTCGTACTTGATAATTCTTACTGGCAAAAATTTCTCCAGTAAAAACTTGCAAGTTCTCTATCATTCAACTGTCAAAAATATTCACTCTCTGGCTCTCTCGTTGTTGATTTTATCGAGTAAACGAACACTATCAAGTAAGAAATGTGATAAATTGTACAAATTATCACGTTCTCAAACAGACCTAATATTAGGTCTGTCTGAGTACTTTTCCAGTAAGAAATATCCAGTAACTTTTTTGGGAGAGTAAAAAAAATGTTACTCTCTCAGTAGAAAATATCACAAAAAGTACACAGACGACATCCAGTAAAAACTTGCAAGAAATTAAAATCAGCTGGTTCGTAAACAGCTGATTGCAATGTAAACAACTTAAAAGACAACAAAAGTACTGAATTGAAAATGAGTAGCGATAGACAACTCGATGTGCAGTGCTCGCCAGGAACATTTAAGAGGGTTCAAGATGGTAAGTATAATGATGTTACAAATTAAATATTTGGACTCACACAATTCTCAAAATACTTACTTCTGCCATTGTTCAGTTTCAACTTTATTTTGTTTGTTAACATAAAACATATGATTCAAAACAGCTGTTCGAACTTGGAAATTCTTACTGGCAAAAATTTCTCCAGTAAAAACTTGTAAGTTCTCTATCATCGAACTGTCAAAATAAACTCTCTCTTACTCTCTCGTTACTGGCTTTTTGGTGTACACAGGCAACATCCAGTAACAATTTGTACAAATTGTTACAAATTATCAGTACGCAGACAGACCTATTGTACAATATTGCAGTAAACAGACAGACCTAATAACATATATTTTGAACAGCTGTTTTATGTAAACAAACAAAATTAGGACGTAGAAACAATATAAAATAATAAATTTATCATTGGAATTTTAGTTTTTAGGAGAAAATATGATTTTTGAATGTTTTGTTATAAATCTTGAAAAAGAAAACAGTTTTGGTGATTTGTAATGTTTCGTTCGAATTGCGTTTGTTGGTTCTTTCAATGTTTACATTGCATATCAGCTGTTTACATACAAAGTTCTTATTTCTTGCAAGTTTTTACTGGATGTCGTTCGCGTACTTTTTGTTATATTTTTTATTCAGAGAGCAAAATCATTCTTACTCTCCGAAAACTAGTTACTTGATAATTTTTACTGGAAAAGTACTCGAACACAGCTAATGTCCCTAAGATACCAAAAAAACCAAATTTTGTAAAGAAAGTTGCTTTTCTACTTTAATAACTTTTGATTTGTCTATGAATTCTTAACTTGTCACCAATCAGAATGTGTGTTAGTAGTTACAGTTTTAGTGATAGATATTAAAGCAACAATGTTAAATGAACTCTAACTACCACTGTACCAACCTTGAGATCTTTCCAAATTTCGCTCCAATTCGTCAAATGTTTGTATATTAAATATTTGATGTTTCAGTGTATTTTTGCTCCTTAGGTAGCTGACATGTTTCAAATTTTTATCAGTGAAGAACTGTAAAAGTATGGGTCCAATATGAGGGTTATTTTTCACATCCCTAGCAGTGAGGCCATCCAATGATTGAAGTATTGAATTGATAACATCTAAAGCAGCATTAATAATGGAATGTTGTGTGGTTGGAGTTGAACTGACCAAGTACAAACAATAATCGTAAATTTCCAATAGTTGAAGAGACTCCTCGGAGTTATTCGATTTTACATTTTTATGACTGGCATATGAATCTTCGTTGTCGTTAGTGTGGAGTGTAAAACCTTTAATAACAACAACAACAAGTTGTCGCAAGAAACCCAAAATGCCAATAATGGTATTTGTTTGATGGTCAGTTAGAAGAATCTCTAAAAAAAAACAAAATAACAACGGTTAATAAGACATTTGTATAAATCATTATGAAACGTAATTGCATTACCTATAACTTTATTCAAGGCATATTTAGCCATTAAGGTTTTATTGCAGGCATATTCTAGCAAATTGTTGCAATTTTGTGCAGTACATCGTCGTTTCACTGCACAATCTGAACCGATGTTTTCGATAAAAACCTGTAAAGACATATTAATTTAGTTAGAAACTGTTTTCATATGATTCGAGTCTTTCCGGTTTAATGTCATCTTACCTCAAAGAGCTTGCATGTTTCACTGTCAGTCAGACCCTGCTGTATGTGTTTGCCAAACTTTACAACAAATTCACTTAAGGTTTCTTGCAGCAACGTCTCTTTGCGCTTGCTAATGACTTTCATGCACGGCAACAGATTTTGGGCATACCATCGTATGTTATTATATTCACGTATTTGTGGGGCATAATAACCGAATATACGTAAACATATTCGCAAAGATCTATAGCATTTTAAATGGGAACAATAAATGTAATTAATTAGTTAAAAGCCAGTAAGATAATAAATTATACAAAGTTTAGCATAGCTAAAGTACTGGTATTAATAAAGGTTCAAATCCGACGATTTGCGCTGTATCTATCAAAAACAGTAAACATATGTGTAAAGCAGACACATCCAAAGACTAAATCTGATAGTGAGTCATGACCTTAAAATTTACAGCAGGAAAATTTCTTATTTTTTGTGCCGGTCTTTGTTTTATTGCTCTTCCCCCATTGTGCAACACACATTGCGGTGGAAGATTATTTTCTACGTGTAAATCAAACAAATTTTTAAAATAAATCTCCTGAGGTTTAGATTACTATGAAGTCATCACCTTACAGCCAGTGTAAATAGACACGTAAACAATTATTGCTTGTTTATGAAGGCACAATTACAGACAGACAAGATTCCCATTAAGATATAGTATTCTTAGCAAATTGTCAAATTCTTTTATCAATAACCGCAGCTAATAGAACTTAAACATAGTTTGGACTTATTTTCAGCTCATCAGTTTAGACCACTAAATGTGCAGTTGCATTAGGTCTTCGGTTATTACTCACCTTTGATTACCATTCCTCTTTATCTCGCCATACAGATCCATTAGAATACGATTAATTCGGGACTTCTCAAGTACACGAAAAATTTTATTTAGATTCTCCTCAGCACTAATGCGCACCATCGAGTCTAAATCTTCACAGAACAGCAGTAAAATATTCACAGCCTTACTGCAAAAGGTGGCATAGTTGAGGTGTGCCGCCATAGTGGGTGAGATAATGCATTCTGAGACACGTTGGAAGCAGGCAATTTTCTCCTTTTGGCTAAAGAAAGAAATGACAATGAGGAAAACTTCATAATAATTTATTCCGCAAAACACAATCCAGACAATTACACTAAACATTGAATAAACTGCCACAACGGAGGAGTGCCCGATGATTAGCCTTTAGTATTTACCTGCATTCCGTGTTCCTCAATTGATCCACCACCTCGGTGAAGGTGTTCACGATGTTGGTTTTATCCATTTCAATGTAATTCTATTGATTTTTTTGTAAAAATTCTGCGTAATTTACATTTTTTGATGCAATTTCGGAAGAATTTTCACTTTTCACCTATTTTCTTTGCTTTTGTTTCTTTTTACGTATTTCTGTTGTTTTATTGTTTGTTAACAGCTGATTACGTGTAAATTAAATAATACAGCGTTGCCACACGGCTGGGATTTGAAATCACTTGTTTGAATCAGGCGTGGTACAAAGAAAGACATGGCACAAAGATATATAAATTGTACCATAGAATCACACAGAAAAAAACCTAATGGAATATTACCTAAATCCATGGTCTGATAACGCACTGGGCAACATAGGGTCAGCTATTTAATTGGGCAACATTAGGCGTGTTTTCGTTACAAGCTAGAAGTTATCGCTTGCTTACTAGTAGCCAAAACGCCAAACTAGCGATGGAACAGGTCAACTTTAAGGGCCACTGTCCAATTTTTTTGTGTAAAACACGTTGTTTTACGCAAAAAATGTTAAATAAAAAATTGTGGGAAACCCTAATTTCGAAATTATGGGCCCCAAAATTCGGCAGGCAAAAAAAGTTAAAATAAAAACAAAATTAAAGAAAAAGTAAAGAATGTGATTAAATGGAAAACGAGCCCTCGCAGGGATCTACATACATTGCTCGTACCGTGTGGTAGACTTTTTCGGAAATCGTTAAATTTGTATTCCACTTAGTCGCTTAGGCAGGGGGATACAATTCCTTCTGTACCTGAAGTCGATGTGTGGCAAGATCAGAAAAATCGCTCGATTTTTAAAAAAAAGTATTTTTCTGGATGGTTACCATAACCACTCCCATGGTCACTGTGCGTATAAAAGTGGACTTACAGACGTCAAACGAAAAAAGGATTTTTTTTAAAATATTTTTTTATTTTTTGTCGGGAAAAAATTATTTTAAAAAAATCGCGCGGTTTTTTTTTAAATAATTTTTTATTTTATTAATTTTTTATTAACCTATTTGTTTTTATAGAGTAAGATTCTACCATTTTTAGTGCAGTTATACGTATCTACTTTCTTATTAAACTGCGAAAACTGATAAAAACTTACCAACATTTTAAACAAGTTACAAAATTACCTAATAATCACTATAATCAAAAGAAATGGCAAAAACTCTGTTAAAAATTACCCAATTCGTGAAAATCCGCAAAACCTTGCCAACCCTATTATGACAACGATTTCCAATATTAATAAAAAATCGCCAAAAGCTCTAAAGAGTCAGAAAGCTCACAAAATCACTAACATTGAAAACTTTCAAGAAATTGCAAACTTGATAATAAACTAAAAAAATTCGCGGCCTTTGTTTTATTTTAAAAAATCGCGCGGTTTTTTTTTAAATAATTTTTTAGTTGTTTAAAAAAATTGCGCTATTTTTTTTAAATATGTATTTTTTTGTTTTCGTGAACTTTGACCCTTGATATCTGCGGTCATTAATGGGTTAAAGGAACAAATTATATCTTATTTTTTAGCTTAATATCTAAACTATACAATAACGGGTGAAAATATGTATGTTGTGTACTATTCTGAGATAATAGGTTTTTTCCTCAAAAAGTGGGGTTATAAAAGTCGAATATTGGATATAGGCTCGCAATGGGTGAATAAATCCGAAAATTTTTTTTCATAAGCTTTCCAGTGATACCCATATTGTCGCAGTCCGTCAATATATGTGGAACATATGGGGGGATATATGTTCAAACTTTGGAGGCCCGTAATTCGGGAAGTATGTGTTTTCCCAGAAAAACAAATACGGTTTTACTCTGAATGATAAGGTCTATGGAGTGATGATAATTTGGACGCGATAGGAGAGTGGCCCTTAAACTTAACTTAAGCCTATTCTTCTCCTTGTCTTTGGCTAACAATGGAAATATTCAACACTGTTTTTCTGATTTTTTTCATACTGGCAATTTACTACCTTTTTCAACCGGAAATACATATAATTGTCTTGCTCTAACGCATGGTTTGTAGTTATTCTTGCAAATGTTTATATTCTTCGGTTTAACGATAACGATATCCAACACAGTTTTTCAGATTGGTAACTCTATGCCTGCTTAGACCTGAAATAGAAGCGTTAATTTCAAGTGCCGCTTAATATCGCTTAGCTCTCCTTAGCAATAGTTAGCAATAGCAATAGTACAGAATTCATTGTAGGTGAATTAGATTAATTTCAATGTGCAATCTCACCAAATGTTCAGCTTATTTTTTTCATATTTACAGTGACAATTTTGTTTTTAATTTAATAATTTATTGCATTGTTGCTTACAATAGTAACATTTAAATAAATGATAACATTATACTTATAATCACGAAATACCAAGCTTCTCAAATGTAGTAGCTCTTATCGTTTGTCACTGCCGAAGACTCCAGTCATGTTCCATGTGAAGAAATTAATTAATGATTAGATAAAAGTATCAAACTCTTGGGTATCAAATATATTCGTTTCGACAAAGGACACAAATTTCTATTCTTCAAATGACTAAGAGATTAACATTTTCTTGTTGCTTATTAAAACATGTGCGACACTTTTTCATTGATCAATATATAACAGGAAAAATCAACACAACTCACTTTTCTATTTACAAAAGTTCTACAATATAGACTTTTGACCAGTATAAATGTCTTCTTTTTAAAAAAAAACATGCGGATTATATTATTTTCTTACATTTCTTTATGAAATTTGTAAATTCACTCTTTTTTTAAGAAATTTAATAAAACGGACGCTTAGAAACTTTGGCACAATTCTTATTTTGTTGTTCTTTACACAAATTAATGCTTACATATATACACGGCGACACAGTAGCAGAACAAATTCTTTAAGGTTTATATTCGTCCCGTTCTAACGCACGGTGTGTAGCCGGAATGTTGCTGACTCACCACAGATCTTGACATTCATATAAGAAACAGAGAATTTGCCAACCTTCATATGCAAATTCAGCATTGCTGTTTATAGTGTGTTTTGTACTTTTGATTTAGGCAATAATCCCACCATTTCTAGTCTTCATACAAAAAAAAATCGCCAATCCCAAACTGGGCAATATAACCGATGCTTATTTATTCTGTGGAGTGATGGCAGAAGAGAACAGGGGGTCGATTCTGTTTTTGTGAAACTGTGAAATGGAAAAAAATCTCCAGTGTTATTTTGGGTACAATAATTATCACTGAAAAGTTTTCACAGAACCAGAATCCACTCCCAGGTGTACATTAATGAAAACCTAAATCCGGTCTGCCTGTTTTTTCATTGAAACAGGGGCTTCGTTGAAACATACCTCATAGCTGCAAATTTTATACACTATATAATGTAAAGAGAATGAGCGATAGTTGAATTGAAAAAACCTAACTTTAATTTGTATCACATTTTAGGGTTCAGAAAAATACACACACTGCACAGAACTATAGGTAACATTGCCTAATTTGATTTTGGAGTTTTTCTTTTTGTATGAGGAGAAGAAAAGGAAACAATATTAGCGAAATGGCAAGTGCACAGCACACTACTAAACATGGTAGAATTATCTATCGAGTAAACGCGTCAGCCGAGCTGATTTGTGGCTTTTCATCTTTTCCGTGGGTAAGCGGCCAAATTTAATTTGGTTTATTTTTGTTTGTGAATAATTTGTTTCTAATTCTTCGACCTTTACTTTATTAATTATTCTCGACTAATTATTCCAGCTTAAGGTCTCTTCAGATTTCATAAAACTTTTTTGTTTTTTCTATTTCCTTTGGAAATCTTCTTCAGGAAAGTTTTTATATTAATTATAACAAACAAACATCAATACAAATTAAAATGAAAATTTTTGACAAATTGTGAAAAGTAATGCTATTTATACACTAAAGTTTACAGAAAGTAGAAATATTAAATTGAACAATATTTTAAGACATTTGTGTTAATTTATCCTATTATTAACCTATTTGTTTTTATAGATTAAAATTCTACCATTTTTAGTGCAGTTATACGTATCTACTTTCTTATTAAACTGCGAAAACTGATAAAAACTTACCAACATTTTAAACAAGTTACAAAATTACCTAATAATCACTATAATCAAAAGAAATGGCAAAAACTCTGTTAAAAATCACCCAATTCGTGAAAATCCGCAAAACCTTGCCAACCCTATTATGACAACGATTTCCAATATTAATAAAAAATCGCCAAAAGCTCTAAAGAGTCAGAAAGCTCACAAAATCACTAACATTGAAAACTTTCAAGATATTGCAAACTTGATAATAAACTAAAAAAATTCGCGGCCTTTGTTTTAATTTCCCCTATTATAAACATTTTTATTTAATAAACATCTTTAATTTTGAGCCAAGTTATCTGTGTCTACTTTAAAATTTATTCTTTTTCAGATTTCATAAAACTTTGTTGTTTTTCGTATTTCGATTTCCTTTGGAAATTTTCTTCAGGAAAGTTTTTATATTAATTATAACAAACAAACATAGTAGAGATAAATTTGCAATAAATAAAGTGAATAATAGTCTAAAGTTTCTTAAACATAATAGGGAAATAATGATTTTAAACGCAGATAAGGGAAACACGACTGTAGCAATTAATAAAAGAGACTACATATCTAGAATTCAAAATATTTTAAGCGATAGTACAACTTTTCAGGTATTGGATAAGGATCCAACAAGCAGATTTCAGAAACTTAACAATAATTTAATTGAGGAACTTTTTAAGTTAAATATAATATAAAATGATACTAAAAACTTCAGTAGCGGTAGTACAAGATTATATGGTTTACCTAAAATACATAAAGAAAATTTTCCAGTACGACCAATTTGTTCATCAATAAATTCACCTTCACACAATTTATGTAAATACATAGTAAATTTCCTTAAAAAATGAACAGAAAATTCTAAATATAATATTAGCAATTCGGTACAATTTAGATTGAAAATAATGAAAAATTAATATCACTTGATATTGTGTCGTTATTTCCTAGTTATTTCAAGTAAGACAATCTTATTAAATTTTTCGTATTTTGTGTACATAGTGTTTTTTATTATTCCGCTAATTTCTCCAACTTAAGAACGGAATATCTAGTGCAACGATATAAACGAACATTTCTGAATTTAAATATTTTAAATTTCTGAATTTAAATAATTTTAACAAACTAATTTGGAGTGAGGTAAATTTCACAATTGCGGAGATTTTATCGTCAAAAACTATAGAACTTCTTCAATAAAACAGAAATTGCGTTTTAACTCTTAAGTTCCGCGATAATTGGCAATTGAAAGCACATCGTTTGGTGGTAAGTGCCTCAATCGATTATTTTAATATTTTGGAACAGAAATGTGAGGTAGTAGATGATGACTGTGTTATTAAATCTGTTCGAAGCCCATAGGCGTACAATGGAAATTCATCTACAGAAATTGTAATGGTAAGTATTTAATTTAGTCGAGAGAGTAAAACCTTTCCCATTCTGTTTTTCTGCAGCCTACAAGTTCAAACTTACGTCCTAAAGCAGTCCCTTCAAACAATGCGGCGTTCTCCAATACTGCAACAAAAACATATTGTGGTAGGTGGCAATATTCTGCAACAATAGCAAAATACCTTGACCAGTATGGTGGCGGCAAGTCGTATACCCGTGAAACAGCTTGTACTCTGAACAACATTTACGCATATCAAACAGGAGCCTAAACCAGATGTGAACGACTCTTAAAGAAGTCAACTCAACAGCAGTACCACATCGTTACGAAGATCAGACAGAAGCTGGTCATTAGTACTGACTATAATAGTAAAAGTGTGCTACTTTAAGTTACAAAGCGTAGTTACATTATATAATATATATGTATATATAAATAAATAAATAATTAATTAATAAATAAGTAAATAAACAAGTTTGAAAAACTTAGAGGGATACATTAACAACAAAGAAATATGTTAAATAGTTTGCTGATCAGCAAGCAATTCCCGCCGAATTTGGGAATGATGGAGACTGTGGTGCAGGCATCCGCGCCCTCAAGCACTACAGCTGCCATTCAAACATCCATAGCCAACATCAGTCGTTCCACCAACATCATAGTAAATAAACCCATTGTGGTGAAAGACAATTTGAACTCCAAGATGATATGGTAAGATTATCTTAGAAGTTCTTAGACAATATCCCCAAGTGGTGAATAGCAACAAGAATATTAAATTGAAAATTATGCCAAACCCAGGGAGTTAACGGCAGAAAATCATAGTTAAGAAGGTGTTAGCTGAAACTGAAAACATACCCAGTGCTGGTGCAGCAGCAGTCTCAAATGGACAGAGGTTGTCCGTTTTGCCGAATGTGGAAGAAAACAAAGTACTACCAAACCTACCAAAGTACTTTAGCCGCATTACAATAAAGTGGGCAATTGAATATTTTGACGTAGAATACGTCTTACCTTACGGTATGAGGAGTCATGTCAGGTTTTTATTGTTGTAATCTTTATTTCATTGAATTTGAGGAAATGGCTAGATGAATTTTTTTAAAATTTTTTTTGTAGGTAAATGAAGATGTTATCTTTCGTTTGATATACATTTCATATTAGTTGATATATTTCTAGTATTTTAATTTCTCAAATGAAAATTGTTTAAACACATACACTCAAACATATGTGTGGTGTTTGGTTGAGTGTTTTTGGTTGCTCAACATTGCTTAGGAACATGTATCTAGTAAAAAGTGAAACGAACAGCAAGCTAATGTTGCTTGACAACATGTATCTAGTAAAAAGTGAAACAAACAGTAAGCTAACGTAATAAAGCTTTTTTGCGAAAGCTTCAATAAAGCTGTTGTAACATTAATTTTGAATTGTAAAGCGTAAAGCTTTCACACAACGCTCGAATGCTAATGCGAAGACTCGATAAGGTAAACCTTTTTTAATATTGTCGCGGCCCTCTCAACATTCTCAGAACTTATTTCAATAAAAATATTAATTAAAATACATAAATTAAATTAAGAGTAAAAAAATTGAACATAATATTTTTTTTAAAACGGACTTGAATCAAATGCCGTTGGTAAATATACAAATTACAGCAGACAGTTGTCCGAGGCCTTCGGCCACGGACTGTCCCTGCAGGCTGTGTCAGAGACACGGCCATTAAGTTTAACGTAGAATACGCCATCCGATAAGACAGAAAACATATATAACAATAAATGATAAACAATATAAGCAAATGAATTTATTGTTATATATGTTTTCTATCTTATCGGATGGCGTATTCTACGTTAAACTTAATGGCCGTGTCTCTGACACAGCCTGCAGGGACAGTCCGTGGCCGAAGGCCTCGGACAACTGTCTGCTGTAATTTTTTGTGTATGGTTTGTCAACGTTATATTGCCTACGTTTATTGGTAATATTGCCGAATTAAAGAGCTGGCGCTATGTTACCAAGTGCATTGGCTGATATCTAGAGTATTAAAAAAACCTCAATTTCTAACAAACCGGGTTTTCGGATGTTTCGAAAAGCGATGTTTTCGAAAAACCGGTGAAACCGTTTTTTTTTTAAGTTAAACCCCTGTTTAAACAGGTTTCGGTTTACCTAAAGTTTTGTTATAAAATGTAATCAAAAACATTAATTTCCAAAGAAAAACCAAATGTAGTTAAATTTTAAAACGTTTTTGAGATTTCTTAGAAAATGCTCCATATACTATAAATTTAATGTTTATTAGAAAAACTCTCATATAACGTCATTTTCGTAATGGCAACACTTAAATAAATTAAACTTTCTACAGAGAAATCTTCAATTACTTCAACATAACATTATTTTGCAAGTTTCCTTTTAAAAATTTCCCATATATTTGCAAAAGAAATATCTTAATTTGTCAGAATTTAAAATTCTTTTTGAAAAATCAAATTTCTTAATTTATCAGAATTTAAAACTCTGCAATTTTCTTTTGAAAATTTCCAATATATTTGTGTTTTGCAAAAGAAATGTCTTCATTTGTTTGAGTTTAGAATTCTTTTCAGTCTATAAAGTCGTTAGTAATTGTTGGTAACCTTATGAATGGATTTTATTTAAAAGTATTTAAATACATAATTTTAAAAGAAAACAAATTCCTAATTCTGGAGATCAGTCCATTTAAAAAAATATTTTTAGATTATAAGGCATTTTGTTAAGTTTAAATATGTTAACCACCGGTTGTTGGAAACAGAAAACCGGCGGTCGGTGGATACCCAAAAAAGCGGTTTCGGTTTTTGAATACTCTACACAGAAAAAAAAACTTTGTGTAAAATTACCCAAATTCAATGGCCTGATATCAGCCACTGCACTGGGCAACATAGGGTCCGCTATTTAATTGGGCAATATTACTAATTAATTTAGGCAATTTTACGTTGTCAAACCATAGTGTCATTTGCTTGTATATTTACCCAAAGAAGAAAGGGCAATTTACAGAATTTATGTAGGTGAATTATATTCAATTAAAATGTGCATTCTTACCAATTGTTTAGCCCATATATTCCATATTTTCAGAAACAAATTTTATTGTATTTTAATATAGAACCATTCGGTGGTGCAATGGGTAGTGTGCGCGCCTCTTGTACATGAGATCCTGGGTTCGATCCCTACTCTGACCACCTTAAAAATTTCTTTCGGCGCCGGTCACATCGCATAGTGACGGCGACATTATCGAGTATTTAGCCATGAAAAAGCTTCTCAAAATACCGTTCGGAATCGGTATAAAAACTGTAGGTCCCAATCAGTGAGTGAAAAATTAGAAATCGCAAAACTCACTGGTTGTGAGAAGCTCTCCCCAATCCCTTCATGGGATGTAATGGGAAACAGTTTTTTTTATTGAATAATCAGATTTTTTTCCTACAATAAGATTGAAACAAACGATAATATTAGAATAAAGAAAGCCCAGGCTCCTGAAATATAATTTCACCCTTGGTGTATTTCTGTTGTTGACTCCAATCGATAAAAGTCACCAAAAATGTGCAAAATATATTTAAATTTTTCAGTTCTACACCAAAACGACAGGAAAAAGGTAATTGAACATATTTTGTAACTCACTTTGTAACACAAACCTACGAAATGAAACGTCAGATGAGAGAATAAGTTTATCTATGTATGTATTATTCTATGACCAAGGCAAGACACTTTTCTAATTACACAAATTTGACAATAGAATATTGGCCAATACAAATGTGTTGGCTATTAAAAACACTTCGAAATCACATTTTTACTGACAATTCTTTATGAAATTGAAAATGTGCACTATTTTTTGGGGAATTTAATAAAATGGACGCGGAGAAACTTTCACAAAATTCCTTTTTTTGTTTTTCCTTTCATAAATTAATGGTGAACATACACAGCGACACAGTAGTAATACAAACTCTTATAGCTTTATATTCGTCTCGCTTTAACGCACGGAGTCTAGTCGGTATGCTGCTGCCTTACCGCAATTTTTGATACACAAATAAGAAGTATGACATAAATTCAGCATTGCTGTTGGTAGTGTGTTTTACACTTTTGATTTAAGCAATAATGCCACCTTTTCTTGTCTTCATATAAATATTTTTTCTGTGTACTGATATCAGCCCATGAATTTTGGTAATATTACGGAAGATTTTTTTTGCTGTGTAGATGTGACTTCGACGACCCAACCCTGACAGTTCCAGTACAAAATATGTTTTAGACAAAGTCTGTACATTTTCAAACCATCTCTGATTTGAATTCGTTGTTGAGAAGAGTGGCAATGTTTTCAGGGGGTTAAATTACAGGGTGACTCGTATAGTTGTTATAGTGTTTCCGGTTACCATTAAATTTAAAATTAGCATTAAATAAACTGATTATATTTATTGAAATTCTTCTCCCAAATTTGAACACTACTGGCGCCAATTAAAAAAGTATTTGGAGATTTCGAGTAAATTAATAGCTGATTATTGTATTGAAAAACATATGATTGGTTAAACGATATCTCCCATTTCGATTACAGTGTTTTAGCATAAAACAAGGAAACGAAAACAGCGAAAAGGGTGTCCCAACTGCCCAAAACCAGGGAGTTGCCGAAAATTGTCTTGCTCACTAATGGCCAGTTTTTAAGTGCGTAGTGAACTATAAGATTACTTAATCGTAATTGAAAGTTAATTTGAGGTTAACTTTGCATTTTGTTTTTCAGTGGTGAGTTAATAGGTCTGTTTCTTTACTTGCACAATTTTACACAAAGTTACACAATTTTACACAAACTTACACAAAAGCGTTTCTTTACTCCAAAATTGTGTAAATGCGAGAGATTTTTGATGTGTTAACATCTATACGCGCGCCTCTAGGGCAGTAAACTATAAATTTAATACATACGCAAGTGTTAGGTTTGTAAGAGTAAATCATCGTTTGTGTGTTCGTTGCTTGGCAGTCGGTATTGAAAGTGATTATTGGGCGATTTTCATATAATTTTCCCACGCGATTTTCTCCGGAAATTCATAGCCGATTTTATTAATTTTTGGATTAAAAAGCTAGTGCGGGTTTCGACGAAGAGTTTAGGCCAAAAATTAAGGCGATCCGATATCGGCGAGCCGAGATTGAAGTGTTTTAATTTGGAGTAATATTAAAAAAGTATTTTATGTTGATCTTCGGTTATATCGTACGAATATAACAATGTATGTATGTATGTACAAGTGTCTGTTGCTTTGCATTCTTTGACTTTTGTGGGAATAAAACAAGAAAATAATGACACAAGTGCTTGCACTGGGTCTTTAAATAATTTTAAATATTAATATTATTTAACTGTAACGTCATCATATGATTGAACGCTGTTTTTCATTTTCCAATGTAACATTTACGAATGTGTTCATAGAAATCGAACAGGTACCGTGTAGCAAAAAGGTGTTAACACATCGCCCGTGAGTTCGAACACTCATTGTTTTTTTTTTTTTTCTCTTAACGTCAAAATGCGTTTCTCTTTTACCCAAATTTACACAGACTTTTTCTTCGCGTAAGTTTGTGTAAAGTAGTGAACAATCAGCTGTTCGAAATGTCAAAATAAAAAAATACAATTTTGTTTGTGAAGTAAAAGTGTTAAAAGTGTTTTGTAATTTGATCGTGTTGTAATTAGTTTGTGAAGTTAAAATTGTTTTTGATTCAGTTTCAGTTTATTCAGTTTATTTCCATCCATTTTGATATAACACAAAATATCACTTCACACAATTTTACGATGAATGTTCAAACATAAACAAATGTCAACCATATGTTTTGTGTTTTGACATTTGTTTGGGTGTAAGAAAAGTGGTTTTTTGCGTTTCTTTACTTTTGGGTAAATGAGAGTAAATTTGAGTATATGACAGCGAATTTTGCTTTTACTCTCATTTACCCAAACTTTACACAAAAAGTAAAGAAACAAACCTAATGTAAGTCGCCATATTGTTAACGCTTATGGCAACCCTTGTATTAAAAATCATAAAATCGAAGTTAATTTAACAAAAATGTGTAACAATCTGTATAGGCGCAATCATTTAACGATCTAGACTCAACTTATGTGTACAAATACGGAAAACAGAAGCATATATTTTATACAATCTAAGATTTCTCATTTTGACAGTCAGTAATTTGATTGTCATAATCATAAGGTTCTGACTAAAAGTTAACCAGCCAACATTGTGGGTTAAATCATAGTTTTACAATGACTGAAAAACACAATTCGATGATTAACCAGAATTTAACTAAGAAACGAAGATCACCACTGATATTGAATATTTCAGAATGACTGAACGATATACCACTTTAATATGTTTATGTTTAATTTTAAATGTTACTTCAAATTTAGTTGTTTATGTATAAATGTTGGTCTTCGCTGATGTTAGAGTAAATTGTAAAATAAAAAGCCCCTTATGGTTTTTTGTTTATTTTTGTTTTCATAAAAATCTTTATTGTAAAAGCTCAATCTATAATAAAATGTTATTTATATGTATATCAAATGAAACAAATGTACACATTTTATAATAATAAAAAAGAATTAACGTACATATGTACGACCAAATTTTAAAATAAAAACTTAAAATCAATAAAGATAACTACTAATCGATTTATATAAAACTCGTATATATAAATTTAAAAACGTCGCAAGTAAACTTAAGGATTTATTAACTAACATAAATCATTCCCCCACAAAAAAAATTCAAAATAAAAATAAAATGTAAAACAAACGAAAAAAATATTTAGTTTAGTTATAATATTCTCTAAATACGTAGGTAATAATGATGAATAAAAAGTGGAAGAAACAACTTAAATGATCTCGGATAGATAGATGAAGAAGCGAAACACTAATCACAGTCCATTGGAGTGTTAATAATGAAAGTGGGAAAATCCTAAGGACTATTCCCAAAAGGGTCCCAAGAAATCGTTAATTTGAGGATAGTGTCAAGTAAGGAAGGAAATGGTGTAAAATTAAAGGGGGGAAATGTTGAGACAGCGTAGTTAAAGGAGTGATATGTACATATGTACATTTTTGCTTACGCATATATTTAAAATAAGTACATAAGTAAATCAAAATTATGACGAAGAACAACCTTAACCTTAATTCTTTTAAGAAACAAATATTGAACTGGTTTTGAAGAAATACATGATAAATGGTACAATTTCGTTTGATATTTTTTGTTTAAAGTTTTTGATTTTTGTTTTTTTTTTTGTATGATGCTTAAATATTGAGTGATGAATTTGAGATGATGAAAAGAGTTTAGAATTGAAATTTCAAAACACAATGCACCTTAACCTACAAAACTATTTAGAAAGGATGATTCATCTTCTTGTTTTATTCCTTGTGATCTTTGTTTAAGTTTTATAAACATTAGGACTTGATAACTTAATTTAATGCAATTTATACTAATTTTTTAAAAAATTATATATAGACAGAGAGGGAGAGAGAGAGTGAAAGAGAGAGTTTAAGCATAATTTTTACAAAGTATTCAAGGCTTTTGCAAAACGAGATTCCAGTTGTATAAAAATGGATTTGAAAAAAAAAATTTTAAAGATCAAAGAAATCGAAGATTAACAGGGAGGATAAATTACATTTTGTCTTATACAAAAAAAATTTATGTGTACAAAAAAGAAAATTTTGAGAGCAGAGTTTACAAAAGCCTTATTGCTAGGGTTTTTTTTCTCGGTAAAACCCAAAAAAAATTAACCTCGTTTTGAACGCAGCACCAATAAGGTAATTATTAAGAAACCCGCAATCCAAGCTAAAGTACTTAGGAAACCAGTAAAGACATCAGTTTCTGTTATCTCCCAACCCCTTGTCAATATGGAACGCAGTGATGATGTAGCCAAAGTCAATGGCAGACATAAGGATATGTATCTATAAGGAAAAAAGGATATAATAAAAATAATCTTCAACGTATTGGCAGTACTTACTTTAACACTATGGGCATACCCTCAATGGGCCATATGACACCGGATAACAGCAATGTGGGATAGAATGAACCCAAAGCCAACTGGATGGCATTACGTTCCAACTCACACACGGATGAGATAAGGAAACCGAAACACATGCCACACATACCCTGCAGCAGTGTTAGTACAATGACCCAGATTAGAGCACCATTATTGGTGACACCAAACACGACCAACATGAAGATGAGCACCAGAGCCGTTTGACCGCACATAACAACGAATTGGGTGATGACATGGGAAAACAAGATCTCAACGGGCGAGACACCAGCAACCCAAGAACGATCCAACATACCCTGTGTAGGAAAGAAAAATAAAGGCGTATTAATATATTTGTCTTTTAACATCCGCTGGATTGTTTCCGAACTCACCTCGGTACGTTCAATAATCAAAGCAGACGACGTCAAGGCGACGGCCAAGAAGAATACAATTCTGAAAATATTTAAAATTAAGACCGAAACTCTCAAAACTGTTAGTTGAAAAACACATACGTTAAAATAACACCAGGTGCTACGAAGTCTGTAAACGACGGATTCATTGTACCATAAATGGGATCCTTAAATTGAATTGGAACATCACCCAATTTTGGATTGTTGCCACATTGACCCAAAAGACCCATAGCAAAGTCACGATAAGCCAATTGGATATCACGATTCAGCATGACACCAATCTGTTGATTGGACATATCCAGCCAAACTTTGATTTCCGATTGATCGATGGTCTCGTCGTCAGAATCGCGTCCTAAAGAAACAGATGACACATGACGATTATATAACAGATGAAGTTTTGAATTTGTTTTGTAATAAATTACCCAAAGCAGCTCTGGCTGTAAATGCGTCTGTGAAATTTTCCGTTATATAGATGACACCCCACGAGTTACCCTGCCGCACTGATTCCTGGGCATCAAATAGATCCGTATAGTATGTTTTCTCTACGCTGTGATTCAAATGGTTTAGATAACGACAACCCAGGTTAGTGAAATGGCAACCATCATCCCAGTGGCAATATTCCTAAATCGAAATAATCAGAAATATTTAAAAATTAAAAATAAGAAAACAACTAAAAATATTAGTTCGACAGATTAGGTCTGTCTGCGTACTGATAGTTTGTAACAATTTGTACAAATTGTTACTGGATGTTATCTGTTTACACCAAAAAGCCCGTAACGAGAGAGCAAGAGAGGGATTACATTGACAGTTCGATGATAGAGAACTTACAAGTTTTTACTGGAGAAATTTTTGCCAGTAAGAATTTGGAAGATCGAACATATGTTATGTGAAAACAAACAAAATTGGGAATTAGAAAGAACATAAAATAACAAATAAATTATTGGAATCTTAATTGATAAGAGAAAAAATCATTTTTTAATGCTCTGTAATTAGCCTTTCACTAGTTCTTTTAAAAAAGAAGACAGTTTTGATGATTTGTTCAAATTCCGGTTGTTGGGTCTTCCAATGTTTACATTACAAATCAGCTGTTTACATACCAAATTATTAGTTTTGTTCGTTTACTTTTCCAGTAAAAATTTGCAAGAATCTATTTTTGAGAGAGGAAGGACGATTTTACTCTCTTTATGAAAATTTCCACCAAAAGTACACGAACGACTTCCAGCAGGCGGATTCTATGGCACAGCTGATCGAAAAGGTACTAGGCATGGTAAAATTATCTATCGGGTAAACGCGTCAGCCCAGCTGATTTGTGGTTTTTTCACCTTTTCCGTAGGAAAGCTGTCAAATTCGATGTTGTTTCTTTTTGTTTGTTAGTAAAATTCAAAGAATTTCAATGAAAATGCAATTTAATAGCATACACTTTGTATCAAGTAAGACAAGCTTTTCAAATTTGTCACATTTTGTGTACATAGTGTTTTTCATTATTCAGCAAATGTTGACAGCTTAACCACGGAAATGCTAATGCGACTACCTAATAGATAGTTATACCATGGTACTAGGCCGATGATGGAGAATGAGAGAGCAAAGAAGAAAGGAACTAATTTTTAATTGTGATTATTAATACTAATGACAGCTAAATTATGTTTTATGTTATTTGCATTGAACGAAAATGCGCATTCCCTTTCTGTCCGTTTTATGTCCAACGAAAGTGTAAAATTGGTCAAATACAGCAGCAAATAAAACTCTATGAAATGGCCTACTACCTCGTCGTCATGAAGAGGCATCGAAGAGAGTAATGGAAACTCTTAAGTATTTCTTTATGCTTCCAGTAAACATTTGCAACGAAACAGCTGTTGTAGTTGTATCCTTTGCTACATTAATTTTGACTTGTAGTTACATTACATATCTACTGCCACAGTTGTCCAATTATGACTTCGTCGGATAACCAGAATTTGCTGAATGCCACTGCACAGTATTGTTTTCAATTTTCTTTCTAAATTTCATTTATATTTAAATAAAATATTAAAAAAAATCATGTGTACTTATTTCTGCCGTTATTAATTTATTTTTCACTTTTATTTGTTTACATAAAACAGCTGATTTCAAACAGCTGTTCTATCTTACAAATTTTTGTTGGCTAAAATTTCTCAAACCAATAACATAGAACTGTCAAAATTATCGCTCTCTGGCGCTCAGTTACTGGACTTAAAAAAAAAAAAAAATTTCACAAATTTACACATTATTAGGTCTGTCTGGGTACTTTTCCAGTAAGAAATATCCAATAACTTTTTTGGGAGAGTAAAAAAAATTTTACTCTCTCAGTAGAAAATAGGTCTGTCTGCGTACACATATTTTGCATCATTTTGTGCAAAATCTTGCAAAATGTTGTCTGCGTACTCCAAATCTCTTGCAGCGAGAGAGCGAAAAAGAGAATTTTTTGACAGTTGGAAGTTAGAGAACTTGCAAAATGTTGCTGGAGAAATTTCTTCTTGCAAGATTTTGCAACTAGTTTGAACAGCTGTTTTTGTTTACTGTTTGAATGAAATAATTTTTGTGAAATGAAAATAAAAATTGAAATTTAACAATGGCAGAGGTAAGTAGTTAGAATTGTGTTGATTTTTAACGTTTATAATAAATTATAATAAACAAAACATTTTACTTCATGCTAGACACGTGCAAATATACAGTGCCACCGTGCGACACATATGCTAAAATTCTTTTGCTTTGCTATTTCAATTGTTTACACACCGATCAGCTGTTTTCTTGCAAGATTTCACTGGATTCTGTCTGCGTACTTTTTGATATATTTTCAACCGAGAGAGTAAAATTGTTCTTACTCTCCCAAAAAAAGTTACTGAGTATTTGCTACTGAAAAAGTACAAAAAGTACACAGACGACATCCAGTAAAAACTTGCAAGAAATTAAAATCAGCTGGTTCGTAAACAGCTGATTGCAATGCAAACAACTTAAAAGACAACAAAAGTACTGAATTGAAAATGAGTAGCGATAGACAGCTCGATGTGCAGTGCTCGCCAGGAACATTTAAGGGGGTTCAAGATGGTAAGTATAATGATGTTACAAATTAAATATTTGGATTCACACAATTCTCAAAATACTTACTTCTGCCATTGTTCAATTTCAACTTTATTTTGTTTGTTTACATAAAACATATGATTCAAAACAGCTGTTCGAACTTGCAAATTCTTACTGGCAAAAATTTCTCCAGTAAAAACTTGTAAGTTCTGTATCATCGAGCTGTCAAAATAAACTCTCTCTTACTCTCTCGTTACTGGCTTTTTGGTGTACACAGAAAACATCCAGTAACAATTTGTACAAATTGTTACAAATTATCAGTACGCAGACAGACCTATTTCTTGCAAGTTTTTACTGGATGTCGTATGTGTACTTTTTGTGATATTTTCAATTGGGAGAATAAAATCTATCTTACTCTCTCAAAATAGTTACTGGATATGTTTTACTGGAAAAGTACGCAGACAGACATATTGATAGCACCGTGTCATACAAGTGAAACTATGGGCCACCAGTAGCAACACTGCGTAGATAGTTTTTTATTTCGTAATAGTAGTTTGTCCTTTTTGTAAAACTTTGAATATTCCAAGATTATCGATTTTCCCTTACCTCTGTCACAATGCGAATAGTACCAGTATGCATACCAAAAGAAAGAGGACGATCTTCGCTATTTGTTAAAAATTTCTTATTTATTTCTTATTCCTTAGGATGCGAAATGTGATACTCTTAAAATTATATCATTGAATATTCTTAAAAGATTTGCATCGAAAATCTGAAAAAGTTATATTAAAGAGCTAGAACTGTCCAGCTTGTGTCAACATTTTAGCCTGCCACATTTAATATAAAAAATAAATGGTTTCCCATTACATCTCATGAAGGGACAGGGGAGAGCTTCTCACAATCACTGAGCTGTGCGCCTTCCAGTTTTCACTCACTGAATGGGACCTACAGGTTTACACCGATTCCGAACGGTATTTTGAGAAGCTTTTTCATGGCTAAATACTCGATAGTGTCGCCGTCACTATGCGAGGTGACCGCCGCCGAAAGAAATTTTAAGGTGGTCTGAGCAGGGATCGAACCCAGGATCTCATGTACCAGAGGCGCGCACACTACCATTGCAACACCGACGGCCACCCCCTTTAACATTTAATAGTTAAGCAAAAAGAAAGATTTCGATCTAAAGAAATATCTACATATAAATTTTGAAAATAGAAATATTTGGAACAATTCT